>JBAMCH010000014.1:0-1200000 GCA_037075245.1 Drosophila mimetica | reverse complement strand
GTCAAGTGTTTCATTGATAATGGATGGCCAGCTAAGCTATCTCCGCAAAATCAAGACTTGCAACAATTTTTTATTCGCCGTAACGCACTCAGCATCGAATCTGGAGTCATTCTATTGCACACTGACTTTGTTCGTGTTATAATACCAGCAGCAGCTCAACAAAAAGCGTATACAGCGTATACATTTGGACTTCGCCGGACCCTTCTTTAACGCAAAGTGGCTTATTTGTATAGATGCACATTTGAAGTATCCATTCGTAACAAAAATTCAGTCTACAACAGCCGAAGCCACACTCAACAATTCATAGCTGCAGAATTTCAAACTTTTTGTGCTACGCAAGGCATTAAACACCTCACATCAGCCCGTTTCACCCCGCATATAATGGGGAAGCAGAACAATTTGTTCATACTTTCAAGCAAGCATTCAAAAAAACTGTGGAGGAAGGTAATAGTACAACGAACTCAATTTTAACTTTTTTGAGCTCTTTTAGAAGAACGCCTATCCCGAATTTAAATAAAGCTCCAGCAGAGATGCTTCATGGTCATTAGCAGAAAACCCTACTAGACCGACTACTACCTCCAATACATATTAATGCCAGCCCTGAAGATTGTAAACCTTCATTTAATATAGACGACCCTGTTTTCGTTAACTTGGAAAGATTATGTATGCAGTGCAAAGAGATCAAGGAATGCTCAAACGACATCGCAACCAAATGAAACCACGTAGTCCCTGTTCAGTCAACGCCTCAGCTAGCACCGCACAAGAAGATCTAAAACAAAATCAACAGCCACTTCGCCGATCAAGCCGATTACTTCGAAAAAACCTTAACGCCGGTATTTTAAAGTAAGAGGGGAGGAGTGATATATATCGAGCTATCAAGTTATGTACCATCGTTATGCGATATCTAACGGCCCTCTCTATTCGATGTATCGATAAGATGGGCCCCACTCTGTATTATAACTAACAAACTTAAGGAATGTGAATATAACTCTTCACCTTGCGTTCTTCATTATTTTGGGACTTTAGTGAGTACCTACTTGTGCACCACCAACTTCGTTGGGTTACAACCCATAGCAAATGGCATTTTCTTTGGTTTATAAATACCTAACGAAACGTAGAAGAAAGTTTTTAAAGCGGGCCACTTATTGGTTTGTCCTGCTTGCCATTGTTGGTTTTAGCTGAATATCGAATATTTGATAGTCGAGGCACTCGATTAGAGCGTTCTCTCATATTTTAATCTATAATTGGTTTCACCTTTAGTAGGTTGCAATCAGGGCTGTGAACCACTCCGGAGCTGAATCACTCCGAACCGGAGTGGTTCACATTTGTTAGAAAACTAACCGAACCGTGAGCCGGAGCCCCGAATTTTTAATTTTTTGATCGTATTAATATAGAGTTTTTTTACTAAGGGAAATAAAAATACGCAAATATTTTGTCTATGCAATGCATACATCTAATTTAATCAATCTAATCACTATGGACGGCAGTCCAGGTAGTGACGAAGCGCACCAGGAGAGTGTGCGAAGGCGACAACTATATATAAGTTAACACCCGAAATAATAAAACCAACAAAATAAAAGATAGGGTGAGCATGGATTGCGTAATTGAGGAAATATCAAATTGCAATACCATGCCCTCAATAAGTTCGACGCCCCGCGCACTGAGCTTGCACTTTACAATCATGGGAACGCTTAACACCAAACGCCCAAAGTTGATTGAACCAAAGCAAGTGCATCCAACAACAACAATAATAAGATCGGATGACACGTGCGCTGAGCTTGCACCTTCTTGACCATCGATCGTGGGAAACGCTTGCCCCCAAAGTTGAGTGAACTGAAGCAAGTGCATCCAACAATATTGACTAATAGCAAATCGTCCAATTATAATTAAGATTGGCCAACAGCGAAAACGACATCATCAATTGCGGAAGCCAGAACCAATAGAAACAAAGAACGTCAGCAGAAGCAGTGACAAAGGCAGAGACGGTGACAGCGATGGAGCGACGCGTAGCTATAAATTAAACCTGTAAACCTTAATCCAGTCAGTTCTTAAACCAACTCAATAAAGTGAAGTTTGATTTTTTTTATAACAAATTAATAATCATTCTTTTAACTTATACACGAAAAAATGAAAATCTGCTATGATGGTCCGATCTTAATAAGTAACACACCAAATTAAAGGTATTGCTAAAACTTAAAGGATTGCATACCAAGACCTCAAGAAAATCAATTGGTTTGGGAGAGATCGGTGAAAGTGTAAAAGTGAAAATTTAGAAATTTGGATCTGTTGGGGCCGGTGGGAATAATTGGCCCACGCACTACGTTAGATGTATTCCTACTGAAAATGTGCTTAATATGGGGGGTCATATCAGAAAATCTGACGCTCCGTTCAAAAGTTATACCGAAAACTAGATTTTCTTCTTCTTCCCAAAATGAAAATTTAATTCCGTTTGTCAGTTTGTCTGTGTGTCCCAAAACATGGTTTTAAAGTCCTGAAAATTTGATATGATGTTCAACAGCTTGATATAAGAAACTTTAGTTCTACCACTTTAGAAAAAACCCGCTAGTTTAGCGGAAAAACAGCTATATATAGCTAAAATTTGGAAAGTCGTAACTTCTATACTGCTAAAGCTACACACTTGTGCTGCATCTCGTTTGAAAGGTATTTTGAAATGCTATAAGCGCCTCCTATATGTAGTATATAAATAGTTAAAAAGATATGCACAAAACAAAAATTTTTTAAACTTTTTTTTAGCTTTTTTTTATTTTTCTCAAAAACGGCTGAGATTCCTTAAATTTTGGTATATAAAACATTACTCTAAAAAGTTTAAAAGTTATTCAGAAACGAAAATGGCCACTTTTGCCAGCCCAAAACAACTAACGCTGCCTAAACATTGAATTTTGTAAGTTCGAATCCAAACTGTAGGGTCAAAGAATCGTTAAAATTGTTTCAAACCAGTTCATTTAGTAAACTTTTGTTTCTCGACTTTTGAAAAAACAAGCTAGTTTGGCCGGAAAACCGCTAAAAAAGACTACATTTTGCAAGTCCGTAACTTGCGAAATATTAATGCTACAGAATTGTGCTTCACCTCATGTTAAAGGTATTTTTAAATAAAATAAACGTCTCCTCAACAAAATGTATGTGAAAGCAAAGGTTTAAAAACCATAAGCAAAACTTTTTTTAGTTCTTTATTTTTTTAGTTTTTTTTATTATTTTAAAAACGGTTCTAACGATTTTCTTTAAAACATGAATTCGTAGAGGCCTTGAAATTCCTTAAATTTTGGTATGTAACACGTTATTGTAAAAAGTCACGTTTAAAAATATACAAATACAAAATTGGACACTTTTGTTTGCTTAGAACAACTAATCGCACTTTCAACATACAAAAGTTCTGATATCAACATTTGTGACGAAAGATGATTACAATCATGATTGAATAGACTTTTTAAAAATTTATTTTTTCGGCATTTGCATTGCATTCACGCGAGCCCCAAGGACTACAGGCCGATAAGCCTTACTTCTTTCATACTCAAAACTCTGGAAAGGCTGCTGGATCTACACATCAGGAATGATTTAGAATGATTAATGCTGAATCCAATCAGCCTACAACAATGGAAAATCCGTGGAAACGGCACTACAGTCGCTTGTAGCAACCGTTGAGAGAGCCGTACACACTAACGAATATGCGCTCGGAGTATTAGACGGGTGCTATAATGGATCGCCTAGAAGTGACCAGCACTTACCCCGCAATAAGCCTCTAGATAAGAAACCTGCTTAGCTTCAGGCGGGTACTTTCAGGGTGAGGCACTTCTTCCATGGTAAAGGGGGCACACTGAGGCACACCACAAGGTGGGGTCTTCTCGCCTCTTCTTTGGAATTTGGTGGTCGACGATCTAATTAAGAGATTCTAGAGGTGAGCCCCAAAGGTGGTCCTTGGCGGCACTCTCGTGTGAGCGTTGCCTTTTGTTGCCAAACTCCTCTACCTTGCTCGCAAATCCGCTTGTCGACGCCATCGCGGGTTTGCTTGCGGAGTGTAGCCTTCCATCCTCAACATTTTGCTCTGCCCAGCCTAGCTTTTCCTTCTCCTCCTGGGAAAGGGTCGCTTTGTCCTGGAGCCGGCTCTTAATCTTGAAGGCTGGCTTTTATTGCGCCTTAGCCTTCATCCCCTCGCTTCTACGATTTTTCCTTTTTCTACGCTGGGAGTTGGATCCTTGTTAAGGTATGGCTTGATTTGGCTTTGTTTAGCACGCTCTTTGAGTCCGAGTCTACTACGACAACGGCACACGTGCGACTTAACTTTGCCTAAGATGACATGGCAGTAACATTGCCGCTGAGATGACCTGCTCCCGTCATCCCAGGGGTTCGACCGCTGGCGAAACGCAGAGAGGATTGCTCCTCCCTGTGCCCGCCGATGGTAGCAGTCGTACTTCCCATCGTCGTTTGGGCTGACATCCCAGCACGGATTTCTTCGAACTCGTCGTTCATACTGGTTTGTTTTTCACGGAAACCACCCACTTGCGTTTTATGCCTACCGTCAGGCACTTACAACCGACCACCCGAAGTCTATATAACCTTACAGATAATTCCTATTTGATTCCAAATTACAAAAATATTAATTTAGATTTGCAATAAACCAAATTATAGAAATTTTCGTATTATTTTGACATTACTTGATTGATCATTCCTATGGCAGCTATATAATATAGTCGTCCGATTTACGTTAAATTTTATTCGAAATTCTTAGTTATTTATATAAAAATATATTTCAAAGTAGCAGAGACAACAATAAAAATTAAATATTCTAAATTTTTTTCTATTACTTTCCCATTCATTTTCTGATTGTTCCTATGGAAGCTATATAATATAATCGTCCGATTTTTCTAAAATTTAATTCGAAATACAAAACGGTTTTAAAAATTATTTTTCCCAAAAGCATTAGCTAATAGGTAAAAAAACACCGAAGATATAATTATTTTCCCATTATTTTTTCGATATATGGGAGCTATAAGATATAATGGTCCGATCCGGCTGGTTACGACTTATATACTACCTGCAATAGAAAGACGACTTTTGGTATAGTTTCATCTCGATAGCTTGAAAACTGAGGGACTAGTTTGCGGTAAAACGGACGGACGGACATACGGACAGACGGACGGACAGACGGAGATGGCTAGATCGACTCGTCTAGTGATGCTGATCAAGAATATATATGCTTTGTGGGGTCGGAAACGTCTCCTTTACTGCGTTGCAAACTTCTTATTGAAATCATAATACCCTCTAGAAATTACCTTTCAATCGTGGTTACACTGAACGTATATAATCCAAAAATTGGAGAATATCTTTCTAAACCCCCGCTCAACACTTCTCGCACCGTATATAAACATTACATCGCGCCAATGAACATATTTAACTGAATCGCAATTCATCTGCTGTTGCCACCAAGGGCTTCGCTGTTGCTTTGTTTTTGTTCCCTATCGCCGTTTGCCTCGTCTGTTCCTTACACCCGCTCGCCAATTGCTCTCTCAAGTGTCCTAACGGTCCTCTCTCCGTGCACTTCACTTTGAGAGCTTCGCCTCTCTCATCGATTTACTTGCTCTGGATATTCGAATTGGCTCTCCGAATCGACGACTCTCCCATCAAGTATTCTAACGGTCCTCTCTCCGTTTACTTCGAGTGGGTCGCCTCTCTCATCGCCTTGCTTGCTGTGGATCTTCAAATTGGCTCTCCGAATAGTCGGTTCTCCCATCACCGTATCTGCCACTATCTGGTGTTCTACACGTCTCTTTAATCTCCCACTGCCTGCTCTTCTGCATGATTCTCTTAACTGCATAGTGTCCAAACAATCACTAAAATGAGTGTCGTCATCTGTTCCGCAAAGAAATGCGAGTTCAATGGTGTTATCATTGGAGATTTGTCTTGTTGGCTTTGCGACAATTGCGCTCATGTAAAATGCGCAGGAATTGGTCAAAACGGCCGTGTAGTTGATCTGATCTCGAAGAGATGCGGCTTAACTTGGTTCTGCCCTACCTGCATTGTACTTACTCAGAAGATGAAAGCCTTCATGAGGCAAACAAGGAATGCGCTTACAGAATTTCGTAAACAGCTGACCAGCAGCTTTGAAGTCTTCTCAACTATGGAGACTCAATTTCTCGACTGTAAACTGCTAAATGAATCACCAAATTAGTTCTATCGGTTCGCGGACGCTGTTAGACGTGCTTTAAATCGCTCTATCTTCAAACGAAGTTTTCTCCGTGTAAAATCTGTGCATTTTGACCAGAATTTTAGCGAACTGTTGGTGACTTTGTGATCTTTATCAATCCGAACAAACTGGATCGTTTTAAATAAAGACAGTGACTTTTTATTTCGCAAAACTACATAAGTGAAATATTTCCCTATCCGCTTTGCCGCCTCGTTCTTGTGCATTGCGTTTTTAACTCCTGGTGTTGTTGTTGCTGTTGCAATAGCTCTCCAATCGCTCTCGTGCATTACGCTTATCGCTTACCAGTGTGTTTGTAGTTGGTGTAATTGCTCTCCGGGCATCTGCTGCCGAACAATCTCACACACTTGATTTTCGGAGCTTAAACTCAAAGCTTTAACTGTGCTCTTCGCTTTTTGTTTTGATCGGTGTCTTTGCCGCGATTATTAAATCAATTTATATATTAAAACAAACGAAATGAGTTCTTGCTGCGCCGCTTCCTGTTCTTTTGGCAACAAAATAACTTCACGCCAAACTTCGGTTTGCTGCTGGATTTGTGATAATTTGGCGCATCCTATCTGCGTGGAGCTAGGGCGGACAAGTGGCCCAATTGTGGACAAGCTTAAATTACGGATTGGCCTTAACTGGACTTGCCCAAACTGCAGGCATATTGAGGTTGATATGAAATCATTCATGCGACAAACCCACCTGGAGTTCCAAGCCCTGTCGACTGGTTTCCGCGAGCTTCAAGAGAAATTCTGCTCTGCAGAATCACATTTTAAGAACCTGAAAATGCTAAGTGTCCCCCAAACATGCTCTTCGCCTAATAATAACTTAAATGTCCCACAGTCTTCCGCCTCAATGCAACTGAGCCCTATTGCTAGAGCACTTATGGACTTCAATCGAGCCTCCTCCACCCGCACCACTTCTTCCCTGCCGGTAGTTGGTGCAGTTGATGAAGACCATATATCTGCAGATCACTCGTTATCAACAGTTGCCCCGGTGACGGCTCAGGGTTCTTTTCCTCTGCAACCACCAACTGGACTGCATCTTGACTCTGCTGCCAACGTAGGCCAGGCATCTACGTCACATGCCGCGGCACCAACGGGAGCTTTGCTAGCCACCGCCCGGTCGTCTGCTATTTCCGACAACATGGATGTAACTGATTCTTATTGTGCCCCCAATGCTGCAACTGATACACGTTCGACGCCTGTAAAAATGAACTGTGGAATCATATCTGGAGTCGCGCCAAGGAAATCTGTGCCCATAGTTGGCGTTGCACCCAAACGGTTCATTTTTGTCTCCCGCCTGAATCCTGAGGCTTCTGAAAACGAGGTTAGGACCCACCTAAGTAACAAACTGAATGTTTCTGGCACCGAAATGACTGTCTCAAAGTTCAATTTTAAGCAAAGACGCGAAATATCCTCGTTTAAGATTGGAATTTCTGACACTCTAATTGATAAAGTCCTTAATATTGCAATCTGGCCGGAGCATGCCATCGTTCACGAGTACGTTAACAAATTAAATTCTCGAGTTCGTGGACCTCAAACCCCTTCGACCAGCGTCCAAAAAAACTAATTGATTCATTCTCCCTACACTATCAGAATTTACGTAGTTTACTGGGTAAACTCAGTAATCTGCACGTCAATAGTCTCCTTTGACGCCAATGTGATTGCCTTCACTGAAACGTGGCTTAATTCCTCTGTGTCTGACTGCGAAATATTTGCGGGCAACTACGTCATCTATAGACGTGATCGTACAGTTCGTCTTGGCGGCGGTGTTCTTATTGCCGTTAAGTCCGATCTGGTTTCAGAATTAATTACGTTAAAGGACACTGAAAGCACTTTAGAATTTGTTGCTGTTCGTATTAACGTTCATGACTATTTTGTTTACGTCTCATGCTCGTATATTCCACCACGGTCCGACATTAATGTATATCTGCAGCATCTTGCTCATATTCAGAGTATCCACTCCACCCTCGGAAATAACGACCATCTTATTGTTATGGGAGACTTTAACCTACCTTCCATTTCCTGGATGGCATCACCTGACTCAAATGTTCTTATTCCCACTTTACCTCACGAGTTGGTACATGGCCTTATCGACCTCTCATTGGGACAATTAAACTCTATTCAAAACTCCTCGAATAAAATCTTGGACCTTATTTTTGCGTCGGAATTCGCCAATGCCTACGTTTCTAGAATTGACCCGCTTGTTAGTCCTGAAGACAAGTATCACCCTACACTAGAGGTCGTTCTGGAAGCATCGGCTCATTTATTGCCAGGTCCTGAAATCGAAATTGCATATTTTCGTTGCTTTCGTAAAGCCAACTTTACTGATATGAACCTTTATTTATCCGAAGTAGATTGGTCCTTTATGGAATTAAATGAAGAACCTTCTAACATTGTTAAACAGTTCTACGGCATTCTTGGCACGGTTTTCGATTTGTATGTGCCTGCATTCCCCTCACCTAATGTTTCTTATAAGCCTCCTTGGTTCACTCGTAGACTCTCTTACTTAAAAAACTGCAAGTCCAGACTTTTTAAGAAATTTAAAAGGACAGGGATGCAAGTTGACCATTCGAGATACCTTACTGCTCGTTCTGAATTCATAACTCACAATTCCCAATGCTACAAGAATTACCTTGATCGTTGCAGAAATGAGTTTCATGATAACCCCAAGCAGTTCTATGCATTCGTTAACTCTAAACGCAAGTCTCAACAATTTCCATGCTGCCTTCATCTCGACTCCGTATCTGCTTTAAATGACGCCGATATTGCCAATTTATTTGCGAAATTTTTCCAGTCCACATACTCATCCACTAGCTACGATAATACCTCCGCGTATCCCTTTTCACTTCCGCACTCTAATGGTATGTTTATGCCTATAATCAGCGTAGATGACGTCTTTCAAAATCTACAAACAATCAAGCCATCCTTCTCTTCTGGTCCTGATCTTGTACCAAGCTGTGTTTTAAAATATTGTGCTAGTGCATTATGTGAGCCACTGTCCAAATTATTTCAATTATCCCTGCAGCATTTATTTTTTCCAGAAGTTTGGAAGGAATCTTTTATAATTCCGCTTCATAAAAAGGGAAGTAAATCGAACATTGACAACTACCGAGGGATTGCAAAACTCAGTGCTATTCCCAAATTCTTCGAACAGTTAATTACTGCTCAGCTTCAGCACCAATGCAGCTCAATAATGTCTCCAACACAGCACGGCTTTATGAAACGTAGATCAACGTCAACCAACCTTCTTGAGTTTACCACAGTTATTAGGAATGCGTTTAAAACCAACATCCAAACTGATGTAATTTTTACAGATTTCAGTAAGGCGTTCGATTCTGTGAACCATCAATTACTGTTAAAAAAACTTTCGCTCTTGGGATTCCCGATCTTGTTGACGAAGTGGATTTCTTCATATTTATTGAACCGGACCCAGAGAGCATTATTTAAAAATTCGATCTCAAACCTCGTTCATGTGACTTCTGGCGTTCCTCAAGGGAGTCACCTTGGACCTCTTCTGTTTGGAATTTTTATAAATGACTTGCCTCAAGTAATTCTCTCTTCTCACGTGATGATGTACGCCGATGACGTTAAACTTTGTATGCCCTTAACCAACGTCGATTCTCATGTACTCCTGCAAGAGGACTTAAACAATCTGCAATCGTGGTGCCTCCAGAACCTGCTGTTTTTAAATAATTCTAAATGTAGCTTCATGTCCTTTTATCGAAAGAGGCTTTTCCTCTTTAATTATTCCATTGGCACGAGCGATCTTGAACGCATTAATTCCGTAACAGATTTTGGAGTTTTATTCAGCCACAACTTAAACTTTACCAATCACATTGGCATCATTGTCAGTAAAGCAAAAGGGGTTTTTGCATTTGTTAAGCGCTGATCTAAGGAATTTGAGGATCCCTACACCACAAAGCACCTTTACATTTCTCTTGTTCGACCGATTCTTGAATACTGCTCGTGCGTATGGTCACCTCAATATGCTAAATATCAGGACCTAATCGAATCGGTACAGAAACAGTTCCTTTTGTTTGCTTTACGTGGGTTAAACTGGGAACCACAACGTCACCTGCCATCCTATGTCGACAGATTGCGTCTCTTAAGCCTGCCCTCGCTAAAGGATCGTCGGACCTGCCACGGAGTGATGTTCCTCCACAAGCTAATCACTGGACTAGTTAATTCTAGCTTCTTACTCGGCCAAATACGGTTTTCGATCCCTGTAAGAGCATCCCGATACTTTCGGCCTATTGCTTTGGAAATGTGCAAAACGAATTTTGAGACGCACGATCCTTTTCGAGTTTTATGTACTCAATATAATGAATTGCATTTTTTGTTGTTTGGTGAATGTTCCGTGGACTTTAATGTAACAAATATTTTAAGTCACCTATCCTTGCCTCCACCTACTTGATGTGAGTAAGGAGCATATCGTTAAAAATAACTCCTATATTTGGGCGGAGGTGGGAGTTATGTTTTATATTGGCAGATATTTGCTAATGTTTTGAAATAAATAAATAAATAAATAAAAGCGAAAGATTGCGAACAATAATAAAAATTCGATGCAAAGTCTAGCTTCGCCTTTAACATCACCTCACCTGGATCTGAGCCTGGAGCATCTGGATTGCAGCCTAACCAAAATAGCGGTACGACTGCAGAAGGCTCTTCAACTCCTCAACAGTTAGCACCTGGCCCTGGCTCACTACATATGAACCCAGATCATGCTACTACAATCGCACCGGCCGCGCTTCCTTCGGGCCAACCGGCTGCTAATCAACCCCTCAGTGCTATGCCACTATCAGGCGTTGCTCCCAGATCCAATTCGGCGGATCTACCTCTCAGAGGCATTGCACCTAATAGGTCGGTCTTTGCTTCTCGTCTTAATCAGGAAGCCACTGCCTGATTGTGTTAAAATCTATCTGTGCCAAAAATTGGTTGCACAACCTAATAGTATAAGTGTCTTTAAATTTAATTTCAAACAACCACGTGATATCTCTTCTTTTAAAATTACTCTTCCAGAATCTATGTTTTCTAACGCTTTAGATCCCACAATTTGGCCGGAGCACACTATAATGCACGAATACATCCGCAAAGGCGCGTCTCAGGATCTCAATTCTGTTGATTCAAAAAACTAAATCGCTCAATATCTGTTGCTTATCAGAAAGTTCGTAGTCTATTGGGGAAACTAAAAAGAATTTACTCTAACAGCACCTTGCTGGATTTTGCTATAACTGAAACCTGACTCAACTCAACTGTTTATGATCGAGAAATAACAAGTTTGCCATTTACAGATTAGACCGCCCAACTCGTGGCGGTGGCTTTCTAATTGCGGTACTAAACTCTTATTCTTCTGAACTTATTCCTTACGATAATATTCACCGAATTTATAGCAGGTAAAATTACTAGCGATAATTGTAATGTATTTCTTACTTGCTCCTACATATCCCCTGGCTCTGATCCGGCTATATATCTTCATCACCTTTCAGCTACTTCTGTCGTTTCTTTAGCTGTTGGTAACGACGATCAACTTATTGTGCTGGGTGATTTTAACTTACCTCATTTTTCATGGCTTCCTAACTCAGACTCTAATATTTTATTCCCTGAAAATCAACATGAATTTATAGATGGGTTAACTAATTTGTCACTTGGACAAGTTAATTCCATAAAAAATTCTATAGAAAGGATCCTTAACCTAATTTTTGTTAGTGATGTGTCTGTGGCAACCGTTTCCAGATGCGATCCTGTGTCCACACCGGAAGATTCGTACCATCCTGCTCTATGTCTAAGCGTTGATATAAATTTTGAAACTACGAATCAATCTGCCTCACAACGCGTTAAGTGTTTTAGGAAAACTGACTATATTGGATTAAATTCCCACTTGGACCGCCTAAACTGGTCGACCTTATACACATTCACTGACCTTGATAGCGCAGTTCTTTGGTTTATTGAATCGGTTTGCTCTGCCTTAGATACCTTTGTTCCCGAAGTTTCCGTTAGAAACTCATTAAAGCCTCCTTGGTTCTCCAGGCATTTGTCCTACCTGAAAAACACAAAATCGCGTCTTTTTAAAAAATATAAGAAATCCGGGTCCGACTCAGATTTTTCCCAATATGTTATTGCCCGATCTAATTTCGTAATATCTAATAATCAATGTTATGCTGAGTATATTGCTGAATGTAGACAAAATATCAGATCTGACCCTAAAAAATTATATTCCTTTGTAAATTCTAAAAGAAAATCTAATGTATTTTTGCCATGTCTCCATTTGGGTGATCTTTCAGAATCTTCCGATATTAACATTTCTTACCTCTTTGCTACTTTCGTTCAATCTACATACTCTTCTCTCTTCTATAACACATTGACTAGTTATCCACACGCTTTGCCCCACATTAATAATATCCACATCGCACCTTTTAAAATCAATGACCTTCAAAATGGCATGTTCACTATTGACGAGTCTTTCTCTGCAGGTCCGGATAAAATTCCGAGTTGCATAATCAAACAGTGTGCTGCATCTCTTTGCGTCCCGATCACTTTTTTATTCAATCTCTCATTGCAACTGTCATTCTTTCCAAGTATTTAGAAGACATCTTTTTTAATCCCTCTTCACAAGAAAGGTTCTAAACCTGACGTTGGTAACTACCGAGGTATTGCCAAGCTGTCTGCGAGCCCTAAGCTTTTCGAACGTCTAGTAACCTGTCAGATTCAGCATATGTGTAGTTCAATTATTTCAACCTCCCAACACGGATTTGTTAAGAAACGTTTTACTTCTACGAATCTTTCTCGAAACAAACAGATGTCATGTTCACCGATTTCAGCAAGGCGTTCGATTCGGTTAACCACTCTTAAGGGGGGACATCTGAGTAAATTTTTTTAAAAATCCAACAAATTTTTTTTTGTATAAAATATACTTTAGGGTCTTAAAAATAACATACCAAAAGATAGAGTACGGCAAAAGTGTCTAAGTGTCTAAGGTATATATATGCAGTACTCAAAACTTTAAACGCGTTTTTCTCGAAACCACTTTTTTTTGACGCTGCCGGAAACATAACTCGAACAAATCTTAATCGATCGATCTGAAATTTTGACAGTATATTCAAAATACCTATGTCTATCGACACACGTAGGATTTTTTTTTATTTTGCTTACCTTTTTTTATCAACAATTTTGTGTTTTTTTTCAATCACTTTTTTTCAATCACTCACCATTTTGCAAAAAATCAAAATATCGAAAAAATCCTACGTGTGTCGATAGCTGTTGATGTATAGAAACTAACAAAATTGGAATGGTTCTTCTAGATCAAAAATTACGGGCGTTAGCTTTCCGGCCATGGACCCCCTTCAACCAAAAAGGGCCTACGAAGAAATGCTGCACAGCCGCCATTTTGTTTTTGATTTTTTTGAAAAAAATTTATTTTGTACTTCGAACCTAATATAATAAAACCTAGTTTACAAAATTTCGATTGGCTTTTTCATTTTGCAAAAAAATTCCAGAAAATTCGCTTTTTTCCCCATTTACTCAGATGTCCCCCCTTAACTTCTTTTTAAACTATCTCTTATTGAGATTTCCTCCCTACTTACTTGATTGGATTTCGTCATACTTGTCGAATAGATATCAACGTGCATTGTTCAAAAACGAAGTATCTTCTCTGGTACCTCAGGCGTACCACAAGGTAGTCACCTGGGACCATTACTATTCATTTTATTTGTTAATGACCTCCCACAGGTGATGTCCCACTGCACCACTTTTATGTATGCAGATGATGTGAAAATCTGTATGTCGTTTTCTAATTTAAGCTTACATCTGACTGACATCTGACTGAATGAGACAGTCTGACCTCAATAATTTCCAGGTCAACAACAAACTTGTTATCACTAAATTACTCAAAATGTAAAACAATGTCGTTCTCCCGCACTATTGCCTACACAACCTCGTACACCCTTGGAAACTCCTTATTGGAGGGTGTGGAGAAAATTAATGATCTTGGTGTGTTGTTCGATCGAAAACCATATCTCTCAATAGCCATATCTCAGATATAGTTACTGTAGGGACAAGAGCGTTTTCTTGCCGGGGGTGTGATTTTGGGCGGTGTGATTTATCGAATTTGATTAATAAACTCGAGTTGCGAATTGTGTGTGTTCTAAGCGATCGTATATTTTAATAAACCATTTTCGTGTCGGCGCAGCGGCTAACTCGTGGTGAATACAAGAATGGTGAATGGTGAGTACAAAATGCGAGAATGGTAAAACAAAATGCAAGAATGATACGCGCGAGATTTAAATACATTTCAACTAGTTTATCAGAATTAATTATATGAAATCTAATAGATAGCTTTGCGTTGATCCAACATCCCGGCCCCATTGAAATTACGCTCGTGAATTTCAACAGACAGGTAATAGTGCCAGCTTATGTATAGGACGCCTGATGATGCCCTTAGATGTGCGAACGTCAGCCACTCTAACTCGACGATCCTTGCCTGACGTAGTAGCTTCGACTCGACCCATTATCCAGCGTTGTGGAGGCACGTTGTCTTCATGAACGATGACCATGCTTCCAATGGCTACGTTGTCCAACACCTTGTTCCAGCTCGATCGCATCTGCAGCTCTACTACGTACTCATTGACCCATCGTTGCCAAAAATGTTGCTTTATCGCGCTGACTCTTCTCCAACGCTCCAAGTTGTCGATGTTTCCGACTTCAGACGGGTCTTCGGGCAACGCACGTAACGAGCTTCCTACGAGGAAGTGACCCGGAGTGAGGGCCTCCAAGTCGTTAGGATCGGATGATAGTGGCGATATTGGTCGCGAATTTAGGATCGCTTCGATGTCGATGAGGACCGTGCTGAGTTCTTCGAAGGTTAGGCGCGCGTTTACGATAGAACGATTTAAAAGTCCCTTCGCACTCTTCACGGCGGCCTCCCACAGTCCTCCGAAGTGTGGAGCCCTGGGGGGTATAAATCGAAAGTTTATAAATTCGTTTGAGCAAAAGGATGTAATAGCTGTTGTAGTTTCGGTTTTAAACAGAAATTCGCGGAGATTCTTCAATTTGTTACAAGCCCCAACAAAATTTGTGGCATTGTCACAAAATATATCGGTTGGTAGTCCGCGTCTCCCAATCATGCGTTTTAAGGCCGCTATAAATGCCTCCGTTGAAAGGTCCGAAACCAATTCGATATGGACGGCCTTTGATGCAAAGCATACGAATACGCATATATAACCCTTTGTTGGGCCCTTTCCTCTTATACGCATGTATATATTGACTGGTCCAGCGAAGTCAACACCGCATCGTGCAAATGGTCTTGAGACTGTTAGACGCTCCACCGGGAGATTTCCCATGATTTGTCGCTGCAGCTGTGGCTTATAACGCACGCAATGTATGCACGATCTAACAACGCGTCTGGCTGCATCCCGAGCATTTACAATCCAAAAACGAAGTCGAATGATAGCCACTAAAGCCTTCGGACCCGCGTGATAATTTCGGATGTGAAGATGTTTGATGTAGCGCTGAACGAACTCGTCCTTGCTGCTGAGCAAGATTGGGTGTATTTGAGATTCTGGCAGATTCGATTGTTGTAGCCTGCCACCAACCTTTATTAGCGGAAATCCGTCTATGGTGTCTAGAAAAGGGGTTAAAAACTTTAGTTGTGTACGAACTTCTTCACTTCTTTGTAAAGATCGAAGCTCCTGAGGAAATGACTGCCCTTGTAGATTCCAAATAACGCAGTGGAATGCTCGATTTAGCTCTGGTGGCGACGGAGAAGTTGTATCAAATGACGCTATTTTTCGTGATCTATTTACGAACCGAAGCATCCACGCTACGACACGAAGGCAACGAAGATGGGAGCTAGTGTTTGCGACTAAGTTGAGCAAGGGATTGTCATGTATTTTTGCGATGAATGCTGCTTTGCGCCTCTCACATGAGACTACTTCGGGATCTATCTGACCTCGTTTGTCCTTTGGCCAGTATTCTATTGGTTGTTGTAGATAAGAGGGTCCAGTGAACCAAATTGAGTCGGCTAGTTCTAAGGGGGTGCACCCTCTGGATACCATATCCGCTGGATTGACCTTTGTCGGGACGTATCGCCAAGTACAATCAGTAGGGAGCTCCTGTATCTCGGACACACGGTTTCCCACAAATGTTGATAATGTAGCAGAGTGCTGTCCTAGCCAATGTAGAACGATTTGCGAATCTGACCATAAAAATATTTTGTACCGATGATTTGTAAGGATTCCACGGATTCTTGCGATCAGCTTTGCCAAAAGATGTGCCGCTGCCAATTCCAATTTTGGCAAGGACAGTTTTCGTGTTGGAGCCACTCTGCATTTTGATGTAAGCAAACTCACATTAACCTTGCCATTCAGATCGATCGTGCGTGTGTAGACACAGCAGCCATAGGCACGTATCGAGGCATCGCTAAATCCATGAAGTTCGAATCCGTCCCTATTTGGCTGTAAGCAATATCGAGGCACTGAGAGCCCTTGAAGTGACGATAGCGATTTAATGAATGATTTCCACCCATGATCGATGTTTTGTGGAACCGATTCATCCCAACTCAGCTTTATCAACCATAACTCCTGTAATAAAATCTTTGCTGTTATGATGATAGGCGAAATCAATCCCAGAGGGTCGAATAGTGATGACGAAATCGACAGTATGGAGCGTTTAGTCACCGAAACTGTCTCTTTAGGCGTGAATTCAAAGAGAAATACATCATCTGTTTGGTTCCAATTCATGCCCAGCGTACTTGTAACTGTAGTGTCTTCGATATTCAGAGGTTTCAAGTTATGATCGTCCACGAATTCCTTGTGATTCGAGTGCCATTTCCTTAGCTCGAAACCACCCCTATTCAAGATGTCAGTAACTTCGAGTTTAATTTGCCTTAGTCCGTCTAAGGTATCATGACCACAAAGGAAATCGTCCACATAGAATGATGATTTTAACGCTTGTGAACCAGCCTTATTATTTACGCCGTACAAGTCGGCCAGATAGACCATGCTGCGGATGGCAAGATACGACGCTGACGCTGTACCGTAGGTAACGGTGTTTAATTGATACGTTTTGAGCTCCATTTCTGGTGAGTTTCTCCAAAGTATATACTGAAATTTGCGATGTGGCGTATCAATTAAAACCTGTCTAAACATCTTGACAACATCGGCAGTAATGGCATATTTGAAGGTCCGAAAGCGAATAAGCAATGTATACAAATCACTCTGTATTGTTGGTCCCACCATAAGTAGGTCATTCAACGATACTCCCGTAGAAGTCTTACATGACGCGTCGAAAACCACTCTCAATTTAGTTGTGGTACTACTTGGTTTGAATACGCAGTGGTGGGGAATATAAAAATGAGGCTCATCTAACCTGGGCTTAGGAACCAGTGTTAAATGATTGAGCTCTTCGTACTCTCGCATGAAATCCACATAAGCAGCCTTGACTTCAGGTGACGCCTTTAAACGACGCTCAAGAGATTCAAATCTGCGACGAGCTGTGTCGTAGGACTTGCCCAACATTGAAGGATCATCCTTGAACGGCAACTGTGCGACTACTCTACCATTCGCCTCCTGGTATACTGTTTTCAGAAAGGCTTGCTCACAACTACGATGTTCGGGGAAGACCTTGTCCACCTTTTCCACTTCATCTAACTGCCAAAGTTTTTCCAGGTTTTTGTTAATCGATTCCTCTAATGTAAGAGAATAAGAGTGCGATGTTGTCGGACTGGCCCGTTTACAGCGACCAGTGACAACCCACCCAAACAAGGTTTTCTGTAAGGTAGGAAGACTAGGACCAAGTTTGATTTGTCCGACTGAAATTATGTCGAAAAATGCTTCAGTTCCTAACAGCAAATCTATTGGGCGAGTTCTATAGAATGTATCATCTGCTAGTGGAGTATTTCGAGGCCAATTCCAAGATGATGTGTCTATATCGGAATCTGGCTGATAAGCGATATGCTTAGTGACACAGAATTCAAGCGCAAGTTCGAAATTGTTAAGCCGAGACTTAATTGCTGTTGTTGCCAGTTGTCTTATCCGAGTTTGGCTGTCCCCGATGCTACAGATATTTATATTGCTGTTACTCCGTGGTAACCGAAGGGCTTGAGCGAAACTATCAGAAAGAAAGTTGACTTGCGAGCATGAATCAAGTAATGCTCGACCAATTCTATAACTACCGTTTGCATCCCTTACCAAAACCATGGCCGTGGCCAAGATAACTTGGTCATGGGAATAGCCTATATGAGTGTGAGAAACAACGTCGACGCTGGCTGGTGGTTCCGAATGGGTTTGCTGAGCTAAATTTGTACTCTCACGATGAAGCAGGGTGTGATGGGATCGAGAGCACAAACGACATTTCTGGCTAGAAGGACACTTAGACAGATGATGTCCCTTGCCTAAGCAGTTTAGGCAAAGCAATTGTCTTTTAGCAACCTCATACCGCTGCAGGGCTGTTAGAGTTTTGAATTGGGGGCAGCTAAATATTTTATGATTAGCATCGGAGCAATAGAGGCAGGTCTGAGTGGTACAATTAAAGCTTGCCCCTAGACGTTGTCCTTGTTGATAGCGATATCTACCGCCACTAACAGGTTGGTGCGCTTTCGTACTAGTTTCGGTCTGGTCGGAAGTTTCCAGGTATTTACAATGCCTATCAATTAGTGCTATACACTCATTCCATTTGGGTAAGCCCGCAAAGCTTAATGACTCATTCCATTTCTTCTTGGTGAGCGGATCAACTTTATGCATTATAATCGAAATAAGCATGGCCTGAGCAATTTCGGATTCAGAGCCCAATGACCTCAGCGAGTTATATAGGGCGGCTGCATTATCTATTAGGCTACGAAGTTGGTTACTATTTGGTTTGGTAACGGCTGGCAGGTTAAACAAGGATGATATGCTGTCTAAAAATACCAGAGTGGGGTTATCATAGCGCTCCTTGAGGCGCTCGAGAGCCTTTGGGTAGTTGTCGGGAGTTATTTGAAAGGCCTTTACTGTCTCTAAAGCTGCTCCAGATAAGCAACTGATAAGCTGATTGAATTTTTCAATATTCGATAAGCCTGCATGTTGATCTATCACTTGCTTAAACGATGTAATGAAGTTTTTGTAGCCAGAATAATTTCCGTCAAATTTGGGGAGCTCGATGGTAGGTAGTTTCAATGACGACACAAGGGAATGACTAGATGCCCTTTCGAATACAGTGGAGTTCTGAAAATCTTCTCCAAGCTGCTCCTTAATCCCAACCTTGACAGAGACATATAAATCTTCTAGCTCACCGCGCGATGAATCCGAAGGGTGAAGCTCCTCTATTTTTGTTTGGACGGCCATCAGCTGTTTGAAATATGCCTCCAGGATTCCAAGCCAGCAGTTTAGCTGACCCGTAGACATATCCGACGAATTTTCTTCCTCGTGTGTACCCTGTAGTTTGCTACCGATTCGAGAAATGTTCCTGCGAATGTTTACACGTTGTTGTTTTAGCTGATCGAGACTCATATTGTTGCAATAGAATTTTCCGCCTTTGGTAGCGAAACAAAAAGACCAGAATACCTTCAAGTACCGTTGGCGACGAAAATAGAATACTTATTGGTTATCCAGCGAAGTTCCAGTTGAGCCAGCTTTGTGTGCGAGTGGAAATTTCCAATAAACCAACTGCAAACGAACGGCGTGTTATTCCAGACAAATTTCCAGCGAGGCGAAGATCAACGGTAAATGGCAACTGTGCGAAGCGACGACAAAAGGGGGATGACGATTAAGCAATCCAACGACGAAAAATCCAAGTTAAGCGAAATTAATCACACAGCCCCACGTTGGGCGCCAAATGTAGGGACAAGAGCGTTTTCTTGCCGGGGGTGTGATTTTGGGCGGTGTGATTTATCGAATTTGATTAATAAACTCGAGTTGCGAATTGTGTGTGTTCTAAGCGATCGTATATTTTAATAAACCATTTTCGTGTCGGCGCAGCGGCTAACTCGTGGTGAATACAAGAATGGTGAATGGTGAGTACAAAATGCGAGAATGGTAAAACAAAATGCAAGAATGATACGCGCGAGATTTAAATACATTTCAACTAGTTTATCAGAATTAATTATATGAAATCTAATAGATAGCTTTGCGTTGATCCAACAGTTACTAAAGCTACAGGCGTCTTAGACTTTATTAAGCATGTATGTAAGATAATTGTATATTATCTGTAGTTTATTAAGAAAGATTGGGATTATAATAGTTTGTAGATATAAGAGTTACATAAGTTTTGATATTGAATAACGCGACTTTTCAACTGATTTTGCGACTGAAATTATAGCTTTACGACGAACGACTTTTTTCCACAACTTCTCTGTGTCTTGTTTCGGCTGATAGTGATGAACTATCGAATATCGTTTGAGAACGCACCGTGATAAGGACTGCCAAGCTAGGCCCAATCCACCAGCTCTCATTCGGCCATCCTGCAAAACATCTGTCCCAGATGTATCATCCTCTTCAGTTGATAGGTTTTCATCTTCCTCCTCGTTGCTAGAATAGCGCCACAGCTTCATGAAGTCAGCGCTAGTAGACGTCTGTAGTGGACCCTGAAAATCGGCTGCTTTCTTTACATCATACCTGCCGTTGCGTTTAACCTGTATGACTTCATATGGTCCCATATATTTGATTGCAACCAGATCACCCAACTGGTAACCATGATGTCCTTTCCTCTTCTTGTCAAAGTTCTTCTTGTAGATCTCTTGAGCTTTTTCAATTTGGAGGCGAGTTTCATTCCAAATTTCGTTACGTTCTTTTTGTTGGTTTATTATACATAACTTCAAATGGCGTGAAGCTAGTTGATGCGTGGACATGCGCATTTATGGCCTGCTGCACTTGTGATGTGTACTTATACCACTTTGCGGGCTCCGATGCTGACATTTTTGAGAGTACTGAAATTATTACTCTGTTCACCCGTTCGATTGGCCGTTGCCCCTTGGTACACCGGCTGTAGTCTCAATGTGGTCAATCTTCTTCGCTGTGCAGAATTCCTTAAAAGAGTGTGATGTAAATGCAGCTCCTTTATCGCTGATAATTCTCTGTGGGCTGCCAAATATTGAGACCCAGGACTCCAAATGTTTGATCACTTCCTCTGCGTTTGTTGACTTATTGGGAAACAACCAAGTGTATTTTGAAAAGCCATCCACCATTGCAAAAATGTATCGGTAGCATTTTGATGTCATGTCTAATGAGCCCAGATGGTCCACATGAAGCGTTGAAAGGGCAGTATCTCCTTTGTTTATAGCATGCAAGAAGTCGTCCTGCTTCCCCAATTTCTGATTATGTGTGATACATTCGATACAGTTGGAAATGGTCTGCTTCACTTTCTTCTCGAGGTAGGAAATGTGGAAATCCTGCTGGATTGCATGCATCGTCTTTTGCGTTCCCATGTGTCCAAAGTTGTGCGAACTGGTTATTATCTCCTTTTCCATGCATTTTGGTACTGCTAAAAGCTCTTGCCAATTTACTTGCTTATAAATCAAGTTGTTTTTGATTATATAATCGGCATACGGTCAGTGCTTTAAAATTTTGCGAACCTCCATTAAATGTTCATCATTTAATTGGGCTTTCTTGATCTGCGTGTGAGCTTCGGATGACACAATCATTATAGGGAAACGACTTAAGCTGTCGACATGTTGCATTCTAGTTCCTGCGCGATGGCTAGCACAACTTTACTAGCAACATCTGAACAGGACTCTCTTACAATTTCCTGCTGCAGCCATTCCTCCACCTGTTTGCGAACTATTTTTCTTTCTGCTGCTGAAGATCGACTTGGTTGTTCTCTAAAAGCTATGTTGTTGCAATTAGGGATGATTGTCATCTTTACAGGGCAGGTTAGCTTCGCGTCAGACGGCTTGTAGTCATCAACCATTTGCTTGACTGCTGTTTTGTATTTGCCTGGAACGTCTAGTTCTAATTCATGACTCACCACGTTGTAGATGTTATGGTTGTTCTCGGCAACGATGTCGACTCCTCGTTTGAAAGCGTATTTTCCATTCTGCAGCACAACAGAAAACTTTTTTAAGAAGTCGAATCCAATAATGCTGTTCACATTAATTTGGCTGTCGGAAACGTTGAGAAACCTATGTAGCGTTTGGATTCCATCTACCTCCACGTCAACATTCAGTGCACCCAGCACCGAGGTTGCAATGTTTCCAAGCCCGCACAGTTTTGCAAAACTTTTCTGCAGGGGAGTTTCGGCAAACTTATCCTTGTAGGTCCTCATACGCATAAGCGACACATCAGCTCCAGTGTCTACTAGGCATGCCACACTCTTTTTGTTGATGGCTAGTACTTTCTCCCTCGACTCGCTGATTACACTGACAATTGACTTTTCACCTGTACAATTCCTTGAAGTATGCCCAGCTCAGTTGCATTTAAAGCATTTCGTCTCCTCTTTACATTCGGCTTTCATATGCTCAGTTGAGCCGCAATTAAAGCAATGCCTCTGGCTCTGATTTTGTTTCTGATCAAACCACTTTACTAGTTTTCCTGCTTTACCGAGGTCAGTCTGATTTACTGCTTGCTTGCGCTGCATATTGGATTTCGTCATCATTTCATTTCAAATCGGCTTCGTAGCTCCTTGAAGGTTGTCGCACTGTATAGAGGGTATTTGAGATCGTCACGAAGCTTTAATCCATCTGCTATGTAGCGGATCACCGACTCATCCTCCACAATTCCCAGAGCTGCTATCTTACGCATGTGCAAAACATATTCGTGAAAATTCTCGTTGTCGTTCTTCTTTCGCTCTCGAAGCTGCTTGTGTACTTCAGCACTGGTCAGCGTCTTATCAAACTCGTCCAAAAGTACTTCGCATAGGGTATCATAGTCCGAAACAGTGGTGGAATCCAGGAATAACATTGCAGTTCCCTTCATTTTCATACGAGCGTTCACATACTTTTGCTTCAACGTTAGCTCGTAGGCACTGGCATTTTCGTTGAAACATTTAAGCCACTGTCTAATTGGAATTGACACTCCATCAAAATCGGGGACAACTTTAAAGAAACTCTCAATTGAAACAACGGCCCTGCTTGAATCACTTTGCCCAATTTTTGCAGCAAGAAGTTTTAGTACTTCGCTTAACTCGTTGTTGTTGGTATAGACTTCCTCGTAATTATTGGTGTATTTCAGCTCCTGTTGAAATTCAGCTTCGTGTGTTGAATCACTACTACTAGCGAACTTAGCTTGCTCCTCGATATTATTTCCCTTCTCTTTCTCGTCCAGCGGCGCGAAGAAGGTATTATTCATATTCACCTCTGCTGCTGCATTTTGCGAATCATCTGGTTTCTTTTGTTTTCCATTTGCATTTTTTGTTCTTTTTCGCGGAACGAATCATTTTTGTCAACTTTTTGCAATGTCAAAGTCAAAGTGTTGGGTTTTTCCCGAAAACAAACGACCCTCACTCACACCAACAGATTTTTCACATGATCGACGGTTGAGCCCCCATGTAAGATAATTGTATGTAGTTTATTAAGAAAGTTTGGGATTATAACAGTTTGTAGATATAAGAGTTACATAAGTTTTGATATGGAATAACGCGACTTTTCAACTGATTTTGCGACTGAAATTATAGCTTTACGACGAACGACTTTTTTCTAAAACTTCTCTGTGTCTTGTTTCGGCTGATAGTGATGAACTATCGAATATCGTTTGAGAACGCACCGTGATAAGGACTGCCAACCTAGGTCCAATCCACCATCTCACATGTATACCAACAGAACTTAATAGAATCGGTCCAAAAAAATTTATAATATTTGCTTTGCGCAACCTTAATTGGGATCCTGATCGGCACCTACCACTTTATTTGTCCAGGCTAAAGCTGATTGACCTAAACACCTTAAAACACCTCAGATTTTGTAACGGCGTAATATTTATACACAAACTGCTCAGCAGTGCGGTGTATTCTCCATCTCTGTTGAGAGACATCAATATTGCAGTCCCGTCAAGATACACTCGTGCCTTTCGTCCTATCCGTCTACCAATTGTGAGATCTAATTTTTCCCTTCATGAACCATTCCGTGTTTTATGTACTAATTATAATTTAGCCTATCAATGTATATCTTTTGAGTCTTCCATTGATTCTATATCCTCACAAATTTACTGTTACCTCGATTCACCAAATGTGTAAATGTATTAATTGTTAAGTTAGCTGTCCATATTTAACTATAAGCCAAATAAATAAATAAACGGCTATGCCCTACTTTTTACATCATTTTAACTTTATTTTTACTTCATTTATGCATCATTTCTGCATAGTTTCTACTACATTTATACATCATTTCTACTCCATACATCATTTAACTCCTACTACATTTCTACATCATTTCTACTATAAAATATTTATGATTAAAAAGTTAATTGTATACGAATACATGGTTTTTAGTAAACATTGTTTGCACATCATTTCTGCATTCTTTTATATAATTTCTAACTAATTTTAACCTTATTTTTATGCGTTGATCAACGAGGGACGTCTAAGAACGACAAATCTTCGCACTTCCGCGCGGAGATGTGACGTTTAAAAACGAAATATTTTTGCGCGGAGATATGTCGTTTGTAGATGAACGGAGATATGTCGCGCGGAGATATGACGCTATTCCCTCTTGACTCCGCGGCAGACGCTCGTTTTTTCGTGTTTTTGTCGCGTAATTAAATTGTATGTATATCTTTTTAACATTCGTTTATACATTGTTCAAATTTGTGTGTTGCTGCTAGCCCTTGCAGACAGACTCCGAGGCGGCACCGAAAAATATTGGGAAAATTTAAAACAAAGCTGTGTTTGAGCCAGACATAAAATAAAATTCCAAATTGGTCGTAAAAAACAAGAAAAAAGTTATAAAAAGGAAAATTCGTGGAAAGAAATAATTGCTTCGTTTATTATACCCGTTACTCGTAGAGTAAAGGGGTATATTAGATTCGTGCAAAAGTATCTAACAGGTAGAAGAAAGCTTTTCCGACCATATAAAGAATATATTCTTGATCAGAATCACTAGACGAGTCTAAGCTCGGTGTAGGTCTTCTTTTCAGTGGCTTGCCACCACACTAAGGCTAAATACATCAGAGTCGGATGCACCACCGAGATGTAGATCCAGTGCATCAGAGTAGGCGACAGGCCCCATGTGCTGCTAATCGTCTTCTTGGATGTATATAGCGCCACGGTGGCCTTTTTCAACTTTTCTAATATATCATACAAAAACACCTCTTCACAAGGTGAAAAACTAGTGACGATCGCACCTTCAACATACTAAAGTTCTGATATCAACATTTGTGATGAAAGATGATTACAATCATGATTAAACACATTTTTTAAAATTTATTTTTTCGGCACTCTTTAATGGGAAAAGGCTAGAATAGTTCTTAAAAACACACGAACATTTTCTATTGCACAAGTCTGTAGCTTCAGTAGTTTAGAAGTTACGGCCTTCCGTATTTTAGCTATTTATAGCTGTTTCCCGCTAAACTAGCGGGTTTTTCCAAAAGTGGTAGACCTAAAGTTTCTTATATCGAGCTGTTGTACATCATTTCAAATTTTCAGGACTTTAAAACCATGTTTTGGGACACACAGACAAACTGACAGACTGACAAACTGACAAACAGAATTAAATTTTCATTTTGACTAGGCCCCCGCAAATTTGTTTTCGGTATAACTTTCCGATTTTCTAATATGACCCCTCATATTAAGCGCATTTTCAGTAGGAATACAACTAACGTAGTGCGAGGGGCCAATTATCCCCACCGGCCCCAACAGATCCAAATTTCTAATTTTTCACTTTTACACTTTCACCGCTCTCTCTCCCAAACCAATTGATTTTCTTGAGGTCTTGGTATGCAATCCTTTAAGTTTTAGCAATACCTTTAATTACTCATTACGATCGGACTATCACAGCAAATTTTCAATTTTGCGGCTATATATAGTAGTCGTCTTCGCACACTCTCCTGGTGCGCTTCGTCACTACATGGACTGCCGTCCATAGTGATTGGGTCTCCATGCCAGCTTGCAGTCCAGTATTGTTCCGAGGTACTTGACCTGTGCTTTCGGGGTCAGCCTGCTTGCGCCAATTTTGGGGGGGGGGGGGGTCCATTTCGGTGTCTTGTATCTTTTAGTAAAGAGAAAGAGGTCCGTCTTGTCCGCAATAATACTGAGTCCCACCCTTTCCGCTCACTCACTTATCTCCCTGAGTGTTGATTCCATTATGGAGCTGAGGGTCGATGGACAAACTACCGTAATAATTATGCCTATGTCGTCCGCGTAGGCAGTTATTTTTGGGGCTCTCCTCTCGAAACTCTTAATTAGATCGTCGACCATCAAATTCCATAGAAGAGGCGAGAGGACCCCATCTTGTGGTGTGCCTCTGTGTGCCGCCTTTACCATGGAAGCAGTGCCCCACTCTGAAAGTACCCGCCTGCAGCTAAGCAGGTTACTTATCCAGAGGCTTACTGCGGGGTGCGTGCTGGTCGCTTCTAGGCGATCCATTATAGCATCCGTCTTGACACTGTTGAATGCTGCGGATATATCTACGAATACTCCAAGCGCATATTCTTCTCTTCTCTTCTTGCTACTGGCGAGTGTAGTGCCGTTTCCACAGATTTCCCTTTGGTGTAGGCATGCTGATTGGATGACATAAGTCTCCCTAAATCATTCATGATGTGTAGATCCAGCAGCTTTTCCAGAGTTTTGCGTATGAAAGAGGTAAGACTTATCGGCCTGTAATCCTTGGTGCTCGCGTGACTGCACTTTTCTAGTTTTGGGAGGAAGACAATCCGAGAGGTCCTCCATTGGATTGGGATATAGCCCGTGCTTAGACATTCCGAGTATATTTCATACAACCATGAGGTGATCCTTTGCTTGGTCGCCTGCAACATGGCTGGAAATATTCCATCAAGTCCTGGTGCCTTATAGCCCGCAAGGGAGTCTATGGCCCAGTTGATTTTCATTGGTGTTATTAGATCGTTTGGGGGGCGTTCTTCGCCAGCTGCTATGTCCTGGTGCGTGCTGGCGTCTAGGACATCCGTGCATGCTGGGAAGAGCGATTGCATAAGTACTGTTAGGGCCTCTGAACTGCCCTCAGTCCACTGTCCGTCGTCGCGCTTTAGCTGACTCTGTATGGTAGGCTGCTTCGAAAGCAGCTTCCGGAGACTAGCCGTTTCCGGGACGTTCTCGATGCTGGAGCAGAAGTTTCTCCACGAGCATCTCTGTGCCCTGTGTGATTCCTTCTTGTAATCCCTAAGTAGGATTTTGTATTCCTCGTTGATAATCTCATTGTCTGCCTCTTTGGCGATTTTGAAGAATTCTCGGAGGTTATTTCTTTTGAGTGTCAGTGCCCGATTCCACCATGGTGGCTTGGTCTTCTTCCTTGTTCTTGATGTCGGGCATGCTGCGTGATACGCATCCAGTAATTCCTTGGACAGGGTCTCTAGGGACGTTTCTATGTCTTTCCCGGATTTTACCCGCCCGGGCTAGTCGCGAGTTTTGAGGTCACTGTCCTTGTAAACTTTTCCCAGTTCGTGTTCCGGGGGTTTCTATACACAGTTACCTTTGGGGTACTTATAATATCGCATCTGAACTGAATATACCTATGGTCTTAGAAGGATGGCGTTTTTAGGACCCTCAATTCGGAGACCAAAGTACTCTGTCCCTTTACAAGTGTTATATCTAGTACGTTTGACGAGGTGCCTCCTACGAGAGTGTGTTCCTCCCCCACGTTTGCTATATATAAATTTGTAGATAGAATAAAGTCTAAGAGTGACTCACCTCTGTCGTTGATGTCGGTGCTTCCCCACACGCTGTGGAGTGCATTGGCATCTGCACCAATGAGGAGTTGGTCATCCTTCGAGCCGAATTCCACTAAGTTGCTCAGCTCTTCTGGTGGCGACGGTCTATCGTGTGCCATGTAGCAACTTGGAACCGGCATCAGGGAAAAGCCCTCAGGGTAATGGAGGCAGAACCCAAAGGTCTTTCTTCAGCTGTGTGCGTCGCCAGCGGAGAGCGAGGAGGACCGCGGCGAGATCCCGGATGTTTAGTTGGAGGACGACGCGGATGGCGTCCGCGGGACTCTTTTTTTTTGTTTGTTAGAGGGTGTCATAAAGCATCGAAAGCCAACTCGGGGATAAGCCAGCTGACGAAGAAAGCAATTCCAGCGAAAAGCAGAACTTTATAAAGTTTTCCGATTTGTCCCAATCGCAACAAAAATTTTTTGGGACGAACACACAATATCTCTGAGCTAGTCGCGGCGTTTACGTAGCGATAAAGCAGTTAAACAGTTCGTTACATGAAATAGTTACTTATTTCCATACCGTGAAAACTCTAGGCCATTTTGACCAAATGCGAGTGGAATTAAAACAAGGGCGGCGATTTGCGTTTTGAGTTGCAACCACAAAATAATTCCTGATAAGTAAAATCGGCAATAATTTCCCATTCCGATGATGCAATTATGAATATAAAACATATGCCAAGGATTTTTAAGCAATTTATTTTCATGCTGGCAGATTTAAGTCCGCCTTTAAAATGCTTGGCGGAAATTTTCCGTGTTTTTCGGAGGTTAACAGAGTAACAACAGAGGGAAATTGGAATCCGGGCAGTACTTTCGGGAGTGAGTTCTGGATCAGGTCTGAGAAATTCGATTCCTTCTGAATCTATCGAAAGTGAAAACTAGAACAGGCCGTATATAAGCATATTTTTATACCCTTGCTGAGGGTATTATGATTTCAGTCAGAAGTTTGCAACGCAGTGAAGGAGCAGCATCAGTAGACAAGTCGATCTAGCCACGTCCGTGTGCCCGTCCGTTTCTACGCAAAACTAGTCTCTTAGTTATAAAGCTATTCTGAAACTTTCCCAAAAGTCTTTCTTCTATTGTAGGTAGTATATAAGCCGAAATCGGCCGGATCGAACAACTATATCTTATAGCTCCCATAGGAATAATCGAAATAATAACGGAAAACAAGTTATACCTTGTGTGTTTTTTAGTCCTCTTGGGAATACTATTTTGGAACGACCAAAAAATTATTGGGAAATAATAGAAAATTAGCTTCGTTCATTTTTTTGTAGTCTCTTCTACTCTAGAGTATAACTTGATTGAATTATTTCAGAATTTCGAATTATTTTAAGCATAAATCGGAAAACTGCATTATAAAGCTGTCATATGAATGATCGATCCAATAATGTCAAATTAATAAGAAAACTGCTATAATTTTGTTTGCTAAAAATCTGAATTTAACATTTTTGTATATAAACTTCGGCTGGCCGAAGATAGTTTGCTTTCTTGTTTTTTTTAAGATTTAATTATTTATTAATTTAAAGTACAAACTGTTTAATGACGGACTTTTTCAAATTTATATGCAGATTGTATGCAGATTTTGGGGGTTAGTACGCAGCGCAAGTTTTTTACGCCGATGTGCCACGCCCCCCCCTAACGCCCACAAACTTCGAAAAAGTTACCAGAGCTCCTCACCACCAATTCACGCTGTCAGGCTGAAATCATAGTCAACTTTCGTGTGTGCTGAATTCGCGAAATGGCGTTTATACGCACACGAATCGGCTGAAAGCGTGAAATGATAGCGGGATTTCGGAATCGTATAAACACAGTATCAGTTGCAATAGCTCGGCAATATAACTCCTTTCAAACAAAGCTATTCGCTATACCCGTTACTCGTTTTTTAAAGAGCCAATACAAACATTTAGATTTTAATATACATAACACGCTTTAACAATGTTTAATTTATATTAAAGTTGTTTTCTACGTAAGTAGATCTAAGTAGGAATGATCTGCAAGTGCATAAAAAGTTTGGCTAGCCAAGTTAGCTTCCTTTCTTGTTTATTTGTGTCGAGACTACATTTTAACTTAGTTAGTAAATAAGACTTATTTTAAATTTTTTTTTTTTAAATTGAAAAAAAAAGTTTATTACGTTTTCCCATTCTCCGAGCCAAGCTAAGTGGTATTTTTCTCGTATTTTTTGGATGCTGTTTTGGCCCTCAATTTTTGTATACTCATAACACTTATTTACAGTCCCTGGCTGCAACAAATACGTAAGTAGATCTAAATTTAACATTTTGTAATTTGAAATTACATTTCCAAATATTTTCCTGATGCAAAAATTCTAAGAAAAATGTCTTCAAAGTTAGAATAATGCCAACTTTCGGTGGGTAGTGCAGGCAAACGAACCTTGTTAAGGGCTAAGCAATACTTTATTATTGTGACCCTTGCCTTCTACTTGCGAAAGAGATAATATCTTTTATGCGCTAAACTAAAGACGACTTAAAGAATCTGATCAATAGTTATACCCGTTACTCATAGAGTAAAAGGGTATATTAGATTCGTGCAAAAGTATGTAACAGGTAGAAGGAAGCGTTTCCGACCATATAAAGTATATATATTCTTGATCAGGATCACTAGCCGAGTCGATCTAGCCATGTCAGTCTGTCCGTTCGTCTGTCCGTCTGTCCGTCCGTCCGTCTGTATGAACGCTGAGATCTCGGAAACTATAAAAGCTAGAAGATTGAGATTTGGCATGCAGATTCTAGGGGTTAATACGCAGCGCAAGTTTTTCACGCCGATGTGCCACGCCCCCTCTAACGCCCACAAACCGCGAAAAACTGTGGCACCCAAAGTTTTGAAGCTGGATTAACGGGAAAAGGAATGTGTATTCGTTTCGTCAATACACATGGATATACCAACGTGGGAAACCCCCTCTCCCCCCTAACGCCCACAAACCGTGAAAAGCCGTGGCGCCCACAGTTTTAAGGCTAGAGCAAAAGTGTAAACGCCATTTTGATTGGTTTGTTAATGCCTACGGAAATGTAGAAGAAAATGTTTAAATAGTCCCACTCAGTAAAAAGTTATAATCAAATTATGAAATGGCCGGTAGATGACGCCACTTTGAAGCGGCTGCTTGGCTTGCCCTGCTTGAGACTGCTTGCTTTAGCTGAGTAACGGGTATTTGATAGTCGAGGCACTCGACTATAGCGTTCCCTCTTGTTTTGGTATTGCTATTGAAAGTTTTCGCCGATATTATTCGATTTTTTATCGATGTTTGCCTCTTTATACATCGGAAAAGCGATGTTTTCTGCACCTCTATTGATTTCAAAGCACAAACGAATATGACGAACACGACAAAGCACAAAATATGCACGAACACAAAAGAACACAGTTTTAAAGCTAGAGTTAAAGTGTAAGCGTTATTTTGTTTGGCTTATTATTATGAATTCTGCTTTTAATTATTGGCTGCTCTTAATTTTGAGACAACAAGTTTATATGAATCTTAACATTAAAATTTATCTAATTTATCTAAATTTACTAAGACTGCATTCTGCTAGCGCGTCCCTCAAGTAAGTCGATGGGTGGGTAAGTCATTGCGACGAAGACGTGATTGGTTGCTCAACCTTGTTGGACCTCTCGCCAGGTGGTTGAGTGCAACAATAGCTTGGTAAAGTACTTTTCCTTTTGTTCTGCGATCTCTTCTTTGACTGGTAAAACGTACGAACGTCCCACAGCGCCCCGGTGATTGTTCTCAAGACTTTCGACTGAACTCGCTGGACTATGTCAATATTGCTATTGCTGGCGTTCCCCCATAACTGGGAGCTGTACATCCATATAGGTTTTAGTACCGAGTTGTACAGTACGACTTTATATTCGAGGCTAAGGGGAGACCGAGGGTTGATAAGCCAGTGAAGGCTACTGGCATTTAATTTTAGGGGCGTTCTTTTGGTTTCGTTTTCTTGAGGGAGTAAGGTGTTGTGGGCAGCGGGCAGTTTTGCCTGTTCAGGGTGAACGTAACGTGTTCGCATTTTGGTTCGCTCACTTTAATTCGCCAATCTGCCATTTTTCAACATCGGCCACATGAAGAGCTAGCTGAGCAGTTGCTTGCATCGGGCATTTTATGCGGCTAAGAATAGCTATATCATCAGTAAACTTAGATGTTGTTAGTCGTCTGCATGTCGGGATGTCTGCTATGTAGAGGACATATAATGTTGGCCCTAGCACGCTGCCTTGAGGAACTCCACCTCCAACAGTTAAATCATCAGATATAGCAGTTTTGCACCTCACAACAAATTTTCTGTCGTTAAGGTAAGACTCTAAAAGCTTGTGGGTGTTGTAGGGAAGCAATGTCTTGATCTTGTACATAAGACCTTCTAGCCAGACTCTATGAAATGCTTACTCTCGTTTTTCTAACGCGTTCCGAATTTCTGATGTTATCCGGTTGACCTGCTCAATTGTTGTGACGGAATTACTTCCTAGAGTCTTAAGTAAGTGTTTATCCGAGTCAATGCGCATTTTTCAAAGAGTTAAGATAAGCACAAAAGTAGGCTTATAGGTATATACGACGTGGGCATTGCGTGGTTTTTCCCCAGCTTTGCTATCATTATTATAATTGACGTTTTCCATCTTGCTTCCATCAAACAGTGTGCTGCATCTCTTTGCGTCCCGATCACTTTTTTATTCAATCTCTCATTGCAACTGTCATTCTTTCCAAGTATCTGGAAGACATCTTTTTTAAACCCTGTTCACAAGAAAGGTTCTAAGCCTGACGTTGGTAACTACTGAGGTATTGCCAAGCTGTCTGCGATCGCTAAGCTTTTCGAACGTCTAGTAACCTGTCAGATTCAGCATATGTGTAGTTCAATTATTTCAACCTCCCAACACGGATTTGTTAAGAAACGTTCTACTTCTACGAATCTTTCTCGAAACAAACAGATGTCATATTCACCGATTTCAGCAAGGCGTTCGATTCGGTTAACCACTCTTTACTTCTTTATAAACTATCTCTTATTGGATTTCCTCCCTACTTACTTGATAGGATTTCGTCATACTTGTCGAATAGATATCAACGTGTATTGTTCAAAAACGAAGTATCTTCTCTGGTAAATGTTACCTTAGGCGTACCATAACGTAGTCACCTGGGACCATTACTATTCATTTTGTTTATTAATGACCTCCCACAGGTGATTTAGCCTATCAATTTATATCTTTTGAGTCTTCCATTGATATATCCTCCCAAATTTACTGTTACCTCGATTCACTAAATGTACAAATGTATTAATTGTTAAGTTGTTAAGTTAGCTGTCCATAGTTAACTATAAGCCAAATAAATAAATAAACGGCTATGTCCTACTTTTTACATCATTTTAACTTTTTTTTTACTTCATTTATGCATCATTTCTGCATAGTTTCTACTACATTTCTACATCATTTTACTTTATTTCTACATAGGTTAGGTTAGGTTAGGTTTGAACGGCTGCCAGACTATCGTCTGGCCCACTTAGACCTCTGTGGGTCCGTTGTGATACCGTATGATCTCGTTGTCCCTTTTTTCCGGGATCCCCCGTCTCTTATGTCTCGTCCTAGAGGCCTAGAGAGCATCTCATGATGATTAGCATGTCTTCCACCCTGAAGATTTTACAAAGGAGTTTAAATCCTTAAGATTGATCTCCGATATTTCGTTCAGATCGATAAGGAAAGGGTATCCTAAGCGTTTTAGTCTAAGCCTGCAGAGGGCTGGGCAGAAGCAGAGAAGGTGTTCCACCGTTTCTTCTTCTTCCTCGTCCCTGCAGCTTCTACAAAAGTCATTTTTTGGGGCTTTTAGTCTACCGGCATGTGTGCCGACTAGCCAGTGGCCTGTAAGGGGTCGAACTAACATGCCACACTCTGTGCGGCTAAGTTTGAGTAGTGCTAACGTTCTTTTATTGTTAATCACCGGCCATGTCTGGTGAGTGATACGACACTGCCAATCAGTGTTGGCTAGTTTGATGAAGTGATTGCCATGGGCATACCGACACTCTCCTTTTCTGGAAGGAGAGGCATGATGGTGCCCTGCCTGGCTAACTCATCCGCTATGCAGTTGCCTACGATGTCCCGGTGACCCGGAACCCATATTAGGCTGATAGTAAACTGCCTAGCCATCTCGTGGAGAGATTTGCGACAGTTTGCTATTGTTCGTGAGTTTGTGTTTGTCGAGTAGATTGATTTAATAGCCGCTTGGCTATCACTATATATATTAAGGTGTCTACCTAGGTTGGTGTTCCCTAAGCAGTCGAGTGCCTCCTTTATAGCGTGTACTTCCGCTTGGAAGACGCTACAGTGGTCCGGGAGTCTGAATGACGTCCTGATGCCTATTTGTTCGGAGTATACCCCTCCGCCAACGTGTCCGTCCAGTTTTGAGCCATCTGTGTAAAAGCAGATTGCGTCTGGCGAGCCTGGTCTGCCCTGCTGCCATTCTTCCCTATCTGGGATCAGGGCCTCGAAGGGTGTGTGTTTATACTCATAGGGTTTACATAGGTCCGTTTTATTCGGAATCGACTTATCATGCTGAAGTATATTGGCATGACCGTAAAGTTGGGCTTTCCATTGCCCAGTATCCCTTAGTCGAATGGCTGTCGATTTTGCCCTTTCCATGCCTGCCAAGTCCAGGCTCGGGAGGTTCAAGATCGCATTCAGCGCTTCGTTTGGGGTAGTTTTAAGAGCTCCACTAATACACAGAGCCGGCATCCGCTGTACTTTGTTTAGTTGAGTTAGGATACATCGTTTTTGTAGAGCGGTCCACCATAATGGAACTCCGTATAGGAGAATTGGCTTGACTACCGCTGTGTAGATCCAGTTTACAATTTGGGGTGACATGCCCCATTTTAGCCCAATTGCCTTTTTACAGGAGTAAAGTGCAATTGCTGCCTTTTTGGTTCTCTCTTGGTTGTTCAAGCCCCATTTAAGGCGCTTATCTAATACCAACCCCAGGTATCTGGCGTGCTCGCTAAAAGAGAGATTGCAGTTATTTAGTGTGGGTGGGTTGAGTTGTGCGATCTTGTACCTATTCGTAAATAGGACAAGCTCCGTTTTTGAGGGATTTACCCCGAGTCCGTTTTTTATCGTCCATTCCGATAGTATTTTTAGTTTTGCGGTCATAAGATCGCAGAGTGTTTGTGGATACTTGCCATTAAAAATGATGGCGACATCGTCTGCGTATGCCACCACTTTGCGTCCTCCTCCTTCCAGGATTCGCAGTAGTCTATTTACTGCGATGTTCCACAGAAGGGGGGATAAAACGCCCCCTTGTGGGGTTCCTCTGTTCACTAGTCTAGTTTGGGTTGAGGCCCCTAGTGCGGCCGTGACCATTCTGCTTATCAGCAGTTTATGGATCAGCCCCACTAGTTGAGCCTCAACCCCTAGTTCAGTGAGTGAATCCGTTATTGCTGTGGGTAGTACGTTGTTGAAGGCTCCTTCTATGTCTAGGAATGCGATCAGTGTGTACTCCTTATTGTTGAGTGATTTCTCGATGCTACTTACCACGACATGTAGCGCCGATTCGGTTGACTTACCCTTGGTGTAGGCGTGCTGTGCCTCGGACAGTTGTGCCGGGTTTATGGTGGCTTATTGCCGTGTTGTCTCCGTTGCTGTAATTGCGAAGCAGAAATGTATTAAGATGCCGTTTGGCTAAAATGCAGGTTCGAATTTTACCTTGTTTGGGGTCAAGCATCAGCTTGTAGTCTTTTGTTCCTAGTCCAGCAACCTTGCCTCCTGCTATCCAAGGTTCCTGAACTAAGACCACGTCGGCTTCGCCTTTGGCAAGGCGAAGCAATAGGGCAGCGGACGCTGCTTTACTGTGGTGTAGGTTGATCTGCAGGAGTCCTAGCGACATCCCCAGCTGCAACCTCCACCACAGAAACGTCGGCCTCCGAATCGCTCAGGTCCACTTCATCGATTGCCGGTCCCAGCGCTCGCATCTCTCTGCTCAGCGATGAGTCGGTTGAGTAGCCGTCCTCCGGCACACCAGGGGCCTCCACTTCCTCCGCAAGCACCTGCTCAGCTGGGTTGCCGGCAGGGCTTCCTTTGGAACTGGAGTCCCCTTTGTAGATTTTAATATGAATGGCGCTGAAGCCAAAGTTGAACACTCCCCGAGCGACTGACTCCTTGTTTAGCACCACGATCTCCTGATTAACATCACCTGCGTGCTCCTCTACCTTTACGACTTTCCAGTCTTTAGTGGGGAGATGTGGGTTGCACTCTTGCAACATATAGAGGATATCCTCCGGTGATTTAATGGCTGCTGGGAGCCAAATTCTAGCTCGGGGTCTGCTGGGAACGTCACACCAATCTAGTGCGACTATAGATCAGCTCATCGCTGATTGTCGCAGGCAACCACCTTTACACTGCCCTGGTACCAGCCCGCGTCCATGCAGCAAGACGATGAACCGGGCTTCTCGCGTACCATACGCAGGCATATGAGAGACAGCTGGGACTCAACCGCCTTCCATTTGTTTCTGGGGATCCTGCTCTCCGGATTTCCCCTGTCAATGAGTCCCAGAAGGACCCGATCTTTAGCGATCTCGGCAAAGGAGACCGACGGCTGGATCTTCGATCTCTTCGCCGACGGACCAGGCAGCTCTATGGAGCGTTGCTTCTTCACCTGGGCACCTTCCTGTTGGGTGTTTTCTTGCCCATAGTTTGGGAACACCGTCCTGGCCCACTCTACCTTCTTCAGCCATTCGGGCGAAGGCGTGGCGACTTTGCTTCTGGCATGTGAGCGCAGGGTTTGGGCGGCCATCCGTCTCTCTGCGTATGTAAATTTCGTAACACCAGCGGGTGACCCGATCGACTTTGCTGCGTCCACCGCTGTTTTAGGCGCAGATGGGCGCATAGCGGAGGCGTTAGCGACAGTCTTTCTGTCCCCCATCACCGCTTGTTTGGGATGAGGCCCTTTCTGAGCCTTACTGGTGTTTGCAACGGAGCCAACGTTCGTCGTTGCAGTGTTGGGTTTGTTGAGAGGACCCGTCTCTGGTTTTTTATTGTTTTTAAGTGATGTTTCCATAATTGGTCCCACGAGCTGCGGAGAAAGGGAAAGGTCCGCCCGGGCAGAGATCCGCGGTACCCGGGTAGGGCGATAGTTAGAACAGGGGGTCGCCGTCTCCCTGAGCCCACCGTTCAAGACTGGGCTAGTTTTTGATCCGGGCCCCCAGCCACTGACTCTCGGCACGGTCCGAATTACACCTTAGTCCGGCCCGGAGTGAGATGCTGTTTGGGAGAGGAGGGGGTAGGTGGTGTGTAGGGTTTTGGGGTTTGTGTAGAGCAACTATTTAGATGCGGCTGAACAAATCGCATCGTCGGTACTGCGCCGATGCAAGATACCCGCTGGTTGTCCGGGGCTGATTATTTGCTGGGGCTTCTGTTCACGATTCCGTTTATTCACAGCTGACCTCCGGAAGTGGAGGTCGTTCGCTATCCGCAACCTGCGACCCGCTCGGTGGCCCCAGCTAGGCGGCTTCGGAACCATCTCACAAGTTCTTCAGGCCGAGTCTTTCTACATAACTCCTATTACATTTCTACATCACTTCTACCATAAAATATTCATGATTAAAAAGTTAATTGTATACGAATACATGGTTTATAGTAAACATTGTTTGCACATCATTTCTGCATTCTTTTTACATAATTTCTAACTAATTTTTACCTCAATTTTATGCGTTGATCAACGAGGGAGTTATGTCGTCTAAAAACGACAAATCTTCGCACTTCCGCGCGGAGATGTGACGTTTAAAAAAGAAATATTTTCGCGCGGAGATATGTCGTTCGTAGATGGACGGAGACATGACGCTATTCCCTCTTGACTCCGCGGCAGACGCTCGTTTTTTCGTGTTTTTGTCGCGTAATTAAATTGTATGTATATCTTTGTATCGTTAGTTTATACATTGTTCAAATTTGTGTGTTGCTGCTAGCCCTTGCAGACAGACTCAGAGGCGGCACCGAAAAATATTGGGACGTTCTCGATGCTGGAGCAGAAGTTTCTCCACGAGCACACAGACCTGTGTGATTTCTTCTTGTAATCCCTAAGTAGGATTTTGTATTCCTCGTTGATGATCTCATTGTCTGCCTCTTTGGCGATTTTGAAGAATTCTCGGAGGTTATTTCTTTTGAGTGTCAGTTCCCGATTCCACCATGGTGGCTTGGTCTTCTTCCTTGTTCTTGATGTCGGGCATGCTGCGTCATACGCATCCAGTAATTCCTTGGACAGGGTCTCTAGGGACGTTTCTATGTCTTTCACGGATTTTACACCCCCGGAGTTTTGAGGTCACTGTCCTTACCCAGTTCGTGTTCCGGGGGTTTCTATACACAGTTACCTTTGGGGTACTTTTAAAATCGTATCTGAACTGAGTATACCTATGGTCTTAGAAGGATGGCGCTTTTAGGACCCTCCATTCGGAGACCAAAGCACTCTGTCCCTTTACAAGTGTTATATCTAGTACGTTTGACGAGGTGCCTCCTACGAAGGTGTGTTCCTCCCCCACGTTTGCTATATATAAATTTGTAGATAGAATAAAGCCTAAGAGTGACTAACCTCTGTCGTTGATGTCGGTGCTTCCCCACGCGCTGTGGTGTGCATTGGCATCTGCATCAATGAGGGTTGGTCATCCTTCGAGCCGAATTCCACTGAGTTGCTCAGCTCTTCTGGTGGCGACGGTCTATCGTGTGCCATGTAGCAGGCACTTGGAGCCGGCGTCAGGGAAAAGCCCTCAGCGTAATGGAGGCAGGACCCAGAGTCCTTTCTTCAGCTGTGTGCGTCGCCAGCGGAGAGCGAGGAGGACCGCGGTGAGATACCGGATGTGTAATTGGAGGACGACGCGGATGCCGTCCGCGGGACTCTTTTTTGTTTGTTTGTTAGAGGGTGTCATAAAGCATCGAAAGTCAACTCGGGGATATCTTGCCTAAGACTGGGACTTTAACCCAGTAGAAACCTCCACCCCCTCCTCGCTTTCCCGGAGGTAATGCCGTTAGGTATAAGTTGCATACAGCAGACCAATTTTCTTTTGAATCAAGCATGATATCCACCAGGTTACAAGCGGCTGGCGTCCTCCCCACCCTCACGCTCAGATCTCTTCGTTCATTTTCAAATCTCGGACAGACAAAAAACATTTCATTATTGTCTTCATTGTCCGACTCGCAGATAACGTTCAGGCTTAAACCTATTCAAATAGTGTTTAAAGCATCAATGTCCTGTCAGCAGTTGCGTTAAGTAGTAGTCCACATGTCTATGCTTTCGTACAAGCCATCTCTGCACTCCTGGACATTTTTTGAATTTTTACGGCGTCTCCCCACAATATGGTATACATGCTACAGTTACCAAGAGATCAAGAAAACAAGTGCGATTTAATCGAGTGCGTAACAGTGAGAGAGAGTACCGATACAACCGAGTGCTCTAACCTAAATCAACATACAAGAGTCAAGACGCTAGTACAAGGCTGAGACTGCAACGGTGAGATCTGTAGGACGCAGAGATTGGATCACAGACGTGAGTAGAACAGGAGCAGAGACGATAGAAGGACGAGTAACCGGCAAGGAGAGCGCGGATCAAGAGTTTGTGACAGGCGTCGGGGGTACGGTGGACTGACGATTGTGAGGAGTCATAAAACTCCCCACAAATCTCGAGGTAGAAGAGCCCCTAGCAACAGCGAAGTCAGCGAGAATGCGGCAGAATCCAAGGGCATCCAGGTCCACCGGTAAATACTGGACCTTGGACCCAGCCAAAGCGGAGAGACCGCGAAATAACGGTGCCGTGCTGGACCTTGGACCCACGCCGCCGAAGGGCAATAAGGTCGAACGGTAAAGCCGTGCATTTTGAACCGGCGCAAAGAGGATGCACCGTGAATTAACGGGACATCTTGGACCTTGGACCCGATGCGTGCCGTGTGCAAAGGGAACTAACGGGACGCACTTGGACTTTGGACCCTAGCGAGCCGTGTGCAAAAGGGGAAATAACGGGATCACGCCGCAGCCTATAAAAGACGGCGCAGGCGCAGCTCGAGACAGACAACCAAGATACGCGAGCGGAAGTACAAGTGCAAGAAGTGAACCAGATATCAAGAATACAAGTGCGAGGATTTAATCGAGTGCGTGGCCGTGAGAGTACCGTGGAAACCGAGTGCTCAACGCCCAGATCAAGACACCGGAGTCAAGACGCTAGGCCAAGGCTGAGACTGCAACGGTGAGATCTGCAGGACACAGAGATTGGAGCGGAGACGAGTGCAGGACAGGAGCAGAGTCGAGAGAAGGACGAGCTATCGGCAGGGCAAGCGCGGATCAAGAGTTTGTGCCAGGCGTCGGAGTTACGGTGGACTGACGATAAGGCTGAATCCTCGGATTTGACCAGTCGGGACATTCGTTTCTCAGGCTAGAGCCAGACCGACCCTAGGGAACACGACGGAACAGGTGATCCCAGGATCATTCTGGTCGGACTCGAAAGGAAGGTTGTGCAGACTTTTGAGTCCTACAGGCTGGGTGGAACTGGAGAGACGCCGTTGGAGAACGACGCCGCAGGAGTCCACAAGCAGCACGAAGGGATACGGGAGCAGCGACGCCGTCGAGGAGCGCCGCCGAGAAACGCACGAAGTGAATCTTGAGTCGAGGAAGGCACGTCGCCGACCAGGCAAGCCGCAACAGCCAGCTGACGAAGAAACCAATTCCAGCGAAAAGAAAAACTTAATAAAGTTTTCCGATTTATTTCAATCGGATATCACTGCATTTTCTTGGGTCGCGGGCAGTCACGCAATACAAATTTGGTGGGACGAACACACAATATATCCAAGCTAGTCGCGGCGTTTACGTAGCGATCCAACAGTTGAAAGCAGTTCGTTACACGATAAGGCTGAATCCTCGGATTTGACCTGTCGGGCCATTTGTCACTCAGGCTAAGGCCAAACCTACTTTCGGGAGTCGTGGGACACAGGTGATCTCACGATTATAATGGCCGGATTTCGTAAGGACTTGCCGACTTTTGAGTCCTATAAGTCGGGTGGAACTGGAGAGACGCCATTGAGGAGCGATGCCGCAGGAGTCCACGAGAGCAAGAAATGATCCGAGAGGAAAGACGCCGTCAAGGAGCGTCGCCAAGAAACGCACGCAGTGATTCTGAGCGACGCCGTCAAGGACCGCCGCCGAGAAACGCACGAAGAGATATTGGGCCGAGGGACGCACGAAGCCGACTAGGGGAGCCGCAACAGCCAGCTGACGAAGAAACCAATTCCAGCGAAAAGCAGAACTTTATAAAGCTTTTCCGATTTGTCCCAATCGCAACACAAATTTTTTGGGACGAACATACAATATCTCTGAGCTAGTCGCGGCGTTTACGTAGCGATAAAGCAGTTAAACAGTTCGTTACATGAAATAGTTACTTATTTCCATACCGTGAAAACTCTAGGCCATTTTGACCAAATGCGAGTGGAATTAAAACAAGGGCGGCGATTTGCGTTTTGAGTTGCAACCACAAAATAATTCCTGATAAGTAAAATCTGCAATAATTTCCAATTCCGATTATGATTATAAAACATATGCCAAGGATTTTTAAACAATTTATTTTCATGCTGGCAGATTTAAATCCGCCTTTAAAATGCTTGGCGGAAATTTTCCGTGTTTTTCGGAGGTTAACAGAGTAACAACAGAGGGAAATTGGAATCCCTGCAGTTCTTTCAGGAGTGAGTTCTGGATCAGGTCTGAGAAATTCGATTCCTTCTGAATCTTTCGAAAGTGAAAACTAGAACAGGGCCGTACACCCAGAAAAAAAACCGTTCGAAACGTTCAAAAATCAAGCCCAAACGGGGTCAAAAAGTGCGTAAGCCCGTTTGTTGTCAGTTCATGAACGCTCGTTCATAGAATTTGAACGAAACTTTAGAGTTTGATTCCGAACGAATGGGGTCATTTTAAGAACATTTGGGGTTGATTTGAGAACGAAAAGTTCATAAAAAAGAAAAACAAAAACATGATTTCTGGACTTGCTGTTTTTTTTCTGCGCGCCTGGTAGAGACGTATTTAATCTCATTACTTAAAGTGGTTTAATTATTATTAATAATTGTTGTATTTTAGTTGTTGTTGCTAACATACAATTTATTTATTATTAGAAATACATATAAACATTAGAAATAATATTTTATTAAAAGTTTCGATTCACGACGTCTTCTCGCGGGCTCGAACCTGGGCTACTATGTGTCAGAGACGGACGTCCTAACCGCTGGGCCATGGAACCAATTTTTCGAGCGTGGCAAAACGGGAAACTAGACTTGCAAGTGTTTCGGTCCGGAAAATAAATTCCTAATGAACAGCGTTCTCAATTTCAGAACGATTGTGCAAAATCTAAGAACCATAGTTGACTTTTTTGTGACGCGTTCATAATTTTACCAAAATTTTCGTGATTTGACACCGAGCGTTCCTTTTTCATGAACACAAAATAGCGAACGGATTGTTCGTAAATCATGAAAAATGTTCTTGATTTTTTTCGTTCTTTTTTTCTTGGGTGTATATAAGCATATTTTTATACCCTTGCTGAGGGTATTATGATTTCAGTCAGAAGTTTGCAACGCAGTGAAGGAGACGTTTCCGACCCTATAAAGTAAATATATTCTTAAACAGCATCAGTAGACAAGTCGATCTAGCCACGTCCGTCTGCCCGACCGTTTCTACGATTCCGATCGTTATAAAGCTATTCTGAAACTTTCCCAAAAGTCTTCCTTCTGTTGCAGGTAGTATATAAACCGAAATCAACTATCGAACAACTATATCTTATAGCTCCCATAGGAATAATCGAAATAATAACGGAAAACAAATTATACCTTGTGTGTTTTTTAGTCCTCTTGGGAATACTATTTTGGAACGAACAAAAAATTATTGGAAAATAATAGGAAATTAGCTTCGTTAATTTTTTTTGTAGTCTCTTCTGATTATTTTATTATTTCAGAGTTTCGAATTATTTTAAGCATAAATTGGAAAAAAACATTAAAAAGCTGTTATATGAATGATCCAATAATGTCAAAATAATAAGAAAACTGCTATAATTTTGTTTGCTGAAAATCTGAATTTAACATTTTTGTATATAAGCTTCGGCTGGCCGAAGATAGTTTGCTTTCTTGTTTTTTTTTAAGATTTAATTATTTATTAATTTAAAGTACAAACTGTTTAATTACGGACTTTTTCGAATTTACCCCATATTTATTGGGCCAGTTTTAGGTTCATTTTTAAGTCAATAGATTATAGGACAAAGGATAATAGGACAAAATCAGGCAGATGGACAGGTCCATTTTGCCAGGGCTATTTAATAATATCATCTAGATTTTCTGGTACCACATGGTTTTTTCGACGTCGTTTTACTTATATCTAACATTAAAAGCCATTTTATGGTCGTGTCATAACTCATATGAAAGGTATTGACTCAAAGATCGATCCTGTTTTAAGATTTTTGCAAAATACCCATTGGTTTAAAAGATATTTGCATTAAATTTGTATTTATAATTATACCCGTTACTCGTAGAGTAAAAGGGTATATTAGATTCGTGCAAAAGTATGTAAGAGGTAGAAGGAAGCGTTTCCGACCATATAAAGTATATATATTCTTGATCAGGATCACTAGCCGAGTCGATCAAGCCATGTCAGTCTGTCCGTCCGTCTGTCCGTCCGTCTGTCCGTCTGTCTGTCCGTCCGTCTGTCCGTCCGTCTGTATGAAAGCTGAGATCTCGGAAACTATAAAAGTTAGAAGATTGAGATTTGGCATGCAGATTCTAGGGGTTAATACGCAGCGCAAGTGTGCCACCCACAGTTTTGAAGCTAGATTAACGGGAAAAGGAATGTGCATTCGTTTTTTCAGTACATATTGATAGACCAAAGTGGGAACCCCCCCCCCCCCCCTAACGCCCACAAACCGCGAAAAACTGTGGCACCCGTCTGTATGAACGCTGAGATCTCGGGAACTATAAAAGCTAGGAGATTGAGATTCGGCATGCAGATTGTAGGGGTTAATACGCAGCGCAAGTGCCACGCCTCCTCTAACGCCCACAAACCGCGAAAAGCTGTGGCGCCCACAGTTTTAAAGCTAGAGCAAAAGTGTAAACGCTATTTTGTTTGGGTTATTAATGCCTACGGAAATGTAGAAGAAAATTTTTAAATCGTCCCACTCAGTAAAAAGTTATAATCAAATTATGAAATGGCCGGTAGATGACGCCACTTTGAAGCGGCTGCTTGGCTTGCCCTGCTTGAGACTGCTTGCTTTAGCTGAGTAACGGGTATTTGATAGTCGAGGTACTCGACTATAGCGTTCCCTCTTGTTTTCCTGTTGCTTTAGTAATATGTGTACTCCATTGCAAGGTATTGTTGAAAGTTACACCCAAGTTAACAGCATTTTGTACATATTCATGGGAATATTATTAATTACTATACGGGGCAAGTTATTAGTTTCAAGTGCTTTTTATAAATTATCAGACATTTTGATTTACTTGGATTTAGTCCCAGACCATTTCTTTGCGCCCATTTACGTATTTTGTTTAATTCAGTATTACATATAGATATACAATGACACATCTCACATTGGTCGACTTACATATATTTGTACATCATCTGCGTACATATGAACATTATAGTTTGACAGATTATTAGGCAGGTCATTAATATACACACAAAACATTAAAGGACCGAGCACAGATCCTTGAGGGACACCGCGCTCAATAGTTTTAAACGCGGAAATGTCCGAACCTGTCACTACTGCTTGTGCCCTCCCAGAGAGATATGACTTAAGTAGTGCAACTGCTGAGGTATTAAAGTTGAAAATGTTACTGAGCTTGGTACAGAGAATCTGGTGGTTGACAGTGTCGAAAGCTTTGCTATGGTTTAAGAGCGTTAAGAAGGTTACATATCCTTTGTCAAGTTGCGTTCGGATATCCTCGACTATACCTGCTACTGCCGTGGTACAACTTCTGTTCTTAGTGAACCCCGATTGTATCTTACTTAGCAGATTATTTTCATCAAAAAAGAATTGAATTTGGGATGGAATTAGTTTTTCAAAGACTTTGGCAAAGAAGGGTAAAATAGATATTGGTCTGTAATCATTATTAGGTAAGATTTTAGCAATTTTCCATGTACATGGAAATGTTGACGTCATTATTGCAGTATTCATTACGTGAGTTATGTACTTAAGAACGCTAGGTAGTAAAATTCTAATAAATTTGGGACTAATACTGTCCAGACCTTCAGCATTAGAATTTATATTAAGAATACATTTTAATACATCACAACTATTAACACACACAAAGTTAAAGCTATTATCACAGGATGGTTGCAGGTTCAGGTACTCATCGCACGAAGCTTCAGGTACATCTGATTGCAAAAACTTTGAATTCAACACGTCAAGATCACCCTTAACAGTACTGTGTTGCTTTGACTTTCCTATGCTTAAGTAGCGCAGTTCAGCCCAAGTTTTTTTTGTGGAAGAAAAATTGGCGAATTTATTGCTGTAGTATTCTCTTTTTGCTGCTAAAATTCTAGATGACACCATTGCACGTAGTTTTTTAAAATTATTTTGCGTACTTAATAACTTTAGCTGAATAACTTTTCTAATATCGGCGTTAAACCATGGTTGTTGCTTAGGTCGAGTGATTTTACGTTTCAGTGGAACATGCTTATCATAGAGATGTTTAATGTTAGTATTAAGAACGCATAATTGGTCCTCATCATTTGTAAGCAAATAAATAGAATTCCAATCACACGCTACAAAATCAGTTTCAAGTTCATGATAGTTGTTATTCTTGAAGTCCCTACACTCAATATTAATGTCATTATATTCAAAGGTCAGATTATATGTCAGGACAATAAGGTCATGCTTGGAAAAAACTGGTACAGAGACCTGGTCATATATCACAGATTTACTTAAGTCGTTAAGAAAGAATACGTAAAGTAATGTATCACAACTGATGGAAAAATGGGTAGGTATTTCACTGTTTACTATATCTAATCCGAGTGCTTTAAAGTTATTTAGCAGATTAGCCTCTTTTAAAATGTTGTTGTTCAAGTCTCCTGTGAGTATAACATCTGTATAAGACAAAGAGACGTCCGAAATTACATCTATCAGGTGGCTGTAGTCTGTGTTACGGTTTCGTCTGTAGATGCATCCTATAAGAGCTTTTAAAGACATATGTTTGTTCGATACTTCGACAAAAATATATTCTATAATATTTACAAATAATTTTGGCATTCAACGTATTTTGAGCATAAATAATAACACCACACCCGTGACTAGCACGATCAGAACGATACAACACATAACCATCACAAGAAATAGACATATCACTAGTTTCAGTTGTTACAGGATTCTGACACACATATAATATCAACCTCAGAACTAGCAAAAATATACCTGAACTCATCCATTTTGTTTACCAAACTTTGTGCATTAAGATGTATAATTGTTAAGCCTTGGGCTTGTCTTTTTAATAGTCTAACTAAGCTGTGCGCAATGGAACTACTTATTTCGACTTCCATCAGTAGTCAATAGATAAATTAATAAAGTGCTATTCTCAGTTTGAAAAATGTAAAAAACCCTACAATTTGATAAGTTAAAGAAGGATATAGATATACAAATTATTATTATAATATAAAAATACTTAGTAACTAGATATATGGTTAAGATACGTTGAAAGGACATCAAGATTACAGACATACAATTTACCAGAGACATGTAATTGTTATTGTTGTTCACGCAATGACAATTCAGTTGATGGAAAGGCATCCGTGAACTGCTGCATTCCTTCGAAGAAGTGAAAAGTTTCATCTCCAGCATGTTTAACATGCACCAGGCCGCGTCTCGTAAATACTGCAGTCACCTTTTTCATCCTTTTAAGGTGCATAGCTTTTTTCAAAATTGTATATTGTTCCTTGGATAGCTGTTTATTAATATAGACTGGCACCTGAGAGTCAAATCCCATCATATTCAACTGAAAAGGCTGCTTCCTTTCGCGGCGATGCATTGCCAGGGTACTGAGTGGCAATATTTTTTCCCGTAGATTTTCCATTTTTAGGATTACTACAGGATCCACATTACTGCGCTCTGTTTTACGAGCTCGGAAGATTTCTGTGATCCTAGGTGGTGGCGTTTGGCCTAAGGCATAGCAAAGGGTGTTGTAGAGCGTTTTAACATTCTCGCCTTCAGCATAAGGAACTCCATGAATGCGTAGGTCATGTAACGCTTGTATCTGAAGGGTGAAGAAATTTGAACGAGGTGCGCCATCTAAGAGACGATGGTGGAACTAAGGAGGGGCATAGAAACACTCGGAGGAGAGTAGGCATTGTCTCTCCGATCAAAGGTCTCGGCAAGGGTTAGCGCCAAAAGTCCGGCGTCTATAGCCTTCATTCCTTTTTCACACCTTGTTAAGGTCAGTTGTGCGCGGCAATAAGTTGAGTCCAAAAGAAGTGCGAGTGCAAATTTATATCCAACGGCCAAAGTTGCAGATTGAAAAGGCGGCAGTTTATCTTTTTTTTGCCAGCGCTGAGTCCATGGAAGTAAGAACAGGTTGTGTTTTTATAAAAAAAGGCTTGCCAAAGTTATATGTTCACTAGGCTCGGCGCTTGGACGAATTTTACCGTGCCACAAACGAGAATCCGAAGACAAGCCAAATAGGGGAAAACTGAGTTTTGAAGCCAGCAGAAAGAACCAGCAGCCAGGACCAGCGATCATCCAAAGATATTTATTTTTGGGGTTTTATTGCATTTGCATTTGCAAAGTATATGCATAAGCAAAAAGCTTAATGCAGGGCTTGAGTTCCACTCATTAGGCCCAACTCCAAACTTGTGGGTCGAACGAGCAGTTCAAGAACAACCGCGCTCGAAGGCGTGCAGTTTTTTTCTTCGCGAAGCGTGGGTGAATTTTGGCCAAGAGAAAAGGCAGTTTTCCGGCGGAAAAGTGGCTGAAAAGTGAGCCAGTTTTAAAGCGTGTGATCGGCGACCATCTCGCGCGAAATTAAAGTTCCTGGAGGAGATCTGCCAACGGCAGCGAGGCAGAAGCCTTAGTAAGCCAGTGATTCGCAGAAAGAGATGCGGTTCGGCGGTAGTTTTTTTATAGAGGATAATTTTATTTTGTTAGTGAATAAGTTTTATTTTGTTAATTTTTTTCCGTGGGCCAGAGCAAATTCCAAAGAAAAAAGGAAGGTAAAAGAAATTGAAGGAACAAGCATGGCGAGAAGTGGTTCGAAGTGGTAGTTGTTGATGTTGTCCCAAAATTCTTACCTCTCCAAAAGAAGGGAAAAAGAGTGAGAAAAAAAGTTTTAATGTCCCCATAAAAAAAAGTGAAAAAGGGTGTGATTTTCTTTGTTTTTTTTAGTTTGAATTTTCAGCTACAGGTCGTCCAGGAAAGCGCTTTCTTCGATGGATCTGCAGTTTTGGTGGTGAGTGAAAATCCTCCTGTATTACGTAACCAATTTTGGCAATACGATAAAGAAAAGAGCAAGGTGAAAATCAATAAGAAATCCCATTAAAGCAATGCAATGTTTTAAAAAAAGAAAAAGGACGGGACATAAACCAGAATTTAACGTTTAAAACAAAAATTAAAAGTAAAGGCAAAGTAAAAATAAGTATAAATCGATCGAACCTCTTCTTCGACAATTCCACACAAGTTCGTTTGCATGTTCGTTGCATGTTCGTTTATATGTTCGATGTCAGCATGCGAACCTAAATTTACATTAATCAAAAGGTTTTTGCTCAATCCCATTCCTTTTGCGTAACTCTGGAAATCAGAAATATATTTATTCATTTGTTTTAACTTTGATAATGTTTTAAAAGCTTTGCCACCTATATTATATTTTTATTCTTATATGATACTATTTTCGTTCGTCCATGTTATAATATTTATCCAATTTGTATGTTTTAATATTAGGCCCAGTTTTATATTTTATTATGTCTAGCAAGTAAATAAATTTTTATAATGTACTGAAAACCCCATTTTTGACCTTAGCTAACATGACCCTTTGAGACCCTCGAACGAAGGGGCTATTATCGACCAAATTAACTATCAACAGGATTATGATAGCCATAGGTTGGGTGGGCAAGCCAAGCCTCTAAACATCTGAGGGCTTGGGCGTTCTGAGGAGTAACCTGATGCAATAGATCCTGTTCCTTCTGTCTGTCTGTGAGTTATTTCTTGATGGCTAAGATGAGTAGTGATCCTCTTACCAAGAATAGCTTGTCCTTTGCACGCAAGTTTTTTTATGGAAATAATGAGCATAGGCACCTTGGGCGGCGTGGCAAGAACACCACCCTAATTGCTGGCGAGCGAGAGTCGGAAAATTTTTGCATATTGCGTGCGGCACCCCTCCCAAATCAACATCTAGCCTGAAATAGGAAATTCGTAGAGTTTACGATTTTCTAAAGCCCATCATTATTGTTATAGTCAAGAGCAGTTTTGGCCACGTCCTACACAGCGTGCTTCTTGTCAACGCTTACGACCAGTTCACGCAGCCGAGCCATCTCGTGATCCATGCGCTCCAAGTTACTTTGTAGCTGATCTCGTTGTGAACGCATATCCTCCACATCCTTCTCCAGGGTGTCAATTCTACCAACCAGCTGTTTAACATCACCCATAAAAGCATCAAGGCGTTCAGCAACACCGTCTACAATGCGTTTTTCGGCTTCACCCATATTGGATACCATAGCTTCTGCCTGCTCCTGGAGACGTTGGTTAAGTACAGCAAGCATTTTATCCATAGGGACATCCGAAGTGCGACTAAGATCAGTGCTTGTGTTTTCCCGCAAGCGTTTTGTCTTGACATTTTTTTAAAACTTAACTTAGCTTCCTATAGTTGCAAGTTCTGACAGCTTTAGATGCACTGTGCAAAGATTCAGAAGTGTGAATGGCAGTGGGTGTCCCAATCAGCTGACGTGTGTCACCACTGATGGTGTTTGTACTTTCCACACGTTTCTCACTCAGAAAGAAATGAAGAAAGCTATTTCGCGCTTGTTTACCTCCCCTTCTCACGCTTCTCCGAAATTGAGTGTTTTTGATTATTTCGGTGACAAAACTAAGTTTTTCCAGAAAATAACGGCCTGTGCGGTGTACTGGATATGTGTAAATGCGGGTAGACGATAGCCTGGCCAAGTTGTACAGGTCTGAGACTTTGTTGTCTTTGCAGGTGTGTCATAAAAATCAAAACAACGCGGAGCTCGAAAGAAACGCGTCCGTACTTTTTGACTTTATTTACTATAAAGTATATATATTCTTGATCAGGATCAATAGCCGCGTCGATCTAAGATCTCGGAAACTATAAAAGCTAGAAGATTGGTACTTTGCATGCAGATCCTAGGGGTTAATACGCAGCGCAAGATTTTCACGGCGATGTGCCACGCCCCCTCTGACGCCCACAAACCGAGAAAAACTGTGGCGCCTACAGTTTTGAAGCTAGATTAACGGGAAAGGGAATGCGTATTCGTTTCTTCAATACGTATTGAATTACCAAAAATGGGCCACCCCCTTCCTAACGCTCACAAACCGGGAAAAGGAATATGTATTCGTTTCTTCAATACCTATTGATTGACCAAAATAGAAAATTTTTATACCCTTGCAAGGGTATAATGATTTTAGTCAGAAGTTTGCAACGCAGTAAAGGAGACGTTTCCAACCCTATGAAGTATATATATTCTTGATCAGCATGTCTAGACGAGCCGATCTAGCCATGTCCGTATGTCCGTCTGTCCGTCCGTCTGTCCAACCGTCCGTCCGTTTCTACGCAAGTTAGTCCCTCAGTTTTGAAGCTATCAAGATTAAACTTTACCAAAAGTCGTCTTTCTGTTGCAGGTAGTATATAAGTCGTAACCAGCCGGATCGGACAATTATATTTAATAGCTCCCATAGGAATAATCGGAAAAATAATTGAAAACAAATGTAAGCTTAGGTGTTTTTTGACATATTACCTTTTGCTTTTGGGAATATAATTTTTTTAACTGTTCTGAATTTCGAATTTAATTTTAGAAAAATCGGACGACTATATCATATAGCTCCCAAAAGAACGATCGGAAAACTACAGGAAAATTAATAGGAACAAAATTATAGCTTTGTTAATTATACCTGTTACTCGTAGAGTAAAAGGAAACCGCCCCTTCCCCCCTAACGCCCACAAACCGCGAAAAGCTATGGCGCCCACAGTTAAATCGACCCACTCAGTAAAAAGTTATAAGCAAATAATGAAATGCCCGGTAGATGGCGCCACTTTTAAGCGGCTACTTGGTTTGCTCTACTTGAGACTGCTTGCTTTAGCTGAGAAACGGGTATTTGATAGTCGAGGCACTCGACTATAGCGTTCTCTCTTGTTTTTATTGTATTCTCTTCTAATTTGAAATATAAGTTTATTTTTTTATTTTAGAAATTCGAATTAAATTTAACATATATTGGACGACTATATTATATAGCTGCCATAGGAAGGATCGATCAATTAATGTCGAAATAATACGAAAACTGGTCTAATTTGGTTTCTTGCAAATCATTTAACACTTTTGTAATTTGTAATTAAATAGAAATGATCTGCTAGGGTATATAAACTTCGGCTGGCCGAAGTTAGCTTCATTTCTTGTAGTTATTTGTTTTTCACTTTTAACCTGCTTTCTTCCGGTGCTCGCGCAAAACACGTCTGCACTTTCCGGGCGTTGATAATTCTATGAGATTGAGTTTAAAAATGTTGTTATTAATTCTATAAGTGGAACCTTTTCACGGATTTGATAACTTATATATTAGAGCCCTGTAGAAGTAACCTGACTTGTTTTTCAAACCTTAAACCCAACTGACCTACTTGGTCCCATTTACCCAAGCCCAAATGACCTTAACATAGTTTTATGGATTGGCTACCTTATTCTGTTACCCATCATCTAGTCACTATTGTAGATCCATTTATAAGAAATGCCAACAACTAATATTAATTGATTCTGTCGAACGGCAAAGCATTGCTTTGTGTTTGTAAGAACAACTAAAAGAGCCCTCAGAGCAACGTTTGTAGTCGACAGTTTTTTTATGTTGATGTGTGTATCTTGTTCACTTGGTAAATTCGATACTCTCCGCTAACAAAATTGTGGGTCATTTAAAAATAGCTTCTTATGCATTAGTAATAATAATATTACTCGTAAAGGGCATTAGCAAAGATTTTATTCAATAAACGTATAATATGAAAACGAACTTACAACCATAGGGTGCTAAATTTTCAACAGCGGGTTGCTGAAACGATAAGTGGAGTAGGCAATAGGTGATCGTATTGCGTAGCCCCCGATGATCCATTTGGCACACGAATGTGTGGAGGGGATGGATTGTTGCCGAAACATTGCCCGATCGTGTTACGATCAAGAGACACTTAAGCTTGTGGGGCAGTGTAGACTGACGAGAGACGAACCTTACGACTTCCACTATTTTTCAGGCATCTCAATATATGTATATCGAAAAAAAGTGTCAAAAAGTACTTCAGTATAGATAAAGAAGTAGATGTCGCCCAACTTTGTGATTGGACACTGTTGAAGTTAAAGGTTCAAAGTACCATTTCCACTAAATTGTAGCTCTGGGCTACGAAGGGGTTTCTTGCTGTTAAGCCCCAAAAAGTGCCTAAAAATCGAAAATTTCGAACTTTGAACACGGTTTTCTCAAAACTGTGACGTGATGAATAGATTCCAAGTATGAGGTAGTAATATACAGCTTAAATCCTTTCAGGTTTTGTAGCGTTTAGCCTTGGTCTTTTTTTTTTTGACGAACTGTGTATTTGGTTTCGCTATGTTGGAGAGGAAAATTGCCTAAGAAATCACCCCATCCGGCGAGTTTATGCCGCCAAATTTGGTGCTTGAACATCGTTTTTTAATTTTTTATAAGTTTGATATAATTTTTGGAAGCCATCGTGTTGATAATTATCAAGTTTGATTTTTCTCCCTGCGATATTCATTCTATGAACAGGAAGTTATGCCTAAACAATGTATTTCGTCATATACCACGAGGTCATCATCTATGTTTCTACTTCTTTCTAGACTACTGTAGGGTATTCGTCATCGTTTGTGTAAGATTTGTCATTGTCTAACGCCAAAAGATTTTTTCTTTGTTGACTTCTCCTCTTCTATGAGTATACCGGTCTTTTGTCTGCGTATGTAAAATTGTATGTATGTTTATTATGGCTTTGAAATTCTTATTAATACTTATTCTGATGTTGGGATCCTTATATGTTCCTACTTCTACTGTGCTGAAGGGCCACCTAGGGCTTCAGAACGTCTAGTAATTTTTGTTTGAAGCTTTTTTCTTGCTTTTAACTGATCGATAGACATAGCCATATTTGAACTGCTTGTATTATCCTGCAAATCTTCCGCGCTTCTGAGTCTTCAGAATTCTGATAACAATTCTTCCATTTCACTATCACTCATATGAGTTCCTTAACAGAAAGAACGAAGAATTTGGTTTCTTTTGTATTTAATTTCCTTCCCGAAAATGTTACGAATGAAAGCCCTATGTTTTGACGCTGGTTGCTTTGCAGTGTATTTTCCGCAGATTGTGTGCTGCATACATCGCAGTGCATTGCCCACCGATTATTCTGACCATAGCACCGTCGTTGTGCAATATCCGCAGGTGACGCTTGCCTTGCATTATTCCCATCCGGCTGTGCGGGATCAGCTTGAAAGCTTTTCGGTTGCTGGGTGACCATGTTAACTTATATTCTTGATCAGGTTCACTAGCCTATTTGTCTGTCTGTCCTTTTGTATGAACGCTGAGATTGAGGAAACTATAAAAGCTAAAACATTAATGTTATTTTAAAATATTTTATTAATTATTTTAAAATATTGGCATTTTGCATGCAGATTCTATGAGTTAATACGCAGCGCAAGTTTATCCGATGTATTTTATTTTGCATACCCTAGCAGAGGGTATTATGATTTCAGTCAGCATCAGCCATGTCTGTCCGTCCGTTTCTACGCAAACTAGTCTATCAGTTTTAAAGCTATCGGGCTGAAACATTTTCAAAAGTGTTTTCTCTATTGTTGTATATGAGTCGCAACCGGCCAGATCGGACAACTATATCTTATAGCTCCCATAAGAATAAAAAAAAATGAAAAAAAACCTTTTTGGTGTTTTTTCACATTGCTCTTAGGAATATTACTTTTTAAACTGTTCTGAATTTCGAAATAAATTTAAAAAACGGACACTGTATCATATAGCTTCCATAGGAACGATTGATAAATAAATAGGACATTAATAGGGAACAATTTTGCTGGCCGAAGTTAACTTCTTTGCTTGTTTTTTTATTTATTTTGTTTTTAGTTAATTCATGGTGTTCGAGCATGCCGCAGCCCAATTAAATTTTTGCCTTTTCCATTTGCCCTGCGTGGCAATTTTTTCATTTGTTGTAATTGCAACTCCCTTTTTAAACTTCGTTTGACCATCGCGGACTGGCCTTTGTCCACGGCAAGCATCTACTTTTTTTAGTTCGATGTACTCGCTCGCTGAAGGCACGGTCGCTTATCGTCTGCCTATATTCCTTTCGCTTAAATATTTTCGCTTGTTAAAGGCACAGACAAATCGATGTGCCTGCCTAACCAAACCAACATAAAAAAAACCCTTGTAATTAACGCCTTGGTGCCATTAGAATAAACTTGTGCATAATTCACTGAAAATTTTTGCGGTTTCTATTTTTTAGAGTTAGTGAAAAAGCTCACTGACCCAACATTTGGTGACCCCGACGTTCAAAGTTGATCGCGTATACATAACTTGCAAGTTTTATGTACATTAGGGCGGTCCAAAAAATTAAATCGTATTCTCACCCCTTCATATGGTAGAATAAAGTGTGAAAAAAATGTAATCAAAAACCACAAATTTTTGTTATGAAATTTAGATCTTGTGAGATGGTTCTAAAGATTCCTTAAAAATTACTCATACGACACGTATGACAGTCAGTGCTTAATCAAAAAAATTATTCTCCTATTTCTAGCATTGTCAAATTTGGAATTTCGTTAGAATACTTGGTTTAAAAAGGGAAAGCAATGAAACAAATGTTTGGCTGAAATCTACGCAACCTAGATTAAAATAACTTTTTTAATAGCAAACTGTGCGCATGAGTAATAAACTTTGAGGCCATTTCGCAGACCCTTAAAAGCGTTTTTTTATTTTTAAATATTTTTGGATATGCCTAAAACGCAGTAATGCGCACCGAATAAAGGGGTGAGAGTGGCACCTTAATAATTTCCATACGAATGTGGACCTCCCTAATGTACATAAGCAAAAACGGTAACCCATATACTCCGCTAGAAACTCACATCGCACACGCCCCCGCGCGTCGCAAAGAACATATCGGTTTTCCTCTTTGTGACTTCGTTCCCGCTTTGAATGTATTTACAGCGGCGATCAAACGTTTTGTTCGCGAGTACGTTGCACCCTTCTACCGCTATTTTGCCGTTTATATGCAAATAGACACACATACATTCCGTTAGTTTCGGTGGTCAAGAAGTTTGGTACAGCACACTCTGCACAGTGGAATTTAATTATTTTGCAAGTAATAAAAACTGAAAATAATAAAAATAAATTTATTAAAAATGTCAAACGACACAACTTTTGCTGCTCAAGAACAGCGAGTGCAGCCTCTTAAATTGAAGGCCGAATCAATGCTTTCTAAGGCTAAAGCCTCTGAGAAGGCCCTGACCGTTGAGAAGCTCCAGGCGATGGGTGAGGAAGAATTAGAGCTTCGTCTTAAGCTCTTCGAGGAGAACAAAATTGCATTTACCCAGGTCCATACCCAGGCTCGATTTTAATGAAATCGGCAGCCAAATTCGCGATGATTTCGAAGAGCTCATCATATCAATTCAAATCATGCTAAGTCGTGAATGGGTAAGCGTCAACGTTCAGCAATTCGAAATTCCACGCTTCTTACAGTTCCATCTCTCCATTTCCATTCCGTGTCGGTTAAGAGATCTCATTTGCCTGAATTGAGATTGCCTGAACTTTCTGGTGGCTATACCAAATTTGCTGATTTTCAATCCATGTTCATGGCTATCAACGCAACGAAGCTGAGAGATACATATGTCTGACAAAATAAATGCTAATCTCCGTGCGTTTTAGTCAATGGGTTCCCTTCAGCAAATTTCAAACTGCATTCTGGTTCACGTTTTACTCCAAAAATTAGATAGCAAAACTCAGGCCAACTGGAAAGAATCTGAGGTCAGTCGAGCCCCACCCCGCATTATTGGGATTAGGTTAATTTTTTTTCAAAATTTTGTACTAATTTGGTGCTAGTCTCGGGCCTAATTCGCAAATTTCGTGCTCGAGTGAAAAACATTTTTTTAAATACCCAAAAGCGGGGTGTAGAACGGCATACGGCCTACACCCCGCACCAAGTTCTGATCATACTTGATGAAATCAAGAGAGAACGCTATAGTCGAGTGCCTCGACTATCAAATACCCGTTACTCAGTTAAAGCAAGCAGTCTCAAGCAGGGCAAGCCAAGCAGCGGCTTAAAAGTGGTGCCATCTACCGGACATTTCATTATTTGCTGCTAACTTTTTACTGAGTGGGCCGATTTAAAAAATTTCGGTAGGCATTAATAACCGAAACAAAATGGCGATTACACTTTCGCTCAAGCTTTAAAACTGTGAGCCCCACAGCTTTTCGCAGTTTGTAGTCGTTGGTCACGTTGGCACTATACATTTAAGAAACGAATTCCTTTTCCCGTTAATCTAGCTTTAAAACTGTGAGCATCACAGTTTTTCGCGGTTTGTGGCCGTTAGGGGGGAGGGGGCGTTTCCCATTTTGGTCAATTAATATGTATTGAAGAAACGAATACACATTCCTTTTCCCCTTAATCTAGCTTCAAAACTGTGGGTGCCACAGTTTTTCGCGGTTTGTGGGCGTTAGATGGTGCGCTGCGTATTAACCCCTAGAATCTGCATGCCAAGTCCCAATCTTCTAGCTTTTATAGTTTCCGAGACGGACATGGCTAGATCGACTCGGCTAGTGATCCTGATCAAGAATATATATACTTTATATGGTCGCAAAAGCTTCCTGTTTCATACTTTTGCACGAATCTAATATACCCTTTTACTCTACGAGTAACGGGTATAAAAACAGAACAATATTAGACACTACCAGTCAAAGATCCATCGACTCGAACTATTTTTTTTCTTAATCCTTTGGCATCAAGTTATATTTTCCGATAATTCTCGTCTTCGGTGAATGGGTACGTCGAGATGCTATGAATAGAATTCTGCAATGATCCGCTTTTTAATTTATGAAGCGCAACCATAGGATCTTTATCCACCCGTGTAGTTCACACATATTCAGTTTTAGCGCCCCTTAAGGCTCGTTGCGAGTAGCATGAAGGCGGAATTTCTCTCCGGCAATCATAAGACCGTTTGCAAGCTGAGCTTCCATGACAGATGGATATATGTTTGCATCGTGCATGTGTTTCCCAAGCTTAATTCGCTCAGGGTTTCGCAAAGCTCTTTTTCCACATTCACCCTTACATTTTGGCCATTGTATGGTGCACGTAACTACAATTATTTCGTTGCAGAAATTGGCCACGGTTCCCTTTAAAAGCGCTCCACAATCGCAACTTCCTGTAACGTAAATACCACTCGACATAAAATGCCATTTTATTTTAAAATTTTAGCAATACTGTGAGGAGTTGAATAACTCCCCACAAATTCCCGCAGCAGAACTACCGATGGCCGGCCGCTTACCAATTACTCGGCGAATTAGCGGGGTAGCGGCGCGGCGAAGAGCAAATGGAGAGACTCTTGCAAATAGAGAGTTTGGAGAAAGAGAGTTTGGAGAGTGAGAGTTTGGAGACCGAGAAGTGGAGAATGAGAGTTTGGAGACTTCGAGGTTGGGAGAGAGAACTCTGCCAAAGAGAGTTTGGAGAGCGGGAAGCGGAGAGTGAGAGAGTGGAGACTTCGCAGGCAGAGCCAGAGTGCCGTGTGCAAAAGGGGAAATAACGGATCTGCACCGGACTTTGGACTCTGCCGTGGACTTTGATCCAGGAGGACAAGTGCCACATCTCAGCAGCGGAGCGACGCACGGACGTGCCACAGGCACCAAAAGCATAAGCGGAGCAGCGGCAACACGCAGAAACACAATTTAAGGCCGTGCGTGAAAGGCAAGTGGGTCAGGCAGGAGCTACGGACTTTGGACCCGGAGTGGAGAGATGCGGCGGGCAGAGAGAAATAGGGAAATAACGGTTCCTAGAGGCCCTATATAATGCCGCCGGGCGCTGGCAACAGGATCAGTCGATCACGAAGAGTCAATCTATCAAGATCAGTCCAGATACAAAAGTGCCAGTACAGTGAACTACAAGTGAACAACAACAAGTCGAATCGCCGGAAGCAGCGTCGTGGGAGCCCACAAGGAACAAGATCGCTACGTCGAGACGTTCGGGATTGAACCGCCAGGAATCTCCGAATTGAGACGCAGGTAGCTGAGGTCCAGAGGGCATCACACGGCTAGGTCAAGGCGATCCGTTTCAAGTCTGTCTCTACTAAATCCACGCTCCTCGCCGGAGAGTCGAACAGAGTTTGAGCGGTGTAAGCCTGCGACAACAAATCGTGAACTCAGGGAGAAGCCATTAGGCCAGAAGGGAGATCGAGTCAGTCGTTGTGGTCTTGAGTGGAGTACTCCAGGAGAGCCATACGGTTTGAGTCGTGTATTCCCGGAGCGGCGTGCGTCCGAATCCCGAGTGAAACGAGCCAGAAGGGAGATCGGTCTATCGTTGGTGGCCTCGAGTGGAGAACTCCAGTAGAGCCCCGCGGTTAAGTCGTGTAGTCCCGGATCGGCGTTGACCAAGATCCCGAGTGCCAGAAGCCACGCAACGTCCAGCCACGCAGTCAGCCTATCCAGCAGCATCAGCAACGGGCCAGCCACTACACCACGACAGAGCGAGCTACAAGGAAACGTCGGACGATAAGCCAAGGGGTGAAGCTAGGGCGGAACGTTCGTTTACGCTAGGCGTTGAAGCAAAGTGAAGCGCTCGGCAGCCTCCTTGCGTAACTTGGACTGCCGGTGCGATCTGAGTTAAACCCTAGTGGGACCATCCGGGACAGAGCCAGGGACAGGCGGTGGTGTGTCGAAAGGAGTGATTCCTGGAGATCGCGGCCTCTGTTCACCCTAGTCTGAGAACGGTGACGCTTCCCTAAACCCGTACAGCCGATCTCCTGGCGAGTCTAAGGCGCGACGAGTAGTCGTCGTTTCTGTGCATCTGCGGCGAGCGGCGTCGAGCCTCTTCAGGGAGCAACAGGGATCTTCAGGAAACTACAAGCATCTTCAGGGAGTTCACGGAACTGGGGCCCGAAGTCCACAAGGGGAGCGCCGGATCGACAAGGCGACCCGGAATCGACAACGGCCACGAGCGGCGACGGCAAGGTTGCCGTGCTATCATACCCTCTCGCTCGCAATAAAATCCACTGAGTACCCGAAAATTCTGTGCTTTCTCACTGATCTACTGGGCGGTCACGTTTATATAAATTTGGTGGGACGAACATACAACTATACTGAGCTAGCCGCACGAATCTCGTAGCGAGCAGACATAACAAAATCAGTTCGTTACATCTGGCGCCCAAAACGTGATTGTCCCAGCAGTGAAAGCAACATAAAGCAGAATGGGGAAGAGTTGGATTTACCGTCTCAAGAAAGAAGACTTTGCCTATGTCTCACAGAAGTTAAACATGGCTTTGGAGGGCAGATCGGAAGACATTAGAAAGGCATTGTCTGAATGTTACACACAGACGGAGAACGACCCAGACCTCGCCGATATCTGGGCCGAGCTGGAAGCAACATACAGCGACAAACCAGGTCCCAGCATAAAGGTAACAAACGCCGAAGGGGAAGACCTAGTGGCAAGCCTAAGCATCAACAACATGCAAAAGGAGGCGCAAAAGAGGGACGTAAGCCAGGACAGAAAAACGGCAGCGCCGATTCCTAATCCCAGTCGGCCAGATTATGCCAAGGTTGCGAAGCAAGTCCGTGAGTGGTCATTCAGGTTCGATGGCGTAGAAAAACCATTTGAGTTTTTAGAACAAGTGGAATGGTCCGCCAACACCTACGGCCTGGACCTAGACATGATTCCCCGGGCGATGCCGGAATTACTCACCGGTAAGGCACTGAAATGGTTCATTTCCAACAATAAACAGTGGAAAACGTGGTCGGAATTCATAGACAGTTTCCACAACTATTTTCTGCCAAGGGACTTTTTCACCAAGCTCTCTGACCAAGTCAGGCAGAGGAAGCAAGGCTACGGGGAATCGTTCAAAGATTACATGATCGACATGCAGACCATGGTGAGGCCACTCAGTTATTCGGCGAAAGATACCCTCAACATCATCAGGGAGAACTGCACCCCGAGTTTAAGGATTTTCCTCAGAGCATACAGGGTATCGGACCTAGATACGCTTATGAACCTAGCCGACGAGTATGAGGAGCTGGAGAAGGAACGGGAGGCATTCGCGCAAGAGAACAAATTTTCAAGGGCAAAACCAGCAGCCCCTGCGCCAGCAACGTGCAGAAGGTGCGAAGACAGTGGCGACCAGGAACGTCGTGGGAATAGTCAATGGACACCGCCCCTACAAGACCACCGGCAGCAAGCAACCAACCCACCGTATGAACGCCATCGGGCACCAATGCAAAACCAACAGAGACAGCCAATAAACCCCGTGTGGCCACCAAACACCACTCAGAGGCCACGGGAGAGTACCCACATCTCGAACCCCCAGGAGGCCTGCCGAAAGTGCGGCGGTCACGGACACTGGGAACGCGGCTGTCGAAACCAGCGCTTGATGTTCTGCTGGGTATGCGGCAAAATGGGTGTCAGAAGCGTGGAGTGCTGCAATCGAGCGGGAAATGGTCAGCGATCTCATCCGCAGAGAGGCGGCCGGGGATCGCAAAATGCTACCTCTCCAAACTAACTGGCAAGCTGATTGAGGAGGAGCAGCAGTTGTCCGCAGCGGTAACGATTGGTGGAGGCACATATAAAGCCACAATCGACACCGGGGCAACAGCGAGCTTCATAAGCGAGGAACTGGCGGACAACCTGGCTGCCCTCGGAAAGATCACGAGGACAAGACGGCAAGTTAGATTGGCAGACGGGAGATGCGGCGAAATCGATGCACAGCTGGAGGTAGAAATCGCATTCGGCAACAAGCGATTGACCATGAGCCTGCTGATACTACCAGGGGTAGTGGATTCGTTGGTGCTAGGATGGAATTTCCTCACGCAAGTCGGAACCGAAATAAAGTGCGCCGGACACGAGATCACAATACCGGCCAGGAACCGACACAATGGGTGGCTCGAGGAAAAGCTATCGGTGGCAGTCGTTCAACACACAAGCAAGGATAACGACCCAGTGGAATTCCTAGAGGCCCAGCTAGCCGACTTCAACACCATGACGGGAACGTCGAACATGGCCGAGCATCGGATCACGATGAAAGACGACAAGCCAATCAAGCAACGATACTACCCCAAGAACCCAAAAGTTCAAGGGGAGATCAATGCGAAGGTGGATGAGCTTCTCGGAATGGGGTATATAGAGCACTCGAAGAGCCCATACAGCTCCCCCATCGTGATGGTGAAGAAGAAGACGGGCAAATGGAGACTCTGTGTCGATTTCAGGCAGATCAACGCAAAGTCGATAAAGGATGCCTACCCAATGCCGCGCATAAATTATATCCTTGACCAACTGCGAGAAGCGAGGTACATCAGCAGTTTGGACTTAAAGGATGGGTACTGGCAAATCCCACTGGAGGAAAGTAGCAGGCAATACACGGCCTTCACAGTGCCCGGAAAAGGTTTGTTCCAGTGGAGGGTTATTCCTTTCGGTCTGCATTCGGCATCCGCTACTTTTCAACGAGTCTTGGACCAAGTAATTGGTCCGGAAATGTCACCCCACGCTTTCGCCTACCAGGACGACATAATAGTGATCGGACGCACGCTGGAAGAACACAAAGCGAACCTGAGAGAAGTGTTTCGGCGGCTAAAAGAAGCAAATCTGAGGCTAAACCCGGATAAATGCCAATTCTTCAAGAAGGAGCTATTGTATCTAGGTCACCGTGTGACTAGCGAAGGAATAGGAACGGATCCGGAAAAGGTAGCAGCCATCGCCGAACTAGAACCACCATCCACAGTAAGAGAACTCCGGCAGTACCTGGGCGTAGCATCATGGTACCGCCGATTCGTACCTGATTTCGCAAAAATAGTCAAACCACTTAATGATTTGCTACGCAAAGGCAACAAGTGGGTATGGACACCGGAACATCAGATGGCGTTCGAAGAAGTTAAGGCAAGACTCGTTGCTGACCCCGTACTGGCATGCCCGGACTTCGAAAAACCGTTCACCCTGCAAACGGACGCAAGCGACTACGGCATCGGAGCAATACTGACCCAGAAAACGAAGCAAGGCGAAAAGGTAATCTCGTACTCAAGCCGAACGCTCAACGGCGCCGAAAAGAATTACTCGACGACCGAGAAGGAATGCTTGGCAATCGTCTGGGCGATCCGAAAGCTAAAACCATATCTGGAAGGTTACCACTTTAAAGTAGTAACCGACCATATGGCCCTGAAGTGGCTCAACAGCATCGAGAGCCCTTCAGGAAGGATCGCCAGATGGGCACTGGAGTTACAGCAGTACGACTTCGAGATAGCATACCGGAAGGGACAGCTCAACGTTGTGGCGGACGCCCTGTCAAGACAGCCACTACCAGAAACTCTTCGAGGCATCAAGGAGACATCGGCGGCGGAAGCGTCTGCAGCATGCAGCTGGATTCAAGGAATGTGCGAGAAGATTAAGACCCAACCGCAAAAGTACCCGGACTACGTGATGGAAGGTGACACTCTATATCGAAATATACCCCATAGAGCAGGCAGCGAAGATGTCGCGACATGGAAGATGTGTGTCCCAAAGGCCCTACGAGAAACGGTGCTGAAGGAAAACCACGACGAACCTTCAGCGGGTCACGTAGGAAGCCGAAGGACGATTGCACGCCTGACAGCCCGATATTACTGGCCAGGTATGCACAGAGACGCCCGAGCCCATGTAAGAAAATGCGAGATGTGCATGAAATTCAAGCCGAATCAAATGCAAGCGGCCGGCAAAATGCTAACGCAGGTGCCAGAGGAACCATGGGCAACGGTATGCGCGGACTTCGTCGGACCCCTGCCGCGTTCAAAGCACGGCAACCAAATGCTGCTAGTACTAATAGACCGGTTCTCCAAGTGGACTGAGTTAGTACCACTGCGCAGCGCGACGGCGGAATCACTGAAAAAAGCATTCAGGGAACGCATAATCGCGAGGTATGGGGTCCCGAAGGTGGTCATAACGGACAACGGAGTACAATTTGCCAGCCGAATCTTTAAGGGTTTCCTAGCCGATATGGGTATCAAACAACAGTTCACAGCTCCATACACCCCGCAAGAGAACCCGACCGAGCGAGCCAATAGAACTGTAAAAACAATGATTGCGCAGTTCGCCGGGCAGGACCAGAGAAATTGGGACGAGAAATGGCCAGAAATCATGCTCGCAGTGAACACCAGCGTTTCGGAATCCACTGGCTACACCCCGGCATTTCTTACCCAAGGCAGAGAGCCCAGACTACCAAGCGCCCTATACGATAGAGAAACGTTAGGGACAGGACGTGCTGCTGAAACCCCGGATGAAAATGCAAGCAAACTAAAAGAGATATTTGAGATTGTAAGACGAAACATAGAAAAAGCCTCCCAAGATCAGGCCAGGCATTATAATCTAAGGAGAAGGCAATGGACACCAGCGGTGGGCGACGTCGTGTGGGCCAAAGAACACCACTTATCGAAAGCGGCCGAAGGATTCGCAGCAAAGTTGGCTCCTAGGTATGACGGGCCATACCAGGTCGTGGATTTCGTCTCGCCTGTAATATGCAAAATACGCCATGTAAATACAAAGAAAGAGCGATCCATACATATAAGCGAGCTTAAACAACAACAAATACAAGATACAAACAAGCAACAGCATCAGGCGGAAACAACAGACGAGTAACTACAAGATAACTCCAAGGACTCTCCAAGGATACTACAAGACTCCAAGGATACTACGAAACTCCAAGGATACTACAAGACTCCAAGGATACTACGAAACTCCAAGGATACTACAAGACTCCAAGGATACTACGAAACTCCAAGGATACTACAAGACTCCAAGGATACTACAAGACTCCAAGGAACTACGGAACTCCAAGGATACTACAAGACTCCAAGGATACTACGGAACTCCAAGGATACTACAAGACTTCAAGGATACTACGAAACTCCAAGGACAATACAAGATAAGTCCAAGGATGCTAAAGGTAACTGCAACAAATTCCGATTGGGAAGCTCGTCAAGAGAACGAACCGAAGCATCCAAAGTCTCGTTTGGAACTGACCAGAGCACGCGTTTCAAATGTCTGCGGAAGGAAGGGAGAAGACGGCACAGAAAACTGTACCGTAGTGTCTGCATAGGATAAGGAAGGCGAAGGAAATAGCGGGATCGAAGAAAAAGGAAGACGAGAAACCGAGGTATCGTTAAAGGGAGCGCAGATCCAGTTGGATAATCTGAAATCAAAAAGCAAAATGAGCACACGTGTTACACGCAGCGAAGCGCGTCGCATCCTGGCGACCACTAACCTCTCCGAGGGATCCAGTCCGGGGCAAGGACGGTCGACATCCCGGCCCACCCGAACTCCGCGGCGGACCCCGAAGAGAGGTGTCCCGGATCCGGTCGTGAGCTCCGACAGCGACGTGCAGGTGGTGGACGACGAGGTCGAGAGGCAGAGGAGGTGGCGGATCCGGAGGGCGGTCCAGCGCGGCGAGGGACGAATCCCGACGGGATCGGCGGAGGTGGAGTGGGCAAGCGCCGAGCCTGCCCAGGGTCCAGCAAAACCCGAGGAGGCAGTGGAGGAGTCGCCCCAGGCTGCACCGGCGATCGGCGAGGGGGAGGCAGGAGGCAAACCGCCTCAGCCCCCCCAGCTACGTGGAGTGCATCGTCGCGGCGACGATGAAAAACCAGCGGTGGTGCGAGGAGCGGCGCAGGAGCGAGGAACGGCGGCGGCAGCAAATGGAGGAGTCGCCAGAATGGCAAGCTCGATTGCGGGCGGCCGAGGAGGAGGAGCAGCAGCTGTGGGAGAATCCTGGGTACCCGCCCACGCCGCGGTATATCCACGAGCCCCGCGTCTAGCCGCTCGAAGTCGCGTCGGAGTGGGCACCATCGCCGTCGCGGTGGCTGCCCGAAATCCCGCCGACGCCGCGGTACGAGGGGTCACCCAGGTGGAGGCCCGCACGACCACCCACACCACGCTTCGAGCCGACGCAGCAGCAGCAGCCCGATCCATCACAGCAGCAGCACCCCGAGCCACCGCAGCCCGAGATGCCGCCGCCGCCGCGAGCCGAGTCACCGAAGCCGCAACAGCCCGAGATGCCGCCGCCACCACACACCGAACCACCGCGGCCGAACCATGAGGAGCACCATGTCCGCACAGACATCCCGGCAGCGCACGTGAGCCACAGCTCGCGCACGTTCGTGGTCGACGGTGTGCGGTGGCGTCAACAGACGTTTACTTGGACATGGCCAGAGGGGCCCGCGGAGGACACGACGGCGAGGGACCCACAAATATGGGAGGAGGAGGAACCGCGGGTGAGCCCGAGAGATCCGAGGGTACGCGGCAGACCCGAGGCACCGACGACGCCCGCGCCGGCAGCAACAGAGTCCCGGAACGCGACGACGACCACACCAGCCGCAGCGGAGCCTTGGACCCCGCCAACCCCAAGCACCGGGCCGGGGACACCAGCGTCGCCGAACACACCAGCGGCAGCAGACGACGTGGTGAAGGAGGACGAGCCGCTGGAGAAGGGTCCTTGGGTGTGGCCGGAACCGCTGGCCAGTCGGCGGCCACCGTGGAAGCGGCAACATTCCGCGCCGGAGGTCACCGAGGAGGTCGCGAGGCCGAAATTAATGCGGCAGACGTCCGCACCCGAAGGCCAGCGGTGGCGCGAGATCGCGAAGGACGAGTGGCCCGAAGGAATCGCGGAGGTGCAGGCGGTGAAGGAGGCGCGGGTCCTGGGAGGCAGGCGGAGTGTCCGCGTGAGGTTCGATCGACGCGCGTTCCGCGTGAGGTTGGGCCCCGCGGGCATGAGGCTGTTTGAAGAGCAGCGTTGAACAATAAACACTTAAAAAAAAAATGAAAAAAAAACACGAAAGACGAAGGTCGGTGTATGGCTGGGAACAACGCGGCTGAAAACAGGGGAGACAAGAAGGAGCATACATGGTTTGATCAGCGTCTGAAATGAAGAAAAAGGAATTAGCTGGGTACGACATGAAAGTAAACAAACCAGCACTTACCTGTTGCTTCGATTGGCGAAGCTAAGTCGAATCCTGCTCTTAACTCGATGTCGACGTTGCCAACCAAGAGCAACTAGCCGAGGGCGAATGAAGGGCGAAGGAGCCTGGAAAGAAGAGAGAAGGATGAGAGGATGGAAAAGGATAAAGAAAAGTTGAAGAAACTTACCCAAAAATGCAAAATCACCATGAAGTAGGGACGGGGGCGCCTCGATAGGGCGGTCGATTGGCACGGACGATAGTGCGATCGATGGGCACACGATATATGGCAAAATCATGGTGAAGAAAATATCGCGAACGATCAAGTGGCAACGCCGCCCCAGCGATATCGATAGCTGATGGGTATCGATATCGTGGGGAGTTCCGCTGGGCTATCGATAGCTGATGGGTATCGATGACCAGTGGGACCAGACGAGAAAAACAGCGCGGGAAACTTGAACGAAGGCCCGCTGGGTATCGATAGCTGATGGGTATCGATAACCAGTGGGACCAGATAGAGGATCGGCGCGGGAGTTTCAAATTGCTGCAACGACGACGACCGGCGCCGTAGAAACTCTCGGAGTTGAAGGCATCGAGGGAGCGTCGAGGGAGCAACGATGGAGCAACGAGGGAGCGCCGAGGGAGCACCGAGGGAATCGAAAAGAGCAAAGCGAAGACTCAACGGCTAGCATACACGAGGAAACGCCGGCGAGTAGGAGCAAGTTCTTAAAAGTTTCCCGAAGTAAGGGGGGAATGTGAGGAGTTGAATAACTCCCCACAAATTCCCGCAGCAGAACTACCGATGGCCGGCCGCTTACCAATTACTCGGCGAATTAGCGGGGTAGCGGCGCGGCGAAGAGCAAATGGAGAGACTCTTGCAAATAGAGAGTTTGGAGAAAGAGAGTTTGGAGAGTGAGAGTTTGGAGACCGAGAAGTGGAGAATGAGAGTTTGGAGACTTCGAGGTTGGGAGAGAGAACTCTGCCAAAGAGAGTTTGGAGAGCGGGAAGCGGAGAGTGAGAGAGTGGAGACTTCGCAGGCAGAGCCAGAGTGCCGTGTGCAAAAGGGGAAATAACGGATCTGCACCGGACTTTGGACTCTGCCGTGGACTTTGATCCAGGAGGACAAGTGCCACATCTCAGCAGCGGAGCGACGCACGGACGTGCCACAGGCACCAAAAGCATAAGCGGAGCAGCGGCAACACGCAGAAACACAATTTAAGGCCGTGCGTGAAAGGCAAGTGGGTCAGGCAGGAGCTACGGACTTTGGACCCGGAGTGGAGAGATGCGGCGGGCAGAGAGAAATAGGGAAATAACGGTTCCCAGAGGCCCTATATAATGCCGCCGGGCGCTGGCAACAGGATCAGTCGATCACGAAGAGTCAATCTATCAAGATCAGTCCAGATACAAAAGTGCCAGTACAGTGAACTACAAGTGAACAACAACAAGTCGAATCGCCGGAAGCAGCGTCGTGGGAGCCCACAAGGAACAAGATCGCTACGTCGAGACGTTCGGGATTGAACCGCCAGGAATCTCCGAATTGAGACGCAGGTAGCTGAGGTCCAGAGGGCATCACACGGCTAGGTCAAGGCGATCCGTTTCAAGTCTGTCTCTACTAAATCCACGCTCCTCTCCGGAGAGTCGAACAGAGTTTGAACGGTGTAAGCCTGCGACAACAAATCGTGAATTCAGGGAGAAGCCATTAGGCCAGAAGGGAGATCGAGTCAGTCGTTGTGGTCTTGAGTGGAGTACTCCAGGAGAGCCATACGGTTTGAGTCGTGTATTCCCGGAGCGGCGTGCGTCCGAATCCCGAGTGAAACGAGCCAGAAGGGAGATCGGTCTATCGTTGGTGGCCTCGAGTGGAGAACTCCAGTAGAGCCCCGCGGTTAAGTCGTGTAGTCCCGGATCGGCGTTGACCAAGATCCCGAGTGCCAGAAGCCACGCAACGTCCAGCCACGCAGTCAGCCTATCCAGCAGCATCAGCAACGGGCCAGCCACTACACCACGACAGAGCGAGCTACAAGGAAACGTCGGACGATAAGCCAAGGGGTGAAGCTAGGGCGGAACGTTCGTTTACGCTAGGCGTTGAAGCAAAGTGAAGCGCTCGGCAGCCTCCTTGCGTAACTTGGACTGCCGGTGCGATCTGAGTTAAACCCTAGTGGGACCATCCGGGACAGAGCCAGGGACAGGCGGTGGTGTGTCGAAAGGAGTGATTCCTGGAGATCGCGGCCTCTGTTCACCCTAGTCTGAGAACGGTGACGCTTCCCTAAACCCGTACAGCCGATCTCCTGGCGAGTCTAAGGCGCGACGAGTAGTCGTCGTTTCTGTGCATCTGCGGCGAGCGGCGTCGAGCCTCTTCAGGGAGCAACAGGGATCTGCAGGAAACTACAAGCATCTTCAGGGAGTTCACGGAACTGGGGCCCGAAGTCCACAAGGGGAGCGCCGGATCGACAAGGCGACCCGGAATCGACAACGGCCACGAGCGGCGACGGCAAGGTTGCCGTGCTATCATACCCTCTCGCTCGCAATAAAATCCACTGAGTACCCGAAAATTCTGTGCTTTCTCACTGATCTACTGGGCGGTCACGTTTATATAAATTTGGTGGGACGAACATACAACTATACTGAGCTAGCCGCACGAATCTCGTAGCGAGCAGACATAACAAAATCAGTTCGTTACAATACCCTTCTTAAATAATATTCGTTTTCCAAATACAATTTTTTTTTAAATTCTAATACATCATAACAGGTGACAGGATTATCAGCAAATACGTTTTAAAGCTATCGCGATGATTTCCTAAAAGTCTTCTTTCTATTGCAAAAAAGCCGGATCGGACCACTATTTCTTATGGTTCCCATAGGAATCAACGGATAAGCAATACTAAAAAACATTATAGCTTTAAAAACAAAATGTAAAATAAAGCAAAAATACATCTGATATACCGATCGGGCACGGGAGATAGCGCGCATTAAGAAGGTGAATTAAACCTTAAGTATTTATTTTAGCTGCAAGGGTATATTAAATTCGGATTGTCGAAGTGTAAAAAACGTTTTTTGCACTTTTTTAATTTCTAACTCGAGTTGTGGTAAACCGATTTCGGTCATCAAAGACTCATTTTAAAGGTAAAAGAATGCCCTGAAAAAGTTGGAAAAAATGCAAAAAAGCTGGCATAAATGGCTACTTTAAAAATACACGCCTAAAACCGAAATTATTTTTATAGCTTATATGGTTAGATTGTACTTCGACAAAGAAAACAAGCTAATGATCGGTAAAATCCGCCAGTAACTTTTTTTGATATGAATTTTTTAAGCTCGGAACAAAGGTTTTTTTTGGAACAGGGCTCTAACAGGGCTGTAATACATCTTCTTTCCAACTGAAATAATCTATATAAAATCGAACCTTTGGTTGTTTATTGAGTTGATGGTCATGTCAGTTTACTTAAAGATGTATCTTTAAGATTTTTTTATTTTTTAAAGAAGCCATTTATGTCAACTTTTTTGCCTTTTTTTCCGACTTTATCAGCTTTGACGAAGTGTAGCTTCTAAACCAATGAATGGAACTCAATGATGTGTATAAGAAAGTTTACCACAACTCGAGTTAGAAATTAAAAAAGTGCAAAAAACTTTTTTACACTTTAAAAAAAAACTGTACCATACAAAAAATGAAAAGTGCCCTTTTCTTAATCAGGGAGATGTACCTTAACCGAAAATCATAGTTTCATGAAGTGCGTATTTCATAAATTTTTTTTGTAAACTGGTGTTATTAATCCTTAATGCAAAAGAATACAGTGCAAGTCCGTAAGGTGGAGTTTGCTTATCAATTTTTTTCTTTTAATCAAAGCTGCTGCATATAGTGTTCCACAGACTGCTGTTCCTTGAAACAAGCTTGCCATCAATTAAAAGTTGATCCTTATGTACCATTAACACAGAGATAACATAGTTATCGTCGCAGCGCTTTGGCCTTTGCTCTTGCTTTTGTTGAGATGGTTTCGTCTGGCGAATCTGGAGATCGTGTTTCATCTATCAAGGCGTTGTCAATCATCTAAATATTCAATGATTATGGTCAATATATAACATTATTATACTGATCACTTAATCAATCTATGTATTATAAACATACCTTAAAGACGCCATTCAAAATGCACGGTGATAACATAAGTTGGTTAACGATTCCACAACAAAACTTTCACTGGGGTAAGACACAGTAAGCACCCTTGATCGGTAAAAGGTTCTTTTAGTGTGACCGGGTTTTTATGGATGCATTATCTAATTCTTAATGCATAATTCTTACGTCTATGCATTTTTACGGGGTTGGCAGTGCCGACAATTAATGCGTTTATGCGAGGCCCAAATCACGCTTTAATTTCGAAGTTTTAGCTAATCCGTGTGTTCATAAACACTGTTAAGTGATTTCGGATAAAAAATACAATAATTTCTCTGATATACCAGGGACAACGTCGATCACATTATGCCGAAATTTGTTGCAAATAATGTTAGATAAATTTTGTTACAAAATTGAACCTTAATTTCGAAAGATAATTACTTGCACTTTTCAAAAGTCCAACTTTGTATTGTATTTCTTGCCGAAGCTAACTTCCTTTCTTGTTCAATATTTAATCAAACAAAATGATTGCATCTTCAACATACAAAAGTTTGGATATCTACTTTTGTGGCGAATATTTCAAATTTTCTTTTTTTGTAAGTTTTCACCGTAATTTTTCCTAAGTTCATAGACTTCTGACTAAAGCTCTAGAAACGATCCTCGAAATCGACCCCATAGATATTCACGCTCAACTAACTGCAGGAAAGGCACAACGTCTTCGGAAAAAACCAAAAAACGACTTCAATACATATTGATGATGGAGTAAAATTGATACCCACAAAGAAGAAAAAAAAACAAATCATTACTATAATTGGATGAAGATTGATCTGACTAACGGCGAATCTTAATCCCGATATTTGAGGTCCAGGATTAGCAAAGTCTGTTAATTTATTACACAAAAGGTAACAGTTTAACGACAAAGGTTTTACGACCAAAAAAATTTTATAAATCTTTTCACATTTATTATCATAACGATTATCTCTACATTAAATATAGCACAAATGTTGGAGCTAAATAGACTCAAATATAAATATATATTAATTAGACCCATTAGAAGTTTTCGTTGAACAGTTTCCACCTAGAATGTATAATGACTTGTTCCCATCTCTTTCACTGCCATATATTTTGCCGGCTTTTTTAGCCATTGATCCCAAAAGATCTTGCGAAATTTTGTGTGCTGATCTAAGAGATGATGCCCATTCCTTTAATCCAATTTCATCCTGAAATAAAAATAGTTTATATCATCCATATTTAAAATAAGAATTATTTTTTCTCACTGAGTTTGTCAAAATAATTCTACCATCTCGGCTTCCATCATTAATTCGTATTTGAATACAGGTTTCGTTTTTGTGTAGAATAAAATCGGATGAGACATCTTCTACTTGGTCCATAAATATCAATTCTGGTTTGTTGTTTCCACTTTCCGAATGTAGCTCTAGCCTAAAATAAAGCAAAAAGGTTATACATGTATATAAATTATGAATCGAGTGGAGTGGAGTTGGAGTGATTAACGGGTTCTAAAATGTTAAAAGATGTTTGTCTAGCCTTATTTTAAATGTTAACGTAAATGCAAAGGTTTTTATTAATTTATACCTACGCAAATAAAAATAACTTATTTTATTGAGTAATTTAATAGTTTAAGATAAAACAACAGAGAACGCTATAGACGAGTGCCTCGACTATCAAATACCTGTTATTCAGCTAAAGCAAGCAGTAGCAAGCAGGCAAACCAAGAAGTCGCTTGAAAGTGGCGCCATCTACCGGACAATTCATTATTTGCTTTTATTTTCTTACGGAGTAGTACGATTTAAAAAATTTCTTTGACGTTTCGGTAGAAATCTTAAAAGATGTGGGCGTCACATCTCTTTGCGGTTTGTGGGCGTTAGAATGATAAACTTACACTAAATGGAAAGCTTAGGTATCCAGATCGAAACGCTTCCTTCTACCTTTTCCCCTTTTCTTTAAGAGTAACGGGTATTAAAATTTTACCTATGCAACCAGCGCACAGTGGGGCGAAAAAGCAAATATCTTTTGATGAGGTATTGTCAAAGGCAATTAAATATGTAAAAAAACATCATAAGGTGAAATTTGTTTAATGAAATTTTTTTTGTTGTAGGGAATTTGCAAGAAAAAACATATAGTCGAGTGCCTCGACTATCAAATACCCGTTACTCAGGTAAGGCAAGCAGTGTTAAGCAGGGCAAAACAAGCAGCCTCTTAAATCGCCATCTACCGGCGGCATCTACCGGACATTTCATTTTGGTCAATCAATATGTATTCAAAAAAACGAATACACATTCCTTTTCAAGCTTCAAAAGCTTCAAAACTGTGGGTGCCACAGTTTTTCGCGGTTTGTAGGCGTTAGAGGGGGCGTGGCACATCGGCGTGAAAAACTTGCGCTGCGTATTAACCCCTAGAATCTGCATGCCAAGTCCTAATCTTCTAGCTTTTATAGTTCCCGAGACAGACGGACAGTCAGACGGACAGACAGACGGACAGACAGACGGACAGACAGACGGACAGACAGACGGACAGACAGACGGACAGACAGACGGACAGACAGACGGACAGACAGACGGACAGACAGACGGACAGACAGACGGACAGACAGACGGACAGACAGACGGACAAACAGACGGACAGACAGACAGACGGACATGGCTAGATAGACTCGTCTAGTCATGCTGATCAAGAATATAAATAGTTTATGGGATCGGAAACGTCTCCTTCACTGCGTTGCAAACTTCTAACTGAATTTATAAAAAACAAAAAAACACACATTTTTTGGACCACTTTTAAAAAATTTAAAAAATAGTAATTATACATTTATAATTTTTTTTTTTTGCAATATTCTAAGATTTGGTTGCTCTTAAAATTTCAATCGTTACATATACAACTTAGGCTCTTAGGTGCTTTCAGAAAAAATTCCAATATGTATAAAAATACTTTTTTTTTCTTTTTGGCTAAAATTCTATTTTGAAAAATAAACTTTAAAAATCTGTAGTGGGAGAACCATTTATTAAAGATCACATTTTTTTTATTTGTATGGAGAATTTATTCGATTTTAAAGTTGCATTTCAACATTGTGGAAAATCTAAAAAAAAAAACCCATTTTGGCAGACTTTTTGATCCAGGAGCCCCAGTGTGAAGCGGTTTAGAAATATTAGTCAGAATTTTTTTAACCTTTTTAAAATGTTGTCAATTATGCCACGCCAAAAGGGAGATCAGATTCAATAATATTGGTCTATATTGTCAATTCACAAACTTCACTCCTGTTCTGTATTCCTCCATTCATATACCCTTTCTGTTACTACTTTAAGACAATCTGGCAACCCTGTAAGCTTTGCTTTGAATAAAAGCAGTCTGAAATAATAACTTAACTGATACCCCACAATTTGGCGACAAGAAAAAAAGTACAAAATTTAAGTCATGTCAATCGTTGATTTTCTTTAGGATCCTGACAGTTGAGGAAAGGAGATTCTGAAACGGCTCTAAAATGGATGCAATCAATGATGGATAAAAACGGGTGAGTTATTTATGTGTTTTTGTTCGATGAAGACAATCAAAACTCGGAGTCTAACCTTGAACAGTGCAGAAAATAAGCAACAATGCATCCGGCTCATTCCACGTGAAACGTGGCAAGCAATTGGGGTCAAATCTCACAAAAACTCGAAACTTTTTTTTTCGATAGAGAATTACGGGTCTTTACCCGTTTACTCAAAAAAAATATTTTTAGAATTAAGCTTCGATTTTAAATTTATGCAAACCCGTATGAATTTTTAAAATATTTAGTATGCAACTTTGTAGGATATCATAATATCATTCAGAAAAATATTTCTAAAAATCTTTAAATTTATAATTAAGTATTTTTTAAGAGAATATTAAATTTTAAAACGCCGGAATACACGCTGTTTTCGAAAATAATAATTATTCTCGTACAACTTCATCAATTCTTAAAATTGGGGGTAAAATACATTTTTGTATTTGCAAGACCTACTATTAAAGAAAACGATTTTAGTCTAGCAACTTTTCATCAAACAACAACAGCGCAACGTATAAGAAGGGAACAGCAATACGAGCACAGGAGAGCGCCTGAGACCATTTCTGTTGCTGCCCTCTTCCCACGGGAGAGCAAAAATATCCTTGTTATACGTTGCGCTGTTGTTGTTTATGAAAACAAAAAAAAAGGGGTCGTTATTGTACCCGTTACTCGTAGAGTAAAAGGGTATATTAGATTCGTGCAAAAGTATGTAACAGGCAGAAGGAAGCGTTTCCGACCATATAAAGTATATATATTCTTGATCAGGATCACTAGCCGAGTCGATCTAGCCATGTCCGTCTGTCCGTCTGTCCGTCTGTATGAACGCTGAGATCTTGGAAACTATAAAAGCTAGAAGATTGAGATTTGGCATGCAGATTCTAGGGGTTAATACGCAGCGCAAGTTTTTCACGCCGATGTGCCACGCCCTCTCTAACGCCCACAAACCTCGAAAAACTGTGACCTGTTCTGTATGAACGCTGAGATCTCGGAAACTATAAAAGCTAGAAGATTGAGATTTGGCATGCAGATTCTAGGGGTTAATACGCAGCGCAAGTTTTTCACGCCGATATGCCACGCCCCCTCTAACGCCCACAAACCGCGAAAAACTGTGGCACCCACAGTTTTGAAGCTATATTAACGGGAAAAGCAATGTGTATTCGTTTCATCAATACATATTGATAGACCAAAGTTGGAAACCCCCCCTCCCCCCTAACGCCCACGATCCGCGAAAAGCTGTGGCGCCCATAGTTTTAAAGCTATAGCAAAAGTGTAAACGCAATTTTGTTTGGGTTATTAACGCCTACCGAAATGTAGAAGAAATTTTTTTAATTTTTTGAAGCGGCTGCTTGGTTTGCCCTGCTTGAGACTGCTGACTTTAGCTGAGTAACGGGTATTTGATAGTCGAGGCACTCGACTATAGCGTTCCCTCTTGTTCTTCAATCCTCTATCGAAAAAAAAGTTTCGAGTTTTTCTGAGATTTGACCCAAATTGACCCATTCCACGTCAAACGTGACTGACGTGGAATGAGCCCTATGCATCATCATGTGACTATACTTAAAATAACACCTTTTAACTGGGAAAAGTATTCCATATGGAATTTTGAGTCAGCGCTTTGTTAGAGGAAAACGAGTTGCTAAAAGTAATTGATAAGATACCGAGTGATGATGAAAGTGAGGAAGTGAGCCGAGCAGAGAGAAATTCAAAGAGTATTGTAATTGAATATTTGAGTGCCTCTTTTTTAGTGTTTGCCAATGGGAACTCGGTTAGGGAGATTTTTTGAAAATTTGGATACTATTTACGAGCGTAAAAGCCTGGCATCTCAACTTTCATTACGCAAACAACTATTGTCTTTAAAATTGAAGGATGATACTCCGCTAGTAAACCACAAAAACAAAATTTGTGAAGAAAAAATTTCAAAATAAGTTAAAGCCTAAGCTGAAGGGTTTTCATTGCGGCAAATAAGGCCATATGAAGAAAGACTGTTTCTTCTTAAAAAGGCAGGCAGGTGGCAACCAGAATGTTCATGTCCAGAGTAATGTTAGAGAAAGACAGGCTCAGATGGCAACAGCAATGCAGCCAGAACGCTTGTTTGCATTTATGGTGAACGTTGCGGTTAGAGAGAGACAGACTCAGATGGCAGCAGCGCAGACGGACTGTGCTTTCGCATTTATGATGAAATTAGCTAATTCAGATGGCGTAGATTTTATATTAGATACAGGGGCGTCAGATAACATAGTAAACGACATAACTTTATTTTACGAGTATGAGAATATAAATCCAAGTTTGGCGATTGAGATTGCAAAGCGTGGAGAATTTGTGTATGCTACTGCGAGAGGACTAGTTAGTCTTAACAGTTTTGGGAAAAATATTGCATTACAAAATGTGCTGTATTGCTAGGAAATCAGTCAGTCTCTGATCAGCATTCGTTGTAGTCAGACGTGTTTTCTTTTCGCTATGAATTCTTATTCGTGCTCCGAGTGCAATGCTGAAGTCTCAGCAGCGCAGCTTCGCGGTTTTGAGGCGGTCCGTTGCTCTTCGCTTTGTCGCCGTACTTTTCACACTGCATGTGTTGATCTCCCAGAGGATGCTATTAGATTATTAACAAATATGCCGAATCTACTCTGGCAGTGTGATGGCTGTGTTGTGAGTAATGATGCACACTCCAAAATCGATGAAGTGATGGAAGAACTTCGTGACTTGAAGAGTCTATACATGGACTTAAACTCAAAGTTTCTGAAGGCTTTTCCCATTTCTGACACTGACAATAACAATGTCAGTCGGCGAAAAAAAGTGGTGAAACCTTTGGCTCCAGCTTCTTCAAGTGATCGCCAAGCCAACCATGCAGACCTGGTTCCCCCCGCACCAGTTTCTACTGCCGCCAAGCCCTACGCAAAGAATCACAGGAATAAGAGACAAATAGTTGGTCAAGCTGCTAGTTGTGATCAACTCGACGTTGTGCCGATTAATAAATTTCTTCATATTGGTAGATTCAGAGCTCATGTAAAATCTGATGCGGTGAGTGGATATGTTGCAAATAAGCTTGGCGTGGATACCGCTACCATAATCTGCAAGCCTTTAGTCAAAAATGGTGTAGATGTCGCCACATTGGAATTCGTCAATTTTAAATTAGGAATACCAGAGCAGCACTTTCAGACTGTGTTTAGCAATGCATTCTGGCCGAATCCAATCAAAGTCAGTCGATTCGTCCATAGGGATAGGCCTATTGTTGATGGGAACGTCCTGGATTCGCACAATCATCATACATCGGACTCAAAAAACCCCCAATAATCGGCGCCCCTGGTGTCGATTTTATTACGGCAAATTGTCATGATCCGCTTCCTCATCTTCATGCTACTTATTCGCAAGGTCAACGCCCGCTGGTTTTGGTATCGCTAGTTGCTACCATTAATCCCTCATACGTTACTCCCAGTGCACTCTCTTGGAGTGCATTGCTAAAACAACAACATCATCATCTGGATTCTTCGTTTTCTGTTTTGTCTGACGTTCATCAAAAGTTCTCAGGAGAGGCTTTTGCACCAGATTCCATCAAGACTCGCGCTCTAACAGCGCTATGCGGAGTTGTGCTCTCATCACCGCCAAAGCAACAACAACATCAGCTGGAGTTGTCGTCCTCTGTTTTGCGTTACATTCGTCACACGCTCTCTGGAGAGGAGCACTCATCATTTTCCATCACACATCTCGCTCTAAGCGCGCTCTCTGGAGTTGTGCGCTCATCACAGTCAAACAAACAACAACGTCAGCTGGAGTTGTTGTGGTCTGTTTTGCGCGACGTTCGTTACCCACTCCCTGGTGACGCGCTCGCATCACATTTCATCAATATTCACGCTCTAAGCGCGCTCTGCGGAGTTGTGCACTCATCACTGCCAAAGCAACAACAACATCAGCGGGAGTTGTCGTCCTCTGTTTTGCGCGACATTCGTCAAACGCTTTCTGGAGAGGAACTCTCATCAACTTTCACCACGCTTCTCGCTCTAAGCGCGCTCTCCGGAGTTGTGCGCCCATCACAGTCAAACAATCAACAACATCAGCTGGAGTTGTTGTTATCTATCTTCCGCGAAGTTCGTCAATCGCTCCCCAGCGAGGCGCTCTTATCGCATTTCATCAATATTCCCGCTCTAAGCGCGCTCTTCGGAGCTTTGCGCTGTTCACAATCGAATCAACAACAAGGTCAGCTGGAGTTCTCATCGGCTGTTTGGTGTGGCTTTTCTGGATGGCTCCATCAACAACAACATTGCCCTTCTCTTCTTAACTTGGATAAATATGCTCCCTTAACAGCGCCATTGCCATCACTCTTAAGAACTAGTTACCCTTCGCTAAAAGCATCTAACAATATACAGGAATGCATGCATGATAAAATACGTATCAAAACTACTACACTACTAAAGGTGATCTGCGGGCCTACAACATTGGGATCGCAAGATCATATACTTCCTACAGCATTGGACTATAATGCATTAAATACGAATCCAGTGGTTGTTGATCATGCTACTGTGAGTACAGCCCCGCTAAAAGTTTATTTTCAAAACATCTCTGGAATGCGGACAAAGGCGGAGCAAGTATACCTTGCCACATCACAATGCGAGTTTGATGTTATAGTTTTAGTTGAAACTTGGCTTAACATAAACTTTTACTCAAATGAATTCTTCGACTCCAAATTGTATCATGTGTTCCGCAAAGACAGAGATAGCACGAAAACCCACTGTGCTAGAGGGGGTGGTGTAATTGTAGCTGTTCGCTGCAATTTGCGCTGCTTGGCAATTGGACTTCTCATTGAAGATACCCTTCTGGATCAAGTTGCTGTTTCGATAATTGGAGAATCGGAAACTCTGCAAATTGTGGCGTCATATATACCACCAAATGCTTCCTATAAACTTTACAAGACTCATCTGGAAAACATTACCGACATCTACAATAATCTGCTGGACCATCAACATATATGTGTGATTGGCGACTTTAATTTGTCTTCTCTCGTTTGGTCCCAGGATCCTGACCATCAATCTTCACTGCCAAGCAACATACATCAACCACACGAGATTCTTTTCATCGATGATATTTTTAGTATGGGCTTAATACAAGTCAATAATATATACAATAACTTACATAAAATTTTAGACCTAGTATTTCTTAGCGCTGATATCAACTTTTCCTTAGTCCAATGTAATTCACCTATAAGCAATTGTGACATCCATCATAGGCCATTGCTCCTAGGTATAAACTTTTATAGTTTTGCGCCTTCAGCTGAACACTCTTCTAGATTTATTTTCAATGAAACCAGCCTCTGTTCCATCAGAAATGAGATATCTGCCATTAACTGGGAATCAGTTTTATCGCATATCAGTTTGGAGTCGTGTTATGACACTTTTTTAGTAATTATTTTAAACATTATTAAGAACAATGCTCGAGAAAGGGTCCAAAGTTCATTTAAATTGCCTTGGTATACAAGAGGTTTAAAAACGCTTAAAAATCTGAGAAATAAATTCTATAAAAGGTTTTTGGTTACACACGATCCTTATGATTGGAATAGACACTTGCAGCACAAACGTGAGTTTGAATTTCTAAATAAATTTCTTTACAATCAATATATAGCGGATGTTGAGATCGGACTTAAAAGTAATCCCAACTCTTTTTGGCGATTTATAAATTCAAAGAAAAAAACTTCTTCAGTACCATCTGCCATGTTCCTAGGGAATTTATCTTCGCATTCAAATATAGAAACTGCAAATCTTTTTGCTTCTTATTTCAAAGATAATTTTGAGCCAACAAGTGCCTGGAATGATTCTCAAACCTTAAATGCGATTACTCCTCTATTGAATTTAGGTAGTTTAATCGTGCTGGAAGAGAATATTCATAAGGCCGTTGAAGACGTTGATGATTCTTACGCTCCGGACTGTGATGGGATTCCGGCTTACTTTCTGAAACATTGTATAGAGGTGCTATGCGTACCACTAAAAATTATTTTTGACAAATCACTTTCTAGTGGACACTTTGCGGAAAGATGGAAGGTCGCATCCGTGACTCCAATCTTAAAATCAGGGCCGAAAAATAACATTGCCAATTACAGGCCTATAGCAAAGATCAGTAATATCGCTAAACTCTTCGAGCGCATTGTTGCCCATAAACTATCATTTCTTACGAAAACATATATAAGCACTTCTCAGCATGGTTTTGTAGCAGGTCGGTCAACCACGACTAACCTTGCCGTTTTCAGCAACTATTGCGTTCATGCATTTAATAAGCGATCTCAGGTTGATGCTATATACACTGACTTTGCGAAAGCCTTTGACAAAGTTAGCCACAGTGCCCTACTGGCAAAATTAGCTCGCTTGGGTATACATTCGGCATTACTAAATTGGATAAAATCATATTTACACAATCGTCTTTACAGAGTGAATATTAATGGAAATTTCTCTGATTCCTATTTGGCAACCTCGGGCCTCCCTCAGGGGAGTGCTATGGGACCTCTGCTTTTTATTATTTTCATTAATGATGTGAGGTTCTGTTTATCCTCAGAGTGTCTACTGTATGCAGATGATTTAAAAATTTTTAAGTCTATTAAAATAGCGACAGACTCACAATCGGTTCAACAGGACTTAGATTCGTTGAGCTCTTGGTGTAGCCGAAATGCGCTTCCTCTGAACATAAACAAGTGCTTCTATGTTACTTACAGTAAATCTGTATATAATTTCGTCACATCCTATAATATTAATGGTCAACCTTTACAGCTGCGGCAGGAATCCTTGGATCTAGGTGTGATGTTTGACTCGAAATTTAAATTCTCAGCTCACTTCGATTACATCTTGCCCAGAGCCTATGCCATGTTTGGATTTGTGAAAAGGAACGCATCGCTATTCACTGATCCCTACACTAGACTTGCGCTTTACTTTGCATTTGTCCGATCTAAGCTAGAATATGCCGCTCTTATATGGAATCCCTTTACTAGCACTCACGGAAATAGAATAGAGCGGCTACAGAAACAATTTCTGAAATTTGCTCTATTGCCGCTAGGATTGCTAGACCCTGTTCCTTCTTATCACCAGCAATGCAAGCTTGTTCGTCTACCATCCCTTGCGCATCGTAGAAATATCCTGGCCATTTGCTTTATCTTTGATTTGGTGAATGGTGATATCGACTGTCCTGAGCTACTCTCGAAAGTTGGTTTTAACGCTCCTTCTAGGCAACTTCGGAATTTTGATCCCTTTTTTCTTGAGCTGAGGCGGACTAATTATTCCCAAAATGAGCCTCTCTATAGGGCTTTATCTGAGTATAACGCACTTCCAGCTGATATGCAATCAGACTATTTCCCAAAGAAAACCATTTTTAAACATAGGTTAGTTAATTATTTTGTAAATGTTAGTACGTAATATAATTTTTGGATTGTATAAGTAGCCAGTTAAGGTATATCCGTTGGCGAAATAAATAAATAAATCCAGCCCAATTTACTATCCGTGAAGAATATGCTAGATGCTGGAATGTCCGTCGAATTTAATCCGGATGGTATAAAAGTAATCAAAAATGTTAACTTGGCATTTGAAGAGATATGTAAGTATAATGTACTGGTTGTAAAATTTTATTTAAATTGTAAAGTATATACATCCAAAACTTTAAATGATGACGAATATCGCTTGTGGCATGAAAGGTTAGGTCATATTAGTGTAGGAAAATTCTTAGAAATTAAACGAAATAGCTTATTTGAAGATGTTGAGCTTATAAAAAACGTACAGCTAAATAAAAATGAAATATATGAGGCGTGTATTAACGGAAAGCAATCTTGGCTAACATTTAAAAGATCTAAAAACAAAGAAAATATTGACCGCCCATTGTTCGTAGTTCATTCTGACGTATGTGGTCCGATTGCGCCCTCAACTATTGATAATAGAAACTACCATGATCAGTTCACACATTACTGTGTGACATATTTAATAACTTATAAATCAGACGTGTTTTTTGTATTTAAAGACTTTGTGACGAAAAGTGAGGCTCATTTCAATTAAAAAATGGTAAATCTATGTATTTACAATGGCAGTGAATATCTCTCTAATGAAATGCGTGAAATTTTGGTAGAAAAAGGTAGCTATCTTTTAACGGTTCCTCATACCCCACAATTGAATGGTGTTGTAGAGCGGATGATTAGAACAATCACCGAAAAAACTCGCTCTATGATTAACTGTACTAAACTTAATAAAAGTTGTTTGGGGTGAAGTTGTTTTAACAGCAACATATTTAGTTAATAGGTAGAGCTTTGAAAGAAAAACACCATAAGTGGCATAAAAAGAAGCCAATATTAAAATATTTGGATCGATAATACGAACTGAATAAAGTACGTATGCGAAAATTTTATGAAAAATCTATGGCTGGCGAAAATCTTCCAGCTGAACCCTCCACGAGAGTGCCGGCTGGGCAATGGTCACTGCATTTCCCTGAGCAGGGTACTGCAATGTGGCTTGTCCTGCCCGGGGCAATGCAGTGTCCAGCTAAGGCGACTGGTTCAACCCCTTGAATCACGCACGGGTGCCGTTGTCGTAGTGGACTCGGCCTCGGAGAGCGTGCTAAACGAAGCCAAAACAAGCCATATCCGCTTGCCTGAACCCGGTTCCAACTCCCATCGTAGGAAAGGGCCGAATCGTAGAAGCGAGGGTATGAAGGCTAAGGCGCAATACAAGGCAGCCCTCAAGATTAAGAGCCGGCTCCAGGACAAAGCGACCCTTTCCCAAGAGGAGAAGGAAAGGCTAGCCTGGGCAGAGCAAAAGGTTGAGGATGGAAGGACGCACTTAGCAAGCAACCCCGCGATGGCGTCGACAAGCGGATTTGCGAACAAGGTAGAGGTGTTTGCCAACAAAAGGTCACGCTCACACGAGAGTGCCGCAAAGGACACTCCGGCGAGCAAGCGGAAACGCGGGCCCAAGGAAGCAGGCCCTCCGCCACCCAAAGTAGCAGTGAAGCTCAAGAAAAAGGCCAGGGTCAGTGATGTACTCAACCGACACCTGATTGTGGCACTCATTGACAGGAACGACGAGAATGGGAAGATGACAGAGGCGCGCTCTGACGACTTGACTACGGTGATGCTAGAAAGCGAGGAGAAGCGCCTCTTGGTAGCGTCCTGCTACATGGCACACGATAGACCGTCGCCACCAGAAGAGCTGAGCAACTTAGTGGAATTCGGCTCGAAGGATGACCAACTACTCATTGGTGCAGATGCCAATGCACTGCACAGCGTGTGAGGAAGCACCGACATCAACGACAGAGGTGAGTCACTCTTAGACTTTATTCTATCTACAAATTTATATATAGCAAACGTGGGGAGGAACACACCTTCGTAGGAGGTACCTCGTCAAACGTACTAGATATAACACTTGTAAAGGGACAGAGTACGCCACCCTTCTTAGACCATAGGTATATTCAGGTTAGATACGATTACAAGTACCCCAAAGGTAACTGTGTATAGAAACCCCCGGAACACGAACTGGGAAAAGTTTACAAGGACAGTGACCTCAAAAGTCGCGACTAGCCCGGGCGAGTAAAATCCGTAAAAGACATAGAAACATCTGACACTCAAAAGGAATAACCTCCGAGAATTCTTCAAAATCGCCAAAGAGGCAGACAATGAGATCATCAACGAGGAATACAAAATCCTACTTAGGAATTACGAGAAGGAATCACGCAGGGCACAGAGATGCTCGTGGAGAAACTTCTGCTCCAGCATCGAGAACGTCCGGGAAACAGCTAGGCTTTCGAAGCAGCCTACCATACAGAGTCAGCTAAAGCGCGACGACGGACAGTGGACTGAGGGCAGTGCAGAGGCCCTAACAGCACTTATGCAATCGCACTTCCCAGAATGCACGGATGTCCTAGACGCGAGCACGCACCAGGAAATAGCAGCTGGCGAAGAACGCCCCTCAAACCATCTAATAACACCAATGAAACTCAACTGGGCCATAGACTCCATTGCGGGCTTTAAGGCAGCAGGACTTGATGGAATATTTCCAGCCATGTTGCAGGCGACCAAGGAAAGGATCACCCCATGGTTGTATGAAATATACTCGGAATATCTAAGCACGTGCTATATCTATATCTGGATCTACATATCGCTGGTGCGTCCGACTCTGATGTATGGAGCCTTAGTGTGGTGGCAAGCCACTGAAAAGAAGACCTACACCTTATGGAGACAGCTCAGCGGCAGGCACAGGTCTGCATAACGGGGGCGCTGAGGTCAACCCCAACTAAAAAAAAACCCAACTATAGATATTCACGCTCAACTAACTGCAGGAAAGGCAGCACAACGTCTAGTTGCATCAGGCAATATGACGACGCAAAGCTTCGGACACAGTTCAATCGGCCGAAGCATGATCAACAAAACGGACTACATGACCCGCAGAACGTGCCCGGAGGTTAAAACAACCTCGTTCATGGGCCCAGACGACTGGATAACGGGTGGGGACCAGACTCAACACCTCAACATATACACAGACGGCTCCAAGATGGAAGGAGGAGTAGGAGCGAACTTATACTATACGGACCCTGAAATAAGGCTATCATATTTCAGGCAGAAGTCTTCGCTATAAGAAAAACGGCAGAAGAGGCTCAAAGTATAAGCCGATCATACGACGTGGTCAACTTGTTCGTGGACAGCCAAGCGGCAATAAGATCCAAACAGTCGTCAACGGTCAGTTCCAAAAATGTAATGGCGAGCAGGGAGGCACTAGATACCCTTAGCACGACGAAGTCAGTGCGGATCTATTGGGTTCCCAGTCCCCAGGGCATCGATGGCAACGAGACAGCTGACGTTCTTGCAAAGAAGGGTGTAGAGCTGACGAACGACAGAAGGGAGAACGTGCTAGTTTCCCTCAGAACGCTACAAAGCGCCCTGGAGAACCAGGCGGACACGCGGGCAAAAAGCAGGTGGAGGAATTGCAAGAACAATGTGCAAAGAGCGCAATGAAAAACTCAGGTAGTATGTACTGCATCTTTCTCGGAAAGACTGCAGGCTGTTAGTGGGAATCCTCACAGGCCACAGTCTGGCCGCATCACAAGCAACTACGATCGGAATACTGAACAGCCGCACCTGCAGGAAATGCGATGAACCGGGGGCTATCGAAACCCTGAACCATCTTATCTGCAACTGCCCGGCTCTCTCACGAGCAAGAACAAGATACCTCGGTGCCCCAGTTCTGGCATCACTAGAAGAAGCCTCCAGCAGGGAACCAGGCAAACTTCTTGCCTTCGCGAAATACACCTCGATCCATGTGGACATTAAAACCTAATAAAATATCTCGAGGTTCATACAGATTAGCCGGACAACTAAGGGCCATATTGGCCTATGCGTGGCCCCGTCCATGAGGGCCGTCCGTGTAACCTAACCTAACCTAACCTAACCTAAATATTTACCTATTGAAGACCTAGCAAAATTTTCACCAACGTACTGTATGGTAATTATTCTTATTTTTCAAAATTCCCTATTTAGTACATATTTTCCCCTTTACCTTTTATATATTGATTATTTGTATTAAGGTGTAAAGATTTATATATTATGGTTTTTATTTTCAGGGTCACTCAGAAACTACAATTACGGTGTTCGCCAATATCGAGTTGATCTGCGTTCAGCGTTCACTAAGGCAAAAAATAAAATATAAAAAAATACTTATAAAAAAGATTAATAAATGCATATACAAAATTAAAAAGTATTGTTCTTGCAATTGAATGGAAATGCAATATTGGAGTTCAATGGAAAAGCAAATTTTTCAAGGGTGTGGAAAATCAGATAATGCAAAGCAGTGAAAAACCAAAACTGCGAGGGTGTGGAAAAGCAGATTTTGCAAGGAGTGTAACACCATAACTGGGTACGTGTGGAAATTCTATAACGCGGGAAGGCGAAAAACCAGTGAATTTTGGCCTGCATTCATCTGCCAGAGATCCGCATAGAAACCTCATTTACCCCTTACATTTTGTGTAACCCCCGTGTATTTTGAAACCAGAGATGGAAGAAATGTAAGAGGTGAAAACTTATGAAAATAACATATTTTCCATGTCCGTCTGTCCGTCGTGATGAACGCTGAGATCTCGGAAACTATAAAAGCTAGAAGATTGGCATTTTGCATGCAGATTCTAGGGGTTAATTCTAGGGCGCTGTGCCACGCCCCCTCTAACGCTCACAAACCGCTATGGCGCCCATAGTTTTGAAGCTAGATTAACGCGAAAAGGAATGTGTTTTTGTTTCTTCAATACCTATTGATTGACCAAAATGGGCCACTGTCCCCCATTCGTTTCCAAAGAACCCACCCCGAATACGCAACTTTCGACTGACGCCAGAGACATTAGGGGGTCGTATTGCGCGGTCCGGGTCGATCATTTGGCACACGAATGTGTGCTAAATCGTGTTACGATTTAGCGATAGATAAGTTTATGGGGCTGTGCAGACAGAAGACTGATGAACTTTACAAATTCTATCCACTTTCAGGTTTGATAAATTTATTCTCATTCTGTTGGAGAGGGAGTGGTTTCCAAAGAAACCACCCGGGCTTAGCCGGACGCAACTCTCTCGGCCCAAGTTCTTCTCAGGGCTATAGCATGATATCATTAATGTAAACAACAAAATCTTTCCATGCATCAGAACATATTTGGAAAATGGCGGACCGTGCTTCAGCTCACAAAGCATTCTTTAATAGGGTCTTTCCACCTTCCACCATCCGTTGAACGGATGTTCCAAAAGGTTTTGCCGTTCCAAAAATTTTTAAGTTAGTTCCCCGTCAAAATTTGACGGACTTTGATGGGCTCTTTTATGCGATAGTTAAGCGATTTTTTCTCCGTGCAACTCGGAATTTGACCGATTTGACTGTGAAAATTGGAACGTTCACTACGAAAACATTTTCAATCCAATGGCGAAAAAAAATGTTAGGCTTGTTGATTTTTGGAAATTTATTATTCATATTTAGTTTGTTGTTAACAGAACGACCATTGCAAACAAATTGTTATGGGTGGGCCAAAATTTAAGCTATTCTGGGACCGAAAACATTAATTTTTGATGAGACGATTTAAAAGATATTGGAAATACTTCAATAATCACAAATATTAGTTAGAAGTGTTATATATACAAGTTATATAACGCATTACTTAGCGCTGCTTATCCGATTTATAAACAATTTTGAGCCCAGCCCAATTTCCAAATTATTCAGAACTGACTCCGAGATAAAACCCGTAGTCAGCTATTTTATTCAACTACGCCTTCAAGCGGTTCCCACCCATATCATTTCACACTCCGCATTGAACGGATTTTCGTAAACATCCTCAGCCGATATTCTAAACTTCGGAGCCCCTAAGCGACCCTCGAAGCTCAATAATGTAAACACCGATTTCCGGCAGAATCTCGATTGCAGATTTAATTGCCAAATTTCATCATCCTATTTTTGCCGAGTCTCTTGAGTCACTCTCTTAATCAATTTTTGAAGAAAAAATCTCTTAAGCCGAGGTTTGATTATTAATCATTCAGCCCAATTGCAGGCAGTCCGTTTTTAAGACCCGAATGAATAAGTACAACTAAAGTGAAATTACTAAAAGATCGGAGCAGTGAACTAATTTAATTAAAGCCTATGAAATGTTAGTGATAAGTGAAGTTAAAAATAAAAATAAATTTTTTTAACCAACTCGCTTAGGAAAAAGTTAATTGGCGCCCAACGTGGGGCCGCATAATTTAAAAAAATTCTAAAGCAAGGCATAAAAATTAAAAGAAGTTTCAAAAAAGTTTTTATGTGAAAAAGGAATTTAGTGCGGCCAAAAAGAAACCATTGATACAACCCGCTGAAATAAAAAAAAACAAGTTGTGTTATAAAAAAAGGCAGGAAAATAATAAATGCAATAATCCTCCTTAAATAAAAGAACCTATGAAAACCTCTTATCTCTCTAGTAATTGGGCCACTCAGTCTGATCCCGCCTCTCTACGCCTACGGTCCGTCGCCAGCGTATACATTTGTTGTTGTTGATTGCAAGCTGCGGTGTTCGCAAAGCCCGTAGCCCTTGCATAAATATAAACGTTAATAAACTGAAGTATTGAATTTATCTTGCCTTGTGATTTGTTTTTAAAATAGCTGACAAAAAGGCTTGTTAGCTCAACATTTGGAGGCCCCGGCGAGATATTTAAATTCAAGTTTGTGAAAATTCGTTTGTGCAAAAGAAACAGTGCACAAAGAAGACAACAAAACAACCGTTACATTAGGCTGGTTCCGCTTTAAGCTGGTCCTAATAAAATATCATATGTTATATAATTGCATAAATATCGGCATATTTTGCAAGGGCTTATATACATATAGTGCGTCGGTTATTTTCTTTGATATCGTAGTTCGTTAGTTCACAGTGCCTCGCCAACTGGTGACTGTACTTTCTTGCCGTTACAACAAAAACAAAGACTTCTGGCAATTGTAACTGTAAACTCCCGAGTTGTGCATTCCGTTTCGGTTGCGTTTCATAAATACAGTGGCTCCCAGCTTATTTCGTTCAGTGACATATTTGATTTAAAAGTTGTCTAGCCGATAAACTATTAAAGATGAATTTAGACGAAGGCAACACAGTGGCAGCCGATAATATTATGACGGCTGAAAATAAAGTGCGGTTTTTGAAGCGCAAGGCCGAATCGGTGTACAATAGCTTAAAGCGCCTGGATATTTCGCTAGCTAAAGACGCGATTTGCCTGTTTGGATCAGCGGAGTTGATAGTTCGGCTAGAACTTCTTGAGCATACTCAAGCCTCCTTCAGGCTTGCCCACAATGCGCTGGAGGAGCTAGACTATTCGGAAATCGGCAGTGAGCTTAGCGACAATTTTGAAATGCTCATGGTATCGGTAAAATCACGGCTAAGGCTGCAGCTTGACAACTGTCAGCATCGAATGCCAACCTCTTCCACCATGCACCTTGATCCCAGCCTGGATCAGTCAACTGTCATGGTTGATCGAGGGCATAGGATTCGCCTGCCCGAAGTAAAACTGCCTACATTCTCCAGTGGATACACCGAATACTCTGACTTCCTCTCTATGTTTACCTCGGTGATAGATAAGGACCCCTACTTGTCAGACATAGAAAAGCTTCAACATTTGCGGTCATGCTTAGCTGGAGCTGCACTGGAGTCGGTTCGATCATTAGATATATCTGGTGCCAATTATCGTGTGGCACTAGAAATCCTAAATAAGCGCTTTAATAATAAACGTCTTGTTTTCCAGGCACACATCAGTGAAATTCTTGGGCTAAAGAGGCTCGAGTCTGCATCTGCTGTGGCATTGAGGGAATTTTCGGACAAAATTATTGGGCATATGCGAGCGCTTCAGGCCTTGGGAGATCTAAAACAAATCTCAGGCTGCATGGTGGTATACATGATTGTGCAAAAATTGGATTCAGCAACCCAAGCTAACTGGGAGGAAAGTTTGTCAACGGATAGGATTCCAAGCGAGGAGGATTTGCTCTCGTACCTTGAAGGGCGCTGCCAGAAACTGGAGAGCGTTCAGCATGCCTTGGCCTCGAACATGGCCCATGACCATTCAGCTCCAAGGCCTGCCAGAAGGACGTTACTTGGTGCCCAGGTCAGCCAGAGTAGCTGCGTCTTTTGTGGCACTCCTGGTCATGGAATATACTCCTGTAGCGCCTTCGCCAGCCTGTCTCCTAGTCTACGGCAAAGGAAAATTAAAGGACTTTCCTTGTGCTTCAATTGCCTAAAGAAGGGGCACCACACTCGAACGTGCAACTCCGGCCATTGCCGCACATGCGGTGGAAAACACCACACGCTGCTCCATCTACGCCCTGATGATTCACCGTTGCAAGGTCCTGATCATCAAATAAATGCCCCATGTTTCCGCGCACCCTCGCAGCCATCTGCCTCGCTTGCGGCCCAAGGATTTCATTGTGATGTTGTGCTCTTGGCCACCGCTATAGTTCTTGTAAAGAACAGAGCCGGTTCCCTGGTACCTTGCCGAGTCCTACTGGATTCTGGATCTCAACTACATCTAATTACATCTCGCTTTGCCCAGGAGTTGCAGTTAAGGAAATATCGGTCAGCAGCAACGGTAACTGGCCTTGGTGATACAGCTGTTTCTTCGGAAGGATCTATAGTCAACATCTCTCTCCAGTCGCGTTCTTCTGAATACTCTGTGGCTCTAACGGCGCTTGTTGTGCCAACTATTACTGACAGTCAGCCTAGTTACATCATTGATATCACTGATTGGAATATGCCGTCTAACATACAGTTGGCTGACCCTGCATTCAACTGTCCCCAGCGCATTGACCTGCTCCTTGGTGCTGGCCTATTTTATGATCTGTTATGCGTGGGCCAAATTAAGCTGATTCATGGATTGCCTCTACTGCAGAAGACTCGCCTTGGCTGGATCGTGACTGGTGGTGGAGATAGGACTCGCGGCAGTACATCTCTTTTGGCATCTCAAGGTTTGGAAAATGGAGCTATACTACATAATGTCCGCTTGGAGGATCTGGTTAGGCGATTTTGGGAAGTCGAAAATTTGGACAGTGGAGTCATAATGGCCAGCAAGGAAGAGCAGGAGTGTGAGGATCATTTTATCAAAAACTTCTCTCGTCTTCCCTCTGGCGCTTACTCCGTTCGCTTGCCGTTGAAGCACCATGCTAAAGCCCTTGGCGATTCCTACACACAGGCACACCGGAGATTTCTTAATCTTGAACGCAAACTGCAAAGGAATTCCCATTTAAAGCGTCAATATGTGGCCTTTATTAAGGAATACTTGGAGTTAAACCACATGTCCAAAGTCAGCCCCGAGGCTGTGGACCTTTGCAAGTATTTCCTGCCGCACCATTGTGTTCTAAAAGAGGATAGCACAACAACCAAGCTTCGCGTTGTTTTCGATGGATCGGCTTTAGCCTCATCCGGGTCGTCTCTAAATGATATTCTTATGGCTGGACCCGTGATACAGCCAAGGCTGTTTAACATTTTGATAAAATTTCGGACTTATCAGGTGGCCCTTACTGGAGACATTTGCAAGATGTATCGGTGCGTAAGGGTGAGTGAACCCGATAGCTACTTACAATGCATTTTATGGCGAGACGAACCGGACAAAGAGCTTGAAGTTTACAAACTGGATACAGTGACCTACGGAACCAAGCCTGCCTCATTCCTTTCTGTTCGAGCAATGCACCAGCTGGCCATTGATGAGAGGGATTCCTTCCCCGCTGGCTCAGTTGCTCTGCAACAAGATTTCTATGTCGATGATTTCATCTCCGGTGGTGGCTCTGTTGGTGAGGCTATCGAGAAAATGCGACAGACCACCGAGATACTTGCTCGAGGTAACTTCAAGTTACGAAAGTGGTGCACCAGCCACCCCGAGGTTTTAAAAGATGTGTCAGATGCTGACAAGGAGAAGTATTTGAAGTTCAGCGATGGCAGCGATATAACCAAAACTCTTGGTCTTGCATGGGATCCGGCAACAGACGAGCTGCTGTTCTCTTTATCGTCGCTAGATCACGGCTCCAAGGCTTGCCGACGATCTGTTCTGGCTACTATTGCCCGTTTCTACGACCCGCTAGGCCTTCTTGGCCCAGTAATTACAAAGGCCAAGGTGTTTCTTCAACAACTCTGCAAGGATAAATTGGATTGGGATGAAAGTTTGCCCATGGCCCGTAACACCTGCTGGATTGAAATGTGCATCAGTTTTCAGAGCGTCCCACGCATATCATTCCCCAGATTTTTGCTTCTTTCAGAAACTGATGTTGAAATTCATGGTTTTTGCGATGCCAGCGAGGAAGCTTACGGAGCTTGCATATATGTGCTGTCTAGGGGCACTTCTACAGCCAGCAGCCATCTCTTATGCTCCAAATCCCGAGTAGCACCTCTCAAAACGTTATCTGTACCTAAGTTGGAGTTATGTGGCGCCCTGCTATTAGCCAAGCTGATGAATGAAGTTATCAAAATGGGTATGTTCAATGGTCCTTTTCACTGCTGGTGTGATTCCTCTGTGGCGCTATCCTGGATCGCTAATGAGCCTTTCAAATTCAACGTCTTCGTGGCAAACCGAGTGGCTTCTATACAGGAATTGACTGCTAATATGGAATGGCATCATATTCCAACTGCATTGAATCCGGCCGACGTTTTGTCCAGGGGCTCTACTCCGGATCTACTGGCGCTTTCTGAGATCTGGTTTCATGGCCCACCATTCTTACTTTGTGATCGCAAGGATTGGCCTACGCGTTTGCATTATGACGATCCGAGCCTTGAGTTGCGTAAACAGGTGCTGATAGTCAAGTCTCCTCACGTTGATGTTACCTTTGGATGCAAGTATGGCAACTCATTCCCTTCCATGCAGCGCGTGTTCGCCTACATTTACAAATTTTCTCACCGCTTGCGGCATCGTGGTCTCGAGGTATCTGATGTGCAACGTGGGACATATATGCTCTGGCGAGGCGTCCAACTGGCTCATCTATGGGAGGATATAAAGGAGCTTCGTTCAAATGGCATTGTTAAGAAATCAAGTTCAATTGCTTCGCTCTTGCCCTTCATAGATGCATGTGGCCTTCTTCGAGTTGGTGGACGCCTCGAAAATTCAACACTTGCGTATGAGGCTCGCCATCCAATAATAGTGCCACGTCGTCACCAACTCACCTTAGCGCTTATTATGCACTTCCATAAGATGAACCTGCATGCAGGACCGCGCGCTCTGCTGGCAAGCATCCGACTACAATACTGGCCTATTGGAGGACTGCGAACGGTCTCAAATGTAGTAAAGGGCTGCGTGGAGTGCTTCCGGGCCAGGCCCAAATTTCTGGAACCAATCATGGCTAATCTTCCGAAGGAACGTTTGGAGTGCGTACGGGCCTTTGCTGTTTCTGGCGTCGACTATTGTGGACCTTTCTTCTACAAATCCGAAGTTCGCACCAGGTCTCCCATCAAGTGTTACGTATGCGTCTTCATCTGCTTTACAAGCAAGGCTGTACACTTAGAGCTTGTCAAGGATCTAACAACTGCTTCGTTTTTAAGTGCTTTGAAAAGATTCATTTTTACACGTGGAAGGCCTAGTCAAATTTGGTCGGACAATGCTACCAACTTTGTAGGAGCTAAAAATGAGTTGGCGGATTTGAAGCGGCTGCTGCTTAGCGATTCCCATATGCAGTCTGTTCATCAAGCTTGCTTGGCGGAGGGAATCGATTGGCAATTTATTCCGCCTCGTTCACCACACTTTGGCGGATTGTGGGAGGCAGCAGTCAAGACGGCCAAACACCATTTCTACCGCTCTGCTGGTCGCCAAACGCTTAGTTTTGATGAGCTTCGCACTTTGGTTTGCCAGATTGCGTCAATCATTAATTCTCGCCCCTTGCTATCCATTTCAGAGAATCCAGATGATCTCGATGTTTTGACTCCTGCCCACCTACTTTTTGGTGGCCCTGTTACTACTATCATTGAGCCCGATCTAACCAAGCTCAATTATAACCGCTTGGATGGCTGGCAGCGTGTAACATACCTGCAGCAACTATTCTGGTCCCGATGGCAGAAGGAGTACCTTACTCTTCTGCAACAACGCACCAAATGGCGGTCTCCGGAAAGAATGCTGAAGGTCAACGACGTAGTTCTGGTAAAGGATGAAAATCTACCTCCCATGCGGTGGCCCTTAGCTAGGGTGAGCGCACTTATTCCTGGACGAGATGGCGTTTGCCGAGTTGCTGATCTGAAGACTTCTACGTGTGACATCAGGAGAGCTGTCAATAAGTTGTGCCTGCTGCCCATCAATGATGAAGTTGAAAGGCAGGCTTCCAACGGGGGGAGTATGTTGAGCGCAGCGGCAAACCACTCCAACTAAAGAGAGAATCAGAATCACTCATTTCTAAGCGGCCCTCTTATCTCTCTAGTAATTGGGCCACTCAGTCTGATCCCGCCTCTCTACGCCTACGGTCCGTCGCCAGCGTATACATTTGTTGTTGTTGATTGCAAGCTGCGGTGTTCGCAAAGCCCGTAGCCCTTGCATAAATATAAACGTTAATAAACTGAAGTATTGAATTTATCTTGCCTTGTGATTTGTTTTTTAAAATAGCTGACAAAAAGGCTTGTTAGCTCAACAAAGTGGAAATCAATAAATGCAATAATCCATTTCAAAAAAATTAAATAACCTCCCTAATAAAAGTAGTGCTTGTAAAAAATTCCTCATTGCTCCGGACACAATAAGTTATAAAAATATTAAAAATAAAAAATTTAAAATTACCAACCATCAAGTGAACAATAAAATAAAACAGAACCAACACCAGAAAAAAAATTAAAAGAAAGTGAACAATTAATTATACAAAAAGCAAACTCAACAAAGAAAAAAATTTTTTGAGTACAAGCTACAAAAAATCATCAAACAAAAAAAAAATCACAAAAATACCAGGCTGTAGGGCAATCCCTCACCAAATAGAAAAGGAAGACAAGGAACAAATAAGGAAGGAAGAACAAAACAAATAGAAGACCCCAATCATCAATCAAGAGAAGACCCCAACAAGGAGCATCGGCTGGAAGAAGGACAAGTCGTCAGCGATAATATTTTGTTTATATACACAGGTTTACAAAAAAAAATTGATGAAATACGCACTTTATGAAACTGTGATTTTCGGTTAAGGTACATCTCCCTGAGTAAGAAATGGGCACTTTCAATTTATTGTATGGTACAGTTTTTTTAAGTGTAAAAAACGTTTTTTGCACTTCTTTAATTTCTAACTCAAGTTGTGGTAAACCGATTTAGGCTATCAAAGACTCATTTTACAGGTAAAATAATGACCTTTAACTTTCTTATACACAGCATTGAGTTCCATTTACTGGTTTAGAAGCTACACTTCGTCAAAGCTGAAAAAGTTGGAAAAAATGCAAAAAAGCTGGCATAAATGGCTACTTTAAAAATACACGCCTAAAAACCGAAAATATTTTTATAAACTGGTTAAGTAAAACAAAAAAGTGGAAGAGTTAATTACAGATTTCGAAAATAAATTAAAAATGAATCCAGATCAAGCCGGTCCAAGTAATAAAAGGCCTCACAACGTAAATACCCCTCAAGAATCTACAATTGCAAATAACACAATGATAAATGTAGGGGAATTAATTAAACAAATTGTTAATTTAGCATTGAATCCCTTAAAGGAAGAGATAGTAAGTTTAAAATCACAGCTTGCTAATAAAATAAAAAAAGTTGAAGATTATCAAGTTGAAATAGTTGATCCAAATATTAAATGCCATAACGGCCAGACTAGACTTTGTCTACAGTGATAAACGTCCTATCCATATTATTGAACAGGAGTTAAGTATTCTCAGCCAGGGTAAATTATCCATAATGGACTATTATGGAGCAGTCAATAGAAAATTGACTTTATTAATTAATAAAACAATAATGACTTACGGACGAAACAAACCGATTACTCAGGAAATGAATGAAAAACATAGAAAAACTGCCCTTCGAGTTTTTATAACTGGCCCTAACGGTCGTATTTCTGACACAATCTTTTCTATGAATCCCCAAGATCTTCCTAATGCTATGGTTATAGTACAGGAACTTCAAAGTAATAGCATGAGAGCACATTTTGCAAATTCCTTTACAACAACACAGAAAAAAATCACTGAACCGAACCAAAGTGGTAAAGGTCAGATATTATTAAACAACAAACCAAGACAATTAAATAATTATAACAATAATCAAAGGAACAACAACAATTTTAGATTTAATCAGGAAAATAATAACTCTAATAATAATTGGCAAAATCAAAACAATTTCAACCAAAACCGAAATAATAATTTTAATCAGGGAAGACCATTTTATAATCAACAAAATCAATGGAATTCATACAGACAACCTCAGATTAAGCCAGAACCTATGGAAATAGACGAATCTTTGCAGATTGAGAATATCCCAAATAATAAATTTAATCAGGGAAATAATTATCAGAATAAATGGAATCAATTTAGGAAACAATCAGCAGGAACAGGTACAGAATAAAAGGGTGCCCACGGGAACTGTTAATCAACCGCTTAACAAGACAATGAGGCTAAACAATATCGAGGAAGATCATTTTTTTAGGCGAAGCTCAGGAGTAGGCTTACCCTACTTAATTCGTACAGATAAAACAATTAATAAAAAATTGAAAATAATTATTGACACTGGGGCTACTTCCTGTTATATAAGGACAGGAATATATAAAAATAAGAATGAACTTCCAATATATAAAAGAGTATCCACAGTGAATGGATATTCAATAATTAAATATTATCATATGATAACTATATTTAATATTCGATACACGTTTTACGAAATAGAGGGGCTAGAATCAGATTTATTAATATGATATAATCTATTAAAGAAAATTGGAGCTGTAATTGATACAGCTAAGGGAATACTGAAATATAATGGAAAAGAGGAAAAATTGAATTACGATAATGGGAAATTTTTAAATCAACATTCTTTATCTGAAGAAAATTCATTTCTTCCGTTAAGAGAATTCATCATAAAAAAATATTTTGATAAAGAGACTCAAGTCAGATCCTGAACACGCCGTCGTAGAAATATCCGACAAAATTAAAATTTTGGGAAATAAAAATCCTGAACACGCCGTCGTAGAAATATCCGACAATGATTTCCTTAACAATATAAAAATATCATCTTCAAATCAATTAAATGATTTGGAGAATGAGATTCAAAACATCATCAACAAAGAACACTCGAAAATAAATATGCAGATTCCATTCAGAACTGATATTCGAGGTGAAATGAATACAGAAAATGATAGACCCATATATGGTAAACAATATCCGTATGCCCTGTCAGCATCAGATATTGTTAATTCGGAAATAAACCGAATGTTAAACGAAGAAATTATAAGGCCAAGCAGGAACCCTTATAATTCCCCTGTATTGGTAGTACCAAAAAAGGGTTTCAACGAAGATGGAACTCCAAAACTCCGACTCGTAATTGACTTTAAAAAATTAAATGAAAATACAATACCTGACCGATACCCAATGCAGGATCCTTCAGTAATTTTGTCAAACCTTGGGAAGGCCAAATACTTTTCAACAATTGATTTAGAATCTGGATTCCATCAGATTCTCATGAAAAAAACAGATATTAAAAAAACTTCTTTTTCAATAAATAATGGTAAATATGAATTCTTTCGATTGCCATTCGGGTTAACTAATGCTCCCAGAATTTTCCAAAGAGCAATGGATGATATATTAAGAGATGAAGTTGGTAAAATTCGTCATGTCTATATGGATGACATCATTATTTTTCAAATACTATTGAAAGGGATTTAATTGTCATAATTAAAATTTTGCTAAACGCAAACATGAAAATTTCTATTGAAAAATCAAAATTCTTTAAATTGCAAACAAATTTTCTTGGTTACGTTGTTTCTCAAAACGAGATCAAAACAGATCCCGAAAAAATTTCTACAATCTTAAAATATCCAATTCCAAAAAACATTCGAGAGCTTAGAAGCTTCCTAGGCCTAACAGGATATTACAGAAAATTCGTGAAAAATGAAAAGTATCAAAAAAAGCTTCACGTAAAACTTCCATACAGTTGGATGATTCAGATGTAAGAGCTTTTAACGAGCTCAAAGATAATTTAATCGCTCAAATAGAATTAGTACAACCCGATTATAATAAAAAATTTACTTTAACCACTGACGCATCTGATTTAGCTATTGAAGCTATTCTTTCTTAAGAAGGAACACCTATTACTTTTATTTCTAAAACTTTATCCAAAACTGAACAATTATATGCTACTATAAAAAGGAACTTTTAGCCATAGTTTGGGCATTTAAAAATTTACGGAATTATTTATATGGAGTTAATAACATTGAGATCTATACAGATCATCAACCTTTATCATTTTCCATTTCTCAAAGAAATCCAAATATTGAAATGAAGAGATGGTATTCTTTTATTGAAAGTTATTCACCAAAAATTATTTATAAGCCAGGAGTAACAAATGTCGTCGCGGATGCCTTATCAAGAATCCAAATAAATAACCTGACATAAAGTAATGAATCGGTCTCAGATCAAAACACTCAGCACTCAGCAGAGATTAGTTTTGAGAATGTAATACAAGAAACCCGAAAACCCTTAAACCAGTTTAAGAAACAATTGCTAATAGCAGCGGGGAGGTATACAATACATGAGTCGATAAACTCATTTGGAAATACAAGGCATATAATAGAATATGATAATCCAGAGAATTTGGTATCAATTCTAAGGGAATATATTCCACCAAACATAACTATAGGAATTCATTGTACCTTAGAAGATTTTTATAGAATACAAAAACCACTTAAAGATAATTTTATTAATACATTTTTATATACGAAAACATTTGTCCAAGAAGTCGAAAATACTGAAGACCAGGCTCTTATTATCACGGAAACTCATTGTAGAGCACATAGAGGGCTTGATGAAAATTATAAGCAAATAAGTTGATTATATTATATTTCTTTATTTGTTTATTTGTTTATTTAAAGCAATGTACTGCTCAATAGACTTAAAATTATATACATAGCATAAAAATAAAAATATCATAACTTTAAAAACAATAAAATAATAAACTTATTAAGTCGATGAAGAAAGGAACGCAATGACTTTTAGCGAATTAGCCTTGGCAGAGCACTCATAGGATATGAGGTGATAAAGTTCATTATAGTTATCACATAGGATTCGGAAGGGGTCGAAACGGGAGTAGTTTGACCTGCACACAGGAAGTGCTAGTAGACGGAATCGGCGAGTAGCTCTGCAAGGAACATTCCAATTTAGGGTGGCTAACAGATCGACTGAGTCTACGGCGCCAGTGATGAGTTTGTGAAGTAATATCACACCATAACAGGTCCGACGATCCTTTAAGGTAGGTAGATCCAAGCGGCGCAACCTGTCTCTATAAGAAGGCAAACGGCGTCCCTCCTCCCAGTTTAAGCCTCGTAGTGCAAAAAGGAGAAATTGCTTTTGGACAGATTCTATCATATTTTGATAGTGTTCATATTGTGGAGACCAAACACTGGAGCAGTACTCAAGTGTAGGACGAATTAGAGAGACGTAAAGGAGCTTAGTGGTGAAAGGGTCATCAAATTCTTTAGACCAGCGTTTTATGAAAGCTAATAAGCATTTAGCTTTATTGGAGATGGTACTGACGTGGCGATTAAAACAAATCTTGTGGTCAAATAGGACACCAAGATCAAGAACAGTATTAATGCGTTCAAGTGCAGAGTGATCAATTGAGTATGTACAAATATATGGATTGGATCGATAAAATGACATGGATTTACATTTATCAGGATTAAGCAGTAGCTTGTTGACTAGGCTAGGATTGAAGGTTATTTAAGTCGAGCTGGAGCTGCATGTAGGAACTAGGTGAGGTCAAATGCATACACAACTTGACATCATCCGCAAACATAAGTACTTTGGAGAACTCAATTACTTGAGGAAGATCATTGATAAATAAGCCAAATAGTAAAGGACCGAGGTGACTGCCTTGTGGTACACCCGAATATACGGAAACAGCTTTTGAATAAATGCTGTTGTACTGGACCTTTTGGGTACGATTTGTTAAATAAGAACGAAGCCATGTCAGTAGAGTTGGAGGAAATCCGAGGAGGAGGAGCTTATGGAGCAGTAGCTCGTGGTTGACCGAATCAAAGGCTTTACTAAAGTCAGTAAAGATTACATCAGTTTGCATTGTGGATTTACAGATCCAAACAGATGGAAATGTGCCAGTAGTAATCGACTTATGAAAAAGCATAGTTAATGGAACTGCGAGTGGTATGGCGCAATGTTTGAGGACACAGCTTGGAACCATATCGGGACCCGCAGAGAATGATAATTTAATCGTGGATAGTCTACGTAGAACTTCTCCTCCATCAATTAGAGGGTTGAAAATGGCGTCAGTGTGGGGTAGCTGGTAGGAGTAGCTATAATTGATCCTGGTGTCATTTGTGGAATAGGTGGATTGGAAAAAGTCCGCAAACAAGTTGCTAATATCTTGATCATTCGATGCAGATACATTATTTAGCTGTAGTGATGGAGGAAATTTGTTGGCTTTGCGCTTAGAGTTGACGAAGGAGTAAAATAATTTAGGATTGCTGCGAAATTCGTTTTTACAGCGTAGGAGGTAGCTGTTATAACATTCAGAATTATGCAGAAAGTAATTGGATTTAGCAACGCTGTATTTGGTAAAATCAGACTGAAGTCCTGTTTTGGCGTACTTCTTATACAGTTCAGTTTTTATATTTTTTAAGTGAGCCAAGTGTTTGGAAGACCATGGAGGGCTGTTAGAGTTATTAACAACTGTGGAAGGGACTAGTTCATCAAATATGGAATAAAGGACATTATAAAAAGTTGAAATGGCCTCATCAAGATGAAGACTATCAAGACAAGACCAATCCACTGAAGATAGGGATCTCGACATATGTAAATTATTGACATGCCGAAAACAACGAGTCCGCAATGGGGCCTCACAGGAATTGGGTACACGAAAAATGCCACAAATGGATAGTTGGAGTGTAGGATGATGAGAGTCCTAAGGAGAGGTCAATGGAGAGGTACGTGTGACAATGGCATCACAAAGGTCAGACACAAATATAAGATCTAAAAATCTTCCATTGGAAATAGAGTTAACTTGACCAAGAGATAAGTCAATAAGACCGTCGACAAAATCGTTTTGATCACCAGGAACTAGGGCAATTAGATCGACACAAGGAGACCAGGATAGGTACGGAATATTAAAGTCACCCAATATTATAAGATGGTCTGAGTCAGAGGCATACGAGGAGATATTCTGGATAGCCGAGAGGTGTCGCATATAGATCGGAGCCCCAGAGCATGGAGGAATATAGGAGCAGGTTACAAATATGTTGCAGTTAGGAAGACATATTTTGACTGACATGAATTCAATATCACCAACATTGGGAATGGATACAACTTGGGATGATATATCAGACTTTACTGCGATTAGGACACCCCCACCTCGTTTAGAGGGACGGTCACGTCTATAGAGGAAGAAATTATTGGTAAGTATTTCATTATCAGATACCGTGGGATTAAGCCAAGTCTCAGTAAAGGCAATAACGCTGGAATCGAAAGCAGCGCTGTCAGTATGCAATCTAGACAGCTTACTGAGGAGGCCACGGACATTTTGATAATGTAATACAAAATCTAGTTTTTTGGAACTGACGGATTTGTATTTATGGATGGTTCTTTCCGATCAAACTCGTGAACAATCGTATTAGCTGGCCATAGTGCAGGATTCAAAGCACGGGAAAAATATGTATCAGGCAAAATTATTTTAAATGATGAAACTTTTCTTTTGTAAGCAAAATTAAATTTTGAAACAACAAAGTTTTCAGGAGAGGCTTGGAGCTCATCGCTTAGGTGACCTTTAATTTCGTCAATGGTAGTATCAGGCCTTAGACGAGACACAAAAATGGCCTTCTTTGGCATGAGTGCTTGTGGCGCTACGGCTTCGAGTCGTCTACGGTTTGCACCTGCTGGATGACCATTATTAACCGCAGCCAGGAGGGGCCTGCGATTTCTTTTGGAGGAACCAGGACCAATATGTACATTATGTACAACCGACGTTACTTGACCAGAGGATACTGGCGGCGCCGTTATAACGGAGGATACCGTCGGTACCACGTTGGTGGATTGTGGAAGATTGAATTGAATGGCACCAGGATCAGGCTCAGGATGAGAGCCAGGGGCCAGGCCTGCACAGATAGACTTAGGAGTTACAAAATTAAGCACTGGAGCAGGAATTGCCAATATAGTAGGAGACATGGCTGAATCCAATATTGAAGGACCCGGCAGTGGAGGCACAAGGTTTTTCGAGGATACGCAGTTTTTTTCGATTTCACTGGCGTTGGCAGAAACATATGAAACGTACATTAGTGAGTTATTGGAGGAGCCAGGATCCCTCAAGGATGAGGGAGGAATAGTAGGAGTAAGATGGTTCATTAATTGGCCAGTTGGAGGAGAAGAAATCTTTGTTGGAGTTTCCTTAATTATTTTTAGCCCATTAAACTGGGACTCAACGGCTATCAGCTTCTCATGAAGGTGACTAAACAGCTTTTTGATCTCCCTGAAGCCAGTCCGAGTTTGCCGCATAAAGGAACGCATCTCGTCCGTAATCTCAAGGCACGCGGAGCAGGTCCAAAGAAATCCAATTCTTTTGGAAATAAGATCACCAATACGACCATGTACGCCGACACCGGCGCACTTACAATGCGCAGTATTCTCGCATAGCCAGCACAACAAATAAGTATCGCCAGCAATAACGCCGTTGAACTCGCATTTATTGGCTGAGCAGGATAGACTCATTATTGAATGCACTCAGGTCACTGTGCAGAGCCAAGTAAGAGCGACGAAAGATTAAGGCAACGCGTGGAGAGCAGCGGAATCAAGAGAATCAAGAGCAGCAAGCTAAAACGTTCGGATTTAAGAGCGTAAGTTAGCAGGAGGGCTTGCACTGATCGTTGAATTTAGGTGACACGCACAAAGCGGAGAGCGGAAAAAGTGCCGTTAGAGTGGTAACGGACCGGCAGCTCCGAGAGGCGTACAGCAGGAGAGCAGGAGAATAGAAACAACAACACAATATGTACTTGCTGTGACAAAGCAGATGCTTTGTTATTGTTTGCTGGCTAATGATAATATTTGGTTTGTTTATAAATTAAACACGTTGATATTAACTGTCCGAGCTCGGATTTGATTTGAACAGAAGAAGTTTATGAACCACAGAACTTGTAGGCTAATTTAGCGATTAAATTTAAAATTTTATCACTCAAATAAACAAAAGATTCTGGAGCAACAGAAGAACACGACCGACTTAGGCGAAGGTTGCATAGATAATGATAATTATTGGCCGAATTTATACAAAAAACTTAAAGAATATATTAAAAATTGTCAAATCTGTAATCAGAATAAATACGATAGACACCCAGTGCAAATTCCTATCGGAGGGGCACCCATTCCAGAAAGAGAGGGTGAAAATTTACATATTGATAAATATTATGCTCAAAATTTAATATTCATTACCTGTATAGATTCGTATTCAATATAATATCAAAAAATCCAATATTAATATAGAATAAAGTTTCGAAATTTTACAGCAATTTTCGTTAGCCAAAACTCTAATGTTAGATAACGAGCCAAGCTTTTCATCTTCCCAATTCAAATCTTTTGCACAAAGGGATGGGTTATCATTATATTTCGCTGATCCACGGCATAGTACTTCTAACAGTCAAATTGAAAGGGCACATTCGACACTGACAAAAATTGCTCGTTGCATTAAGGACGAGCTTAGTTTAGTCAATTATTCAGAAATAATTACTAGAGCAGCACAAAAATATAATTTAACCATACACTCAATTACTAATCAACGACCATATGACAAATGTCTCCCCAACTGCTTAAACAAGCCCAGGAAAAAATGTTAGATTTTCATAATAAAAACAAGAGGGAACGCTATAGTCAAGTGCCTCGACTATCAAATACCCGTTACTCAGCTAAAGTCACATCTCAGCAGGGCAAACCAAGCAGCCGCTTCAAAAAATTTAAAAAATTTCTTCTACATTTCGGTAGGCGTTAATAACCCAAACAAAATTGCGTTTACACTTTTTCTAGCTTAAAATATGGGCGCCACAGCTTTTCGCGGTTTGTGGGCGTTAGGGGGAGGGGGGTTTCCAACTTTGGTCTATCAAAGTATTATGAAACGAAACACATTGCTTTTCCCGTTATAAGCTTCAAAACTGTGGGTGCCAATTTTTCGCGGTTTGTGGGCGTTGAGGGGGCGTGGCATATCGGCGTGAAAAACTTGCGCTGCGTATTAACCCCTAGAATCTGCATGCCAAATCCCAACTTCTAGCTTTTATAGTTTCCGAGATCTCACTTCATACAACGGGTCCACTGTTTTCGCGGTTGTGGGCGTTAGGGGGAGGGGGGTTTCCCACTTTGGTCTATCAATATGTATTGATGAAACAAATACACATTTCTTTTCCCGTTAATATAGCTTCAAAACTGTGGGTGCCACAGTTTTTCGCGGTTTGTGGGTGTTAGAGGGGGCGTGGCACATCGGCGTGAAAAACTTGCGCTGCGTAATAACCCCTAAATCTGCATGCCAAATCCCAATCTTCTAGCTTTTATAGTTTCGGAGATCTCAGCTTCATACAGACGGGTGCCACTTTTTTCGCGGTTTGTGGGCGTTAGGGGGAGGGGGTTTCCCACTTTGGTCTATCAATATGTATTGATGAAACAAATACACATTTGTTTTCCCGTTAATATAGCTTCAAAACTGTGTGTGCCACAGTTTTTCGCGGTTTGTGGGTGTTAGAGGGGGCGTGGCACATCGGCGTGAAAAACTTGCGCTGCGTATTAACCCCTAGAATCTGCATGCCAAATCTCAATCTTCTAGCTTTTATAGTTTCCAAGATCTCAGCGTTCATACAGACGGACAGACGGACAGACAGACGGACAGACAGACAGACGGACAGACAGACGGACAGACGGACATGGCTAGATCGACTCGGCTAGTGATCCTGATCAAGAATATATATACTTTATATGGTCGGAAACGCTTCCTTCTGCCTGTTACATACTTTTGCACGAATCTAATATACCCTTTTACTCTACGAGTAACGGGTATAATAAACGAGAGAAAAATTATCACGTTGGTGAGGTTATCTTTGAAAAGAAACACGGGGAAAGAAACAAACTTAACTCGAGATACAAAAAACAAGTAGTAAAGGAGAATCTTCCTAATAAGGTTATTATTAATAATCGAAACCGTACGATTCATAATAACAGTATTAAATACTAAATAAAAAATATTTAATTTCAAATTACAGATAATGATATATTAATTTTTTATTATTTATGGTGCTACATCCAAACCGAAATTATGGATTATTCTAACCATGATTTCTTCCTATATAAGGACACCAAAGATGCTTTTATTTATGAATCATACGCGGATTTATTTTATATTACTAATTTAAGTTTTTATAAAGAAATAATTAATCTTGAATCAGAATTTATAAACACTGACCAGAATTTACATTGGGAAATAGCACAGGATTTAAAAATAATTAAAATGCTTATCGCACAAATTATACCCAATAGATCAAAGCGAGGAATTAATGAATTAGGCACTATTTGGAAATGGTTAGCTGGCACTCCAGATCATGACGATTTCATAGCTGTTCAGAATAAAATCAATGATTTAATACAAAATAATAATGATCAATTCATTATTAATTCTAAAATATTTAAAGAAATAAAAACGTTATCTGATGAATTCAAATCTGCACTTAAAAGTCAAGAAAATCCACTTAGAAAATATCGTTTACGTTTACTCACTTACGATCTTACAAATTTAATGGACACAATTACACTTGCAAAAATTGATGTTTTTAACACTACAATTTTAAACAATGAGGACCTACAAGAAATTTATAAACATGAACAAAAGCCTGTAATTATAACTGACCTATTGGATATATCTGATTTTAAAATTGCATTGCACCAAGATCTTTTTATTATATACATAAAATATCCCATTATTATCGATCTTTTTGCGAAGTATACAATTCAAGATCATTTTCACATAAAGATGGAAAACTATTAATCGACAATCACGTCGCAAAATGTAAAAACAAGTATTATGTAATGTCTAATTTTAAGAAAGAATTGTTTAATAATTACTGCACAATAAATCCAGAAGGATCGTGTTTTACAAATTTATTAAATGGAAAAAAAACAAAATGTAAAAGATGAGAGAAAAAAATAAAAATGTAGATGTAATCCAAGAAGGAGCCATTTTTGTGAACGAAAAAAATGTAATCAATGACACCCATTTAGAAGGGTCGTATTTAGTAACTTTTAATGGCACTTTTATTATTAATAATGTTACCTACACTAATGTAGAAAATAAGATATTGGAATACATTACTGCCCGTAAACATACCGATTTCTTAGTAACCGAATATATAATTTCAAATAATTTGGAACTCTCATTCGACAATATCAACATACTAAATCCATTTACTCAAATCAAACAAACTCAAATACCAATTTCATTAATATTGATCATATTAACATTTATATATTTATTGATTATGCTTTTAATTAAATACAGAAAATTTTTAATATTGAAACCACGGCAAACCCATATAGAAATTAATGAAGAAAATAATATACCCGAAAAAGAGAATACCAATATTCCCGACAATGAGTCACTAACTATCTCCGAGTTTAATCCGCAAAAATCAACACTCATCCTTTATCTTCTGTCTTTTATTTTACCCAAAAGTACAGCGGAAGCATTTGGGCAGTTATGTGGTCGGATGATTATATTGGCTAAGCCTCTTTTCAATCCATATAAAAACATACCTATTTGGATATAACTTGGCATATTTGGTTTGCCATAAAGACGCAAAAGATCCACCAAGTTTCTTGATGTACCCATGTAATATACAATCGGATTCCTTTTCGTCTGCATCGAAGTGTTGCTTTTGCTTTGCTTTTCTCTTTTGTTCAATTTTGTCAGTTTCAGAGTTGACAGTTTCAAATACTGTTTCAGAGACTTCCTGTTGCCACCTAAAAAAAATATAATAAGAAATTTAGACTAGTTATGCTTAAGTTAGTTGGTACTTTTTTGGTCAATCGATAAATATTTAAGTAACAAATACATTTTCCTTACAAACTGTAGTAAAACTAACGCGATTTAATATTTCACAATTTCGAATTAATGTTAACATAAGCAAGTTGGCACATAGGCATGATAAACTTGCTCTGCGTGTTAAGAATGTGTATACATAATGCCAATGTTACAACTTTCATACGAGATCTCTGAAAACAATCCCTCGATAAACAAGAAAGAAAGCTAGCTTCGTCCAGCCGAAGCTTATACACCCTTGCAGATCATTCCTATTTAATTACAAATTACAAAAATGTTAAATTGAGATTTACTTGCGTATATGTTGCAACAAACAAGATTATAGCAGTTTTCTTATTATTTTGACATTAATTGGTTGATCATTCTTATGGCAGCTATATAATATATTCTTCCGATTTATGTTAAATTTAACTCGAAATTCTAAAATAATAAAATAAAGTTATATTCCAGAGCGGAAAATACTACAATAAAAATTAACGAATAATTTTTCGATTGTTCCTATGGAAGCTATATGATATAGCCGTCTGATTTTTTTTTTATAAAATTTAATTCGAAATTCAGAACAGTTAACAAAATGATATTCCCAGGAGGAATAAGTAATAGTCAAAAAACACCGAAGCTATACATTTTTTCCATTATTTTTTAGTTATTTGCTACTGGAACTGACTAGTTCTGACTTATATACTACCTGCAATAGAAAGACAACTTTTGCTAAAGCTACGGTGTAGCTCGGACCGTGCCAAGAGTCAGCCTGGCTGGGGGACCGGATCAAAAACTAGCCCAGTCTCGAACGGTGAGCTCAGATATGGCGACCCCCTGTTCGAGCTGCCGCCTTACCCGGGCATCGCAGATCTCTGCCCGGGCGGATCTTCCCCTTCTACGCAATTCGTGGGATCTAGTATGGAGACAACAACTAATAAAACTAATACAGAGACGGGAACTCTTCAAAATCCCACAGAAATGCTGAGCACTGTCTCCAACGCACACACTAGCACGGTCCGGAAATCCCAAATTGGGAATGTCGGGTGGCAGAAAGACGGATGCCGATACGTCCTCCTCAGCAGCAACAGCACCAAAGGCAACGGCAGGCACAGCCAAGGCGATTGGGCCACCCACTGGTGGTATCAAATATACTTACGCAGAAAGACGGACTGCCGCCCAGACTCTGCGCTCTCAGGCCAGAAGCAACATTGCCACGCCTTCGCCAGAATGGCAGAAGAAGGTTGAGTGGGCAAGGTTGGTGCTTCCCAACTTATGCTCAGAATAAGCCCACCCAGAAGGGTACTCAAAAGAAGAGGCAGCGGTCCCTTGAGCTACCCGGACCATCGGCGAAGAGATCTAAGATCGCCGAGATCACCAAGGACCGAGTCCTACTCGGTTTAATTGACAAGGGCAATCCGGAGGACAGGACACCCAGGAACAAGTGGAAGGCAGTGGAGTCCCACTTTTCCGTCATATGCCTGCGCATGATTCGGGAGAAGCCAGGCACATCGCCCTGCTGCATGGATCCGGACTAGTATCAAGGCAGCGTTAAAGTGGTAGCCTGCGATAGTCAGCGGTCGGCTGACCTACACAAGCAGGCGACTGGCAAGCTTGGTGAGGTCTAAGAAGGGATGAATATTGTCGCATTGGACTGGTGCGACGTCCCCAGTAGGCCCCGAGCTCGGATATGGCTCCCAACAGCAATAAAATCCCCGGAGGACATCCTGTTCATGCTGCAGGCTACTCTACCGATTTCTCGCTAAGCAGAGAGATGCGAGCGCTGGGACCGGCTATCGAGGACGTAGACCTGAGCGAGGAGGAGTCCGAGGTCACTGTGGTGGAGGTTGCAGCTGCAGATGTTACTAAGACTTCTGAAAATCAACCGTCATCAAAGTAAGGCAGCATCGGCTGCACTACAGCTTCGTCTGACCGAAGGCGAAGCCGACATAGTCCTGGTACAGGAACCTTGGGTGGTAGGAAGCAAGGTTGCTGGACTAGGAACAAAAGAGTATAAGCTAATGCTTGACCCCAAAGAAGGTAAAATTCGAACCTGCATTTTAGCCAAAAGACATCTTAATATATTTCTGCTTCGCAACTACAGCAACGGAAATAACACCGCAGTAAGCCTGGAGCGGCAAAATGGCTCCATAAGGCTGCTATCGGCCTACATGGCCTCAGAAAAGGAAGACCGTAGACGCGCTGGTCAGAGGATAGGCAAAGGAATGCGAAGAGCTCAAGAAAGGGTTGGTATTAGGCTGCGACGCCAACGCCCATCACACTCAGTGGGGTTGCCCAAACAACAACGACAGAGGTGAGTCTCTTTTTGATTTTATTTTTAACTCGAACCTATTCTTATGCAATAGGGGCCATGTCCCTACCTTCATAAACAAAGCGTGCCAAACGATCATAGATCTAACGTTGGTATCAGATTTACTAGTAGGTGCAGTCAAAAACTGGTTCATCTCCGACCAGCACTCTTTCTCAGACCATAGATTCTTTGAAACAATATTGTTCCTTGATTCACCCTTGCCGGTCGCCTTCGCAATCCCCAGACGGGCCGACTGGCACATGTATAAAGAAGTTCTGAAGAATATCAACATAACATTAGTGGGCCATTCAGAACTTTAAGCCATACAAATCGCCGGGACCAGACGGAATAACACCAGCACATATCCAACAAGCAGGACAACTATCTATAAATTGGCTCAGTAAAATCTTCCGCACCATTTTGGCAGTAGGAGAGCTACCAACCGCAGGGCGGGAAACGAAAACACAACAAAGGACTTCAGGCCAATAAGCCTGACATCATTCCTGCTTAAAAGCTTCGAGAGGCTGCTAAGCCGACACCTGAGAGCCACTATCGACCTGGCACAATTGTCTGAGGCACAACACGCTTACACCAAAGGTAAGTCAACCGAATTGGCGCTACATGTCGTGGTAAGTAGAATCGAGAAATCACTCAGCAATAAGGAGTACACTGATCGCCTTCCTAGACATAGAGGGAGCCTTCAACAACGTGCTACCAACAGCAATAACAGATTCACTAACAGAGCTAGGGGTTGAGGCTCAACTGGTGGGGCTGATTCATAAATTGCTGATAAGCAGAAGAGGCCTCAACTCAAACTAGACTAGTGAACAGTCCCTTCTGTGGAACATCGCAGTAAATAAACTACTGCGAATTCTGGAAGGAGGTGGATGCAAAGTAGTGGCATACGCAGACGACGTAGCTATCATCTTTAATGGTAAGTATCCACCAACACTCTGCGATCTTATGACCGCAAAGCTAAAAATACTATCAAAATGGACGACAAAAAATGGACTCGGGTTAAATCCGTCAAAAACGGAGCTTGTTCTACTTACGAATAATTACAAGATCCCACAGCTCAACCCACCCATATTAAACAATTGTAATCTCTCTTTTAGCGAACACGCCAGATACTTTTGTTTGGTATTAGATAAGCGCCTTAATGGGGCTTAAACAACCAAGAGAGAACCAAAAAGACAACCATTGGACTTTACTCCTGTAAAAAAGCAATTGGGCTAAGGTGGGGCATGTCACCTAAAATTGTCAACTGGATCTACACAGCGGTAGTCAAGCCAATCGTCCTATACGGGGTGGCTCTATGGTGGACCGCTCTACAAAAACAATGTATCTTAACTCCCCTAAACAGAGTACAGCGAATGGTTGCTCTGTGTATTAGCGGAGCCCTTAGTACTACCCCAAACAAATCGCTGAATGCGATCTTGAACCTCCCGAGGCTGGACTAAGCAGGCATGGAAAGGGCCAAATCGGCCACACACTCTTCGAGGCCCTGATCCCAGATAGGAAGGGATGGCAACAGGGCCGACCGGGCTCGCAAGACGCAATCAGTTTCTATACAGATGGCTCAAAATTAGACGGACACGTTGACGGAGCGTCTTCCAAGCTACAAAGGAGGCACTCAACTGCCTAGGGAACACCAGCCTAGGCAGACACCTTAATATATATAGTGATAGCCAGGCAGCTATTAAATCAATCTACTCGACAAACACAAACTCACGAACAATAGCAGACTGTCGCAAATCTCTCCACGAGATGGCTAGACAGTTTACTATCAGCCTAATATGGGTTCCGGGTCACCGGGACATCGTAGGCAACTGCATAGCGGATGAGTTAGCCAGGCAGGGCACCATCATGCCTCTCCTTCCAGAAAAGGAGAGTGTCGGTATGCCCATGGCAATCACTTCATCAAACTAGCCAACACTGATTGGCAGTGTCGTATCACTCACCAGACATGGCCGGTGATTAACAATAAAAAAACGTCAGCAATACTTAAACTCAGTCGCACAGATTGTGGCATGTTAGTTCGAGTCCTTACAGGCCACTGGCTAGTCGGCACACATCCCGGCAGGCTAAAAGCCCCAAATAATGACTTCTGTAGAAGCTGCAGGGATGAAGAAGAAGAAAAAACGGTGGAACACCCTCTCTGCTTCTGCCCAGCCCCTTGCAGACTTAGACTGAATCACTTAGGAAACCCCTTCATTAACAATCTGACCGAAATATCGGAGATCAAGTTTAGGACATAAACTCATTTGTGAAATCTTCAGGGTGGAAGACATGCTAATCATCCTAAATTTTAGGATAAGACATATAAGACTGGGGACACCGAAAGGGAAAAACGAGATCATACGGGATGACAACGGACCCACAGAGGTCTAAGTAAGTCAGACGCTAGTCTGGCAGCCGTTCGTACCTAAACTAACCATCATCCCGATAGCTTTAAAATTAAAAGATTAGTTTGTATAGAAACGGACGGACAGACGGTCATGGCTAGATCGACTCGTCAAATGTTGCTGATCAAGAATATATATACTTTATAGGGTCGGAAACGTCTCCTTCACTTGCAAACTTCAGACTGAAAGCATTATACCGTCTGCAAGGGTATAGGAAGGGTGTATATGAAAGGACATAAGCAATTAATGAATAGGGAAGTGTAGGCTGAGTGCTGATCACAATATTGACGTTGCGAAACTCTGTGGATCGATTTCTCAACTCGATATACCTGAAGCAACTAACTAACTAACAAGTACTTGAGTAATACAACTTACTGTGATAATAGTTTCAGCGTTGAATGCGTCGATCAAGGTGATGTTTTCAAAGGTATTCTAAAAATTAATACCCATTACAATCAGGGGTGTCACAGAAACCTCCGGTTAGGAGGGTTCCCCATTAAAACCGTAAAAAATTTTAAAATTTATCGAAAAACGACAAGGTCTGGAAACATGCGCTAACTATCGAATATTGAATAATTATCGAATTTTATTTGACTTATTTTGACAATTGTCCAATAAGTTTTAAACTTAATTTATGTTTTTCTTGCAAAATTAACCCTATAAACAATACTTGTACTCAATAAAAGAAAAAAGAAAAAATTTGAATAATTTGCATTTTGCAGCCCTGAACAGCTGTTTGCAGCTGCTGTGTTGGTTTATTACCATTCGTAAGTTGGCAATAATTTTAAAAGTAAACCAAAATGATATCTGTACGAACTCTTGCTCTAGAGTACTTGCGAAGACATAAACTGCGAGAGGTTAGAATGCAGAAGATAATCCTTAAAATCGGTTTTACATGGTAGTCCATGGGAATTTAACTCATTGGCCAGGTCCTTCCAAGCAGTGCTCATAAGAACGCCGCCTTAGTAAATTTCTTGGCAATGCTGATATTTTCGCGAATGAATCGCAAGAACATGGCATCTTGTGCTGCTGACCTATGTTTAGTCCTGAAAATTAGCAACGTTTATTAGTTTAAAATAATAATTAAGAAAAATTGTTTACTTTTACTTGCATGTCTTTTCTCTTCTCCACAGACGGTTTATAAAATGCCTAATTTTAAAAATAACCTGAAGAAAATATAAAAATTGTAGTCTGCAAATAGTTCGTAGACTTCATCAGTGTTGTTTCAAACAAAGTTTAATTCTTCATGCTTCCGTCATGCCAGGGGTTCGACTGTTGGATGGTAGCAGTCGTACTTCCCTTCGACGTTTGGGCTAGCATCCCAGTCCTAGTCTGATCTTTCTCTCCGTCCATACTGATTTGTTTTTCAGGGGAAACACCCACTTGCGTTTTATGCCAGGCAACTCCTACCATGGCCATTGATTCAACTCCTTATATTGCCGGCTCCACACACAGGAACAGTATTTCAGAATCGGACGTACTAAAGCTACATACAGTGCTTTGGGTCGTCAAATTCTTTGGACCATCGCTTTATGAAAGCTAACACACCCTTGGCTTTGTTAGCCATTGCAGTAATATGGCTATTGAAGCATAGTTTATGGTCGAAGGCCAAGGTCATTTGAGGTGTTAATGCGGTCTAGGTTGTGATTGCCAAGGCTGTAGGAGACAAGATGCGGGGAGGAACGGTAGAAAGTCATAAGTTTGCATTTTGCATGATTTAGGAAAAGGAGATTACTGACGCACTACTTATGAAATTTATTGAGGTCAAATTGAAGGTGAGAATGTAGGTACCAATAGGAATAGGAGAAACAAATTTTGACGTCATTGGCGTACATAAAAATAGATGAGTATGATATAACTTGAGGTAGGTCGTTTATAAAAAGAATGAAAAGTAACGGTCCAAGGTGGCTGCCTTGAGGAACACGAGAAGTGACATCGGCAGTGTGAGATAGCTCATTTATAAAGAGAACTCGTTGAGTGCGATTTGTTAAATACGACTCTATTCATTTTATAAGGTTATTTGGGAATCCTAAATAAGAAAGTTTAAGCAGAAGCAGTGAATGGTTTACCGAGTCGAAAGCCTTGCTAAAATCAGTGTATATAACGTCGGTTTGTAGACGCTGCAGGAAACCTTGATTAATCAAGTTCGAGAACTCAAGGAGATTGGTCGTCGTTGATCGATGCCTAATAAACCCATGCTAAGAAGGAGATATTAAGGAACTGCAGAGATGTTGTAATTGAAGAGTGATAAGATGTTCCAGAAGTTTAGGAATAGCTGATAGTTTGGCAATGCTACGGTAATTTTCGATGTCCACTCGAGAACCTTTTTTATGAAGAGGAATTATTTAAGGCTCATTCCAGAGGTAGGCAGGTCAAAGAGACTGATAAGTTAAAAAGAAGTGTAATTGGATATAACAGATTTTATGCACAGTGTTTCAAAATGCAGTTTGGCACCTTATCAGGGCCAGCTGAGTATGAAATGTCAATAGAGGACATTCCTTTCAGAACGACCCTCTCTGTGAAAGGGGGTAAAAATATGTTATTAGCATGCGGTATGTAATAGGGATACGGTGTTGAGGTGTTGTAGGGTTTAGAGAAATAAGTTGACTGCAAATAAGTTGGAAATCTCGGGAGCAGAATTTTCTGTTTTATTGAGATAGCGAAGTGGAAAAGCATTAGATTTTCGTTTGGAGTTAACGAAGGAGAAAAATTGTTTTGGATTAGTGCGAAAGTTATCTTTACACTGTGATAGGTATAGATTATAGGATTGACTGTTTTCAGTAAGGAATTGGGAGCGGATGGTGGAGTAACGGGCAAAATCAAGTAGAGAGCCGGATTTTTGATATTTTTATAAAGCTTGGATTTTTTGTTTTTTAGGTACGGGAGATGTTTGAAAAATCACGGGGGCTTGGAAGAAGGGGATATATCCAGTGTTGGGACAAAATCTTCCAAGGCCGGATAAATGGAGTTGTAAAATTGTAGGACGGCGGAGTCCATATCTTGGATTTCTAATAGAAATGACCAGTCAATCCTTGAAAGGTACTTATTAACCAGTGTAAACTGTTTTCCGAAAACATTTGATCGGACAGGGGGTTAGTGCAGTCGATTTGTAATATTGGTTTAAAAGCTCAACAGATATAGATAGAGTGGGGTGATAAGGATCTTCAGGAAGGGAAATTGCATTGACTCTAGAAACTGTTGCAAGAGCGGCATCACCAACAAACATGAGGTCCAAAAGTCTATTCCGATTATTTTTGACTGAGTTGATTTGAGCTAAGGGCAAGTCAGTTAACCCATCGACAAAATCGTGACAAATGTTAGGTAGTAAAAGATTAGAGTCATCACAAGGAATCCAGGAGATATGTGGGAGGTTAAAGTCACCCATCACAATTATTTGGTTAGCATGACCCACGGCAGACATCACAAACTGAATGGCAGACAGGTGGTTTAAATATACTGTGGAATCTGACGTTGGGGGAATATATGAGCAGGTCAAAAAGATGAAAGCTGAGCCAATGCAAACCTTTACAGCAACGAATTCAATACCAGCCTCGTTAGCAACAGGAATCAACTTAGAGGAGAAATTGTTGTTTACCGCGATAAGGACACACCCAGCAAAGGAAGAACGATCCATTTTATAAGTAGAGAACTTATGAACAAAGATTTCATGGTCGGAAACGGAAGAGTTAAGTCAGGTTTCGGTAAAGTTCCAGGGAAATGCGGCTGAAAATCCGCACGGAATTATGTATTGAAACACAGGAGAACTTTCGGGTTATTACTCGACGTGCGTGTGTTTATTATTGCCTGGAATATACAACAGTCGCTGGGTAGCTTATATGACAGCCTTATTTCAGGGTCTGCACAGTATAAGACCGCTCCTACTTCTCCTTCCATCTTGGAGCCGTCTGTGTATATGATGAGGTGTCGAGTCTGGTCCCGACCCGTTTTCCAGGCGTCTGGGCCCATGAACGAGGTTTTTTTTTTTAACCTCGGGGCACGTTTTGGGGTTAATCTAGTTCGTTTTGTTGATCATGCTTCGGCCGATTGAACTGTGTCCGAAACTTTGCGTCGTCATATTACCTGACGCAACTAGGAGTTGTGCTGCCTTTCCTACAGTTAGTTGAGCGTGGATATCTATGGGTTTCTAGAGCTATAGTTGGGCTTGACCTCAACACCGCCGTTATGCAGACAAGTGCCTGCCGCTGAGTTCTCTCCATAAGCTCGGAGTAGGTTTTCTTTTCAGTGGCTTGCCACCACACTAAGGCTGCATACATCAGAGTCGGACGCACCACCGAGATGTAGATCCAGTGCATTAGAGTAGGCGACAGGCCCCATGTGCTGCTAAGCATCTTCTTGGATGCATATAGCGCCACGGTGGCCTTTTTCACCCTTTCCAATATGTTGGGTCTCCATGCCAGCTTACAGTCCAGTATTGTTCCGAGTTACTTGACCTGTGTTTTCAAGGTCAGCCTGGTTGAGCCAATTTTTGGGGGGTCCATTTCGGTACCTTGTATCTCTTAGTAAAGAGAACAAGGTCCGTCTTGTCCGCATTGATACTAAATCCCACTTTTTCCGCCCACTCACATATCTCCCTGAGTTTTGATTCCATTATGGAGTTGAGGGTCGATGGACAGACTCCCGTAATAATTATGCCTATATCGTCCTCGTAGGCAGTTATTTTTGGGGCTCTCCTCTCGAATCTCTTAATTAGATCATCGACCAGCAAATTCCATAGAAGGGCGAGTGGACCCCACCTTGTGGTGTGCCTCTGTGTGCCCCCTTTATCATGGAAGCAGTGCCCCACTCTGAAAGTACCCGCCTGCAGCTAAGCAGGTTTCTTATCCAGAGGCTTACTGCGGGGTGCGTGCTGGTCGCTATTAGGCGATTCATTATATCATTATATCAACATTGTTGAATGCTCCGGATGTATGACCGAATACTCCAAGCACATTTTCCTTTATGTGTAGGGCTCTCTCAACGGTTGCTACTAGCGAGTGTAGTGCCGTTTCCACAGATTTCCCTTTGGTGTAGGCATGCTGATTGGGTGACAAAAATCTCCCTACATCATTCCTGATGTGTAGATTCAGCAGCTTTTCCAGAGTTTTGAGTATAAAAGAGGTAAGGCTTATCGGCCTGTAATCCTTGGGGCTCGCGTGACTGCACTTTTCCGCCTTTGGGAGAAAGACAATCCGAGAGGTCCTTCATTGGATTGGGATATAGCCCGTGCTTATACATGCCGAGTATATTTCATATAGCCATTGGGTGATCCTTTCCTTGGTCGCCTGCAACATGGCTGGAAATATTCCATCAAGTCCTGGTGCCGTCAAGTCAATCTTAATAAAAGCATAATCGCATCGGGGGAGTTCCTGATTGCCCTGGAGAAAGGGCCCGTCGACATAGCCTTGGTTGAGGAGCCATGGATTGCCTCGGGCAATATCGTGGCCGGACTAAGGTCCTCAAACTGCAACACATGTCCTCACGAGGACATCCGTGCATACTGGGAAGTGCGATTGCATAAGTGTTGTTAGGGCCTCTGCCCTCAGTCCACTGTCCGTCGTCGTGCTTTAGCTGACTCTGTATGGTAGGCTTCTTTGAAAGCAGCTTCCGGAGCCTAGCTGTTTCCGGGACGTTCTCTATGCTGGAGCAGAAGTTTCTCCACGAGCTTCTCTGTGCCCTGCGTGATTCCTTCTTGTAATCCCTAAGTAGAATTTTGTGTTCCTCGTTCTCTCATTGTCTGCCTCTTTGGCGATTTTGAAGAATTCTCGGAGGTTATTTCTTTTGAGTGTCAGTTTCCGATTCCACCATGGTGGCTTGGTCTTCTTCCTTGTTCTTGATGTCGGGCATGCTGCGTGACACGCATGCAGTAATTCCTTAGACAGGGTCTGCGCCCGGGCTAGTCGCGAGTTTTGAGGTCACTGTCCTTGTAAACTTTTCCCAGTTCGTGTTCCGGGGGTTTCTATAGACAGTTACCTACGGTCTGAGAAGGATGGCGTTTTTAGGACCCTCCAGTCCCCGTACAAGTGTTATATCTAGCACGTTTGACGAGGTGCTGCCTACGAAGGTGTGTTCCTCCTCTACGTTTGCTATATATAAATTAGTGGATAGAATTAAATCTAAGAGTGACTCACCATTGTCGTTGATGTCGGTGCTTCCCCACACGCTGTGGTGTGCATTGGCATCTGCATCAATGAGGAGTTGGTCATCCTTCGAGCCGAATTTTACTAAGCTGCTCAGCTCTTCTGGTGGCGCCGGTCTAGTGTGTGCCATGTAGCAGGACGCTACCAAGAGGCGCTCGCTTTCTAGCATCACCGTAGTCAAGTCGTCAGAGATGTAATGAGGCATAAGGTTTGCCTGGATACCCTTCCGCACAAGTACGGCGCTTCTGTTCCTGCTTACCGCTGGCGAGTAGAATGTGTTGTAGTTTGAGGATCTTAGTCCGGCCATGATATTGCCCGAGGCAATCCATGGCTCCTGTACCAGGGCTATGTCGACGGCTCCTTGCTCCAGGGCAATCAGGAGCACCGATGCCGATGCGATTATGCCTCTATGAAGATTGAACTGCAGCACCCTCATAGTCATGGGCGGCTGTCTCATCTTCGCTCGACTGTAACTGTCAGGTTACCTCTTCGTCTTCATTCTCCTTCTGGGAAAGGGTCGCTTTGTCCTGGAGCCGGCTCTTAATTTTTAGGGCTGCCTTGTATTGCATCTTAGCTTTCATTCAGTCGCTTCCAAGATTCGGCCCTTTCCTATGATGGGAGTTGGAACCGGGTTCATGCAAGCGGGTATGGCTTGTATTAGCTTCGTTTAGCACGCTCTACGAGTCCGAGTCTACTACCCGTGCGGCACCCGTGCGACTTAACTTTAACTTAACTTTTAACACATTTTACAGGACCAGTCGGTGGGAAACAGTGGGTGGGAAAAAAGAACCTCGAATGGAAAATTTTATAATACAATTCTCGATTAATAATTACGCGACCCTTCAACTCGTTTTGGATTACAATTCCAATTTGGTTGTCCAACAAGAAGTGGAAGAATAAAAACAAAAACATTATGGTTAATCAATATGTATTAAAGAAACTAATACATATTCCTTTTCTCGTTAGCCTCGCTTCAAAACTGCAGTCGCCTCAGTTTTTTACGGTTTGTGAGCGTTAGAGGGGGCGTGGCACATCGGTGTGAAAAACTTGCGCTGCGTATTAACCCCTAAAATCTGTATGTAAAGTGCCAATCTTCTAGCTTATATAGTTTACGAGATTTCAGCGTTCATACAGACGGAGAGACGGACATGGCTAGATCGACTCGGCTAGTGATCCTGATCAAGAATATATAAACTTTATATGGTCGGAAACGCTTCCTTCTACCTGTTACTTTTGCACGAATCTAATATACTCTTTTACTCTACGAGTAACAGGTATAAATAAGTTAAACAAACACACTTAATAGGCTTAAGTGAAATCAAAATAAAAATAAAACCAAATTCTTATTTTTTTTGTAACAAATCGTGGCGCTAAACGACAACATTTAAGAGTGATCTAGAAACCCTCTACACTTCCATCAGCAGAGTGGACCATGTAATTTCACTCTTTCAAACTTATGATGTTCGACAACCGGATTCTACTTGGAGCTATGGAAAGAAACTTAGACGGACATGTAACACGATCATTGGGCCTTCCGAACATGAATGATTGGCCTACCCTCAGATCGAGAGTAATTGCAGAATTTAAACCGCAAATACCGAATTACAAACTGTAGGGAATTTCAGGGAGACACCTTATAAAGAAAATCTGAGAGCATTCTGCGAAGAAGCGGAAAGATGACGTCAATTGCATCTGGAAGGTAACCAATCAGATTTTCTTATTTCCATGACCCCATTAAAATCCGAAAATTACAAATACAATTATTTACTATTTTGGCTCATCATGATATTACAGACTTAAGATCTTTAATTACTATTGCACATAATGAGGGAATATATGAAGAACATATAGGCATTTCCACGAAAAAGTCTACCAAGCCAAAAAGCTGTAAACTCGAATAACTCAAATTGATAACTTTAATAACAAAAACATCCAGTATATCGAGTATTTTTTTGTTATTTTTTGGAGCTGCCTTCTGTTGTTTATTTATCCTATAAGAATGCTAATATATATTACACTATTCTGAACTCAATGCCTTATTTACATGTTAAACTATTAAATTAAAAAGAAAACTGCCAGCAATTTGAGGCTAGGGGTAAAGATATACACTTATCAAAACGGCGAGAAAAAATGTCACGGGCGACATGTCCCAAGCGAATAAGTTTGAAACTACACAATAAAAACGGATTAACATTTTCGAACAAAACCAAAACCATTTTACAGCTTCGTTATTAAACCATAAATTAAAACAAATCGCAATATTCCATCAGACTTCGCTGAAATCCGAGGCTGAGTGGACTCCCGCAAAACCCACTTCTATTTTTGTCCCGAGCGAATACGAAAGTTTATTTAAAAATATCTTGAAATCTAAATGTCGGAAAAAAATATTAATGCACATTTTTGAGCTTGAGAAGAGTGAAAAGTGAAGCCAATTATTAGAATTAAACCCTTTTTTCCATTTTTTGCTAACGTTTAACGTATGCAAACATCCTGAGCGACAATATAGAAATGCCCATATACTATTTGGATAACACGGAAACTTAGTGTAAAGAATAATGGAATAGATTTGTTTATGCTGACAGTTAGCGTACTTGTGTCAGCTGACACTGCTGAATGTGCTGACCGCTTGGCGGGTCAGTGAGACATCGAGTAATCCGTTCACATTGCCTAAGTACCAAGACTATGCTGATCAGCAACTATTATCTGCAGTGAGTGCAACTAGGGGCTAGTACTATTACCAAATTGACTACTGCTTGATTTGTTGGTTGCTGGTCACGTTGAGCAACTTTGAGTACGAATGTTGGTCATTTTGAGTAACATTGAGTACAAAAATTCACCCCCCATTAAACAACAAACAAATCAATGAATACGTCAGATCCCTTCTTCTACAGCCGAGGTTCAAGCTTCTGATTAACGTCCTTCAAGTCTCATGTTGCTGGTGGACGATTGCCTGTGCGACAAATATTATTGTATTGCCGTGGGGACTGAAGTGGTGCCCTCGAAATTTATCATATGGACTTGTCTATAGTATGTGGAATTCCTGCAACAAACCTTAAATGTTTCTTATTTAAATTTTAAAATTTTATAAACAATTCAAAATTATTGATAAATAATTAATGGTTTGGTTGAATGGTTTTTAGCTAGCTGCAAGGAGTCATTCGGCATCGGTTTTGATCTATGCTTAGATGAGTCAGTTTCGATAGTTCTTAGTTGGCTACTTGAACCTTCCGGCTCTATTCATAATGCATCAGTGGTGAGTTCGTTAATTAAATTTTTTCTACATTATGGAAGCTCTAATTTAGTTGTTCGTTATATTTTGTCATTCGTAAGGATGCTATTTATAAATATGTTGCGTTGGCATATTAGTGCGGTGGGTTCTTGCTAAAACGTTCTCCTCTCCAACATAACGAGATAAATATTAAGATGCCTGAAATATAGTTAATGTCATAAAGTTCGTCTACATTGCCCCACAAGCATAGCTGTCGCTTGATCGAAACACGATCGGGCAAAGTTTCGGCCCCCTTCCCCCCTTTTCACAAAGTCGTGTGCAAAATGGATCGTCCCGGGCCGTGCAATACGATCCCCTAATGTCAAGGTTGTCCGTTAAAAGTGATTGTAGGATTTCTACCGAAATCGGGTTTGCTGAAAAGGTTTTTTTTTGCGTTCCTCAAGTACAGAACCAGTGACAATATAGTGATATTGAATTATTTGAATTGACCCACAAATTTTCTTAGCGGAGAGTATCGAATTTACCACCTGTGCTCTTGTGGCTAACACTCGCCGCTGAAAAGTCAAATTTTTAATAATATTATATAAAGTACAACAAAAAGGGATACTGGTTGATATAAACTATTAATGCCTTGAGAAATTTACTTTAGTTAAACAAACAAAGGCACGGATATATATCAACCATATATCTCACCGCTCATTAACAAAGGGGTACCCATTGGGCATTGGGAAGATATTATAATTGATACGTATATATATATACGTGCGCCAAACCACTGTTCCTCTCAACTGCTTTATTTCACTTAAACACAGACATATATATACTATGTTAGCTGTATGCGTCGTCATCACTGTTCACTCCACGACCTTTTAACTCGGTTTAGTTAATTTTCGTTAAATTAAATTGAGCTAGGTATAAGGGATGACCTTTATATAATCAAATTATTATTTACCTCCCTTGTCCGTCCTATTTTGGAATATTTCTTCTGTTTGGAGTCCAAAATATCAAGTTCACATCGACCGTATTGAGTCGGTACAAAAAAATTCCTTCTTTTTGCCCTTTATAGTTTGATTTACATCTAATTTTAGTCTGCATGAGCCCTTTCGCGTTCCCTCTACTAATTATAACAATCTTTATCATTTAGTTTGTACTTCAATTTCTATGCCTATATTAAAAACTAAAATTTTACTCATTTGCTTCAATCATAGTTGTCTATATGTGTCCCGTATCTATTTGTTTCATGTATTTTCCTCGCGAACTCGAATTGATAAAGGGTCTCGCGCGTACTGCTCGTAGTGCATCAACGTCCCTCATATATTAATTTTCATTTGCTCGTTTTGGGCAATAGTCACGGGGCCTCGGAACGGATCGCTGCTACATCATCTTCAAATCCAGAAGCGTGGGGATCACGAGTGCTCACGTCGGAGTATCGTTCGCTTGTCAGATATCGGCCTTATGTTCGATCTTCTCCACTGTGATATTGTCGGCGGTGTCAGATTCTTCAAAACTTTGCTAATCGATAGGCGTGTCCTTATTGAGGACAGTAGCAAAGGATAACGGGTAGTGGTCTCCTGGTGGCATTGAATTCCGTGGACAGATGCGGGGAAAATCCACCTCCCTCGGAGCTAGCGGCTACCGTCGGTATGAGACGGTATGTCTGGTCCTGAATTCCGTTTTGACGGTTTTGGGGGATATAGTGCTTCCACTATAGTACCCCGAAAACCAGAATTAATTAATTCTCTATCCGGTTGGAGTCTTTTATACCAGTATAGAGCTTTTTCTCGGCTCCCGTAATATATGGGGTTATTTAGGTGTTCCCACCTATGATTTCCCCTATCTATATATTCAACGCCCGACTGATATCTAAAAAAGTCCCAGCTAAAGGCGTTAGTTAACTATTTCGCACTCCTATGGCTAGCTAGCAGTTTTCGTCGTACTGAGTACTAGGCTGAATAAAACATTAGCACGATACATCGTATAAAAAGTCAAAATATGTCAATCACCAGAGTAGAAGGTAAAATGCTGTTATCGAATAATCGAAGCAGTAGTTACTACCTATTTAAAATATTTCTTTTTCGTTTTTTTTCGAAAACCGTTAGGATTACGAATACTTAAAAGGTCCTTTTTATAAATGTCTTTCGATTTTGTCTGAAACATTTCTCGATTTTCTTTATATTTTTCGAAAAAACAGCAAATAAGGAAAATCTTACCGTTTTTACCGTTACTTGCGCCAAATTTGACTATTTTTACCGTAATCAGGGCACAAAAATACGTCGGTATGGAAAGTTTGAACAAAATCATGGGTTTGAGCTAAACGGAAGTTTATCCCCTTGCAAAGTGTATACATACTTCCATACATATTTTGTTGATCAGCATCACTAGACAAATCGATCTAGCCATGTCCGTCCGTCTGGTCGTTCCTAGTCTCTGTTTTGAAGCAAACTGAAACCTTAATAGCCCATACATTTTAAAGAAATTTTTTTTTCTGCGCAACGAAACCTGCCCCCTGGGAAGAGTTTTTTTCTATTTTTTAACTTAAAATATATTTTTTTAAAGCCCAAAGTCAAATATTTTTTCTGAAAAACGCATTTTTAATGTTTTAAAAATAAAAAAATTAAAAAAGAAAGGTTTGAATTAAATCCATCTTACCAGTTTTTATCGAAAAAAGTCGCAAAGTTAGTTGATTTTTAGATGCCATAGACCCTCCCGTAGACCGTCTCTTCGGACGACATTCGGATAAAGTTTGTATTGATGTATGTACCTAAGAATACTATAGATATATCTATAGTATTATATCTATATATATATAGATATAGATATTCGGGCACATCGGAACAGTAGAATGAAATAGCAATAAATGGTCAGTTTCGAGAGCATTATATATAAGGCGTATAATAGAGACAGTGCCGTCAATCATCATCATCATCTACTTTATACTATTAATATTAATATATAAAAAACTAGCTTTCCCTGCGCGACTTTGTCCGCGATAAGAACATTTTTTAATATATTCTTAAAAATACATACTTAAAAAATAATAGAAATTTTTAATTTTTCAAGTTAGCTTTAGCATTTAAGCCATAGAAGAACTATTGATCAAAAAATCATCTTGATCGGAGCAGCAGTATACGTTTTTAAAATCCAAAATTTTAACTTAAATCGCCCCTTTCCCCTCCTCCTGCCACACAGCACTACTCCTCCCCCTAATCAGTTTTCTTGGCTCTTGCTCTCTCGACCATCGCTCACTTGAAAATCTAAATAAATTCATTAAAAATACTTTAAAAAATGTTAAATACTTTAAAAATTAAAATTGGGGCGTCAGACCGATTTTGGCGTTTTGTTAGAAAAAAAAATTTATAATTTGTATCATTTTTTTTAGAATAACATCTTAAGGTTATACAAAAAAAGTTTTAGATCAATCAGACAAAAACATTTTCTTTATAAAAATTATTATTAACAAAATATTTAAAGTTTAAAAATAATAATAAAAACTTCCCAGGGCACAGTGGTTGATTTCATAGGCCAAAAATAAAAAAACAAAAATCTGAAATTGGGGATTTTTTTTCTTAAAAATATTTCTTAACAGAGCAATAAATCGAACGGTAATTTCATTTTTGGTCTCTCTAATTCGTACGCGCTACGAATAGCGAGAGAAGTGAGGCAAAAAAAAAAACGTGCACTTTACAGCGAACGCAGCTTAAAAATTAGCTTCCACTAAAAAATTAATTTCTAATACTAAATCGAGTCCAATCGTCGGCATTTAAAATGAATATTGAAAAGGTATGTACTATAAAACTGAGTAATTTTTATGTCATTATGTTATGTGTTATTGTTTTATAATTAGTGTTTTATCAGTGACCTGACGAGTGGTGTATTTTTGTGTATACATAGATTTCAGATAAAGAAAAAGTTGTGAATCCCGTCTTACCCTTTAATGAAATAAATTTATAAATAATAGTGAATGTTTTCTTAGCCTATTTCATAAATTTGAGCTGCAACTTTTTGCAACTTTATGACTTATACGCTCTTTTGTGTTCGTGCATATTTTGTGTTTTGTTGTGTTCGTCATATTCGTTAAAATTAAACAATTGACTCCCACGGAATTTAAAACCGTCACCAACCGGATATTTCAAATCGATCATTTTCTTCAACTAACTATGGTGGATGGAAAAGTTTGCAATGCCTTAAGTGAAACACCATCTTCAAAGTGCTACATATGTCAAGCGAAACCTACGGAAATGAACGACATTAAGAAATACCTACAAAAAGAAGCCAGAACCGATCGATACGAATTTGGATTGTCTCCATTACATGCATATATTCGTTTTTTTTAATATTTTCTTCACGTTTCCTATAAACTTGAAATTAGGCAGTGGCAAGTAAGAGGTGAAGAAAATAAAAAAGCTATTTCAGAAAAGGAAACAAAATATTCAATCCGAATTTCGAGATAAGTTGGATCTTATTGTCGATAAGCCAAAATCAGGTGGTAGTGGAAATTCGAATGATGGCAACACTGCCAGAAATTTTTTCAATAATTCCAACTTATCTGCAGAAATTACTGGCATTGAACAACATTTGATAGGAAATTGTGCAACATTACTGCAAGCCTTGTCCTCCGGATTTAAAATTAACTTGGAAAAATTTCGAAAATTAGCTCTAGATACAGCAAAAGAACTGACCTCAAACTATTCCTGGTATTATTTGCCTTCCTCAGTTCATAAAATATTAATACATGCTCCAGATGTTATTCAATATGCATTAGTTTCAATTGGAGAGCTGTCAGAAGAAGCTGTGGAGTCAAGGAACAAGGACGTTAAGATGTATCGACTCAATCACACACGTAAAACCTCACGTCTTGCCACTAATAAAGACCTTTTAAATCGGTTGTTATTAACTTCAGATCCTTTCATAACTGGGCAACGTAACTTACCCAACAAGTGTAAAACGATTCTCTCGAAACGTGTTTTTGATTTGTTAGAATAAAAATATATATTGAATATATATTTAGAAAAATATAGTTTTTTGCACTGTTTTATTTAATTTAAATACAAAGAGCTACTATATATTGGAACCTGTTTTTATTTTATTTTGTATAGATACAATAAAATATACATATATTGAGATTTTATTACCCTAAAAGTATGCAATGGAATTTAAGTCTTAAAATTTTGTTTTTTAATATTTTCGGGCTTTAACTTATGGTTTTTTATTATTTTTTTTTTTATTTTATTTATCTTATTGGGTCTATAAAGCAGTATACAAATTTTCAGCTCAATAATCCAACTGGAAGTATTTTTGACCGCCTCTACCATACTAGATCAACCACTGTGCAGGGGGCGGGTTTTTCCTATTCTTAAACGAAATGTAAAAGCAGAACGGATCTGTGAATCTCTCTGTTGTATACGTACGTGTTTTACATTCGCTTCCATATTTATTCGCGTAGGGTCAAATTTTTTGATTTTTATATTCCCAAAGTTTTCATTCTCAACTCGGTTGAGCCCGCCGTTTGAATGCAAATTATTGATTTGTGTTAAAACTATTGTCTTTATAAAGATATTGAAAAATAGTTAACGACGCGAGTGCATTGTGCATTGTTGTTGTTTTTTATTTACATTGTCATTTTGGCGCTCTCTCGCACCGTTTGCTCTGCTCATCTGCCAACTTCAGTCACCGGCTCTTATTTTCGAGTCAACGGTTCTTTGCTGATTTGGTCTTATCGCGCTCTTTCTTTCCACTTATCGCGCTCTTTCTTTCCACGGCACCCTCATAGCCACACAGCTGTTTGTTGGCACTCATCTAAAGCTTTCTGTTTACATTTCTCTACATTCTACATTCTACATTTTTTGTCTTACTTTAACTTTTAAACAATGTCTGCTAGCTCTGTTGTTGGTTGCCAATTTACTGGCAAAATCACTTCTCGGCAGCCGATTGTTAATTGCTGGTTATGTGAGAACATTGCGCACGCTAAATGTGTTGACTTTGGGCATAGTACGGCCCAAATTGCGGATCGTACTAAGTCTAATGCCAACCTGGACAGGACGTGCCCTACATATCAAAATTGATATTAGATCATTTATGAGGCAAATGGAGCTGGAGTTCCAGGCTTTACGTGCTGGATTTACGGACTTATTAAGTCGGTTTAATGTTTTCGACTCAAACTTTAAAGGTCGTATTCTTCTTAATCAATTATCATTAAATATAAATCGTAGTCCTACACTGCCTAATATCTCTCTACATGATCTAGATCTCTCGAGCAACCTCTCTCTTCCCAGCCCCACTGCAAGCTATATGTCGTGCGATGAGGACGATCCCGATGGGAGCGAGTCATCAACGTCTGATGTCAGGGTGCAATCCCTGCCAGATTCTGCCAATCGATCACCGGCTGTTGCCACTTCGGGGGCTCTGCCGCACCTCGTACTGCCTTTAGATAATACCCTTGCACCTCCTCCTGTCCCTCATTCTAGCATGATCCCTAGGAAGAACAGTAATAGCCCCGCTCTCTATTCTCCGGTACCACTCACTCTCATGGTACCTAGGAAGTCTATTTTTGTGTCAAGATTGAATGCAGCACTCACAGTCAACGACGTGATGCATCATATTGTCTTAAAACTCTCCCTTCCCAATCAAAAAGGTATTGACATCACTAAATTTAATTTTAAACAAATAAGAGATTATTCTTCATTTAAAATACTTGTTCCGGATGGACTGTTCTCCAAACTTCTTGACCCTAATTTTTGGCCTGCTCATATAATTGTTCACGAATATATAAAAAACAAATAGTTCGCTTCCCATGACTTCCTTGTCGGCGCCCAGCTCTGCTTCAAATTCAAAAAACTAAAATTCATAATCCAATATAAAAATGTAAGGGGGCTTCTTAGTAAACTCTCAACGCTTTATAAAAACAGCTCCATTTTTGAAGCCAATGTTATTGTATTCACTGAGACCTGGCTTAACCCATTTGTAGACGATAGTGAGATTTTGTTAAATTACTTTTTTGTTTACCGGAATGATCGTCAACCCGTCGAGGTGGAGGCGTTCTTATTGGAGTCAAATCCGATTTAACTTCTGAACTTGTTGATATTTCTGGTTCATCATGTATTGAATTTATTTCCGTAAAATTATCTTTCCCAAAAAATAACATTTTTTTAACTTGCTCCTATATACCCCCTAGCTCCGAATTTAATGTGTATATATTGCACCTGTCCGCCATACAGTCTATCTCCTTGTTGCTTGCTGAAACTGACCAACTCATTGTGCTCGGTGACTTTAATCTTCCCAATATTTCTTGGTATTAATGATCTACCTAATGTTATAAAATCGTCTACCGTATTAATGTATGCAGATGATGTCAAGCTATGTTTGTCCATGTGTTTACCTAGCTCATATAATGACCTTCAATTAGATCTTGATTGTTTGTATACGTGGTGCATGATTAACATGTTAAATTTAAACTATTCTAAACCTGTTATCTTTGTAATCCATCTCTGTTTTCTTATTCTATTGGAAATAACGCCCTTGAACGAATTTTTTCAGTTCAGGATCTTGGCGTTTTTTTTGATCATAAACTTAGTTTTAAAGACCATATATCTACTATATCTAATAAAGCCAGAAGTCTTCTTGCATTTATGAAACGTTGGTCAAGGGAGTTCTATGATCCTTAAACAACAAAGCTTTTGTATGTTTCTCTTGTTCGTCCGTCTATGGAATATTGCTCTTGTATATGGTCTCCTCAAATTAGCTGTTACCAAAATATGTTAGAGTCTGTCCAAAAACAATTCCTTCTATTTTCTCTGAGGGGATTAAACTGGGACACAGGTAGTCGATTGCCCTCTTATCTTGCGAGGTTGCGCCTGCTCGACTTACCAACCCTCTACCATCGTAGAAAGTGTCATGGAGTTGTGTTCTTACACAAACTTATTAATGGTGATGTCGACTCCCCTTTCCTTCTTAGTTCACTTAACTGGAATGTACTCTGTATAACAGTTCGCCGTTTTCGTCCGTTGTCCCTGCCAATATGTAGATCTGATTATGACCTGCATGATCCTTTTCGTGTTCTGTGTGGCGACTATAATTCACTGTGCCACGTCTTACTGTTTGATATATCGATGTCTTTATCATCAAACTGCTCGTAAGTATGTAAACTACTGGTTACTGCTGTCGAAGATGGTAGTGGTAGTGATTCAGAGAACGCACAATTGTCGTTTATCTAGATCTAGCACTATGGTTAGTGCCGTAGAAGCTGATTGTGGTAGCGCTCTAAATAAGGCACAAATTCCGTTTATCTTATCTGGAAAATATTTAAAGATTTAAGTACTAAGAAAGCTTACTTTAGTATACAAATATTGTTAATTAATATCGTCCATATCCAATTCAGGTGTCTGAAACAAACCACCAAAGAGCGTGTAATGGTGTTTTGACTGCTTGCCAATATTATCCACCCACTTCCAAAGAGCTTCGTGGATCTTTAAAAGTTACGTCTAACTTTATAAATCACCAGAGTATGACGAATATTTGAGAAAAGGTGGTATTTAAAGTTTTAAAGTTTGTCGTGGACTCGTTTTCGCAGTTGTCAATTGTGGAGAACCCATCCTTTGAAGCCCTTTTCAAAGATATGCTTGTGAAGGTTCCTGGCCGAAAAATGTGGACGAAAGTACTAGATGATAAATTCGATTTCCACAAAAGTCATATTACAGACTGTTTTAAACACTGGTTTGCACCACCTTGGTTTGCACGACAGCAGATATTTGGTCGGTAAAAAAAAGTCCTTCTCGGATATACTTGTCACTGGATAGACCGGAAGTTTACAAGGCAATCGGTTGCTTTGGCGTGTAGGCGACTTTTTGGAAGTCACACCTTCAATAGAGTTGATGAAACTACGCAAATATACTTGTCACTGGATAGACCGGAAGTTTACAAGGCAATCGGTTGCTTTGGCGTGTAGGCGACTTTTTGGAAGTCACACCTTCAATAGAGTTGATAAAACTACGCAAACTCTAAATGACAAATTTCTCCTTACAAACGAACAAATTGTCTGCACTATCACCGACAATGGTATCAATTTCGTCAAGGCGTTCAAAGACTTTGGACTGGAGGGTATGTTTATATTATTTATACATAGCTTTGTCATATAAATATTTTTCATTCACTCGAAGATATAGACGAAGAACTGTTTTTACCGTTATTTTCCATGATCCTGTTATTTGCGCCAACTTTGACTATTTTTCCCATCAACGGAAGTTCACTCAAAACATCACTTGAAAAATTATAACAAAATTAGAAATTGAAATTAGTGTTCTATGTTTATTGTTTTATTTATTTGAGAAAATTTCTTTGCAAAATGGGTCTACGGGTTAAAAGGAGCTGTTTTCTTTTGCCTGACATATGTTTGTATGTGTAGAAAAACACAGGGTCAGAATAGTAAACATTAAGAATGGCAGAATCTAATTATTGACATAGCTTTGTACTATCACACGTTTCCTATTGTCGTTAAAAGTATTTAAACGTCGTACATATCATAAAGTCCGTTCACACAGCACAGTACATATACTATTTTGGTTCTTATTTCTATACCCTCTGCACACAGTCGCTTATAAATGCAACAGCGAACTGTGTTTCCACAGAGAATAGCTTTAGCGTGCAGCACAAACAACCCCGAAACCAAAGGGAGAGATCGTGACAATTTTGTGGTCCTAAAAATAAAATGGATTATACCTCAAAACTAATTACAATTTGAACGCCAAATCTTTTGAATCTTTTAATCGGCAAATGATTTGTTTATTGGTACAAGCAAATTGTCAAAAAATTAGAATTCCATCCAAGCAAGCGTAGTGAAAACCATTTGTGGACCAACAGGGACGTCACGAGAATTTCCGCAAACTAGAAATGTCATGACCCTTTTAAATATTTACTTTTACATCCAGGATATTCCCTAAACTGTTAAATTGTTAAAAATTCGACAGAAAATTTCAGCAATTAAGGGAACGACTCAAAATGGTTCCTATTGAATTTTAAAACAGCTGTTATTTGTTGAAAAGTTTCACGAAACTTAGGTTAGCTTAGGTTACACGGACGGCCCTCATGGACGGGGCCACGCATAGGCCAATATGGCCCTTAATTGTCCGGCTAATCTGTATGAACCTTGAGATATTTTATTAGGTTTTAATGTCCACAAGGATCGAGGTGTATTTCGCGGGGTATCTTGTTCTTGCTCGTGAGAGAGCCGGGCAGTTGCAGATAAGATGTTCCAGGGTTTCGATAGCCCCCGGTTCATCGCATTTCCTGTAGGTGCGGCTGTTCAGTATTCCGATCGTAGTTGCGTGTGATGCGGCCAGACAGTGGCCTGTGAGGATTCCCACTAACAGTCTGCAGTCTTCCGAGGAAGATGCAGTACATACTGCCTGAATTTTTCATTGCGCTCTTTGCACATTGTTCTTGCAATTCAGCAAATCTCGGATTCCTCCACCTGCTTTTTGCTCGCATGTCCGCCTGGTTCTCCAGGGCGCTTTGTAGCGTTCTGAGGGAACGTTCTCCGTTCTGTTGTTCGTCAGCTCTACGCCCTCCTTTGCAAGAACGTCAGCTGTCTCGTTGCCATCGATGCCCTGGTGACTGGGAACCCAATAGATCTGCACTGATCTTCGTCGTGCTAAGGTTATCTAGTGCCTCCCTGCTCGCCATTACTTTTTTGGAACTGACCGTTGTCCACGAGCAAGTTGACCACATCGTATGATCGGTTTATACTTTGAGCCCCTTCTGCCGTTTTTCTTATAGCGAAGACTTCTGCCTGAAATATGCTACAGTCGCTGGGTAGCTTATATGACAGCCTTATTTCAGGGTCCGTACAGTATAAGCCCGCTCCTACTCCTCCTCCTCTGCCGCCGAGTTCTCTCCAAAAGCTCGGTGTAGGTCTTCTCTTCAGTGGCTTGCCACCACACTAAGGTTCCATACATCAGAGTCGGACACACCACCGAGATGTCCATTTCGGTACCTTGAATCTCTTAGTAAAGAGAATGAGGTCCGTCTTGTCCGCGTTGATACTTAGTCCCACCTTTTCCGCCCACTCACACATCTCCCTGAGTATTGATTCCATTATTGAGCTGAGGGTCGATGGACAGACTCCCGTAATAATTATGCCTATATCGTCCGCATAGGCAGTTATTTTTGGGGCTCTCCTCTCGAATCTCTTAATTAGATCATCGACCACCAAATTCCATAGAAGAGGCGAGAGGATCCCACCTTGTGGTGCCCCCTATTACCATGGAAGCAGTGCCCCACTCTGAAAGTACCCGCCTGCAGCTAAGCAGGTTTCTTATCCAAGCGCATTTTCGTTAATGTGTAGGGCTCTCTCAACGGTTGCTACTAGCGAGTGTAGTGCTGTTTCCACAGATTTTCCTTTGGAAATCTGGATGACATAAGAATCCCTACATCATTCCAAATGTGTAGATCCAACAGCTTTTTCAGATTTTTGAGTATGAAAGAGGTAAGACTTATCGGCCTATAATTTTTGGAGGTCGCGTGACTGCACTTTCCCACAGTTGAAAGAAAGACAATCCGAGAGGTCCTCCATTGGATTGTGAAATAGCCCGTGCTAAGACATGCCGAGTATATATCATACAACCATGTGGTAATCCTTTCCTTGGTCGCCTGCAAGGCTGGAGCGTCCAGAGCGAGGTCCTGGCCGGCATCCATGATGGCTTCGGGACCTATGTCCTTTTCCATCTTGCCTACCTGCAGGATGTGTGCGCCCTTGTGTGGCGCTTCTTGAGATGCAGGGTTCAGCAGATCCTCCGCCTCCTTGTTGATTTGGAGAACCACACTTTGGCCCCCCACACTGCGTAGTGGGTTGGCCATGTGCAGAATCTTCCAATCTGCCGTTGGGACGTATGGATTCTGCCGTTGAAGTGGCTTCAGCACCTGATCCCCTTGGATTGCTTTAGTGAGCATGGGGTTAGTTCCCTGTCCACCACCTCTAGCTTGGCCCCCTCACACAACGCCTCCAGTTGGCCGACCGTTTGCGTCAGCCATTTCCTGGTCGGATCGTCGTTGCACTTCAGGAGTTCAACACCGTTCAGCCACCCTGCACCATCGAATGTGGGCATGGGGGCTGTGAGTGCCTCTTCCATTCATTCACAGAGAAACTCAACGAGTCGCGCATGGACGATCTTTCAGCGCGCCTCCGTCATCTTCCCATTCTCGTCGTTTCTGTCAATGAGTGCCACGATCAGGTGTCGGTTGAGTACATCACTGACCGCTTGTCGACGCCATCGCGGGTTTGCTTGCGAAGTGTAGCCTGCCATCCTCAACCTTTTGCTTTGCCCAGGCAAGCTTTTCCTTCTCCTCCTGGGAAAGGGTCGCTTTGTCCTGGAGCCGGCTCTTAATCTTGAGGACTGCCTTGTATTGCGCCTTAGCCTTCATACCCTCGCTTCTACGATTCGGCACTTTTCTACGATGGGGGTTGGAACCGGGTTCAGGCAAGCGGGTATGGCTTGTTTTGGCTTCGTTCAGCACGCTCTCCGAGTCCGAGTCTACTGCGACAACGGCACCCATGCGACTTAACTTTGCCTGAGATGTTATGGCAGTAGCATTGCCGCTGAGATGACCCGCTGGCGACGCAGAGAGGATTGCTCCTCCCCGTGCCCGCCGATGGTAGCAGTCGTACTTCCCATCGACGTTTCGGCTGACATCCCGTTGACATCTGAAAGTTGACTTTGTATGGAACAGCGTATTAACAGCTGACCAAAACTCAACAATTCAGCAATTCAACAATTTAAGAAATACCCAGACCATTCTATGACTATATATTTTTTCGAACAACAATTTAGGGAGATGATTGCGCCGAAAAAACTTCAAACCGAGTACAACTGCGTACAATATTTTGGTACAACAGTAGCTATGTCTTGCCAAGAAGGACATGCTCTAGGTGATGATTATTTCCTAAAAAAAACATAGCAATATCCCTTTTAACGATGAGATAATTTTCCGAGCTCCGAGCAGGTTCAAGACTCTTTGGTCGTACACCAACATAAATTTTCTTTATAAAATCTAATTTGGGCCATTGCTGTGCAAATGTATTTCCTTATCCAAAAAATTCCGGAACGCCGTATTCAATAATCACCTAAATGCGAAAAAATACGTTCAAAAACCTGAAATACTGCCTACTTTTCGCTGCAGCAGTTGTAGCGACAATTCCCGTCTTTTTCTAGCACATTAATTTCTAAAGCCTAGTACTCAGATACAAATCTGAAACAAATCAATTGAATCCCATTTTAAATATAATTTAAAATGTTGAACACCCTGTTCTCAAACTTTAAATTTGCTGTTGGCGTGGCGATATGTATTGCCGCGACTCTTGCAGATGTTTTTTCCGTGGTTTTTGGGTTTCTCCTTCTGCACAAACACGGCCAAAGATCTCATTTTTTTTAATTTTTTCTTCTACTTCTTTTATTATTTCATTGGCTCATCTGTTGATTTGTGGAATTTTGTTCGGATGTTAATCAGATTTTCCATATAAAGTCAACTTTCAGAAATTTCAGAAACTCAACAACCGAAGATAATGTTCTTGAATCGTTGAAAGTCAGGTAGCTAGGTAGCAAACGCCTTAGATTCAAAGACCCTTTCTCTGTAAACAGTCTTAAGTACAAGACAGTTTACACTGGAAAAATCTTAAGACACAATTAGGGTATTCAATTGTGTTGCAAACGTTTGAAAAGTGTAAACGTGTAAGCTGTTCCAACAACAATTTTCATACAAAATAGTTTGCCAAGCCTACAAAACCCCAGCCTATGTATACAAATCTGTTGTACTTGTGTAGAAATAAGGGGTTAAAATAGCGGTTATAATTACTAGAAAAATTCCAAAAAGTCGGGTTCGAGTCTATGGTGATGCCAACATAAAAGGCGATTGCAGCTTAAGAATTCGCGTATTGATTTTATTGCTTTATTTTTAGCCACCAATGTCATTATTCTTGGTCAATACTATTGCTGAACAATACAGATCATATATAATCCAAAGAATTCGCGTAGAGTAAAAGGGTATATTAGATTCGTGCAAAAGTATGTAACAGGTAGAAGGAAGCGTTTACGACCATATAAAATATATATATTCCGTATGTCCGTCTGTCTGTCCGTCTGTCCGTCAGACCGTCAGTCCGTCAGTCCATATGTCTGTCCGTCTGACCGTCTGTCTGTCCGTCTGTATGAACGCTGAGATCTCGGAAACTATAAAAGCTAGAAGATTGGGAATTGGCATGCAGATTCTATGGGTTAATACGCAGCGCAATTTTTTCGCGCCGATGTGCCACGCCCCCTCTAACTCCCACAAACCACGAAAACCACAGTTTTGAAGCTAGATTAAAGGGAAAAGGAATGTGTATTCGTTTCTTCAATACATATTGATTGCCCAAATGGGAACCCCCCTTGTAATTTTGAACCCAATAGCCTAAAAAGAGAGGAGGACTACAATTGTGAGGGTAAGAAATGTAAATATCTTCTTTTTTTTTGGATGCTAAAAATTCAGGATTCGGAAAGAAATTTCGCTTTGACGAAATTAACTTTTTTTCCTTTTTAATAAGCTTATCTTTATTTATGGAAAACTGCCTGCCTCGGACAAAGTTACATCGGAAGATTGTCAGTCAGGACTGACTGATTTGAAGGTAAGAAATCGAAGCATTCATTTTATAAATTTCTAAAATGGCGTTTTTTCTTGTAATCCATACTTAAACACTCATTTTGCTTTTTTTGCAGTCACGGCACAATCTACTTCCCATGAAGGACATTTGCATAAGTGGTCTGACGTTTCGAGGAAGCCTATAGCTATCAGCATTAATGGTAATGCAATTTAAAAATGTAAATGCAAAACGTAAATGTAATACTCAATGTTAACAACTCTAGCTTTTCTACGAGCGTTCATCGAAATTTCGTGACCGGTACTCTAATGCTTCCTCCAAATTACTTGCGTGGGTGAACACAATGTGTGGGACATCATCATTATGGAATGTAATTGCCTTGTTTAAGTTTTAGGGTTTGTTTTTAAATAGTCAAAAACGAAGCAATTTTTTTTGTTGTGTTTATAATATTTTTCTATATAATATAATACTTTTTAGTACTTATTTAATAATTAAATATATATTATGTTCAGATATCTCAAACGCTTCCTTAGAGGTAACATTTTCAACTTCGTGTGTATGAAGTCAAGCGAATGAATTGGATAATACCTATGTGCCGGATTCGTCACACAGTCTTTAATGGATGCTACGAAAATATTTGAACATCCCTGCAGGAAACGGAATTAGTTTTGGACCAGTAAAATACTAGTTTGGTCAGGAAGCCTAACTAGTTAAGTTATGTCCCTTTCCTTGTAACGAACCGGTCCATTTTTCATATGCTTGTCATCGGAAACAACTAGTCCATTTGCTACTAGTTTTGCACTAGTGACTGTTAACCAATTTACGGTTACAGCTGTTAAACTACACTAAAAAAAATTATTTTCTCGAAAAATCTAAAAATTTGTCTATCAACCATTAAATTATTGGATTTTACTCGTACTTGAAGATGTTTAATTTGACGCTCTCCTAATTGGTAGCTTATTGAAAGGCGCGGTCCCGTAAAGGAATTATGCCTGTTTTTCTGTAATTAAATACGGAAAATGATAAATAAATGGAATTAAAACTAACATACTTTTTTCGAGGCGAGTCGCCCTCTCTAGGACGTGGAACGGGGACCTTTGGATTTGTAGATACAGTAACTGACTGAGCCATACACGCATCACATTTTGTAATGTACTAACAAGGTTTATAAAGTTTAGTGTGATTTTTAAAACAGTGATTTTTTTACATATATCTTGCCTACCACAGATTAAACTAAGATAAAAATAAATCTTAAGCATCACCTAGCAAACAAAAAACAAAAAAAAAATGTACAAACTCTGGGGATTGAACCGGGTACCTCAATTGTTTGATTTGTTTGGTGTTAAATTTCCCAAGACATTTAGGCTATATTTTTGGATCATATGTAGTTCAAGTGCAACTAGTTAAATTCCAGTTGCCTTTTAACTATACTTTAACATGTATTTTTTCTACCAATTAGATATTTGTGGAGTTTTTCTAGTCCGAAAGGTACCAGTCAGAGAAAAGTTGTTTTTTTTTACTAGTTTTGTACTATTTATTTTTTCGACTAGCACAAATTGTCTAGACTCCAACTAGTTGTTTTTTAGACTAGTTTGCATTTTTCCTGTAGGGATAATCCAGAATTTCCGTTATATGACGATAGACAACTAACTGTGCCATATGCCAAAAATGAAAGGAAACAACACTTTTGCAAATTTTGTATGACCTTGTAAACCAAAATTGCAGGTCATATTATACTTAAGCACAAAAGTGAACCCGAAGTTGAAGATTTGGGGGGTATGGTTAATTCGGCCAAAAAAAGGCATATTTTGATGAATTTTTTCACACGATACGGTTAATGTCAGATCAATTATTTTATAAGTATATCAAAGTACTACTTTTAAAGTATGTTTTCAGAAATTTTCATCGAAAAAAATAAAAAATGAGCCGTCTGCGGCTAATCTCCGTAGGCGCCTCAAAGAAAAGAGGTTTTGCGGTGAACACCATAACTCATTACTGGATCATCAGAAAAAGAAAAAAACAAAATGTCCATTAGTTAATTTGTTTCTAAAGGTAACCATGTCAAATTTTTTTTTTTAATTTTTGTTAACACTTTGAAGTTAAAAACGTGATTTTAGCCTTTTCAAAAACCATATTATAGGGCTTGTCCAATTTTAAAAAAGTATGCTTGCCAATGTGTGTCGAGCTGCCCAAACTCTCTCAGGGGAACCAATTTGCGAAAGCAATTGGCTACTCACACTTCATTACAAAATGTAAATGACATGCAAATAGATAACTTGGTCGATTTCATGGATCACTATAAAGAAATACACAAGAAATATAATCGTGTACCTGATTCGGTAGCTAATAATGTCCGCCATGAATATGGAAGATGAGAGTATTTCCACAGACTCGAATAAGGACTGTCCTACTGCAGAGACCACTTTAAAGGACAATTAAAAATGTGTTTCAATACAAGAAATCAATTGCTGTTTACGAATTAGCTAAAACCCCTTCTTAAAAACAAATTAAAAAGATCTAACGCGGCTCATAGGTGCGAATTCTAGTTTTCTTTGTCCACTACTGTTTTTGTAAAAATGCATTATATTGTTTAAATACTATGTAACAATCTTAAACTTCTTACAGATCATAATGAAAATGATACGGACGCAAGCGACGAAGAGCCATCGAAATTTGCGTGTTCTTCAGATGACGAAACTTATTTGCCAACCAAAGATAAGAAAAAACAAATCAGTGAGTAGACTTTAAATTTATAAAATATTAAAAAAAAAAAAAAACGAATAACACTGATGTCGAAAATATTAAACTAATCCCATTAGTAGGTAAATATTATTGTACTTACTTTAAATAAATCTTTATTTATTAATAATATATTATTTTATTCTTTGCTTTTTATAGGGTTGTCTTTTACTAAATCTACACGTATACCGTAGAGTCCCGAGGAGCGGCAATTCCTGTCAGAAATGTTTGGAGATTTAAGTAAAATTGAAAAACTGCAGCCCAGCGCAGTTGAAAACGTTTTTGAATAACCAAAGAAAAGCAAAAAATCGTAAAAATCTTTACAAGGCTAAGAGGTCAAATTAACAACAAATCAAGTTTCAGACTCTGCAACATTTTAAAGCTGTATTAAAAAAGAATTAAGTAAAAACATTTCAGTTGTATAAATAAAAGTAGTTTCATTTCAATGTATATATTTTAAAGAATATGTCCCCATATAGGACGACAAACGTCTTTGTTATCCCATATTTTCATCGGCAGTCCATGTAGTGACGAAGCGCACCAGGAGAGTGTGCGAAGACGACTACTATATATAGCCGCAAAATTGAAAATTTGCTGTGATAGTCCGATCGTAACGAGTAATACACCAGATTAAAGGTATTGCTAAAACTTAAAGGATTGCATACCAAGACCTCAAGAAAATCAATTGGTTTGGGAGAGAGAGCGGTGAAAGTGTAAAAGTGAAAATTTAGAAATTTGGATCTGGTGGGGCCGGTGGGGATAATTGGCTCCTCGTTAGTTGTATTCCTACTGAAAATGCGCTTGATATGAGGGGTCATATCAGAAAATCGGCCGCTCCGTTCAAAAGATTTTCTTCTTCTTCCCAAAATGAAAATTTAATTCTGTTTGTCAGTTTGTCAGTTTGTCCGAAAAAATAAATTTTAAAAAGTGTATTTAATCTTCTGTTTAATCATCTTTCGTCACAAAAGTTGATATCAGAACTTTTGTATGTTTAAGGTGCGATCGTCACTAGGTTTTTACCTCGTTAAGAGGTGTTTTTGCTTGATTGTATAACAGGTATACAGGGCGTTCCATTCCATTTTCCATTCTATAGAGAAATTTTGGGGTAATTGTCATTTATATAGTGATCCCAAAATAACCTATATTTATCAATTTCATTCCATTGTTTCAGTCCTCAAAAGAGCTATTTCTTATATAGTTGTGCAGTGTTGCCACATCGATCGTTTTATTTTATATACACTTTATTAAGTAATCACTTTTGGGTTAAATTGTGACCTAAATGGTTATTAATTTTGAAGGTTTTGTGGTTCTATATCGAAATTAAATATATGAATTCAAAGCACCAACGAAATACTTAATAAACGGGCGAACTAATGTGTGTCCTTAAAAGTGGCTAAGCACATAATTTGACATTATTTAAAAAACGTTATATTAATATATATATTTACCTATTGTTATTTTTAATTGATTACTTATTTTAAACTCTTTACAAATTTTGTTAAATAGTAAGAGTTAAACAAAAAAGTTAAGTTAGATATAGATATAGATTTTTTTTGGATTTTTTTCATTAGAAATTTTATTTATTTGAAAAACGCTATACTCCCCTGTGACAGCAAAAGTATAAGTTAGATATATTTGATTTGACTCATGTTTAAAACAAAAACTTCTGATATCATATATAAACACGTCTTAACGAGGTGGTAAGATACCAGTACTTTGCGTACTGGGGGGATCGTCATTAGTTTTTCACCTCGTTAAGACGTGTTAAACATCTAATAAATTAAAACGCATTCTCCCTAAGTTTTATTTAATGTAAAAAATTGAAAATCAATTTAATCCGTTCACAGTCAACTCATGTACAACTGACACGAAGCCATGATTGTGGTAACGATTCAGAGCTTCGGGAAGATAATTTTTTCTCCCATATCCGAAGCTAAAAATCACATCATTGATCGTTACGTAGCTGTACAAGCCCGATGTATGACCCGATCGTGATATTTCTTTGACAAGTAAGTTTACTGGATTAAAGGAAAATTCAAAAAAATAGTATTTTACCTATAAGGTAGTAGGGTACGTAAACCAATAAAGGGTACGATATCCACCATTTTGTTATTAATTTTTTTACCTTGTTATACCCTTGCAGAGGGTATAATGATTTCAGTCAGAAGTTTGCAACGCAGTGACCCTATAAAGTATATATATTCTTGATTAGCATCACTAGCCGAGTCGATCTAGCCATGTCCGTCTGCCTGTCCGTCTGTCCGTCTATCCGTCCGTTTCTACGCAAACTAGTCCCTCAGTTTTAAAGCTATCAGGATGAAACTTCTTTCTACTGCAGGTAGTATATAAGTCGGAACCAGCCGGATCGGAAAACTATATAATAAAGCTCCCACAAGAATGATCGGAAAAATAATGGAAAATTAATAGGAAAAAAATGTTAGCTTCGTCAATTTCTATTGTAGTCTCTTCTACTCTGGAATATAACTTTATTTTATTAATTTAGAATTTCGAATTAAATTTAACATATTATATTATAAAGCTGTCATAAAAAGGATCATCGAGTAATGACAAAATAATACACAAAATGATAGAAATGATCTGCAAGGGTATATAAACTTCGCCTGGCCGAAGTTATTTTCCGTTTTTCTTTTTTTATTTAATTTAATTTTGTATATGGAACTTAATTATAGACACCTACATTTAACAATTAGCTAAACTTACTAATCTGATTTTCTGCCTGCGCTGGGAATCGAACCGGGGTCGCAATCTTCGGAGTAGAGCACTCTAACAGTAGGCTACCGAAGAAGGTTTTTTGTAGAAGAAAATCAAAAGACTTAAAACCAACATTCAACCAATAAAAAAAAGACAAACCAAGTTTTCAAAAGCGGGATTTAAGTTAACAACCCAGAGATTATGGGGCTGACACTCTAACTACCCAAAGTCCAAAAAAATAGTTGATTTAAATTTAAAATTGCATTTTTAAAACAACAAAATACATGAAGAAAACTAAATAGTTGTGCTACGATTTTAATTGTAGTGCTACTATTTAATGACCCATAAGATAAAGCAACAACATATGTACATGAAAGAAAATAAAATTGTTTTGATACGATTTTAATTGTCATGTTACTATTAATTCGCCAGAATTATAAAACAATAAAAAAAAAGTTATTAGGAACAAAGTTATAGCTTTGTTAATTTTTATTGTTAATGAACGATTTAGCGTCGCTTGTGAACGGTTGTGTTTACTGTAACTGTTTGTTTATCAACAAAGCTTAGCCTAACAATTGTGTTAGTATTTTTAAATAAATCTACCAATAAACGGGTACGTGGTTATATATCGCGAGAAAAAAGAATCAATTACCTTAAATACCTATTATATGTCGCGAATCAGTTATCGAGGGATACTTAAAGAGAAATTTGCCCTAAGGCGTAAATTCGACCAATTCTAATAACATTAAAATTTCATGCGGAGCTTTGAACGTGCCCAGTGAACGTGACCAGTGCATCGCAGGACCAGACCAGGGACCGGAAGAAACTAAGCCCGAAGGACATATAGGACTAATGCTCCAAAGTGCGATGAACATATAGGCCGTTCATTGCACCACCGTGGGGATCACTAAGAAGACCTCAGAGATGACTCTTGCCGGAATTTATTGTATGTAAGGATGCTCTCTGGCCGAGATACAATTCTCAGTCGGGTTCAGGAGTCTTTACAAAAATATTTGTAAGTCACTGAGACACTTGGCTAAAAAGTTATGTTCACCTTTCGTGAATATGAATTTATAATGATTATCTTGAAAGTCTTCGCCCTTCTCGAAACCAGAGGAGGACGTTTGGCGAATTTTTAAAGTAGGGATGGTATCCACACACTCTGTATCCGCCTAACGGTGTACTCTCTGTCCTCGCGACCTTATTTTACGCGGGAAATTCCACGGGCTGGACCTTCGGGCGAGGCCGCAGCCGAACTACTTGACTGACTGGGGAGGATCTCTCCTCGAACCCCCGAGTTGTTGCGGACAGACCAAGTTTAGGGTGGGGACGGTATCCGTACACTCTATGCTCGTCTGACGGTGTATTCTGTCTTCGTGAACTACTTATTGCAGAAAATTCCACGGGCTGGACCTTCGGGCGAGGCCGCAGCCGAACTACTTGACTGCCCGGGAAGGATCGGACCTCTACCCTAACTACCAGGTTAAACGGATATGGAAGGATCCAGCCTTTCCACTATTTATTTATTTATTTAGTTGATTAACAATTATCTGCTAACATATGCTTGAATAGGGATACACTAACTTATTACAATTCTAACGATTCGAGGTGACTTAAAATATTAGACGGAAGAGTGCTAATAGGTAATTCAAAATATAAAGTGTTGTATAGGCTATTATAGTTGTTACATAGTGCGCGAAAGGGTTCATGTTGGGCATAATTAGACCTACACAAAGGCAAGCGCAAAGGACGGAATGAACGAGTAAATCGGGATGGGACGTTTAATTGTATAAAGAAAAGGAGTTTTTCAGAATCAACGAGACCCAAAAGAAGCTTATGGACAAACATTATGGCATTGCAAATTCTACGGTGATGTAAAGACGGCAAGTCGATTAATCTAAGTCTAGCTCGATAAGATGGAAGTAGTCTGCCAGAATACCATCCAAGATTACGGAGTGCAAAGATGAGGAACTGCTTTTGTACCGATTCGATAATGTTCTGAGGCTCCTTATACTACGGGCTCCACACACAGGAACAGTATTCCAGAATCGGACGTACTAAAGCTACATACAGTGTTTTGGTAGTGTACGGGTCGTCAAATTCTTTGGACCATCGCTTTATGAAAGCTAACACACCCTTGGCTTTGTTTACCATTGCAGTAATATGGCTATTGAAGCGTAGTTTATGGTCGAAAAGGACTCCAAGGTCATTTGAGGTGGTAATGCGGTCTAGGTTGTGATTGCCAAGCCTGTAGGCGGCAAGATGCGGGGAGGAGAGAACTCGTTAAATACGGGGTTAAGTAAGGATGGAAGGATCTAGCCTTTCCACTGAATACCGTATTAATTTATATTAATTAATTAATATTAATTCGTATTAGTTACCCGAGTCGGATCCCGACTACCGACTGTTGTTTCTACGCGGGAGAAAAAGGAAGGGGGGGAGGGGGGGCAAAATAATTAACACCAAGATCCTTTTCGTTATTATTTATTTCTGCAATTTATTCACTTGTTTTAATTTGTCCGATTCACTGCACCGTCTTTTCGTTTATTTCACTAACCTCCTTCTCCCTGTTGACACACTTATCGGTTCCACCGCATTTTTCCGCGCGCGTGACCGCCTCGATTGAGACCCCGAAAACAAGAGAGCGAACCTTCTCGACGTGTGGCCGCATTACGTTTTTCCTCCTTTTCCCTGTCTTCTGCTCTTGTTTGGGATTTGCAGTATTTTCCGCAGTATTTTAGTATCCATGATAAATATCGGTTGCCCACATCTGATTTCACCCAGAGGGTTGCCACCCCGGGCGAGTGGTTCGGAACCCGACTAAAGACTTTAATTTTAATCAACTTAAACGTATTTTACTATTTGACTTCTTGTCACCTTTTCCTTAATGAATATAAACTGAAAACTTCAATAGAAAATAACAAAGGAAAGGAATATAAACTAAAGACTATAATAAGAAATAACAGAAGAATAGCGTCCGATCGCTTAGGATGCTGTGGCGTCCCGGTCGTTAGAGTGGGTCGTCACACCCCCCCTTTCCAGCCGGGGGCTGATAAAGACCTGGCCGTTGTTGCGTACAGTGATGACGTAGCGCATATCTCCTCCTTTGACCGCGAAACGCACACGACGTCCTCGTCCGACCCGGTCCGCCAGTTTCTCGGCGATCTGCTGGCAAATTGTGGTGGGTAAAACTCGTAAGTTGTCGGCCCCGCTCCAACCTTCCGGCAACGGGCAATGGTCAGCGGATGTCGGCAGAATGTCAGCCACCTCCAGGTCTCTTGCGGCAAGCGTGGGTGTGACCGGCACCTCCAAGAAATGTTCATCCCAGCCTGTCTCCTGCATATCCGCCAAGACTTGGTCGAGGACCCTATCTTCCCATTCAGATAGTGGTTGGTCCGGAGCTGCACATACTGGGGATTGACGTATTGTTGCGAGTTCGGCTTCGTCTGTTCGTGGCCGGTCGGGTCGGTGAAACCCTGCCCTCGCCGTTGTTGGGTATTGCCGGGTGCCCGGTGTCGACTTTGGCCGTTGTGTTCGACGTCGACGTCTCGGGGAACACGCGACGGAACAGCGGACGGGTTTCGAATTCATCCTCGCTGTCGGTGACCCGCTCGTACTCCTCGAATTGCACCCCTCCGCAGTGGCGTTTAGGGTCCGGCAAGCTTGACCCGTCGCGTATGTAGATCGGCGGAGTCTGGGTGCCTGTAGTCGAGTTTTCCTTTGGAATACGTTTCGCAAAAATCATCGGAGTCGTCTGGACGGCTCGGGTGGACGTTCCTTTCGGCGTGGTTGCGGGTGTCTGGGTGTCCCGGACGAACGTAGATTGTGAGTAAGGCGCCGATAGAGTGTCACGCCTTTCCGCAGCCAGTTCCTCCAACTTGGCGCACAATTTCCGAGCGTCCAAACGAGATCCTTAATTTCCCGGGTTGTCCGCGACGCCATCGCGGGGAGCGGTGGGGGTGAAGCGGGTTCTTCCACGTATGGGCCCTTTGAGCGCATCCCGGGCACCTTGAATACCGATTTGACGTCGATGCGCATCAACGAGACGTGTCCATCGTAACGGGAGATCTGATCTTCGACCGTGTGGTAATATTGGTGGTCGTAGGAGAAATTGGGGGTATACCCAGTGTACCGTGGGTGGCCATCTCGCGGATCCCGCCGGGTCCAAGGCTGTTCGTTGCCGGCATGCGAGTTCGAGTAATACGGCTCCCCTGGGTGGCTACCCCCTGAATGGGAGCAGTCGTACGGCCCCTCGTCGTCGCTTGCGGTATCCGAATCATCCTCGATGTGCTATGTCGTTTGAAACGGTGATGTCGGCTGGTAGGGCCTGACCCAGTAGAGCCCTCTTCGCCACTGTGTTCGAGGTCGGTATCATTGTCGCTGTCAGAGGGATCGTGGTGGAAACCCACGGTGTCGTCAGAGTCATCTGACAAGATGATGACGTCATCCATCTGAAACATCGTATACTAAACTTATTGGTACATAGCCCTGACCGTTCTAACTCCCTACCTTTTGGTGCAGTGAAATCGTAGACTTAAAGTTCTTAACTATTACATTGTGTACCCACACAATACCCATACACTTGCATCTTATAAACTACTACGAGTTCCTTCCCTCTTTCTTACCCAACCGCATCTCCACCTCCCGTAGTCTCGTCCTGTCCTTCTTTCGTGGCTTCCTTGGAGTAGTAGGGTTTCAACTGTGCGATGTTGACAGATCGTCGCTTTCTTTCTCCCGGACGTCTTAAGAGAACCGGGTTAGGCGATATGAACTTGAAGACAACGTAGGGCCCGTCGTACTTAGGGGCCAATTTGGCAGCGAATCCCTCTGCTGCTTTTGAGAGAGGGTGTTGCCGTAGCCATACCTGGTCTCCGAATTTCGGCCTCCACTCCCGTCGCCGAAGATCATAGTGTCTTGCCTGTTCCTTCGACGCTCGCTGTAGGTTAGCCCGGAAGATTTTGAAGATTCCACTTAGTTGACGAGCTCTGTCTTCGGGGTTCTTAGCCTCGACGGCGGAGGATACCCACCCGACCCGTTCTCGGAAGGCCTTCTGTACTTGCCCAGCGGTAGCTTTCCTCAGTGGTATTAACTCCACCCACTTAGAAAAGGAGTTGTGAAAAACGAGGAGCATGGTGTTCCCTTGTTTTGACCGCGGTAGGGGAGGTTGGCAAGATTCGCAATGCTGTACGTAGCGTTTCGCATCTCTAAACATACCTGGCCAGAAGTACCTCTGCGCCAGTCGAGTGATTGTTTTTCGAACTCCCAGATGTCCGGCCGAAGGTATGTCGTGACACTCTCGGAGAACTCGGATCCTATTCGGACTTGGAATGCAGAGTTTCCACGGGATGTAATCCTCGTCGTCGACTGCGGGGCAACTGTCCGTTCTCCAAGGTATAATCCGAGAATTTCTCGGGATGGTCGCGTATTTTGTCTTTCATATTCCGAATCCACCTACAAACGTTCTCGGCCTCTGTCATTTGCTGCAGTACTTCACGTGGTTGCCGGGATAAGGCATCGGCCACCACGTTTAATTTTCCACGGCGGTACAGTACGTTAAATTGAAATTGTTATAACTCCAGAGCCCACCGTGCTATTCGACCTGATGGAGTTTCGATCGAGTTCAACCATTTGAGTGCTAGATGGTCAGTGATTACCTCGAACCGATAACCCTCCATATAGCACCGCATTTTCCGAACAGCCAGGCATTCCTTCTCGGTCGTGGTGTAGTTGACCTCGGTAGTCGTGAGCCGGCGACTGGCGTAGGTAATGACCTTTTCTTGACCGTCGATATGTTGCGAAAGGACCACGCCAAGACCCACGTCGCTAGCATCCGTCTGTAACACGAATTTCTTATCGAAATCGGAACAGCCCAATACCGGAGCAGTCGTCTAGCTCCTCTTTATCTCCTCTAGGGCGTTCTGTTGATCGGGACCCCACAACCACCTCCGGCCCTTTTTCAGGTGGGCAGTCATCTGCTGTACACGGTCGCGAAATTAGGAACGAACCGGCGGTACCAAGACGCCATACCCAGCCATTGTCGGAGTTCCTTAATGCTGGTGGGGGCTTTCAAATTGGTAATAGCTGCTACTTTCTCAGGATCTGTTTGGACTCCCTCGTCGCTGATCACGTGTCCTAGATAAACGAGTTTTCGCCTGAAGAACGCACACTGTTTGGGATTCACTTTCAAATTTGCCGCACGTAATCTGCGAAAGACTTCCTTCAAGTTGGCCAGGTGTTGCTCCCCCGTCGCACCAATGACAATAATATCATCTAGGTAGGCAAAGGCGAACGGGTCCATATCCGCTCCGATCACACTATCCAGAGCACGTTAAAATGTTGCGCTGGCTGAGTGGAGCCCGAAAGGCATCACCTTCCACTGGAACAATCCCCTACCCGGCACGGTGAAGGCCGTGAACTGGCGGCTGTCACGTGCCATCGGTATTTGCCAGTAACCATGCTTTAGATCTAACGTGGAAAAGAACCTGGCCTGTCGTAATCTTTCTAAGATTTCATTGATTCTGGGGATGGTGTACGCGTCTGGCACTTAGTGAGCGTTCAATTGTCGATAATCGACACACATACGCCACTCGCCCGTCTTCTTCTTTACCAATACTATGGGCGCGCTGTGTGAGCTTCGTGACGGTTCGATGGCGTCATTCCTGAGTAAATCGTCCACTTGCGTATCGATCACTTGCTGCATTGCGGGGTTTCTGGGATAATACTATTGTTTCAGTGGTTTATCATCGCGCATGACTATTCGATGTTCTGCTATGTGTGACACCCCTCGAAGTTCGTCGTCTTTTGTTATAAATTCCCTTTGATCGGGAGTTAAGTCATTACCTTCCGCTGCCCACTGATCATCCTGTGACTCATACCCTTGATTTGGTGGTGAATGTCTTGCGATCTGGGCCCCTCCCTCGTCCGTCGGTCCATTTCTAACCCCTCGGTCAGACCGTTCCTCTCCACGGATGGTCTCCTGGTGTGTGATCCTGTTATTCATAGGGTTTTCTCCTGCATAATTCGTTACAGCGACCTTGACGCCGTTTGACACTGTGTTCACCGGGTTCACTTGGTCGTAGTCGGGGATCTTTCGCCGAAGGACCTAGTGTTACCGTGAATGACGCCCCTCCCCACTGTTTCCGTGTTCCCATTGCGGCCAAGAAATCCATGCCTAAGATGACGCAGTCCAACATGGTTGGCATGATCACTACCCGCGTGCCAGCCAATTCCACTTGGGTTCGCCACTCTTTCTCCACTAAGTTGGATCGGTCGGCCAACGCTATCGTAGTCACAATCTCGTGTATCTCCTTTGGTCTGGCCGTCATACGGACGAATCCTGCGCTAACGAAACTCCTGGACACCCCCGTATCCACCGTAGCGTCCACCCATTGACTTCCGATCAGTACGGTGGCTGTGATCAGACCGTTGTGTAATCTTAGTGGAGCGTTTCTAGTGGCGGAGCCGTCGGATCATACGACTCCACCGCTTCCGGCTTTCGGCGGAGACGTTGCTCGTTTCCCGGGGAGTCTCGCCTACAAAAGTCGATGCTTAGGATACCTCGACGACCGCAATCCCAACAAAAATTCAGCCGAGGATTCGGGCAATCCCGCCGAAAATGTCCGACCTCACCACACCGGGCACATGCTCGTTGTACGTCAATATTCGGTGTTGGTTGTCCGATCATACGATGGGTAGCGCCTCCTCCTGGTCTAGGTAAACTTGGATTCCGGAAGGGATTCGGTGTTTGGCGAGGATTAAGGCCATCGCGGTTCACGTCCCCTGTTCTAGGATCCGTAGCGAGACTCGATTCCAGCCTCTTCACACTCTCATACTCGATGGCCATCTGCGTTAACTGTGCTAACGTCGTGAAGTCATGCCGCCGTATATATAATCGATATTCCGGTGCCATATTCTCATACACCCGGTAGACTTCTTCCTCCATACTATACCCTGCCTGTTGCATTTTTGTCCTCAACTCTACTAAATAGTCCTTGAACGTTTCGTTTATGCCTTGGACTTGGGCTCTGATCTCGTCTTCTAGTCGTTCGAAATAATGAGCGGGCAGAAAGAAATTTAGGAACTCTTGACAAAACGTCGTCCAAGACGCAGTCTGCAGACGACTCGTGCGAAACCAACGTGCTGCCCGACCTTCCAGAATTTCAGACATGGCAGGAGGAACTTCTTCGGCGTTGACTCCGTAAGTCGCTATCTTTTTTTCAAGCACTGCAATCAAGGCTAATGGAACAGATTCTCCGTTAAAGCGCAAGTTCCATTTCTGCATGCGTTCAGGTAAAATATGTTGAGAGGCGGTCACGGGGACTTCTATTCCCGGCGGATCTGTGACGCAAATGTCTCCCGACGATAGACCCTTATTATCATGTGGTGCACCAGGATGGGAACCTCGCTGCATGGCAAGTCTTCCGGATATCGAGGTACCAGGCATCGATTCGATGTTCAATTGGTTAACTGGGGGAACTTCGAGCCCCTGTATCAGTCCCACGCCTTTGCCTTGTCGGTTGGGGCTTGGGGCCCGAGAACTGTAATGATCCTGTAATTATGCGAGGCGTTTCCATACTAAATCTGGGTACGACCCTGTGCTCACTAGCTTGTCGAACGCCTTCTGTGTCTCCTTCGGCGCTAAATCCGAATTCCAGTGCCAGTGCGGCCAGCCCATCTTTACGGCGCGCGTAGATCCATCATACCCCAACACCTGGATTCTTAGTCAAATCAGCTTCTTCATACTCACCATCGGACTCCTTCGGATCTACCATACTTCGTTGGGATAGGGCGCGCTTTCTCTTATTAACTGGTTGCGGGCTACTTTCCTCTCCTATCTTCTCTGTCCTTCAATGATGTCTATTCGTTGGTCCACGCTCACTGTTCGCAATACTCCTCCGTTGTGATCCTAGCTATCCTCGGTTCAAGCCGAAGTCTGACTCTTCAAGATAATATCTTTATTTCAGTGGGTCTAGCTAGCCTCAGTGTCCCTGTTCGGGAACCATTTTGTAAGGATGCTCTCTGGCCGAGATACAATTCTCAGTCGGGTTCAGGAGTCTTTACAAAAATATTTGTAAGTCACTGAGACACTTGGCTTAAAAGTTATGTTCACCTTTCGTGAATATGAATTTATGATGATTATCTTGAAAGTCTTCGCCCTTCTCGAAACCAGAGGAGGACTTTTGGGGAATTTTTAGAGTAGGGATGGTATCCACACACTCTGTATCCGCCTAACGGTGTACTCTCTGTCCTCGCGACCTTACTTTACGCGGGAAATTCCACGGGCTGGACCTTCGGGCGAGGCCGCAGCCGAACTACTTGACTGACTGGGGAGGATCTCTCCTCGAACCCCCGAGTTGTTGCGGACAGACCAAGTTTAGGGTGGGGACGGTATCCGTACACTCTATGCTCGTCTGACGGTGTATTCTGTCTTCGTGAACTACTTCATGCAGAAAATTCCACGGGATGGACCTTCGGGCGAGGCCGCAGCCGAACTACTTGACTGGCCGGGAAGGATCGGACCTCTACCCTAACTACCAGGTTAAACGGATATGTAAGGATCCAGCCTTTCCACTATCTAGTGGGTTAATCAAAGGGGGCGGAAGGATCTATCCTTTCCGCTAAATACGGGGTTAAGTAAGGACGGAAGGATCTAGCATTTTCACTAAATACCAGGTTAAGTAAGGGCGGAAGGATCTAGCCTTTCCACTAAATACGAGGTTAAGTAAGGGCGGAAGGATCTAGCCTTTCCACTAAATACGAGGTTAGGTAAGGATGGAAGGATCTAGCCTTTCCACTAAATACGAGGTTAAGTGAGGGCGGAAGGATCTATCCTTTCCGCTAAATACGGGGTTAAGTAAGGATGGAAGGATCTAGCCTTTCCACTGAATACCGTATTAATTTATATTAATTAATTAATATTAATTCGTATTAGTTACCCGAGTCGGATCCCGACTACCGACTGATGTTTCTGCGCGGGAGAAAAATGAAGGGGGGGGGGGGAGGGGGGGGGATGGCAAAATAATTAACACCAAGATCCTTTTCGTTATTATTTGTGCTATTTATTCACTTGTTTTAATTTGTCCGATTCACTGCACCGTCTTTTCGTTTATTTCACTAACCTCCTTCTCCCTGTTGACACACTTATCGGTTCGACCGTGTTTTTCCGCGCGCGTGACCGCCTCGATCGAGACCCCCAAAACAAGAGAGCGAACCTTCTCGACGTGTGGCCGCATTACGTTTTTCCTCCTTTTCCCTGTCTTCTTCTCTTGTTTGGGATTTGCAGTATTTTCCACAGTATTTTAGTATCCATGATAAATATCGGTTGCCCACATCTGATTTCACCCAGAGGGTGGCGAGTGGTTCGGAACCCAACTAAAGACTTTAATTTTAATCAACTTAAACGTATTTTACTACTTGACTTCTTGTCACCTTTTCCTTAATGAATATAAACTAAAAACTTCAATAGAAAATAACAAAAGAAAGGAAGATAAACTAAAGACTATAATAAGAAATAACAGAAGAATAGCGTCCGATCGCTTAGGATGCTGTAGCGTCCCGGTCGTTAGAGTGGGTCGTCACACCTTAAAAATTGTAAAAAGGACTGCGGTATCCAAACTGCAGAACTTATTAATAGAACCCAAAATGGAAAAAAACAGTCAAAAGTGGAAAACCATTTGGATTCGATCAATTTTTTTTGTTCTAATAATTACAATAATACTAGTATTGAAAATATTGTTCACCCGAAGCAATGCATGCTCGTATCTCTACAATGAGTCTTGTATTGTAACATAGACAAAGTTATAATGCGAGTCAGTCGCTAATAAGCTCTCAAGCTGATTAGATCACTTCGTGTGTTTTTCATTCTCTGCGGTTATAACGGTCATCCCCTTCAATAGGTTATGGGCCCAGGTTACCCAGACAAGCATATGAAGAAAATCATAGTTTGAGTGGTGACTCGTTTTGTTTTTTACTGCGGATATCGGAAACAGAAAAAATGAGTGCGATGTACCAAATTGAAAAGCTGGACGAAAAGAATTACGACTCTTGGTGCGTCCAGATGCGCAGTGTTTTGGTGCACTCTGAGCTGTGGGAAGTCGTATCAGGGCAGTTAAAACAGGAAACTGCTCCAGAGGGAGTGAACTGGCTAGGTTTGGATCAGAAAGCATTGGCGACAAACAATGACCGGATACATAAGTTCTTTTGTCGAAATCCTAGATCAACTTGCAAGTGTTAATATTGATTTAAATGAAGAGCTGCGAGCGATCATTTTACTTTCCAGTCTCCCAAAAGAATATGAAAGTTTTGTTGTTGCCAAAGAAACGCGTGACAATTTACCTGCATTCGAAAATCTGTGCATAAAGTTGAAGGAAGAAGGAGAAAGAAGAGACAGTGGAAAAACAACGAGTGAACAAGCGTTGGTGGCTAGACAACGGCCGAGAAAAAGCAAACCAACGGTAAAGTGCTATAAATGTGGCGAACGCAGCCACATCCAGAGAAACTGTCCAAATAATCGACCAGCGTTGGAGAGTAACGGCCGAACGAAAACACTGAACTGTTCTCTTTTGGGCGCACTGAACAGCGGTTCTCTTGATCAGGCGATTTGGTGTCTCGATAGTGGCGCAACCAGCCACATGTTCTGTGAGAGAAGCATTTTCACAGAGTTTAAAGAGCACACCCAAATGATTGGACTCGCTGACGATGGCCTGTTGAGAGCGGAAGGAAAGGGCGAAGTGAATTTGCAAATAGGAGAGTGTCGACTAAAGCTATCAGTAAATAATGGCTGTGTAGTTACTTTTGGTAAATACGGTGCAAATGTTGTGCAGGATTACAATGACGTCCATATAAATGTAAACAAAGTCGGAAACTTGTACTTATTTTCTGAATCGCAAAATAAATGCTATGCTGCACATGAGCCTGACGCAATTTTATGGCACAGAAGGTTCGGACACTTAAATTACTCAAGCCTTACGGAGCTCAGTAAAGCCAAGTTGGTGAGCGGAATGGAAAAGGCCGATTTTTCGAGCAGATCGCCATGTAAGACGTGCATGGTGAGCAAGATATCCGTGAAACCTTTTCCATCTCGAACGGAAAATCGAGCAGAGGAGTTGTTACAGCTAGTTCACTCTGACGTGTGTGGACCATTCGGAACAAGTTCGCTAGGTGGCTCAAGATATTTCCTAACATTCGTAGACGACAAGTCGAGGCGCGTGTTTTATTTCCTGAAGCGCAAAGACGAAGTGTTTGATAAATTCGTTGAATTTAAAAATATGGCTGAGCGACAAACGGGAAAGAAACTTATCTGCATCCGAAGCGACAACGGTCGCGAGTACGTCAATCGTACATTTGATGATTACCTGAGATCGAATGGGATAATACGGCAGCTGACAGTCCCCTACACGCCGCAACAAAACGGAGTTGCTGAGCGTTTAAACCGAACTTTGGTAGAGATGTCCCGATGTTCACTAGTGCAGTCTGGACTATGCGAGGCTCTGTGGGCAGAGGCAGTTTACACTGCGGTATACTTACGCAATCGGTCACCTACAACTGCTGTGGCCATCATGACGTCCATAGGCGTGGACTGGTAAGAAGCCATCTGTCAGTCATCTCAAAGTTTTTGGCTCCGTTGCAGTGGCGCTAGACAAGGCTAGACCTAAGGGCAAGGAGTACCGCATGGTTGGGTATTCGAGAGCGGCCAAGGCGTACAGGCTTTACGACCCTAAAAAACGGCAGGTGGTCGAGAAGAGAGATGTTCTCTTTGACGAAAATGACGGTGGACAGCAGATTTCTGGAGATGAGACGATTTCGTTTGATTGGCAGCGGACCGCGGAAATACCAATCAGTTATGGCGAGGACATCGAACAAAAATCCACTGAGCTGGCTGAGGGCATCCCTGATAAACACGGCATCATAGATGAAGGCGGCGCCGATAGTGAGGAAATGGACTGCGTGGGTAATGAGGACGAAGGCGGTTTGGAGCTGGAAGTGGATCGAGTCGGACGTGGCAGGCCAAAGATTTTACGTACGGGCAGACCCGGTCGCCCAAGGAAACAGTATAATACACTTGGAAATCGGGCTGCGAGTGAAATACAAATACCATCGACGTACAATGAAGCGGTCAGCGGTGCACTTTCTACCAGGTGGCGCAAAGCGATGCGTTCTGAATATGATGCCTTGATTACGAATCAGACCTGGGAAGTAGCCGATCCACCTGACAACCAGAAACCCATTGGTTGTAAGTGGGTGTACAGTGTGAAGCGTGACTCATCTGGCAATGTTGAAAGGTTCAAGGCTCGTCTAGTAGCGAAAGGCTGTTCCCAGCGTTATGGTGTAAACTTTAGCGAGACTTATTCACCAGTCTGCAGATTGGAAAGCATCCGGTTGATTTTGGCCATGGCAGCTGAAATGGAACTCTACGTTCACCAGATGGATGTATGCACGGCGTACCTCAACAGCGATCTGGATGCGACAGTGTACATGCAACAACCCGAAGGTTATGAAGACGGCATCAAGACGGGAAAGGTACTATTGCTGAAGAAGGCAATATACGGACTGAAGGAGGCTGGAAGACAATGGAACATTATTGGATGGTGTTCTGAAAAACATTGGTTTTCTTCCAACGGAAAATGAGCCTTCTTATATAAACGAGTTGGCGATGGTAATATTGCGTTAATCCTTATTTACGTTGATGATCTCATTATAGCGTGTAAAAGCAAACCAGCTCTGATTGACATTAAGACATCGATTTCGACGGCTTTCGAATGTGTTGATAAAGGCGCAATACGACTGTTCCTCGGCATGGAGATTGAACGCGAGGGTGAACTGGGAGAAATCACTCTTGTGCAGACGCAATTCATTCAGGATTTGCTGCGTCGACATGATCTACAGTGCTGCAGACCTGCATCTACGCCTTTGGACGCAGGGTATCAGGTTGCGTGTGACGAAAAATGCTCTAAGGTGGACGAAACAGCGTATCAATCAGCAGTTGGCGAGCTGACGTGGTTGGCACTCACGGCTTGACACGATATTTTGCATTCCGTTACGAAATTAGCACAGCGAAACAAGCTGCAAGCTACAAGCTGCACTACAAAGGGACAGGACAAGCTCTCGTTGGCTATGTTGACGCCGACTGGGGCGGCGATAGGATTGATCGAAAATCGTTTACTGGCTACGTTTTCTTCCTAGCCGGTGGCCCAATCTCATGGAAATCGGAGAAGCAGCACAGCGTGGCTCTCAGCAGCACTGAAGCAGAGTACATGGCGTTGTCGACGGCGTGTAAGCAGGCAGTTGCTACTAGACGGCTTATTATCGAGCTTGGTTGTGGCGACGCGAATATTCCAACGGTCATGTATGGTGACAACTTAAGTGCCCAACAATTGGCAAAGAACCCAGTGTAGATATAAGATATCACTTTGTACGTCAGATACTAAACGAAGGTCAGATTGTTTTGAAATATGCTTCTACTGAGGTAATGATTGCAGATGTTTTGACCAAGAATTTGGCGAAAAAGAAACACCATGAATTTGTAAGAATGTTGAATTTGTACTAGCAATATTTATAACGTGCTTGCATTGAGGAGGAGTATTGAAAATGTTATTCACCCGAAGCAATGCATGCTCGTATCTCTACAATGAGTCTTGTATTGTAACATAGAAAAAGTTATAATGCGAGTCAGTCGCTAATAAACTCTCAAGCTGATTAGATCACTTCGTGTGTTTTTCATTATCTGCGGTTATAACGGTCATCCCCTTCAATAACTAGTTGCCACCCTGTCTTTAAAAATATTCAGTACTTAAAAAAAAACAACTACAAAAAATATATGAGAAGAGCATTCTCTCTCAATAACTTTTAATGGAATGAAATACAGTTGTTGACAAATTGTTATCGTATAAAGAAGTGAGTATGTACTAGCTTTACGAGGCAGACTCGAGACGGCATTTGAATTTTTCGGGAGTTATTAAAAAGCTCAATGAAGGGTTTGATTCCGTTTGTGCCCAGTTTAATAATAAAAAATTACTAACCGAGTCGCCCAAACGAAAAAAAGCTAGCTTAACGGCAGTTAACAATTTTGTGGAATTCACCCCAAATTCGAACCCGTTAGCTGCAGCAATTTCTGTTGACTTAGCAACTGTGACAATGATTACCGCTGGGTCCAGCGGAGTCCCTGCTTCTGGGTGTCTTGTTGGGAAAAAATCTTCAGAGCCGGCAGAGATATCAAATTCGGTGTTGTTGTTTCTGGCTCTCAGCCAAGTGAGGTTGACTGCTGCTAGGGGGCGTAAGAAACTTTCAGTTGTTCCACATAGGAAGCAATTATTTGTTTCTAGATTTGTTATCCTGGTTAACCAAATCTGGGGAGGTTTTGGAATTTATACGGGAAAAATTCCCATCTGAGGATATTGCAGTTAAACAATTTCGATTTTCGTACGCCCATCATCATATCATCTTTTAAAATATTAAATTTTTTATTTATTTGGTGTATAGTTAAGTATGTCACCTAACTTAACAACTTAACAATTAATACATTTATACATTTAGTGAATCGAGGTAACAGTAAATGTAGGAGGATATAGAATCAATAGAGGACTCAACAGATATACATTGATAGGCTGAATTATAATTAGTACATAAAACACGGAAAGGTTCATGCAGGGAAAAATTAGATCTCACAATTGGTAGACGGATAGGACGGAAGGCAGAGTTGGAGAATACACCGCACCACTTAGCAGTGGTATATACATATTGTGGATTCCATACCTCAGAACAGTACTCCATAATTGGGGCAACTAAGCTTACGTATAGCGATTTAGTTGTATACGGATCGTTGAACTCTTTTGCCCAACGCTTAATAAAGGCTAGGACGCCGGTAGCTTTACTGACTATAACTGAGATATGGCTATTGAAACAAAGTTTTTGACACAACCAACACACCAAGATCATTAATTTTCTCCACACGCTCCAATAAAGAGTTTCCAAGAGTGTACGAGGCTGTGTGGGCAGTAGTGCAGTGATAGCAAGTTTGTTGAGGCCCAAGCCTGGAAATTATTAAGGTCAGACTGAATAAGAGGATGTGAGCTTAAATTGGAAAACGACATACTGTAGTATAATTATCTATTGTTTCAGCATACGGTGTGTTCACTGTATCTTTCTTATTGAAAACACACTGTATATACATCCATTGCAAATGCCCAAATACTTACACATAAGATTACTTTGTAACCGGTCCCTAATATGTATAAGCCAGCCAACAAATATTCGTACAGCTATATACAGTAACATCTAAGAAACATTGCACATCATAAGAACTCGGATATACACAAGTGTCTCCGCAGCCAAGCTCTGCGAGCAGCGGCTCAGTTATGTTGTGTCAGCATAAAATCCTTTCACACGCCTTAGCGACAGTGCAGTCGAACTTATGTATAGCCGGCCGCTGCTACACATAAATATAAGCATTCTTTATGTATTTAGGCCTAAGACGATTTTAAACCATAATAAATGAACATTCGCAATTGCCTGGTCAAACGGGCAACATCAACTGAACTCCAAAGAATCTCCCACTTTAAACAACGATCCTGCCAGGAGCGCAGAAGAGGACCTTAAGGACCCTAGGAATCTCCGGATCACGAGGACTCTAAGGAATCCAAGCCTCCGCGATAGATCTAAAACCAGAAAAAAAGAGAAGAAGTAAACAAAAATATATGACATGTCAAAGCTAACAATCGAAGAATATCGTGCACGGAATGCTCGTAGAAAAGAGAAAGAATTAACGCGAATTCCAAACGTTAAACTGGCCTGAAAAAGAGGTGGCTAACTATATCGCGAGAAAAAAAGAATCAATTACCTTAAATGCCTATTATTCACGCAACAACCACCTCCACCGTGGAATGTCGCGAATCAGTTATCGAGAAATTAGGCATACTTAAAGAAAAATCGCCCTGAGGCGTAAAAGTAATGGATGCGGCCCACAATCGTCTGACCACATACAATTAAATTCGACCAATTCTAATAACATTAAAATTTCATGCGGAGCTTCGAACGTGACCAATGCATCGCAGGACCAGACCAGGGACCGGAAGAAACTAAGCCCGAAGGACATATAGGCCGTCCTTTGGACCTCATGCTCCAAAGTGCGATGAACATATAGGCCGTTCATTGCACCACCGTGGGGAACATCGAAAGGGTTCTCTGAATATTGTTCCCGACTCACTTTCCCGTGTTAACGAAGACGTGGTAGCCGCTATAGACTTACGCGACGGATTTTTAGTGGACATGAACTCAGAGTATTTCCAATCAGCTAAGTATGCTTCTCTTGTAGAAAAGGTGAAAGCAAACCAAGAGAATTTTCCCGATCTTAATTTGATGGAGGTTGATGCACTACGAGCAGTACAAACAAGTGGCTTAACGATACCAAGCACGTGCTTGTTACGCGCGGGATCCTTTATGCGAGTTCGCGAGGAAAATGCATGAAACAAATAAATACGGGACACATGGCTACAACTATGATTGAAGGAAATGAGATAAAATTTTAGTTTTTAATACAGGGATAGAAGTTGAAGTACAAATTAAATGATAAAGATTGTTATAATTAGTACAGAGAACAAGAAAGGGCTCATGCAGACTAAAATTAGATGTACATCGGGGCAAATTAAGAAGGTAATAGTTTCGTGTTAGTCTAACGGGAATATTAAAAGTTAAACGGTTTACCAGTTCTACAGAATCAATATCACCTCTTATAAGATTTTGCATAAAAATAGTACCAAGCATTATTCTACGGTTTTCAAGTGTAGGTAAATTAAGCAATAGTAATCTAAAAATAGTACCGACTCAATACGGTCGATGTGCACTTGATATTGTGGACTCCAAACAGAAGAACAATATTCCAAAATAGGACGGACAAGGGAGGTAAATAACAATTTGGTTATATAAGGGTCATCTTTTGGTTGGTCTTTTGACCAACGCTTTATAAATCCAAGAACACTCATAGCTTTGTTGACAGTCGACATTATGTGGCAGTCAAATTTAAGCTTAGGGTCCAAAAGAACACCTAAATCGTTTACTGAATATATACGATCAAGTGGGGAGTTCTGAAGCGAATAACTTAAAAACGTAGGGGTACCTCTATAAAAGGTCATTACGTTACATTTCAGGCAGTTCAAATTTAAGAGGTTATACTCACACCATATCTGAAAATTATCAATGTCTGATTGTAAGCCAAAACTAGACTCAATCTTATTATATGTCAAACAAAGCTTAACATCATCAGCATACATTAGTACACGAGAATGTGTTACGATAGACGGAAGATCGTTAATAAACAAGGTAAACAGCAAAAGGGCCCAAATGACTACCCTGGGGCACTCCCGATGTCACGTTGATCATTTTGGAGACAGCGTTCTTAAATATAACTCTCTGAGTCCTTCCATTCAAATAACTTGAAATCCAAGTTAATAGATTACATGGAAACCCAAGCTGATCTAATTTGAATAAAAGGAGAGAGTGGTTAACAGAGTCAAAAGCTTTGCTGAAATCTGTATATATAACATCAGTCTGCATTTTTTTCTTAAATCCATTTATTACAAGAGATGACAATTCAAGGAGGTTAGTAGTGGTCGATCTTCTCTTAACAAAACCATGCTGACACGGTGATATTAGTGAGGAACATAAGTGTTGCAAGTGAGAAGTAATAATTCGTTCAAATGCTTTCGGAATTGCCGACAATTTAGAAATACCTCTATAATTCTGGGCATCCGCCTTCGCACCCTTTTTGTGGAGTGGAATAATGAAAGAGTCCTTCCAGATAGTTGGAAAAATTGAAGATGAAATAGACACGTGAAAAACTTTAAGAATCGGTTTACAAATGGTTAAAGCACAAAACTTATGCACACACCCAGGAAGTCCATCAGGATCGGGAGAATAAGTTGGCGTTGTTGTTTCTAAGTCTCTTAAGAGAGAAATTTCGGTAATTACGGGGGAAAAAATACAATTAGCTCTGTTTAAGGGGTTAGGGTAGATAGATTTTGACCAAGCAGCCGAACTATGAGTAGTTTGGAAAAACTCGGCAAATAAATCCGCCATTTCAGAATCCGTCGATGCCTCTTTTGAGTTTAAACGCACCGAAGAAGGCAATGCCGAAGACTTACGCTTGGCATTAACAAAGTTATAAAACTGCTTCGGATCATTTGAAAATTCGAATTTACATCGATTTAAATACATAGAATAGCAGTGACTGTTGAGAGCATTGAAATCTGAACGAGCCACCACATATTTCGAAAAATCAGATGGCTTACCCGATTTTTTATACTTATTATAAGTGTTGGATTTAAGATTTTTAAGTGTTTGAAGCGCATTGTTAAACCAAGGAGGCCTGTTTTGCTTCGGAGGAAGCCTGTCAGGAACGCATTCGTCAAAAAAGATGTGTAAAACGCTATAGAAAAGTTCAATTGCACTTTCGAGAACCATGCAATTGTACAAGTCAGGGCAATTATATTGCAAAATCATATAATTTAGTTTATTATAGTCACATTTACGAAAACATCTTACTTTAGTTTGAGAAACTAAAGGAGAAAGGGTATCAGCACTGGGGAAAGAAGGGATAGAAGAGATTTTATAGCAGACAGATTGTGCTCATAAATGAATAAATTAGAGCCAGGAGGAATATAAGAGCAGGTTACAAAAATAGATAAGGATTGCAGGAACACTTTGACAATAACAAATTCAATTCTCTCCGATGTTAAACTAGAGGTAACGGCAATCAGTACACCACCAAAATAATTTTTTTTTTTTTTTGGCGCAGTGGAAGGTTTGTTGTTTGGCACAATGGAAATCCTTTTATTAGGCGCAGTGGGAGGCCTGTTATTTGTTTTCGGTTTATTGGGAACAAATTCTTTTATTACCAAATCATCATTAAGCCAAAAGCTTTCAGAAAGTAGTACATTAAACACATCAGGCGGAGCGAATATTTTAAGAGATGATATTCTACGGGATTACGAAAATTGAAATTGTTCAACCGCAATATCCTCGGATGGGAATTTTTCTCGTATAAATTCCAAAACATCCTCAAATTTAAGCTTCGGGTACAAAAGAACACCTAAATCGTTTACTGAATATATACGATCAAGTGGGGAGTTCTGAAGCGAATAACTTATAAACGTAGGAGTACCTATATAAAAAGTTATTACGTTACATTTCAGGCAGTTCAAATTTAAGAGGTTATACTCACACCATATCTGAAAATTGTCAATGTGTGATTGTAAGCCAAAACTAGACTCTATCTTATTATATGTCAAACAAAGCTTAACATTATCAGCATACATTAGTACACGAGAATGTGTTACGATAGAAGGAAGATCGGTAATAAACAAGGTAAACAGCAAAAGGCCCAAATGACTACCCTGGGGCACTCCCGATGTCACGTGGATCATTTTGGAGACAGCGTTCTTAAATATAACTTTCTGAGTCCTTCCATTCAAATAACTTGAAATCCAAGTTAATAGATTACATGGAAACCCAAGCTGATCTAATTTGAATAAAAGGAGAGAGTGGTTAACAGAGTCAAAAGCTTTGCTGAAATCTGTATATATAACATCAGTCTGCATTTTTTTCTTAAATCCATTTATTACAAGAGATGACAATTCAAGGAGGTTAGTAGTGGTCGATCTTCTCTTAACAAAACCATGCTGACACGGTGATATTAGTGAGGAACATAAGTGTTGCAAGTGAGAAGTAATAATTCGTTCAAATGCTTTCGGAATTGCCGACAATTTAGAAATACCTCTATAATTCTGGGCATCCGCCTTCGCACCCTTTTTGTGGAGTGGAATAATGAAAGAGTCCTTCCAGATAGTTGGAAAAATTGAAGATGAAATAGACACGTGAAAAACTTTAAGAATCGGTTTACAAATGGTTAAAGCACAAAACTTATGCACACACCCAGGAAGTCCATCAGGATCGGGAGAATAAGTTGGCGTTGTTGTTTCTAAGTCTCTTAAGAGAGAAATTTCGGTAATTACGGGGGAAAAAATACAATTAGCTCTGTTTAAGGGGTTAGGGTAGATAGATTTTGACCAAGCAGCCGAACTATGAGTAGTTTGGAAAAACTCGGCAAATAAATCCGCCATTTCAGAATCCGTCGATGCCTCTTTTGAGTTTAAACGCACCGAAGAAGGCAATGCCGAAGACTTACGCTTGGCATTAACAAAGTTATAAAACTGCTTCGGATCATTTGAAAATTCGAATTTACATCGATTTAAATACATAGAATAGCAGTGACTGTTGAGAGCATTGAAATCTGAACGAGCCACCACATATTTCGAAAAATCAGATGGCTTACCCGATTTTTTATACTTATTATAAGTGTTGGATTTAAGATTTTTAAGTGTTTGAAGCGCAATGTTAAACCAAGGAGGCCTGTTTTGCTTCGGAGGAAGCCTGTCAGGAACGCATTCGTCAAAAAAGATGTTTAAAACGCTATAGAAATGTTCAATTGCACTTTCGATATCCATGCAATTGTACAAATCAGTCCAATCATATTGCGAAATCATATAATTTAATTTATTATAGTCTCATTTACGAAAACATCTCACTTTAGTTTGAGAAACTAAAGGAGAAAGGGTATCAGTACAGGGGAGGCCAATTGTCAATTCCAATGTAGGATGATATCGGTCTTCAGGTACAACAAGTGCGTCAATTCTAGATACCGTTACTTCATGCGGATCTGAAACAAATACAAGGTCCAATTGTCTGTTTATTGAATTTCGTATAAAGCATACTTGCTGTAACGATAATTCGAGAAGGCCATCCACAAAATCATGGGCTGATAAAGGTGTAGCGGCAGGTGAGTCAGTAGGAAGAAACCAAGAGATATTAGAGAGATTAAAGTCACCCAAAACAATCAAAAGGTCTCTGTTGGAAAGAAGGGATATAACGAATTTAATAGCAGACAGATGGTGCTCATAAATGAAAAAATTAGAGCCAGGAGGAATATAAGAGCAGGTTACAAAAATAGATAAGGATTGCAGGGAAACTTTGACACTAACAAATTCAATTTCGTTAGAGATATGAAAGTTAAGTCTCTCCGATCTTAAATTAGAGGTAACGGCAATCAGTACACCACCCACCCTACGTGGGGAGCGATCGGTCCTATAGGTGTCAAAATTTTTTGCCAGAACTTCAGAGTCAGATATTTCTGGTTTCAGTCAAGTTTCCGTAAAAGCCAAAATATCTTCAGTAAATGCTGAGGAGTCAGCATAAAGCTTTGGTAGCTTCATATTTAAGTCCTCTAACATTTTGATAAGCCAAAAATACATTTTTTAGTTTTTTGGCGCTGTGGAAGGCCTGCTATTTGGCACAGTGGAAAGCCTTTTATTAGGCGCTGTGGGAGGCCTGTTATTTTTTCTCGGTTTATTGGGAACAAATTCTTTTATTACCAAATCATCATTAAGCCAAAAGCTTTCAGAAAGTAGTACATTGAAACCATCAGGCGGAGCAAATATTTTAAAAGATGATATTTTACGGGCGTACGAAAATCGAAATTGTTCAACCGCAATATCCTCGGATGGAAATTTTTCTCGTATAAATTCCAAAACATCCTCAGATTTGGTATCCGGGGTAAATCTAGAAACAAATAATTGTTTCCTATGTGGAACAACTGAAAGTTTCTTTCGCCCCCCAGCAGCAGTATGAACCTCACTCGGCTGAGACCCAGATACAGTACCTACTGTACCTATAGGTACAGTTTGCACCGAATTTGACATCTCCGCCGGCTCAGAAGATTTTTTCCCGATAAGACCTCCAGAAACAGGGACTCCGTCGGACCCTGCGGTATCCATTGCCACCGCTGAATCGACAGAAATTGCTGCAGTTACCGGGTTCGCAATAGGGGTGGGTGCCACCAATTTTTTTAATGCCGTTGAGCTAGCTTTTTTGCGTTTGGGCGACTCGGTTAGTAATTTTTATACCCGTTACTCGTGGAGTAAAAGGGTATATTAGATTCGTGCAAAAGTATGCAACAGGTAGAAGGAAGCGTTTCCGACCATATAAAGTATATATATTCTTGATCAGGATCACTAGCCGAGTCGATCTAGCCATGTCCGTCTGTCCGTCTGTCCGTCCGTCTGTATGAACGCTGAGATCTCGGAAACTATAAAAGCTAGAAGATTGAGATTTGGCATGCAGATTCTAGAGGTTAATACGCAGCGCAAGTTTTTCACGCCGATGTGCCACGCCCCCTCTAACGCCCACAAACCGCGAAAAACTGTGGCACCCACAGTTTTGAAGCTATATTAACGGGAAAAGAAATGTGTATTTGTTTCATCAATACATATTGATAGACCAAAGTGGGAAACCCCCCCTCCCCCCTAACGCCCACAAACCGCGAAAAACAGTGGCACCCGTCTGTATGAACGCTGAGATCTCGGAAACTATGAAAGCTAGAAGATTGAGATTTGGCATGCAGATTCTAGGGGTTAATACGCAGGCAAGTTTTTCACGCCGATGTGCCACGCCCCCCTAACGCTCACAAACCGCGAAAAACTGTAGCGCCCACAGCTTTGAAGCTAGATTAACGGGGAAAAAAATGTGTATTCGTTTCTTCAATACCTATTGATTGACCAAAATGAGCCACCCCCTCTCCCCTCTAACGCCAGCAAACCACGAAAAACTGTGGCACCCACAGTTTTGAAGCTTAAAGTTGTTTGGATGAGTAACGGGTATCTAATAGTCGAGGCATTCGACTATAGCGTTTTCTCTTGTTTATTATTAAACTGGGCGCAAACGGAATCAAACCCTTCATTGAGCTTTTTAATAACTCCCGAAAGATTCAAAAGGCCGTCTCGAGTCTGCCTCATAAAGCTAGTCATATCACTTACCAGTGTTCTGCAGGTCTCACATGCCCACATGAGACCGGCACGCTGCTCAAGAAAGTCTTTCATTCTGCCATTAAATCCTGCACATTTAACATGCATGATCGTTTCGCAGAACCGGCAAAATAAAATCTTCACCAGAAGAAAGAGTACAATTTTTCATTGAGCAAATAAGGGACATTATAAAAAAAAATCAAAATGTAAATATTTAAGAAAATAAAATTAAATTTGAAAAGTACCTCAAGTAAATTTGCCACTGGGATCAAATTCCAAAACCGCAAAGACACACAGCACAAAAAGTATAAGAGCGCGGATCACGAATAAAATCGAAGAGAGCGCGAGAGAAAAGTATTCTATCGACTGAGCGTGGCTTGTGGAACACCAACAAACTATAACGCACGGACAGTTACAATGTAAAGCAGGCGAGAGGGAGACAACGAGAAAGCACCCAAAAGTCTACACGAAATTTAGAGATGTACAAAGAGAGTGAAATTTACAGTTATAATAGAGAGCGGGAGAGAGAGAAGAGAGAGAGTACAAAAGTTTCAGCAAAAATTAGGAGAGTGCAAATTACACAAACAAAGCAAAGATGTTAAACAAATCTAATGGAAAAGTTAAAATAAACTATAACCACGTACCCGTTTACTGGGAGATCAATTTAAACCACTAACACAGTTGTTAGGCTAAACTTTGTTAATAAAATAAACACAAGACACCTGTAAAAGATCACGAAATAAAAAAAAAACTCAGAGCACAATGGTAAACACAACCGATCACAAGCGACGCTAAATCGAAATTGATTACTGACAGTGTTTATGTTTATCGGAATGCCGAGCACTTAACGGGAGAGCAAGTTCATGATGAGTATGCCTAGAAGCTCTGGATACCTAAAAACCTGGTTCCAGAAATCCTCTCGCGAGCTCACGATAATCCTTTATTATCTCACGGCGGCGATGAAGAGAGTAAGGCGTTACTATTTTTGGCCTGGTCTGGTTCCAGATGTAATGGCTCTTATACATTATATCGATATGGCATATGGCAAATTCCTTATATGAATATGTCCAAATATTGTCCAATTATCTATATGAATAATGCAATAATAGCGTATTGTTTGGATATGCCCATATTCATTATATGGTTATGGCATATGGCATATAACATATACAATATATGGATATGACCAAGAAACAATTCATATAGACATGTCAAATAAATAAATTATATGAATATGGAAGAGAAATGAGAATGAGAATAGATATAGCAAATAATCAAATTATATGCATATGGCATAAAAAAACAAGAAAGAAAGCTAACTTCGGCCAGCCGAAGTTTATATACCCTTGCAGATCATCCCAATTCAATTTGAAATTACAAAATGTTAAATTTAGATCTGCAAACAACAACGAACGAAATTATATGGCAGCTTTATAATATAGTCACCCAATTTATGTTAAATTTAATTCGAAATTCTAAAACATTAAAATAAACTTATATTCCAAAGTAGAAGAGAATACAATAAAAATTAACAAAGCTATAATTTTGTTCCTATTAATTTCCCTTTAGTTTTCCAATCGTTCCTATGGGAGCTATATGATATAGTCGTCCGATTTTTCTAAAATTTAATTCGAAATTCAGTTAAAAAATGCTATTTCCAAGAGCATAAGGTAATATGTCAAAAAACACATAAGTTATAATTTTTTTAAAAATTTGTTTCCGATTTTTCCTATGGAAGCTATAAGATATAGTTGTCCGATCCGGCCGGCTCCGACTTATATACTACCTGCAATAGAAAGACGACTTTTGGTAAAGTTTCAGCTCGATAGCTTCAAAACTGAGGGACTAGTTTGCGTAGAAACGGACGGACGGACGGACAGACGGACAGACGGACGGACAGACGGACAGACGGACATGGCTAGATCGACTCCTCTAGTCATGCTGACCAAAAATATATATACTTCATTGGGTCGGAAACGTCTCCTTCACTGCGTTGCAAACTTCTGACTGAAATCATTATACCCTCTGCAAGGGTATAATAAGCTGTACATTAATATGGATATGGCATATGGCATATTCCTTATATGGATATGCCCATATAATAATAATAATATTTTTATTATATCAAAATGTCAGAAAAATTAGCTATTTGAATATGACAAGTATAGCGAATTGTATAGATATGCCCATATTGATTATATGGATATGGCATATTGGCCATATGCCATATGGCATATCTAATATACAATATATGGATATGACCAATAAATAAGCTATATAGATAGACCTGTAAGCTATATAGATAGACCCCTTGCCGATATTTATTGACTATATATTTTGTACCCCTTAAAAATTGTACAAAGGACTGCCGTATCCAAACTGCAGAACTTTCTTCTAATGCAAATGGACTTTTCTCCTGCATAAACTATTAGGTAGGGCTTGTACAACCCATATTATTAAAAAAAAAAAGGTTTTCAAATAAATAGAACCCAAAATGGGAAAAGAACAGTCAACAGTGGAAAACCCTTTGAAATAATGGCATAGTTCTGTATGAATTTCCTGAAATATCCCGTTAAACCCAAAAAACTTTCAAGTTGCTTCAAAGTTTGTGGTGACTTGAATTTGGCCACAGCATCTATCTTCTCAGGGGTTGGATAAATCTTCTGATTTTCAATAATATGGCCGAGGAACTGTATGCGGGTTTTTAAAAAATGACATTTCTTAAGATTCAACTCGAGACCATATTCTGAACAGGTGCTAATAACCTCCCTCAGGTTACGCAATGAGCTTTCTTCATCCATAGCCGGTATGATGATGTCATCGATGTAGGGCAAAGCTATGCCTTTGCGAGTGAGCTCACGAAAAATTGCGTTAACATGTCGCTGGAAAACGCCAGGTGAGTTTGAAAGGCCAAAAGGTACCTTCAAGAACTGATATTGCCCACTTTGAGTGACAAAGGATGTGTATTTTCGACTGGGCTCTGAGACAGGTACATGAAAGAATCCATTTTTCAAATCGATCGTGTGGAAAATCTTGGCATCTTGGAGTCTGTCCAGCTGATCGTCGATTAGGGGCAAGGGGAAATGGTCTTTAACGATTACCTTATTGATCCTACGAAAGTCGATGCAGAGTCTTGGGGAGCCGTCACGCTTCTTTACCATTACCACTGGGCTGGTGAACTCGGAGTCCGACACTTCAATGATTCCAGATTTAATCCATTCGTCCACCTGCTCCTCTACCAAACGCGTCTCAGCAAATGGCAAGCGCCTTGGCCTGGCGAAAATCGGGGTGTCGTCTTTCAGGATGATGCGCATCTCGACTTTGGTGGTCTTCAGGTGAAGCGGCTTGTAGTTTTTTATAATTTCGCGAACTTCGTTTTTGGCAAAAATACTTGCTTGCTCGTTGATATTGAGTTCGTTGGAATTCTCTGCGACGTCGATTTTCATTACGTTGACTAGATCGTTTTGTTCTACCGAACTCGGCATCTTACGCACTTGCAAACCGTCGCGATTGAAAAGGATTTCAGCATGTAAACAAAGTTCTTCGCCGACGATCAATTTGAAATCCATGCAACCGATTGGAACAACGTAGAAATCCAACTCGAACTCGTTATTGTCAATGAGAATCGTCTCTTTGAAATGTCCAATTGGATTTATTTTGTTCGCGTCGCGCTCGCTGCCGAAACCAATTAGAGACACACTACAGTTTTGCAGTCTCGGACGTCGTATACCGTTGTACAGATCTTCGCGAACCAGGTTGAATTTACTACCCGTGTCAAACAGAGCTACGCACTTTTCGTTAGCGAGAACAACTTCTTTGCTTGTTAGATTACTTTTTGACCGCATTCGATGGGTGTTCACTTTATTGTTCTCTGCTTTTTCGTTTTCGTTACAGTTGCGCGAAATATGTCCGTACTGGTTACACTTGAAACATTTAGTGCGCCCCCTTTTTTAATTTTTTGGCTTTTTTTTTGGAAAACTTTTTTTGTTTCTCCGTCGACACTTTCTCTCGCTCGTTCTTTGTAACGTAACATTTCAGCTTCTCTTTGAACTCACTGATGTTTCTGGCACCGTAGAGGAGTGTTTTGTCAATTGAATAATCGTCTACGCCATCAATTACGTATTGAATCAAAACCGAATCACAAATATCCCCGCGAATTGCCAGATCCTTCATTCGGTACAAGTAAGCGAAACTACACTCGTCCTTTGCGCGTTTGCTTTTGCTCAACTGCTCGTGAATTTGTTTGCTGTTCACAATAGTTTTGAATTCATTTAAGAGAGCGTTTTTAAGAGCATTCCAGGTGCTCAGACCTCTCTCACTCATGATGAAAAGTTTAGCAGTGCCTCTCAGCGATTTTTTCGCGAATATCAACTTCTGAACGTCATTCCAGCACATTATTACCGCTTGCTCTTCAAACTCAGTTAACCAGGACTCAATTGAAAATGAGTTAGTACCGTCAAATGTACGAATCGAGTCTTCCATGTCGCGAAAACTAAAAGCGAACCTCGGTGTTGCCACTTCGTTGCTGAATTTTGTCGTCTTCTCTTTCTCAGCACTTTTGGCGGATTTTGCCTTCCATTTTGTTCTTCGGCAAACTCGTCGGTTCGTGTGGTTCTGCCGCTCACAAATACATCGTCATTTTCGTCCTCGTCGTCTGAGGATTCAATTTGATTGTGTGCGAGAAGCCTATTTTGCAGCAAATTGCGAAATATGTGGAGTCCAACGTCGTCTACGTTGTAGGATATGTTTAACACATTGCAAATTGAAACCAGATCGCCTTCGCTTAGATTTTCTTGAAGGTAATTATCCGAGTTTTCGTCGAAATCGAAGCCGGAAAAATTACGAAGTCGTTGGCGGTTGCCCCGATCACCTTCACTCTCAAACACGAATTTGTGAAAGGCTAAAATGTTCTCCCTTTTGCTACTGCGCAAAGTTGCACTTATGAAATCGTTTAAACAGCTCATGGTTTTGAAAAATTAAATTTTAAGTCGTCGAATTAATGTTTTAAATTGTTACGCACATCGTTTTTCTTGTTGCAAATTCTTTTACGTCGTAGTTTTTTGCAAGTTCACTTCGCACACTTCTTCGGTTTTTCTTTTCACTTCTTTCACTAATCCCGGCGAGCTCCCAAATGTGGGATTTTTTGAGTATTTAGATTAAGTATTTAAGTTTATTTATTGTTTAGTTTAGGTTAAATATAAAATAAGGAAATGAACATTGGTAAATTGAATTTCACGCGTCTTTTTCGTCTTTCGGCCAACGTCTTAGAACCGCACTAGTCAGAAGCTCAAAATCAACTCATCCGTCGTTACTCGTCGTCTTCTCGTCTTTCCTCTGGGTCTTCTCGTCGTTCATCACTATTCCTTCTAGTGTTTCGTCTTTGCTTCTTCATATGGGTTATTCGTCGTTGGTCTCGTTGAGCTCGAAATGTTGTCTAGGGTATTGAGTAATTGTGGAATGCTCGCCTCCCAAAGCAGACACACCCCACATATATAAAATATATTTCATACACCATATATTACAAATCTCTCGCAATCCCGAACACAGAATTATTTTCGTCGGCCCTCCATAAATATATTAAATAAAATCCTACCAGCCGATGTGAAATAATTTTCTCAGTGTGTTTTTTCTTCTCAACATATTTTGGGGCCCTCTCAAACTCGATCCATATTTTTTTGGACCTCTCATACTCCATCCATACATACATGCGAATTGAAGTACCGCAAAAAGCTCTAAATTCCCGCGCATTCCAGCGTCACCAATACACAGCCCGCAAAAGTTCGGGCATTTGTTTTCAATCATCCCAAAATGAAAAATTAAATACCAAGTTCAACTTCAAATAGAAATACTGCCTGATCCGAAAAAAATACTGTCGCCATCCTTTGGAAATAAAAAAGAAAACTGAGAAAAAAAATTTTGCGGGAGGCTCAAGGTCAGTCCTCCTAGGCACCTCCATCATTAATATATGCCATCGGGGTTCCAGTTATCAAGCGCGAGCTTTAATAGACTCCGGATCTGAGGCGACCTTCATTACTGAGCGCCTTTTCAACCTGATTAAACTGCCGTTCCAGGTGATCCAAGCACAGGTAAATTACGAATTGACGGCTCCCGAAAACTAGTAAAGCACGAGTCAACATACTAGTTAAATCACTTCATAGTGGTTTCACACAACGGATTGAAGCCTTTGTATTACCGCAGATAATACCTGATCAGCCAGGCCAGCCTCTTTCGCTAGCGGCTACAAAATTATCCAAGGGAATGGTCTTGGCGGACCCCAACTTTGACAAACCAGGAAAAATAGACCTGCTCATTCGTGCAGAGCACTATTATTCTTTGCTGCTTCCAAATCAGAAGAACGTTACAACCAAAGGTCCAATTATGCAGAAACCAACGATTTAATAGAAAAATGTTGGACATTGGAAAACTTGGATACAACAGAAAAACATCGGTCTCCCACAGAAGCATACTGCGAAAACAATTTCGTTGGAAATTTAAGGACAGCACCAGATGAAAAATTCATTGTAAACCACCCGGTTTCTGAACACTCTTCAGCCTTGGGGGAGTCAAGGGAAAGAGTAACCAAAAGGTTTCTCGCGTTGGAGCGAAGAACTTCAGCAGACGTTTGGAAATGGTATTCAGACTTCATGGATTCACTGGGACGAATAGCTAAAACTTATCATGGTGCGGATAATCGCGTTCGGGTGGTTAATGTAGAAACAGCATCTGGGATATTTAAGCGGCCCATCACTCGGTTGGCGCCATTAGTCCCAAAAGAGCGCAGTGGCAAGCCCCAAAGGTCCAAAGATGAATCCCGTTTAGAATCTGATGAGCCAGGTAGCGATGGGCAGCATAGTCTTATAGTCTTGCTATGGATCCTGCCGGTAGCACTGGCGCAAACTGCCAATATTACGCGTTTCGACAACCAGCCCGGAATCTCGGAATGGACTATCATTCCATATTACGATTTAAAACCGTATTGGAGTGTAGCTAACTCACGCTTTGGAGTCCATGACGACAGATATGCAGACGACATGGCCAAGATTATAACTGAGGTGAAATCCAGAGAAGACGTATTGATGATGTTACTCAAGAATCAGACTTCAATTTTGGATTCTACTATTAACATAGTCAGGAAAAGCAAGTCATCTACTGACAGCTGCATCAGAAATTTGGAGCAGCCACTAGCAACCATCAACAAGGAACGAGACAGATATCAAGGCGACCACTTGCAGCAAACCTTCGTAGTCTTAACTACCCAGTTAGCCCTGCTTGCAACTGGGATGCAGCGAATGCAAGCTGAAATTGCCCGCGTTCTCACCGACGTTCGTCATCGAACCATCAGTCCCATGCTGGTAACTCCTAAGCAGCTAAGAGACCAATTAGACAAAATTCGGGATCATCTACTTCCGGATCAGATGTTGCCGGTCTCGTAGGAAAATGTAATGGAACTCTATAAAATCATGCGCGCTGAGGGAACCACAACTACAGATCATGTCATATTCAAAATGACATTGCCTCTGGTATCAACAGCACAACAGGAAGTCTTAAGCATCATCCCCATCCCGACGTGGAAATCAGGAGGATGGAATCGATTCGACATTAAGACACCTATTATAGCTGTAAACTCCCACAGAGATCAATTCATTGGTTTTACTGAGGATGAGTTCGAGCAATGTCTAGTACTATCCAACAACGAACACATTTGCTTTAACCATCAAGCCGTATTCAACGCTGAAAATCGGTGTGAGTTTCAGCTATTCAACAACAAATCTGAAACACTCTGTGAGATTATTAAGTCGAAGGCAGGCTTGATTTGGTTAAGAACGCATCAACGGAACAGATGGATGTTTGCGTCTCACAACCAAATAGAACTTCAAGCTGTTTGCAAGGGAATGCCATCCACCATTCACCCTAATGGATCGGGTTTACTGTATTAGTATTAGCACATTCAGCACGATATTCACCGAATCACACTTAGCGTACATACATTTTCAACATAACAACGCCCGTTGTGGAAGACACATCAGAGTCAGCTCGAGAGACTGCAACCCAACCATCTGAATCAGACGAACTGGATCGTCTACAACAAAGGCTGGCTAAGCTAAAGGATACAGCATGGTCAAATCAATTTACCACCATGCAGCATCATCAAGTAGCCGCGTATGCGGCGTTAGCAATATCAATAATATTGATCATCGCATATAGTCTCCGAAGACGATTCGTCAACTGGAAGCCACGACGACGGACCTGCAACAACCAAGAGAACGACGAGCAGCCATCACCTACCTACCCCATGCAATTTTGGGTTCCACATTAGCGATGGTATAACATCTTTTCAACGGCCGGGAGAATGTTAAGACTCATCGACCTACATAATATAAGTAGTACCGCAGTTATAACAGACGAGCAAAGAATCGTATATCATAACTCTTACTGCCAATATTGTAATTTTAGAGCCAGACTGTCAGTCTGCTTAACAGTCATCAACCGGCCGACGCAGCGAAAATAGCTTACCTCATAAATCGGAAGTAGAGCAGTAATTTGACTAGCACTGCATATAGCACTTTGACCCACTGCGAGTTATGACGAATAGCTGTAATTCATTTTCCCTTTCTATGTACATATTTTGTTAACGTAAACACTTTTGTACCTATAAATACCGTTAAGTTTGTTGAATAAAATCAGTATCGATCTAAGAACCCAACTGACTGATTACTCACTAACCAATATCATAGTCCACCTAGTTCCAAGTGCTAGTTGCGACGACTACAGGCAGACAGTTCATGTGCTGTAGGCCAGACATCTACGCCGAGTACTAACAAAAAGTTTACTCTTTTTATACCCAGTCATTAGTTTGCAACGCATTGAAGGAGACGTTTCCGACCCTATAAAGTATATTTATTCTTGATCAGCATCACTAGACGAGTTGATTTAGCCATGTCCGTATGTCCGTCCATTTCTACGCAAGTTTTCTTTCTATTGCAGGTAGTACATAAGTCGGAACCAGTTGGATCGGACAACTATATCATATAGCTCCCATAGGAAGGATCGGAAAAATAATGGAAAAAAAATTATAGCTGCGGTGTTATTGTCATATGATCTCATGCTTTTGGGAATATAATTTTTTAAACTATTCTGAATTTCGAAATAAATTTTAGAAAAATCGGACGACTATATCACATAGCTCCCATAGGAACGATCGAAAAATTAACGGGAAATTAATAGGAAAAATCTTAACTTCGTAAATTTCTATTGTAGTCTCTTCTACTCTGGAATATAACTTTATTTTATTAATTTAGAATTTCAAATTAAATGTAACATAAATCGGACGACTATATTATATAGCTGTCATAGAATGGATCATCGAAAATTGTCAAAATAATACGCAAAATGCTAGAATTTTGTTTGCTGCAACATAAAGGCAAGTAAAACGAAATTTAATATTTTGTAATTTAATAGAAATGATCTGCTGGCCGAGGTTAGGTTCCTTTCTTGTTTTAATTACAATGCTTTTCATTTTTATAGCAAATGATAAAAAGGGGTATTTAAATTGTATTTAAAATTCAATTATAAGTTTACCACTTTTACTGCATGTAATTGCGTACATTGACTTCTAATTAAATTTAAAAAGGTAAAAAAATGCTATAAAATGAATGTCGACTTTCACAGAAATACTTTTTGTTATATATTGTCAATCTCACATCGGTTTTGTATTCCTCCATTCTATACACCTTCTATGTAGTACTTTAAGAATCTGGCAACTCTGTAAGCTTCGCATACAATAAAGCAGTCTGAAATAGAACTCAACGAGAACACAACATATTGGCGACGAGGAAAAAAGTGAAATATTTCGCCGAAAGATAAAAACAGTTAAATCGCATAAATCGTGTCGAGTAGTCGATTTTCATCAAGATGCCGGCAGATGATGATTTGATCCAATCGATACTTGCTCAACAGCAAGCATTTACAGAGGACATTATGGAACAGCAACAAAAATGGATGCAAGCAATGATGGATAGAAACGCTTTTCCAGGGCAGGGTGCTTCAATCCACACGGGTGAATTATCTGCGTGTCCTCCATTTTACAAATTCAACAAAGACAATAAAAACTGGGAGTCTTACTGTTATGATTTCATTCTTAATAATTTGCCTTATTTGAATTTGAATATATCTATAATAATATCGATACTTCAAATGTGTTACACTGTTAATTTAGTATATTTGTAGGGATATCGATAATTGGTATCGCCAGAAACGAAAGACACGGACACACTATTTTTGTGAGGGGATTGTGTGGAAAATTGTGAAACGGAGCAGTAGCGTGGATGAAAGACAAAATTGAAACGCATTTGAATTAAATAAATTGTTTGAAAGTAAATTTGTGTGTTTAAATTTACGAAAGGTGACATCTTTCAATTTTGTACTTTAAAATCAAAGCGTTCTCGGTTTTAGTACACGCTATTGCGAAATTGTTAAGTTTGGAGAATTTTATACATCCATATAGTGCTCTGCCGTCACAGCGCCATTGCCGCGTCGCTTTTGTACATACACTCTGCCGTTGTATGTGTGAATATATGGATGTACGCATGATCTCAGCCACTTGACTACGAATTTGATCTGAACCAATTTGGAGAATTTCATACATCCATATAGTGCCCTGCCGTCACAGCGCCATTGCCGCGTCGCTTTTGTACATACACTCTGCCGTTGTATGTGTGAATATATGGATGTACGCATGTTCTCAGCGACTTGACTACGAATTTGATCTGAACCAATTTGGAGAATTTCATACATCCATATAGTGCCCTGCCGTCATAGCGCCATTGCCGCGTCGCTTTTGTACATACACTCTGCCGTTGTATGTGTGAATATATGGATGTACGCATGATCTCAGCCACTTGACTACGAATTTGATCTGAACCAATTTGGAGAATTTCATACATCCATATAGTGCCCTGCCGTCACAGCGCCATTGCCGCGTCGCTTTTGTACATACACTCTGCCGTTGTATGTGTGAATATATGGATGTACGCATGTTCTCAGCGACTTGACTACGAATTTGATCTGAACCAATTTGGAGAATTTCATACATCCATATAGTGCCCTGCCGTCATAGCGCCATTGCCGCGTCGCTTTTGTACATACACTCTGCCGTTGTATGTGTGAATATATGGATGTACGCATGATCTTAACGTCGTGATAAAACTTCCGTATTAGACAATAAACACATTCTATGTAAAAACTTGGTATATGTGTAAGCGTCACTTACATACATACACAAAATATAATGGTGAAATTGACTAAGACTCGAAAGGTTCTGGGATATCACTGTGGTTGACCATAAGATAGCTGTGAGCCGAGGCACAGCTAGCCGCCAGGGCAAATAAATTACCTCCATCGGGTCACCTGTGTTGTATTCCGACTTTCGATATTAGTTAAGACACGTTTTATACATAAATGAACCAGTATAATTTACGAAGCAAAACAATGTCAGACGACGATGAAGATTTACTAAACAAGACGATTCTAGAGACTGCTAATAAAATGGACTCTGTAGCAGGTGAGACTCCAGGCCAGAGCAACGGCACCAATGCGGAAATTACTGCTTTGCTGGCGGCACTGCGAACAGATTTGCTGAAAATGAAAGAAGGACAATCGAGAATTCTAGCAGATATAAAACAGGCTCACATGGGAATAAAGCACAACCAAATGGAAATAAAGACTTTAGCCGCACGACAACTAAAGCAGTTCGAAACACTTACACAGAACAATAAAGAAGAAGCAGACGATATCGATCCTGAAAACACATCAGAACTAAACGTGCCCCAGCGTACATTTAGAGGATCTACCGTCCTTTTCTGGAATTACTGATGAGTGGCCACTATTTAAACAGAGTTTCGGTAAGATAGAACAAATCGTAACTTTTGCCACAAATGTCCGCGGAGTAGTCAATCATTAAACATCATCAAATTGCAAGCAACACCTTTATAACCCAATTTTGTTAGAAGAATTAATAAATAAATTGCCTACAAATTTACAGGTAGAATGGTTACAGAGCGTCGAGATAACTAATGCCGAAGCGTCTATTGTGCAGTTCTCTAAATGGCTGTGCGCTACCGCTAAAATTATAGGCCGTCTACCCTCCGTTATCGATGCCACGCTGAAGGCACCAGGTCACAAAACTACAAAGCCAATATTCATAGCCAAGACGCCAAATAGATCATCGAAATGTCTACTATGTCAATTGGAGCATCACCTAACTGAATGCAAAATCTGGAACGAAAACACGGATGTTCCAGGACGATGGGATATCGCCAAGGAAAATCGACTTTGCTTTGCTTGTCTTTCAAAGGGGCACAATGTACAAAGCTGTCAAAACCAACGAAAATGCAGGATTGAAGGTTGTAATCGTATTCATCATGAAAGTCTTCATTATGAGATGTCAAACAGAAACTCGTCCAACCCAGGGATGTCAGCAACCACTTCAGAAGATCCTCAACGAATGCTTTGCAGTATGGATACTCAGATAAGTACAACTAATTATCTGTTCAAAATCATTCCGGTTGTTTTATATGGGCCATTGGGAAAAATCGACTCTTTCGCCATGTTCGACGAGGGAAGTTCTGTAACCCTCATTGAACTTGAAATAGCTGACCAGCTTGGTCTGAAAGGTAGTGAGACTGCACTTACCCTACAATGGTACGACAATAAGAAAAGTACCGAAATGTCCAAAAAAGTACGTCTTGAGATTAGTGGCATGGATAAAGTTCAATATGATATGAAAGGAGTGCAGATGGTCAAAAATTTAGACCTACCCAATCAATCGTTTTCAAAAAATGAGTATAAACATTTACAACGTTTACCGATTGCAGACTACATGGACAGCAAACCGGTAATTCTAATCGGTCTAGATAATCTTCATCTAGGACTATCTAGAACCCTCGTCGAATTGGATCCGTTTCAACCAGTAGCCATTAGGACAAAGTTAGGCTGGCTGGCTTATGGTCCAAACAATCAGATGTCGTTAGGCCGCTCCAAATTATTTCACATAGAAGTCGAAAAAGAAAATGATCTACATAATCTTGTAAAAGAATATTTAGCAGCAGAGGATTTTGGCATATCTGAATTGCCACCCCTAGAGTCTATAGATAACATCAGGGCCAAAAATATAATGGAAAAGACGACTGTTAAAATGCAAGATAGATTCCAGATAGGATTATTATGGAAAGAAAATGTTAGGCTTGTAGAGAACTTTAACATGGCAGAAAAAAGATTGGTAGGAATAGAAAATAAAATGCATAGAAATCCTGAGTTTGCAGAAAAGTACAAAGAGGAAATGTTAAAATATTAACAAGGGTTACGCCAAAAAACTTACGGATGAAGAAATCGTTAATCGTAATCAACATGTTTGGTATTTACCACATTTTGCTGTACAAACTGTAAACAAACCTGGAAAAGTCCGTATTGTTTTTGATGCAGCAGCTGAGATCAACGGAGTATCTTTAAATTCATGCTAACTTAAAGGCCCAGACGAACAAAAATCACTTGTTTCAATCTTATTACAATTTAGATTGAACCAAGTTGGAGTGGCTGCCGACATCAAAGAGATGTTTTCTCAAATTAAAATACGTCCGGAAGATCAAGCAGCTCAACGTTTCATATGGAGAAATGGCGACACCACAAAACCCATCGAACACTATGCCATGACATCAATGATTTTCGGAGCGATATGCTCACCTTTCTGCGCTAACTATATTAAGAATAGAAACGCCCGACTATTCGAGGCACAATATCCCGCAGCCGTCGAAGCTATAATTGAAAATCATTATGTAGATGACTTAGTCATGAGCTTTGAATCTGAGGAACAAGCTATTGAGATTTGCCAACAAATTGTACTCATTCATAAGCAGGGTGGTTTTGAGTTAAGGAATTTCATATCAAACTCAAACAAACTTCAAAAGGTTATGAATGATGAACCACAAATAGAGAATATGGTTAACATGGAAAGTCAAAGTACCAGCGAGAAAGTATTAGGAATGTATTGGAGTACACAAACAGATGAATTTAAATTTAAAACGAAATTTCACCGAATTCCGATAGATGTCATAAAGAGTATGCGCGTTCCAACTAAGCGCGAATTCCTTGGGATAATAATGGCCATCTTTGATCCCTTTGGTCTCCTGGCTGACTTTACCATATTCGCAAAAATTCTTATGCAGCAGACATGGAGTTATAAGATAGGCTGGGATGAAACAATTCCAGAAGAAATGCATCAGGAGTGGGAATGTTGGTGGTCTGAGATACGTAACATGAAGAGTTTTCATGTTCCCCGCCACTATTCCAAGATTAAAATCACCAGTAATAACACTGAATTACATATTTTTGTGGACGCTAGTCAATCTGCCTTTGCCGCTGTAGCCTATTTGCGAATAATATGTAATGAATTAACCGAAATTGTATTTGTCTTAGGTAAAACACGACTAGCTCCGAAAAAGATTTTGTCCATTCCTAGACTTGAACTCCAGGCAGCTATTCTTGGTGTTCGCCTACATACTTTAATAAGAGAAAAACACAAGTTACCGACAATGGAATCTTATTTCTGGAGCGATTCGAAAACGGTTCTACATTGGATTCACTCGACGGCTCGAAAATTTAAACCTTTCGTTGGACATCGGATAGCTGAAATTTTAGCTACAACTAACGCCAAACAGTGGAGATGGATACCGTCGTCCTTCAATACTGCAGATACCGCCACACGTCAATCAACGACACCGAAAATCTGAAGTAGCAGCCCTTGGTTACATGGCCACCAGAGTGGCCTTCAATGGTTCCCTATAAGAACGCAGGACCGATGGAAGAAGAAATTATTGCGCACAAAGTCTTGAACTGCCAGGTAAACTTACCAATAATCAACTATACTAAATATTCATCTTACAGAAAATGTCAACGAGTGGTCGCCTGGCTTCTTAGGGCAAAGAGTATCTGGCTTAAAAATGATGTTTAAAGGGTGTACTAACAGTAGAAGAATTAATGGCAGCCGAAGTGACCTTATGCCGCTGGATACAAGAAGATAAAGAAATTGCCTTATTGCAACATAATAAGCCCATAACAAAGGATAGTTCCATTTTTTTACTTTCTCCATATATGGAACAAGATGGATTGTTACACCTCTCTGGTAGAATTGATGAAGCAACATTTCTTCCCGAACAAGCCCGTCGACCTATTCTTTTACCAAAGGACCATTATTTTTCGGAACTCATAATTCGACACTTTCATGAAGAATTCCACCATCAAAACTCGGCTATTACTATAAATCAAACACGTCAGAAATTTTGGATTCCAAACATAAAGACAATACTAAAGAAGATCTGTCGTACATGTACACAGTGTATCATCACCAAGAGCCAACCCAGTTCACAGTTGATGGGCCAACTACCAGCTGAACGGGTAACTCCATATGTCCGACCCTTTACTTACACTGGTGTTGATCTATTCGGGCCTCTTACTGTATCAATTGGCCGACGTCACGAGAAGAGATGGGGAGTAATTTTCACGTGTCTGACTGTTAGAGCAACCCATTTGGAACTTGCTGAAAACTTATCCACCGATGCCTTTATTGTCTGCTTACGCAATTTCATCAATCGTAGAGGAACTCCATTAGTCATTCGAAGCGACAATGGAACGAATTTCATCGGGGCCAAAAAAGAGTTAAATGACAACAGCAGCTTGTTTGATTTTGATGCCTTAATAAGCGAAACTTCGAAAAGAGCAATTAAATGGATATTTAAGTGTCCAGGACAGCCCAATGCAGGAGGTTGTTGGGAACGGCTGATCGGTATAGTTAAAAAACTATTAAACAAAACTCTTCGAGATGTTACACCCCCGGTTGAAACTCTTCGATCTGCTCTAATTGAAGCGGAGAATATTTTGAATTCACGACCTCTTACGGACATACATCTTGCACATATAGACGACGAACCATTGACTCCAAATCATTTTTTGATGGGATGTTTGAATTCTACTCAGACACCACATACACCGGAAGCGGCCATTTGTCTTCGCAAACAATGGAGAATCGCACAAACCCTTAAAGACCGAATCTGGAAACGCTGGGTGACAGAGTATTTGCCTCAGTTAATCCGTCGACAGAAGTGGCACACAACTAACCCAAACGTTAAGATCGATGATTTAGTACTCATTATGGATCCCAACTTACCCCGGAGTGCGTGGAAAAAGGGACGAATTACAAAACTGTATCCAGCACGTGATGGACAAGTGAGATGTGTTGATGTTCAGACTTCGAATAACACTATACGTCGACCAGTCTTAAAGCTTATCAGGCTACAATTTAATGGTGAATCTCAGCGCGATTCACAGGAGGGAGGGATGTTATGATTTCATTCTTAATAATTTGCCTTATTTGAATTTGAATATATCTATAATAATATCGATACTTCAAATGTGATACACTGTTAATTTAGTATATTTGTAGGGATATCGATAATTGGTATCGCCAGAAACGAAAGACACGGACACACTATTTTTGTGAGGGGATTGTGTGGAAAATTGTGAAACGGAGCAGTAGCGTGGATGAAAGACAAAATTGAAACACATTTGAATTAAATAAATTGTTTGAAAGTAAATTTGTGTGTTTAAATTTACGAAAGGTGACACTTACCTTGAACAGTTAACCCAGCATTTTAACGCGTATTCGGTTAGTGCAAAAATAAAGCAAAAGACTTATTTTCTTTCGTGGTGTGGCATAAGCATATTCGAACTATTGAAAAATCTGTTCGGGAGCAACAATTTGAACACGTATACATATTTTTAACAACAAAACGACACGTTGTTGCTGCTCGCTATGAGTTTTTTAAGAAGGAGATGAAACATTCACAAACGCACAAAAAGTGGGCAACCGACTTCCGCGGGATCGCTCGGGAATGCCAATTCGTCTGTGATGCCAACGGTTGCTCTTCTAACTATGTAAATGAAATGATTCGAGATCAGATCATAGTACATACACCATATGATGCCGTCCGTGCATCAGCTCTTCAGCTTATAGTTGCAGAAACCTATGAGAAAACTTCAAAAACCGTGGCAGCCCTCAAAGAAACAGTATCAAAGCAAGACCCAATAAACGCAGTTCACACCTATACAAAAAAACCATTCCTTGGTGGTGGTAAAAGTGATGCCAAATCAAACAAAACTTCGCTAAAATCATGCTCTGGTTGTAGACACAATCATGCCAGAGAGAAGTGCAAGTTTCTCTATGCCGTATGTCACAAGTGCGGTAGAAAAGGACATATAGCTGTTGTATGCATGTCGAAGCAAGACAAAAGTAAATGGCAAATGCAAAAAGTCGCAAATCCGAAGCAAACGAAATCAAAACGATTGAAGCTGTAAACAGTGTTACAGGTCAAGTCAAGTGTCTGCAGAACATCATTCGTATAGATTTTGAAATACACAGCATAGTGATATCATTCCAAATGGATTCCGGAGCCACAGCTTCCGTGATCAACGCCACTACATACGCGCTGTTGAATAAGCCAAAATTACTCAGGGACGCATTCCGACAGAGTCGGAAAGGATGTTTTCCTAACAATCTCTGACCGACGGGCGTCACTGAAGCCAAAAACTGTCAACAAACTGTTATTATTTAACAAAAATTTGTATTTAACCAAAAAAAATGTGATTTAATTTCTCATTCCAAATATGTATTAAAAAGATTTCATTTAAACTTTAACTAATTGCGTTTTTAATTATAAATAAATAAAAATGGAAATTTTCATAATTGTTCTGGTTAAGATAATTGTTTTAAAGGAATGCCCCTATTATATTTGTTTTACATGAATACCCCTTACATGAATACCCCTCGGCCTGAAGAACTGGTGAGATGGTTCCGAAGCCGCCTAGCTGGGGCTACCGAGCGGGTCGCAGGTTGCGGATAGCGAACGACCTCTACTTCCAGAGGTTAGCTGTGAATAAACTGGTGGCAGAAGTCAATCACGGAACCGTGGACGGAAGCCCCAGCAAATAATCAGCCCCGGACAACCAGCGGGTACCCTGCAATGGCGCAGTACCGACGATGCGAGTTGTTCAGCCGCATCTAAATAGTTGCTCTACACAAACCCAAAACCCCTACACACTACCTACCCCCTCCTCTCCCAAACAACATCTCACTCCGGTAAGGTGTAATTCGGACCGTGCCGAGAGTCAGCCTGGCTGGGGGCCCGGATCAAAAACTAGCCCAGTCTTGAACGGTGAGCTCAGGGAGACGGCGACCCCCTGTTCTAACTATCGCCCTACCCGGGCATCGCGGATCTCTGCCCGGGCGGACCTTTCCCCTTCTCCGCAACTCGTGGGATCTACTATGGACCAAACAAAGAACGCAAATAAACCAGAGACGGGAACTCTTAAAAAACCCACAGAAATGCTGAGCACTGGCTCCAACACCCACACCAGCAAGGCCCAGAAAGGGCCGCATCCCAAATTGGGGATGACGGGTGGCAGAAAGCCGGCCGCCGATACGTCCGCCAAAGATGCGATAGCACCAACGGCAACGGTAGGCACTGCCAAGGCGATCGGGCCAACCACTGGTGCTATAAAATACACGTACGCAGATAGGAGGACTGCCGCTCAGACTCTGCGCTCACACTCGAGAAGCAATATTGCCACACCTTCGCCAGAATGGCTGAAGAAGGTGGAGTGGGCAAGGCTGGTGCTTCCCAACTATGGGCGGGAGAAGCCCACACAAGAAGGTGCTCAGACAAAGCGGCAACGGTCCCTTGAGTTACCCGGACCTTCGGCGAAGAGACCAAAAGTCCAGCCCTCGGTCTCCTTCGCGGAGATCGCCAAAGATCGAGTCCTACTCGGTCTAATCGACAAGGGAAACCCGGAAGGACGGATCCCCAGAAGTAAATGGAAAGCCGTGGAATCCCACCTATCCATCATTTGCCTGCGCATGATCCGCGAAAACCCATGCTCTCCGCCTTGCTGCATGGATGCGGGTTGGTACCAGGGCAGCGTTAAAGTGGTGGCCTGCGATAGTCAGCGGTCGGCTGACCTTTACAAGCAGGCTGCAAGCAAGCTCGGTGCAGTCTACGAAGGGCCGATTCCTCGCTAAGCAGAGAAATGCGAGCGCTGGGACCGGCTATTGAGGACGTGGACCTGAGCGAAGAGGAGGCCGACGTTACCGTGGTGGAGGCTGCAAATGCAGATGTCACTAAGACTTCTGCAAATCAACCTCCACCACAGTAAGACAGCTTCGGCTGCACTACAGCTTCGCCTGGCTGACGGCGGAGCCGATCTAGTCCTGGTACAGGAACCTTGGGTGGTAGGAGGCAAGGTTGCTGGACTAGGAACAAAAGAGTATAAGCTAATGCTTGACCCCAAAGAAGGTAAAATTCGAACCTGCATTCTGGCCAAAAGGCATCTCAATATATTTCTGCTTCGCAATTACAGCAACGGAGACAACACCGCAGTAAGCCTAGAGCTGCAAAATGGCTCCATAAGGCTGCTATCGGCCTACATGGCCTCAGAAAAGGAAGACCCCCCCGACGCGCTAGTCAAAGGACTGGCAAAGGAATGTGAAGAGCTCAAGACAGGTTTGGTAATAGGCTGCGACGCCAACGCCCATCACACCCAGTGGGGTTGCCCAAACAACAACGATAGAGGTGAGTCTCTTTTTGATTTCATTCTTAACTCGAACCTATTTTTATGCAATAGGGGAAATGCCCCTACCTTCATAACCAAAGTGTGCCAAACGATCATAGATCTAACGTTGGTATCAGATTCACTAGTAAGTGCTGGTTCGTCTCCGACCAGCACTCTTTCTCAGACCATAGATTCGTTGAAACAATACTGTCCCTTGATTCACCCTTGCCGGTCGGCTACTCAAACCCCAGAAGGGCTGACTGGCCCATGTACAAGGAAGTTCTGACGAATATCCTTCCCATGGAACCGCCAGAAAGCACAACTGATCCACATGAGCTGGATAAAACAGTAGACATATTCACAAATGCTTGCAACTCGGCTTTCAAAGTTGCATGCCCAATAGGGAAACCAAGAGGGAAGAAAAAACCCCCTGGTGGACGCAACAACTATCAATCCTCAGATCCAGCTGCAGAGGCCTGTTTAACAGAGCAAAAGCAGGAAACGAGGAAACGAACTGGCAATGCTACAAGCGCGAATTAGCCTCGTACAAAAAGGCCCTTAGAAGAGCGAAACGAGCCGCATGGCACACTTTCTGCTCTGACATAGAAGAAACGACTGATGCTGCAAGGCTCAGGAAAATACTCTCCAAGACAGCCGCGCCCCTAGGCTATCTACAGAAAGCGGATGGATCCTGGTCAGACTCTAGCAACGAGTCCCTAGACCTACTCCTAGACGCTCACTTCCCAGGAAGCCAACAAACTGGGCAACCTCCAGAAAGAATTGGCGGAGAGGGGATCAATCTAGATCTCCTCATATCAGACCGCAATATCAAATGGGCCATTCAGAGCTTCAAACCCTACAAATCACCGGGACCAGACGGCATAACACCGGCACACATCCAACAAGCTGGACAGCTAGCCATAAACTGGCTTAGTAAAATCTTCCGCACCATTTTGGCGGTAGGAGAGCTACCAACCGGATGGCGGGAAACGAAAGTGGTCTTCATTCCCAAGGCAGGAAAGGCCACCCACACCACAGCAAAGGACTTCAGGCCAATAAGCCTGACATCTTTCCTGCTTAAAAGCTTCGAGAGGCTGTTAAGCCTACATCTGAGAGCCATCATAAACCCGACACAACTGTCCGAGGCACAACACGCCTACACCAAGGGCAAGTCAACCGAATCGGCGCTACATGTCGTGGTGAGTAGCATCGAGAAATCACTCAACAATAAGGAGTACACACTGATCGCATTCCTAGACATAGAGGGAGCCTTCAACAACGTACTACCTACAGCAATAACAAATTCACTCACAGAACTAGGGGTTGAGGCTCAACTAGTGGGGCTGATCCATAAATTGCTGATAAGCAGAATGATCACGGCCACACTAGGTGCCTCAACTCAAACTAGACTAGTGAACAGAGGAACCCCACAAGGGGGCGTTTTATCCCCCCTTCTGTGGAACATCGCAGTAAATAAACTACTGCGAATTCTGGAAGGAGGAGGATGCAAAGTGGTGGCATACGCAGACGATGTCGCTATCATCTTCAATGGTAAGTATCCACAAACACTCTGCGATCTTATGACCGCAAAACTAAAAATACTATCGAAATGGACGATAGAAAACGGACTCGGGGTAAATCCCTCAAAAACGGAGCTTGTCCTATTTACGAATAAGTACAAGATCCCACAACTTAACCCACCCACATTAAATAATTGCAATCTCTCTTTTAGCGAACACGCCAGATACCTGGGGTTGGTATTAGATAAGCGCCTTAAATGGGGCTTAAACAACCAAGAGAGAACCAAAAAGGCAACCATTGCACTTTACTCCTGTAAAAAAGCAATTGGGCTAAGATGGGGTATGTCACCCAAAATTGTAAACTGGATCTACACAGCGGTAGTCAAGCCAATCCTCCTATACGGGGTGGCTTTATGGTGGACCGCTCTACAAAAACAATGTATCCTTACTCCACTAAACAAAGTACAGCGGATGGCGGCTTTGTGTATTAGTGGAGCCCTTAGAACTACCCCAAACGAAGCGCTGAATGCGATCTTGAACCTCCCGAGCCTGGACTTGGCAGGCATAGAAAGGGCCAAGTCGACAGCCATTCGATTAAGGGATACTGGGCAGTGGAAACCCCAATTCTACGGTCATGCCAATATACTTCAGCATGATAAATCGATTCCGAAGATAACGGACCTATGCAAAGCTCACGAGTATAAACACACACCCTTCGAGGCCCTGATCCCGGATAGGGAAGAATGGCAGCAGGGCAGACCAGGCTCGCCAGACGCAATCTGCTTTTATACAGATGGCTCAAAACTGGACGGGCACGTTGGCGGAGGGGTATACTCCGAACAATTAGACATCAGGAAGTCATTCAGACTCCCGGACCACTGCAGCGTCTTCCAAGCGGAAGTACACGCTATAAAGGAGGCACTCAACTGCCTAGGGAACACCAGCCTAGGCAGACACCTTAATATATATAGTGATAGCCAGGCAGCTATTAAATCAATCTACTCGACAAACACAAACTCACGAACAATAGCAGACTGTCGCAAATCTCTCCACGAGATGGCTAGACAGTTTACTATCAGCCTAATATGGGTTCCGGGTCACCGGGACATCGTAGGCAACTGCATAGCGGATGAGTTAGCCAGACAGGGCACCATCATGCCTCTCCTTCCTGAAAAGGAGAGTGTCGGTATGCCCATGGCAACTTGTAAGCTAAACATTAGAAATCATTTCATCAAACAAGCCAACACTAGGTGGCAGAATGCACCAAAGTGCCGTATCACACATCAGACATGGCCGGTGATTAATAATAAAAGAACGTCAGCACTACTCAAACTCAGCCGCACAGAGTGTGGTATGTTAGTTCGAGCCCTTACAGGCCACTGGCTAGTCGGCACACATGCCGGAAGACTAAAAGCCCCAAAAAATGACTTTTGTAGAAGCTGCAGGGACGAGGAAGAAGAAGAAACGGTGGAACACCTTCTCTGCTTCTGTCCAGCCCTCTGCAGACTTAGACTGAAACACTTAGGGTACCCCTTCCTTACCGATCTGACCGAAATATCGGAGATCAAGCTCAAGGATTTAAACTCCTTTGTAAAATCTTCAGGGTGGAAGACATGCTAATCATCATGAGATGCTCTATAGGCCTCTAGGACAAAGCATATAAAGACAGGGGTCCCGGAAAAGGGGATAAGACGAGATCACACGGTATCACAACGGACCCACAGAGGTCTAAGTGTGCCAGACGATAGTCTGGCAGCCGTTCGAACCTAACCTAACCTAACCTATACCCCTAAAGTTTATATATGAGCGATATTATCGCGATAGTATTGAGGTTTAGTCCGCAAATTATCAAAACTATTGATGGGGATACCATCTATGTTTTTGCAGCTCAAGCAAGTGATATAAAACGTTCAAGAGGTGCACGAAGACGAATTAGGTGCAGCACGTACAACGAAGTGTTCGAACCAGCCATGGGTGCCATAAAAGTCTTCAAAGCAAGTGTCTTTTTAAAGCAGTCAGCAACACCAAAGTTTTTCAAGAGCCGTCAAATTCCATTCGCACAGATGGACAAATTCAGAGCTGAGGCAGACAGTTCTCAGTCAAGTTCTCAGTATTCCTCTTGAGAACGGTATCAGATGTAAAAAGGAGAAGTGCTTCTTTTTCAAGGACGACAAAAAATATGCGCTCAAGGTATTCTTCCAGAAAGCTCAGGCTTGGAGCCTGTTAAACTGTTGCGTCCGCCTTCAAATCTGCAGCAATTAGAAGCATTCATGGGTAAAGTTAATTACTATTGCAACTTTATACCGAATTATTCTCAGTTGGCCGCTCCACTATGGGTAATTTGACCACTTTTCTTGGCCAAAACCTAATTTTTAAAAGTCGTTAGAAATTGGTTTTTTTAATCACAATGTATTAGGATAACATAAATCTCAAATGTTACTAACAGAAAAATTTAACAGCTGTGAAAGCCAGCCGTTGTTCGAACGAGGTGGCAGCGCTGGTAAAACGAAAATTTTCCTTAAAACTTAAAAGTTAAAAAAAGTGTAAATTGATCAATTTAAGTGCTGTATTTGAAATGCAGTCCATTCAGAGTGGTTTGTAATATGTGTTTGTGATCGTGAATTGTAGATTTTGATTGTGGTGTCCCTATAAACTTTTGTAAGTTCTAACCTTAAAAAAACTTAAAACATGTAGTTAATTATAATCTTTAAATAGAGCTATAAGGTGAGTCCAGCTCTTTCCAGCTCTAAAACTTGTTTTATGTTGTAGAGTAGTCAATTATACTCAGTTAGTATAAAAGTGCACTTTTGCGCACTTTCTCTGAAATTTAACTTTTTAAATACCAACCTAACTTTCGCAAACAGCGCGCTGTTTGAAAGCTGGATGTCTGAGGCAAAACAGAGTTTCAAGGGAATTGCTATATGTGGACCTTGTACTAGTCACGATGAGAAACTTTTAGAGGCCAGAAGTAAAATTATTTATTATTAAATATGCGATTACTGGCTAAAGGCTAAAAGAAACTTAAAGAAATTCAAGCGATGTCATTCTTCTTGGCTAAGCTCCCATACAGTTGTACCCATTCAAACACGAATAGGACCTGTTGGACGGCCAGCTCTGTCTTACCTTTCCAAAAAGGAAAGAACCCAGAGAAAAGAAGCTTCCGATCTAGCATCATTTAAGGCAGGCAATTTTAGTTTATTAATTCAAGCAGCAAGCGCAGCTGCTCGGAAGCGCGCACAATCTGACTTGGCTTATGTTTTAAAGTTGCTGGCTTTGTGTCCGAAAAAATCCAAATTCATCAGAAAAGCTTTAAGTCAGCCTATTTCCAAGCCCACAAAATGTTCACTAACGATGCTTTAGCTCTCCTTTTTGACCAGGGCTTAACTAAGCAGCAATATTGCGCTATCAGGGAGCAATCCAAAAACATATATCCATTATACAAAGACGTGGCCGATCAGAAAAAGAATTGCCGGCCCACTGATTTACGAATTTCAGATACAAAGGCAGAAACCTTGTTGATCACACGGCAGCTCGAATTGCATGCTTGCAAGAAGAAGTACTTCTGACCGTGATGCGAAATCAGGGCACAGATTTCCTAGCGGCAGATCTGATTCTAAGCTACGGGCTTGATGGTAGCTCTGGGCAGTCGAACTACAAACAAGGATACTCATCAGAGCAACCCTTCAATGGCGACTCGAGTATTTTTGCTACTACAGTAACACCCTTGAGACTTATAGATGCCTCTAGCAACATATTGTGGAACAACAAGACACCGCAATCCATTCGTTTTTCCGCCCATTGAAATTAGCTTTTATGAAAGAAAGTAGAGTTAATCCTTAATGAAAATGAATATTTAAAGGGGCAGATAGATAATTTAAAGTCATGTAAAATAACTTTAAGTGACAGAAAAATTATTTACGTCAGGTTCCGTCTATACTTAACGGTTATCGACGGAAAAGTTCTGAACGCCTTGACGGGAACTAATTATTCTCAAGCGTGTCCGATTTGTGGGGCAACACCCAGAGATTTCCTAAACAATAAAAATTTTAAATGCGAAAAGTTCCTCCCAGTAATGAAGAACATCAATTACGGCTTAAGTCCATTGCACTGCTGGATTCGTCTTTTCAAGTTTGTGTTGCATGCCGGTTACAAGTGCCAAATACGAAAATAGAGGGTTACCAACGATGATGAGAAAAGAGAATTTGCTTTAAGAAAATCGGTTATTCAAGATGCGTTTTGGAAGCAGTTGTCACTGAGAGTAGATCAACCAAAAGTTGGGGGCTTTGGCAGCACCAATGATGGAAACACCGCCCGTCGAGCCATTAGTGAACCTGAAACATTTTCGAAAATAGCTGGAATAGATCTCAGGCTCATTAAAAACCTGGGAACTATTTTGATTTGTCTGTCAAGTCAATTACCAATAGAGGTTACTAAATTTCAAAGTTTCTGCTACCAAACTGCGGAAATTATAATCGACGAATATCCTTGGTTACCAATGACAGCAACTGCACACAAAATCCTTGTACACTCGGCCGATATTATTGAAAACACCTTCCTTCCAGTGGGCTACTTTGGAGAAGAAGGTGCCGAGTCCCGAAATAAGATATACAAATCCGATCGATTGCATCATGCCAGAAAATGTAGCCGGAAATCAAATCTCACAGACGTCTTCCAAAGGGCAATGGATACCTCAGATCCGGTAATTCCAAGCGTCAACCTTAAAAGTTGAACCTTCCAAGTGAGGTTTTAAATTTATTATCTTGCGAACTTAAAAGTACAGGCGAGTTGAAGGATTATGAAGTGGATGATAATCTTTTTGAAGGTTCATAGGATATTCAGATGGAAAACGAAGACAATGAAAAATAGGTAAGCAAAATAAACACATTATTGAAAACCAAATTCTAGAATTTTCCATTACAAATTTTCCTACTTTCCTAAACCCTCTTATTCTGTATATCTTTGAAAAAATCTGTGAAAAAATAAAAAAAAATTGATTTCGTGTAAAAAAAAAGGTAGCACCACTTTTATTTTTTATAAAATAATATTATATTACAGTTATTCTTATTAAACAAAAAAAATTTTTTAATTTAATATTATAAAAATTAAGAATAAACCGACCACGCCCATTTTAGATAAAATTAGTAGATTTCATTATAATTAACTTAATTCTAAAAAAAGAGCCCAAAAATGTTGCTTCGTTTTCGAGTTATTAATTAATGCAACAAAAAGTGGTCAAATTACCCATACCCATTAAATCAACTTCGTAGAAAAAATGTAGCATACCTTTTCGGGCCGCAACAACAACAAGCTTTTACAGCCCTAAAGTCCTATATTATCAACGCGACTTAGCTAGCTCATTTCGATGAAAACCTACCACTAGTCCTAGCGACGGATGCATCATCTTTTGGCATTGGTGTATTCCTTTCGCATATCCAACAAGATGGCAAGGAGAGGCCTATTGTTTTCGCATCCAAAACGCTTGACAAGCATCAGGTTAAGTACAGCCAAATCGAAAAAGAGGGACTTTCTATAATAATCGGAGTGAAACGTTTTCACCAATATTTGTACGGCCGAAAGTTTACCTTATAACGGATCACAAGCCACTTGTAACGATTTTTAATCCAGGCAAGCATCTTTCTTTAATGACGTCAAACAGGCTACAGCGCTGGGCCATAATTCTCATGGACTATAATTTTGAGATTCAGTATCGTTCTACATCTACTCATGGCAACACAGATGGCCTATCGCGCCTTCCCGTGGGCATGGATCCGGATTTCGACAGAGAAGAAGATGCCTGCCACATCGTAATGAAACTGTCACCACCGATCAATTCTGAGATCATTCGCAACCACATCGAAAAAGACAAACTTCTCAAACAAGTCTTACGGTATGTTACTGTAGGATGGCCAGAAAAACTTCAGCAATGCGAGGAAGCATTATCACCATACTTTAATCGAAAATTTGCCCTTAACAAAAAATTCCTTTCCTACACACAGATGCCAGTCGTGTAGTAATCCCAGTAACTCTTCAGGCGCATATCCTGAATCTGTTACACAAAAGACATTGATGCATTGTTCGAATGAAGCAGTTAGCTAGACAACATGTTTGGTGGCCTACAATCGACGCAGACATTAAAAGCCTTGCTCAGTCATGCAGCATCTGCAAGTGCAACAATCCTGCTCCTCCAAAAGAGTACCAAAGTTTGCCTGCAGCAACAACAGCGTGGCATCGAATTCATATCGACTTCGCCGGCCCAATATTCGATTCCATGTGGCTAATCTGTGTTGACGCTTACTCGCAGTTCCCATTTGTAGTTCAAAAGTCGTCCACTACAACCGCTATCACGATCGCTGCACTATCATCGATATTTGCCATCGAAAGATATCCAAAAACCATGGTCGCCGACAACGGTCCGCAGCTTACGGCTGACGCCTTTAAGGAATTCTGCAAACATCATGGAATAAAACACATAACCACAGCACCGTACCATCCAGCATCCAATTGATTAGCAGAGCGTTTAGTTCAGACGTTCAAATTCTCAGTCCGTGTAGCAGTTACTAAATACCTTGCTTCTTACAGGTTCACTCCAAATTCCTACGGAAAATCTCCCTCCGAGTTAATCCACGGTCGTCCAGTCCGTACCGTACTAAGTCAACTTTTCGAGCAGCCTGTTGAAGCCAAGCCAGTTACCAAGTACGTCCCAAATCGAATGGTCTACGCTCGTAATTATGCAAGGGGAGAAAGGTGGATTGAAGGCTCTATCGACCGTTCAATTGGAAGAATGGTTTTCATGGTTCGCACCACATAGGGTTATATCAAGCGCCATGCTAAAACCGATGTTATCAGCAAGCAGCTCCATCGAAAAACCTCCAGAGTTCTTCTGGATCCCGGCCTCTTCAAATCAACCACTACAACAACAAGATCAACCACCACAACAACAAGAAGATGAACCGGTTACTCCGTCAACCGTTTAGCAACGTCATCCTGAACCTGAGCCACTCGAAAGCTCCACATCATCGAACCAACAACCAAGGCAAAAACAACCAGCACGACTTTCATCCGGCATACCTATTCGCCAAAGTAGTCGTGTTCGCCAAGAAGTAGATCGTTTTAAGCCCAAGGATTTCCGAAAACCTAAAAATCCTATTCGTTCTTAATTGAAGGAGGAGATGTGTTATATATTGTCAATCTCACATCTGTTTTGTATTCCTCCATTTTATACACCTTCTATGTAGTACTTTAAGAATCTAGCAACTCTGTAAGCTTCGCATACAATAAAGCAGTCTGAAATAGAACTCAACGAGAACACAACACTTTTAATTGAGCTACACATTTTGTCCCCAAACATAATATACACATAAACCAGTTTTTTGTGAAAAACTGAAAGTACCGGAAGCGGAATAAGTTTTGGACCAGTAAAATACTAGTTGGGTCAGGAAAGTTAACTAGGTCAAGTTATGTCAATTTCCTTGTAACGAACTGGTCCATTTTTCATAGGCTTGTCATTGGAAACAACTAGTTCATTTGCTACTAGTTTTGCACTAGTGCCTGTTAACCAATTTACGGTTACAGCTTTTAAACTACACTAAAAAAATATTTTCTCGAAAAATCTAAAAACTGGTCTATCAACCATTAAATCAATGGATTTTATTCGTACTTGAAGATGTTTAACTTGACGCTCTTTTAATTGGTAGCTAATTGAAAGGCGCGGTCCCGTAAAGGAGTTATGACTGTTATTATGTAAATAAATATGCCAAATAATAAATAAATGGAATTAAAAAAAACTTACTTTTTTCGGGGACCTTTGGATTTGTAGACACTAGCTGTGTGTAGACACACGCATCAGATTTTTTAATGCACTAAGAAGGTTTATAAATTTCAGTGTGATATATTTTTAAAACAGTAATTTTTTACATATATATTGCCTACCACAGATTAAAAATAAAACTAAAGCATCACCTAGCAAACTAAAAATTTTTTACAAAGACGGAGGAGTGAACCGAGGACCACGACCGTTTGATTTGTTTGGTGTTCAATTTTTCAAGACATTTACACTCTAGGCTTTATTTTTGGATCATATGTAGTTTAAGTGCAACTAGTTTAATTCCAGTTGCCTTTTAACTATACTTTAACATGTATCTGTTATACCAATTAAATATTTTTTGGGTTTTTCTTGTCAGAAAGGTACCAGTTCGAGACAATTTACTTTTTCACTAGTTTTGTACTATTTATTTTTTCGACTAGCACAAATTTTCTAAGCCCTGTGTAGTTAAAATGCACCCAGATAAATTCCGGATTGGCTTAAATTACGGATTGGCCTTAACTGGACTTGCCCAAACTGCAGGCATATTGAGGTTGATATGAAATCATTCATGCGACAAACCCACCTGGAGTTCCAAGCCCTGTCGACTGGTTTCCGCGAGCTTCAAGAGAAATTCTGCTCTGCAGAATCACATTTTAAGAACCTGAAAATGCTAACATGCTCTTCGCCTAATAATAACTTAAATGTTCCACAGTCTTCCGCCTCAATGCAACTGAGCCCTATTGCTAGAGCACTTATGGACTTCAATCGAGCCTCCTCCACCCGCACCACTTCTTCCCTGCCGGTAGTTGGTGCAGTTGATGAAGACCATATATCTGCAGATCACTCGTTATCAACAGTTGCCCCGGTGACGGCTCAGGGTTCTTTTCCTCTGCAACCACCAACTGGACTGCATCTTGACTCTGCTGCCAACGTAGGCCAGGCATCTACGTCACATGCCGCGGCACCAACGGGAGCTTTGCTAGCCACCGCCCGGTCGTCTGCTATTTCCGACAACATGGATGTAACTGATTCTTATTGTGCCCCCAATGCTGCAACTGATACACGTTCGACGCCTGTAAAAATGAACTGTGGAATCATATCTGGAGTCGCGCCAAGGAAATCTGTGCCCATAGTTGGCGTTGCACCCAAACGGTTCATTTTTGTCTCCCGCCTGAATCCTGAGGCTTCTGAAAACGATGTTAGGACCCACCTAAGTAACAAACTGAATGTTTCTGGCACCGAAATGACTGTCTCAAAGTTCAATTTTAAGCAAAGACGCGAAATATCTTCGTTTAAGATTGGAATTTCTGACACTCTAATTGATAAAGTCCTTAATATTGCAATCTGGCCGGAGCATGCCATCGTTCACGAGTACGTTAACAAATTAAATTCTCGAGTTCGTGGGCCTCAAACCCCTTCGACCAGCGTCCCAAAAAACTAATTGATTCATTCTCCCTACACTATCAGAATTTACGTAGTTTACTGGGTAAACTCAGTAATCTGCACGTCAAAAGTGTCTCCTTTGACGCCAATGTGATTGCCTTCACTGAAACGTGGCTTAATTCCTCTGTGTCTGACTGCGAAATATTTGCGGGCAACTACGTCATCTATAGACGTGATCGTACAGTTCGTCTTGGCGGCGGTGTTCCTATTGCCGTTAAGTCCGATCTGGTTTCAGAATTAATTACGTTAAAGGACACTGAAAGCACTTTAGAATTTGTTGCTGTTCGTATTAACGTTCATGACTATTTTGTTTACGTCTCATGCTCGTATATTCCACCACGGTCCGACATTAATGTATATCTGCAGCATCTTGCTCATATTCAGAGTATCCACTCCTCCCTCGGAAATAACGACCATCTTATTGTTATGGGAGACTTTAACCTACCTTCCATTTCCTGGATGGCATCACCTGACTCAAATGTTCTTATTCCCACTTTACCTCACGAGTTGGTACATGGCCTTATCGACCTCTCATTGGGACAATTAAACTCTATTCAGAACTCCTCGAATAAAATCTTGGACCTTATTTTTTCGTCGGAATTCGCCAATGCCTACGTTTCTAGAATTGACCCGCTTGTTAGTCCTGAAGACAAGTATCACCCTACACTAGAGGTCGTTCTGGAAGCATCGGCTCATTTATTGCCAGGTCCTGAAATCTAAATTGCATATTTTCGTTGCTTTCGTAAAGCCAACTTTACTGATATGAACCTTTATTTATCCGAAGTAGATTGGTCCTTTATGGAATTAAATGAAGAACCTTCAAACATTGTTAAACAGTTCTACGGCATTCTTGGCACGGTTTTCGATTTCTATGTGCCTGCATTCCCCTCACCTAATGTTTCTTATAAGCCTCCTTGGTTCACTCGTAGACTCTCTTACTTAAAAAACTGCAAGTCCAGACTTTTTAAGAAATTTAAAAGGACAGGGATGCAAGTTGACCATTCGAGATACCTTACTGCTCGTTCTGAATTCATAACTCACAATTCCCAATGCTACAAGAATTACCTTGATCGTTGCAGAAATGAGTTTCATGATAACCCCAAGCAGTTCTATGCATTCGTTAACTCTAAACGCAAGTCTCAACAATTTCCATGCTGCCTTCATCTCGACTCCGTATCTGCTTTTAATGACGCCGATATTGCCAATTTATTTGCCAAATTTTTCCAGTACACATACTCATCCACTAGCTACGATAATACCTCCGCGTATCCCTTTTCACTTCCGCACTCTAATGGTATGTTTATGCCTATAATCAGCGTAGATGACGTCTTTCAAAATCTACAAACAATCAAGCCATCCTTCTCTTCTGGTCCTGATCTTGTACCAAGCTGTGTTTTAAAATATTGTGCTAGTGCATTATGTGAGCCACTGTCAAAACTATTTCAATTATCCCTGCAGCATTCATTTTTTCCAGAAGTTTGGAAGGAATCTTTTATAATTCCGCTTCATAAAAAGGGAAGTAAATCGAACATTGACAACTACCGAGGGATTGCAAAACTCAGTGCTATTCCCAAATTCTTCGAACAGTTAATTACTGCTCAGCCTCAGCACCAATGCAGCTCAATAATGTCCCCAACACAGCACGGCTTTATGAAACGTAGATCAACGTCAACCAACCTTCTTGAGTTTACCACAGTTATTAGGAATGCGTTTAAAACCAACATCCAAACTGATGTAATTTTTACAGATTTCAGTAAGCCGTTCGATTCTGTGAACCATCAATTACTGTTAAAAAAAACTTTCGCTCTTGGGATTCCCGATCTTGTTGACGAAGTGGATTTCTTCATATTTATTGAACCGGACCCAGAGAGTATTATTTAAAAATTCGATCTCAAACCTCGTTCATGTGACTTCTGGCGTTCCTCAAGGGAGTCACCTTGGACCTCTTCTGTTTGGAATTTTTATAAATGACTTGCCTCAAGTAATTCTCTCTTCTCACGTGATGATGTACGCCGATGACGTTAAACTTTGTATGCCCTTAACCAACGTCGATTCTCATGTACTCCTGCAAGCGGACTTAAACAATCTGCAATCGTGGTGCCTCCAGAACCTGCTGTTTTTAAATAATTCTAAATGTAGCTTCATGTCCTTTTATCGAAAGAGGCTTTTCCTCTTTAATTATTCCATTGGCACGAGCGATCTTGAACGTATTAATTCCGTAACAGATCTTGGAGTTCTATTCAGCCACAACTTAGACTTTACCAATCACATTGGCATCATTGTCAGTAAAGCAAAAGGGGTTTTTGCATTTGTTAAGCGCTGATCTAAGGAATTTGAGGATCCCTACACCACAAAGCACCTTTACATTTCTCTTGTTCGACCGATTCTTGAATACTGCTCGTGCGTATGGTCACCTCAATATGCTAAATATCAGGACCTAATCGAATCGGTACAGAAACAGTTCCTTTTGTTTGCTTTACGTGGGTTAAACTGGGAACCACAACGTCACCTGCCATCCTATGTCGACAGATTGCGTCTCTTAAGCCTGCCTCGCTAAAGGATCGTCGGACCTTCCACGGAGTGATGTTCCTCCACAAGCTAATCACTGGACTAGTTAATTCTAGCTTCTTACTCGGCCAAATACGGTTTTCGATCCCTGTAAGAGCATCCCGATACTTTCGGCCTATTGCTTTGGAAATCTGCAAAACGAATTTTGAAATGCACGATCCTTTTCGAGTTTTATGTACTCAATATAATGAATTGCATTTTTTGTTGTTTGGTGAATGTTCCGTGGACTTTAATGTAACAAATATTTTAAGTCACCTATCCTTGCCTCCACCCACTTGATGTGAGTAAGGAGCATATCGTTAAAAATAACTCCTATATTTGGGCGGAGGTGGGAGTTATGTTTTATATTGGCAGATATTTGCTAATGTTTTGAAATAAATAAATAAATAACTAAATAAATAAATAAATAAATAACTTTTTTACTAGTTGTACAACTAGTTGATTTTCAGACTATCAACTTTAAGTATTACCTTTCAGATATTGTTAATGAAAACATCTTGTAAAGATCTTGATCCGAGTCATTCAGTTTTATGCCCTTCGTATCTTCTTCATCAAACGATCCGATATCAAAGGCATCTGCGGCATTTACTTCTCCTCTAGGGGGTACTAAAGGTGGAGTATATTTTTGTATGTAAACTTGATGCCAGTCGATACCACAAAAAAAATTATGCATTTTTACTTCATCCGCACTAAAAAAGAATCAATGAAATGTATAATAAATACAATATTTAATTATCTCACCCATTTCCCATACAACCAAGTCGTTTAGGTACGTCCCTTTGAAGTAGCATTTCCAACAAATTCTTTAGTTCCATAGAAAATGATTCTGGAAGTTCAACATTCTGCAAAATATATAAGATTTGACTATTTAATTAAACTAGCATGACAATTAACAATTTATAGATGGGATTTCAATTTTTGGTAATTTGAGATCTCGAAGGGCTTGGGTGCACAATGTGGACATTGTCCATATGTCCATATGTATCATTCCTCCAAGCCGTTCCCGAGATATACTAATTTGATGTTTGACAGAATGTTAACCTACAAAATTCATAGGCACCAAACATTTTGTACAACAAGAAAGAAATCTAACTTCGTCCAGCCGAAGTTTATATACCCTTGCAGATCATTTCTATCCAATTAGAAATTTTAGAAATGTTATAGTTATTTTTATTTATTGATCGATTTCCTATGGCAGCTATATAAAGCTATATATAGTAAAAAAACTTAACTTTACTGAATATCAGTAGTAGAAGAGTAGAAGAGACTACAATGAGTTTCGGCCAGCCGAAATTGATATACCCTTCGATTATTCCTATTCAATTACAAATTACAAAATCTTAAATTCCGATTTACTTGCATATATGTAGCAGCAAACAAAATTATAGCAGTTTGCGTATTACCACGTATTAACATTATTAGATCGATCCTTCATATGGGCGGTTCTTTTACAAACCGAACACTTTTTATTGGGTCACATTTTTGATTTGCCTGAAACTTTTTTTACACGTACTATTCGGAAAATAAGTAAACACGTGTATCAGGATTTGACCGAAAAAAAATTATTTTTTTAGTTAGATTTTTTTAAGTTTGCCAAAAATCGTCAAATTTGGAAAAGTACCCTCTCTTTGAAAATCTGTATCTCCGGTTATATGAATCCGATTGACATCATGTCTTTTTCATTAATTCCTCTAAAACCTCTTCTTTCAAAAAAAATTTTCTAAAAAAAAATTAGTTTTTAATTTCTTAAAAATAAAACCAATTTAAAATTTAAAAAAAAATTTTAACCATTGCCCCCACAAAAAAATTTTTTTTCTTATTTTAATGTATGCGCCATAGTGTTAGTTACAATCGGTTTTTGTAAAAAGTTGGAGCCATTTTTAGTTTTTTTAATATCAAAGTCTTTGAAACATGCCCTCGACTTTTTTCTATGAAGGCACGCCAAAGTATGTTGTGCATCTCGCTCGCACTTATTACATGCTTATGGTTTTCATGCTTACGAGTCATTTAATCATATCTGACTAACAAATAGGAATTCTTAGATTAAAATATTATATAATTATTTTTTATTTACTTAGGTCATTATTTTAACAAAAGTTAATATTTTTTAATGTTAAACAAACTATTTTTTTTTTAATTTAAAAAAAATTTATTTTTTTGTAATGTTGAAAAAACTTTAAAAAAATCAAAAATAAACAAAAAAATATTTCAATAATATTTTAAGCAAAGAATTCCTATTTTAGTCCGATATGGTCAACAGACTGTTAAATGAATCGTAAGTATGAAAGCCATAAGCATGTTATAAGAGCGAGCGAGATGCACAACATGCTTTGGCGGGCGTTCATAGAAGAAAGGCGAGGGGTTGTTAAAAAACTTTCGATTTTTAAAAAACTAAAAGTGGCTCCAACTTTTTACAAAAAACGATTGTAACTAATACTATAGCGCATATATTAAAATAGAAAAAAAAAATTTTTGTGGGGGCAATGATTAACAATTTTTTTAAAATTTCAATTTGTTTTTATTTTTAAGAGATTAAAAACTAATTTTCTTTTAGAAATTTTTTTTTGAAAGAAGAGGTTTTTAGAGGTATTAATGAAAAAGACATGAAGTCAATCGGATTCATATAACCGGAGATACAGATTTTCAAAGAGAGGGTACTTTTCCAAATTTGACGATTTTTGGCAAACTTAAAAAAATTGTAACTAAAAAAATAATTTTTTTTCGGTCAAATCCTAATACACGTGTTTACTTATTTTCCGAATAGTACATGTAAAAAAAGTTTCAGGCAAATCAAAAATGTGAACATTTTTTTTTTGGCCAAATCTGTTCGGTTTGTAAAAGAACGGCGCATATGAGAACTATATAATACAGTCGTCCGATTTTTTAAAAATTTAATTCAAAATCACTATGTACGGCAGTCCATGTAGTGACGAAGCGCACAAGAAGAGTGTGCAAAGGCGAATACTATACACAAAGAAATAAAAATCTGCTGTGATGGTCCGATCCTAGCGAGTGATACATCAATTTAAAGGTATTACTAAATCTTAAAGGATTGTATACCAAGATCTTAAGAAAATCGATTGGTTGGGGGGAGAGAGCAGTGAAAGTGTAAAAGTGGAAATTTAGAAAGCTGGATCTGTTGGGGCCGGTGGGGATAATAAATCTCTCCCACTACGCTCGTTGAATTCTTACTGAAAATGCGCTTAATATGAGGGGTTATATCCGACGCTTCGTTCAAAAGTTATACCCAAAAGAGAATTTTTTTTCTGTTTTCTGTTTGTCAGTTTGTCTGTTTGTCCCAAAACCTGGTTTTAAAGTCCTGAAAATTTGATATGGTGTTCAACAGCTCGATATAAGAAACGTTAGTTCTACCACTTTTGGAAAAAACCCCGTAGCTTAGCGGGAAAACAGCTATAAATAACTTAAATTCAGAAGGCCATAACTTCTGAAGTACCAAAGGTACACACTTGTGCTGTATTTCGTTTAAAAGGTATTTTTAAATGCTATAAACGCATCCTAAAATAGGAAATGTTCTTGTGGGTAAAATCTTAAAAACTAGACCAGCCTTTTTCCCTTCATAGTCATTATACTCTTGCAGAGGGTATAATGATTTTAGTCAGAAGTTTGCAACGCAGTAAATGAGACGTTTCCGACCCCATAAAGTATATATATTCTTGATCATCATGACTAGACGAGTCGATCTAGCCATGTCCGTCTGTCCGTCCGTTTCTAGCTATCGTTTAAAGCTATCGAGATAAAACTTTACCAAAAGTCATTTTTCTATTGCAGGTAGTATATAAGTCGGAACCGGCCGGATCGGACAACTATATCTTATAGCTCCCATAGAAATAATCGTAAAAATAATTTAAAAAAATTATATCTTCGGTGTTTTTTGACATATTAACTATTGCTCTTGGGAATATAATTTTTTCAACTGTCCTGAATTTCGAATTAAATTTTATAATAATCGGACGACTATATCATATAGCTCCCATAGGAACGATCGGAAAACTAAAGGGAAATTAATAGAAACAAAATTATAACTTTGTTAATTTTTATTGTGTTCTCTTCTACTCTAAAATATACCTTTATTTTATTATTTCAGACTACATTATATTATATGATGGACATTGATGCACTACGAGCGGTACAAACAAGCACGTGCTTGTTACGCGCGGGACCCTTTATAATTTCGGGCAAAAATGAGAGTTCGCGAGGAAAACATGAAACAAATAAATACGGGACACATGGCTACTACTATGATTGAAGCAAATGAGATAAAATTTTAGTTTTTAATACACGGATAGAAGTTGAAATACAAATAAAATGATAAAGATTGTTATAATTGGTACAGAGAACGCGAAAGGGTTCATGAAGACTATAATTAGATGTACATCGGGGCAAATGATTGAAGCAAATGAGATAAAATTTTAGTTTTTAATACACGGATAGAAGTTAAAGTACAAATTAAATGATAAAGATTGTTATAATTGGTACAGAGAACGCGAAAGGGTTCATGCAGACTATAATTAGATGTACATCGGGGCAAATTAAAAGAGTAATAGTTTCGTGTTGGTCTAACGGGAATATTAAAAGTTAAACGGTTTACCAGTTCTACAGAATCAATATCACCTCTAATAAGATTTTGCATAAAAATAGTACCAAACCTTTTTCTACGGTTTTTAAGTGTAGGTAAATTAAGCAATAGTAATCTACTCTGGTAGGAAGGAAGCCTTACGTTTTAAGCGCAAAAAGAAGAAATTTTTTTTGTACCGACTCAATACGGTCGATGTGGACTTGATATTGTGGACTCCAAACAGAAGAACAATATTCCAAAATAGGATGGACAGGGAGGTAAATAACAAATTGGTTATATAAGGGACATCAAATTCTTTGACCACCGCTTTATAAATCCAAGAACACTCATAGCTTTGTTTACAGTCGACGTTATGTGGCAGTCAAATTTAAGCTTCGGGTCCAAAAGAACACCTAAATCGTTTACTGAATATATACGATCAAGTGGGGAGTTCTGAAGCGAATAATTTATAAACGTAGGAGTACCTCTATAAAAGGTCATTACGTTACATTTCAGGCAGTTCAAATTTAAGAGGTTATACTCACACCATATCTGAAAATTGTCAATGTGTGATTGTAAGCCAAAACTAGACTCAATCTTATTATATGTCAAACAAAGCTTAACATCATCAGCATACATTAGTACACGAGAATGTGTTACGATAGACGGAAGATCGTTAATAAACAAGGTAAACAGCAAAGGGCCCAAATGACTACCCTGGGGCACTCCCGATGTCACGTTGATCATTTTGGAGACAGCGTTCTTAAATATAACTCTCTGAGTCCTTCCATTCAAATAACTTGAAATCCAAGTTAATAGATTACATGGAAACCCAAGCTGATCTAATTTCAATAAAAGGAGAGAGTGGTTAACAGAGTCAAAAGCTTTGCTGAAATCTGTATATCACTATGGACGGCAGTCCATGTAGTGACGAAGCGCACCAGGAGAGTGTGCGAAGGCGACTACTATTATATAGCCGCAGAATTGAAAATCTGCTGTAATGGTCCGATCCTCGCGAGTGATACACCAAATTAAAGGTATTCCTAAAACTTAAAGGATTGCATACCAAGACCTCAAGAAAATCAGTTGGTTTGGGAGAGAGAGCGGTGAAAGTGTAGAAGTGAAAATTTAGAAATTTGGATCTGTTGGGGCCAGTGGGGATAATCGGCCCCCCGCACTATGTTAGTTGTATTCCTACTGAAAATGCGCTTAATATGAGGGGTCATATCAGAAAATCGGACGCTCCATTCAAAAGTTATACCGAAAACAAGATTTTCTTCTTCTTCCCAAAATGAAATTTTAATTCTGTTTGTCAGTTTGTCAGTTTGTCAGTTTGTCTGTGTGTCCCAAAACATGGTTTTAAAGTCCTGAAAATTTGATATGATGTTCAACAGCTCGATATAAGAAACTTTAGTTCTACCACTTTTGGAAAAACCCGCTAGTTTAGCGGGAAAACAGCTAAAAATAGCTAAAATACAGAAGGCTGTAACTTCTAAACTACTGAAGCTACAGACTTGTGCTGTATCTCGTTTGAAAGGTATTTTGAAATGCTGTAAGCGCCCCCTATATGTAATTTGTGTAAATGTTATAGTTAAAAAGATATGCACAAAACAAATTTTTTTTTAACTTTTTTTTTTAGCTTTTTTTTATTTTTCTCAAAAACGGCTCTAACGATTTTCTTTAAAACTTTAAACTGTATAGCCCTTGAGATTCCTTAAATTTTGGTATATAACACATTACTGTAAAAAGTCACGTTTAAAAGTTATTCAGAAACGAAAATGGCCACTTATGCTAGCCCAAAACAACTAACGCTGCCTAAAAGCATTGAATTTAGTATGTGCGTATCCAAAATGTATTTTAGGGTCAAGAAATCGTTAAAATTGTTTTAAAGCGTTCCATTATACAATTCTTAAAATTAATAAATAAATAAATAAATAAGTAAATAAATAAATAAGTAAATAAATAAATAAGTAAATAAATAAATAAGTAAATAAATAAATAAGTAAATAAATAAATAAATAAAAATAAATAAAAAAGTAAATAAAAATTAAATGAATAAATAAATAATTAAGTAAATAAAAAAATAAATTAAATTATTAATTAATAAATAAATAAGTAAATAAATAAATTCATAAATGGGCGGTTCTTTTACAAACCGATCACTTTTTATTGGGTCACATTTGTGATTTGCCTGAAACTTTTTTTACGTATACTATTCTGAAAATAAGTAAACACGCGTATCAGGATTTGACCGAAAAAAAATTATTTTTTTAGTTAGAATTTTTTTAAGTTGCCAAAAATCGTCAAATTTGGAAAAGTACCCTCTCATTGAAAATCTGTATCTCCGGTTATATGAATTGATTAACTTCATGTCTTTTTCATTAATTCCTCTTCTTTCAAAAAAAATTTCTAAAAAAAAATGTTTTAATTTCTTAAAAATAAAAACAAATTAAGATTTAAAAAAAATGTTTAACCATTGCCCCCACAAAAAAAATTGTTTTTATTATTTTAATATATGCGCGTTTTTTCAATAGCCAAGCCATATGGGGACGACTCCTAGTCATGGTATTGGGGTACTTCGACTGTGGTCAAAACAAAAACTTCTGATATCAAACAAAAACACCTCTTAACGAGGTATAAAAATAGTGACGATCGCACCTTCAACGTACAAAAGTTCTGATATCAAATTTTGTGACGAAAAATGATTTTAGATGCGACCAAATAAGTACGCTACCTAAAATTTATTCATTCGGCACGCTACAACAGAAAACTTTCGTGTAGATATTAAATATTTGTTAAAGCGGGTCGAAAGAGTAAATTTTAGGTAGCGTACTTATTTGGTCGCATCTAAAATCATTTTTCGTCACAAAATTTGATATCAGAACTTTTGTACGTTGAAGGTGCGATCGTCACTATTTTTATACCTCGTTAAGAGGTGTTTTTGTTTGATATAACATCAGTCTGCATTTTTTTCTTAAATCCATTTATTACAAGAGATGACAATTCAAGGAGGTTAGTAGTGGTCGATCTTCTCTTAACAAAACCATGCTGACACGGTGATATTAGTGAGGAACATAAGTGTTGCAAGTGAGAAGTAATAATTCGTTCAAATGCTTTCGGAATTGCCGACAATTTAGAAATACCTCTATAATTCTGGGCATCCGCCTTCGCACCCTTTTTGTGGAGTGGAATAATGAAAGAGTCCTTCCAGATAGTTGGAAAAATTGAAGATGAAATAGACACGTGAAAAACTTTAAGAATCGGTTTACAAATGGTTAAAGCACAAAACTTATGCACACACCCAGGAAGTCCATCAGGATCGGGAGAATAAGTTGGCGTTGTTGTTTCTAAGTCTCTTAAGAGAGAAATTTCGGTAATTACGGGGGAAAAAATACAATTAGCTCTGTTTAAGGGGTTAGGGTAGATAGATTTTGACCAAGCAGCCGAACTATGAGTAGTTTGGAAAAACTCGGCAAATAAATCCGCCATTTCAGAATCCGTCGATGCCTCTTTTGAGTTTAAACGCACCGAAGAAGGCAATGCCGAAGACTTACGCTTGGCATTAACAAAGTTATAAAACTGCTTCGGATCATTTGAAAATTCGAATTTACATCGATTTAAATACATAGAATAGCAGTGACTGTTGAGAGCATTGAAATCTGAACGAGCCACCACATATTTCGAAAAATCAGATGGCTTACCCGATTTTTTATACTTATTATAAGTGTTGGATTTAAGATTTTTAAGTGTTTGAAGCGCATTGTTAAACCAAGGAGGCCTGTTTTGCTTCGGAGGAAGCCTGTCAGGAACGCATTCGTCAAAAAAGATGTTTAAAACGCTATAGAAAAGTTCAATTGCACTTTCGAGAACCATGCAATTGTACAAGTCAGGGCAATTATATTGCAAAATCATATAATTTAGTTTATTATAGTCACATTTACGAAAACATCTTACTTTAGTTTGAGAAACTAAAGGAGAAAGGGTATCAGCACTGGGGAAAGAAGGGATAGAAGAGATTTTATAGCAGACAGATTGTGCTCATAAATGAATAAATTAGAGCCAGGAGGAATATAAGAGCAGGTTACAAAAATATATAAGGATTGCAGGAACACTTTGACAATAACAAATTCAATTCTCTCCGATGTTAAACTAGAGGTAACGGCAATCAGTACACCACCAAAATAAATTTTTTTTTTTTTTGGCGCAGTGGAAGGTTTGTTGTTTGGCACAATGGAAATCCTTTTATTAGGCGCAGTGGGAGGCCTGTTATTTGTTTTCGGTTTATTGGGAACAAATTCTTTTATTACCAAATCATCATTAAGCCAAAAGCTTTCAGAAAGTAGTACATTAAACACATCAGGCGGAGCGAATATTTTAAGAGATGATATTCTACGGGATTACGAAAATTGAAATTGTTCAACCGCAATATCCTCGGATGGGAATTTTTCTCGTATAAATTCCAAAACATCCTCAAATTTAAGCTTCGGGTACAAAAGAACACCTAAATCGTTTACTGAATATATACGATCAAGTGGGGAGTTCTGAAGCGAATAACTTATAAACGTAGGAGTACCTATATAAAAAGTCATTACGTTACATTTCAGGCAGTTCAAATTTAAGAGGTTATACTCACACCATATCTGAAAATTGTCAATGTGTGATTGTAAGCCAAAACTAGACTCTATCTTATTATATGTCAAACAAAGCTTAACATTATCAGCATACATTAGTACACGAGAATGTGTTACGATAGAAGGAAGATCGGTAATAAACAAGGTAAACAGCAAAAGGCCCAAATGACTACCCTGGGGCACTCCCGATGTCACGTGGATCATTTTGGAGACAGCGTTCTTAAATATAACTTTCTGAGTCCTTCCATTCCAATAACTTAAAAGATTACTTGGAAACCCAAGCTGATCTAATTTGAATAAAAGGAGAGAGTGGTTAACAGAGTCAAAAGCTTTGCTGAAATCTGTATATATAACACCAGTCTGCATTTTTTTCTTAAATCCATTTATTACAACAGATGACAATTCAAGGAGGTTAGTGGTGGTCGATCTTCTCTTAACAAAACCATGCTGACACGGTGATATTAGCGAGGAACATAAGTGTTGCAAATGGGAAGTAATAATACGTTCAAATCGCCGACAATTTAGAAATACCTCTATAATTCTGGGCATCCGCCTTCGCACCCTTTTTGTGGAGTGGAATAATGAAAGAGTCCTTCCAGATAGTTGGAAAAATTGATGATAAAATAGACAAGTAAAAAAAATGTAAGAATCGGTTTACAAATGGTTGAAGCACAAAACTTAAGCACACAACCAGGGAGTCCATCAGGACCGGGACAATAAGTTGGCGTTGTTGTTGCTAAATTTTTTAAGAGAGAACTTTCGGTAATTACAGGGATAAAAATACAACTAGCTCTATTTAAGGGGTTAGGGTAGATAGAATTTGACCAAGCAGCCGAACTATAAGTAGTTTGGAAGAACTCGGCAAATAAATCCGGAATTTCAGAATCCGTCGATGCCTCTTTTGAGTTTAAACGTACTGAAGAAGGCAATGCCGGCTTACGCTTGGCATTAACAAAGTTATAAAACTGCTTCGGATCATTTGAAAATTCGGATTTACATCGATTTAAATACATAGAATAGCAGTGACTGTTGAGAGCATTGAAATCTGAACAAGCCACCACATATTTCAAAAATTCAGAGGGCTCACCCGATTTTTTACACTTATTATAAGTGTTGGATTTAAGATTATTAAGTCTTTGAAGCGCATTATTAAACCAAGGAGGCCTGTTTAGCTTTGGAGGAAGCCTGGCATTCGTCAAAAAAAGTGTTTAAAACGCTATCGAAAAGTTCAATTGCATTTTCGATATGCATGCAGTTGTACAAATCAGTCCAATTATATTGCGAAATCGTATAATCTAATTTATTATAGTCACATTTACGAAAACATCTCATTTTAGTTTGAGAAACTAAAGGAGGAAGGGTATCAGTACAGGGGAGGCCAATTGTCAATTCCAATTTAGGATGATATCGGTCTTCAGGTACAACAAGTGCGTCAATTTAGAAATTTATTACCTAAGCCGATCGTGTTCTTCTGTTGCTCCAGAATCTTTTCTTTATTTGAGTGATCAAATTTTAAATTTAATCGCTAAATTAGCCTACAAGTTTTGTGGTTCATAAACTCCTTCTGTTCAAATCAAATCCGAGCTCGGACAGTTAATATAAACGCGTTTAATTTATAAACAAACCAATTATTATCATCAGCCAGCAAACAATAACAAAGCGTCTGCTTTGTCACAGCAAGTATTGTGTTGTTGTTTCTATTCTCCCGCTCTCCTGCTGTACGCCTCTCGGAGCTGCCGGTCCGTTACCACTCTAACGGCACTTTTTCCGCTCTCCGCTTTGTGCGTGTCGCCTAAATTCACCGATCAGTGCAAGCCCTCCTGCTAACTTACGCTCTTAAATCCGAACGTTTTAGCTTGCTAATCTTGATTCCGCTGCTCTCCACGCGTTGCTTTAATCTTTCGTCGCTCTTACATGGCTCTGCACAGTGACCTGAGTGCATTCAAAAATGCTCAGCCAAAAAATGCGAATTCAACGGCGTTATTGCTGGCGAAACTTATTTGTTGCGCTGGCTATGCGAGAATACTGCGCATTGTAAGTGCGCCGGTGTCGGCGTACATGGTCGTATTGGAGACCTTATTTCCAAAAGAATTGGATTTCTTTGGACCTGCTCCGCGTGCTGTGAGATTACGGACGAGATGCGTTCCTTTATGCGGCAAACTCGGACTGGCTTCAGGGAGATCAAAAAGCTGTTAAGTCACCTTCATAAGAAGCTGATAGCCGTTGAGTCCCAGTTTAATGGGCTAAAAATAATTAAGGAAACTCCAACAAAGATTTCTTCTCCTCCAACTGGCCAGTTAATGAACCATCTTACTCCTACTATTCCACCCTCATCCGTGAGGGATCCTCCAATAGCTCACTAATGTACATTTCATCAGTTTCTGCCAACGACAGTGAAATCGATAAAAACTGCGTATCCTCGAATAACCTTGTGCCTCCGCTGCCGGGTCCTTTAATATTGTGCCCTACCATGGAATCCGCCATGTCTCCTACTAGATTGGCAATTCCTGCTCCAGTGCTTAATTTTGTAACTCCTAAGTCTATCTGTGCAGACCTAGTCCCTGGCTCTCATCCTGAGCCTGATCCTGGTGCCGTACAATTCAACCTTCCACAATCCGCCAACGCGGTACCGTCGGTATCCTCCGTTATAACGGCACCGCCAGTACCCTCTGGTCAAGTAGCGTCGGTTGTACATAATGTACATAATGGTCCTGGTTCCTCCAAAAGAAATAGCAGGCCCCTCCTGGCTGCGGTTAATAATGGTCATCCAGCAGGTGCAAACCGTAGACGACTCGAAGCCGTAGCGCCACAAGCACTCATGCCAAAGAAGGCCATTTTTGTGTCTCGTCTAAGGCCTGATACTACCATTGACGAAATTAAAGGTCACCTAAGCGATGAGCTCCAAGCCTCTCCTGAAAACTTTGTTGTTTCAAAATTTAATTTTGCTTACAAAAGAAAAGTTTCATCATTTAAAATAATTTTGCCTGATACATATTTTTCCCGTGCTTTGAATCCTGCACTATGGCCAGTTAATACGATTGTTCACGAGTTTGATCGGAAAGAACCATCCATAAATACAAATCCGTCAGTTCCAAAAAACTAGATTTTGTATTACATTATCAAAATGTCCGTGGCCTCCTCAGTAAGCTGTCTAGATTGCATACTGACAGCGCTGCTTTCGATTCCAGCGTTATTGCCTTTACTGAGACTTGGCTTAATCCCACGGTATCTGATAATGAAATACTTACCAATAATTTCTTCCTCTATAGACGTGATCGTCCCTCTAAACGAGGTGGGGGTGTCCTAATCGCAGTAAAGTCTGATATATCATCCCAAGTTGTATCCATTCCCAATGTTGGTGATATTGAATTCATGTCAGTCAAAATATGTCTTCCTAACTGCAACATATTTGTAACCTGCTCCTATATTCCTCCATGCTCTGAGGCTCCGATCTATATGCGACACCTCTCCGCTATCCAGAATATCTCCTCGTATGCCTCTGACTCAGACCATCTTATAATATTGGATGACTTTAATATTCCGTACCTATCCTGGTCTCCTTGTGTCGATCTAATTGCCCTAGTTCCTGGTGATCAAAACGATTTTGTCGACGGTCTTATGGACTTATCTCTTGGTCAAGTTAACTCAATTTCCAATGCGAATGGAAGATTTTTAGATCTTATTTTTGTGTCTGACCTTTGTGATGCCATTGTCACACGTATCTCTCCATTGACCACTCCTGAGGACTCCCATCATCCTACACTCCACATATCCATTAGTGGCATTTTTCGTGTACCCAATTCCTGTGAGGCCCCTTTGCGGACTCGTTGTTTTCGGCATGTCAATTATTTGCAAATGTCGAGATCCCTATCTTCAGTGGATTCGTCTTGTCTTGATCGTCTTCATCTTGACGATTTTTATACTGTCCTTTATTCCATATTTGATGAATTAGTCCCTTCCACAGTTGTTAATAACTCTAACGGCCCTCCATGGTCTTCCAAACACTTGGCTCACTTAAAAAATATAAAAACTAAACTTTATAAGAAGTACGCCAAAACAGGACTTCAGTCTGATTTTTCCAAATACAGCGTTGTTAAATCCAATTACTTACTGCATAATTTTGAATGTTATAACAGCTACCTCCTACGCTGTAAAAACGAATTTCGCAGCACTCCTAAATTATTTTACTCCTTCGTCAACTCTAAGCGCAAAGCCAACATATTTCCTCCATCACTACAGCTAAATAATGCAACCTGTTTGCGGACTTTTTCAAATCCACCTATTCCACAAATAATATCAATTGTAGCTACTCCTACCAGCTACTCCACACTGACGCTATTTCCAACCCTCTAATTGATGGAGGAGAAGTTCTACGTAGCCTATCCACGATTAAATTATCATTCTCTGCGGGTCCCGATATGGTTCCAAGCTGTGTCCTCAAACATTGCACCATACCACTTGCAGTTACATTAACTATGATTTTTCATAAGACGATTACTTCTGGCACATTTCCATCTATCGCGGCATAGCCAAACTTAGTGCTATTCCTAAACTCTTTGAAAAACTTATTTGCCATCAACTGCAGCACCAGTGTCGCTCCTTAATATCCTCTAAACAGCATGGTTTCACAAAGTGCCGGTGTACAACAACTAACCTGCTTGAGTTTACGACCTTCATTAGTCAAGGCTGTAAATCCACAATGCAAACTGATGTAATCTTTAATGACTTTAGTAAAGCCTTTGATTCGGTCAACCACGAGCTACTGCTCCACAAGCTCCTCCTCCTCGTATTTCCTCTAACTCTACTGACATGGCTTCGTTTTTATTTAACAAATCGTACCCAAAAGGTCCAGTACAACAGTATTTATTCAAAAGCTGTTTCCGTATATTCGGGTGTACCACAAGGCAGTCACCTTGGTCCTTTACTATTTGGCTTATTTATCAACGATCTTCCTCAAGTAATTAAGTTCTCCAAAGTACTTATGTGTGCGGATGATGTCAAATTGTGTATGCATTTGACCTCACCTAGTGAGCATGCAGCTCCAGCTCGATTTAAATAACCTTCAATCCTGGTGCCTAGTCAACAAGCTACTGCTTAATCCAGATAAATGTAAATCCATGTCATTTTATCGATCCAATCCATATATTTGTACATACTCAATAGATCACTCTGCACTTGAACGCATTAATACTGTTCTTGATCTTGGTGTCCTATTTGACCACAAGATTTGTTTTAATCGCCACGTCAGTACCATATCCAATAATGCTAAATGCTTATTAGCTTTCATAAAACGCTGGTCTAAGGAATTTGATGACTCTTTCACCACTAAGCTCCTTTACGTCTCTCTAATTCGTCCTACACTTGAGTACACAACATGAGCACTATCAAAATATGATAGAATCCGTCCAAAAGCAATTTCTCCTTTTTGCACTACGAGGCTTAAACTGTGAGGAGGGACGCCGTTTGCTCTTTTACTCTACGAGTAACGGGTATAAAAATTCATGTCAATCGAATAATCCATGGAAAGAATTAAAAAAGTTTGGTATTGGAAAGTCCAAAAGCAAAAGCAATATATTTAAAGAGCCCAATGACAAGCGTGACGTGCCCCAAGACAGTATTGTCTAACTTTAATGTTCACTTGTATGCTGTATTTAAATGGAACTGCAAGTGGTATGGCGCAATGTTTGAGGACACAGCTTGGAACCATATCGGGACCCGCAGAGAATGATAATTTAATCGTGGATAGGCTACGTAGAACTTCTCCTCCATCAATTAGAGGGTTGGAAATGGCGTCAGTGTGGAGTAGCTGGTAGGAGTAGCTACAATTGATCCTGGTATTATTTGTGGAATATGTGGATTGGAAAAAGTCCGCAAACAGGTTGCATTATTTAGCTGTAGTGATGGAGGAAATATGTTGGCTTTGCGCTTAGAGTTGACGAAGGAGTAAAATAATTTAGGATTGCTGCGAAATTCGTTTTTACAGCGTAGGAGGTAGCTGTTATAACATTCAGAATTATGCAGGAATGAATTGGATTTAGCAACGCTGTATTTGGAAAAATCAGACTGAAGTCCTGTTTTGGCGTACTTCTTATAAAGCTTAGTTTTTATATTTTTTAAGTGAGCCAAGTGTTTGGAAGACCACGGAGGGAATAAAGGACAGTATAAAAATCGTCCAGATGAAGACTATCAAGACAAGACCAATCCACTGAATGTATTGTATTTGTGTTTTTTATGATTTTTTGAAAATAGCTAAAAATGACCATTTTAGCCGCTTTTTCCTTCTTTTCATACAAAATTTTCCTAAGATTTTTCCATTCAAAAAATCATAAAAAATACAAGGAAAAATATTTTGATATTTTTTTTTTGCAGTTATTATTAGTTTTTAATTTTTTAAATCGTCCCACTCAGTAAAAAGTTATAATCAAATAATGAAATGTCCGGTAGATGGCGCCACTTTTAAGCGGCTGCTTGGTTTGCCCTGCTTGAGACTGCTTGACCTAGCTGAGTAACGGGTATTTAATAGTCAAGGCACTCGACTATAGCGTTCTCTCTTCTTTTTTATTCGAAAAATAATCTTGTGGCATTACATTTTATATCTGGCATATGACCGCCACGGCTGGCTCGGATGTAGTCCAATCTGGACGTCCAATTTTCGATGACTTTTCCCAACATTTGCGGCCGTATATCGGCAATAATACGGCGAGTGTTGTCTTCCAAATGGTCAAGAGTTTGTGGTTTATCCGCATAGACCAATGACTTTACATAGCCCCACAGAAAGTATTCTAGCGGTGTTAAATCACAAAATCTTGGGGGACAATTCTTAGATCCAAAACGTGAAATTAGGCGGTCACCAAAAGTGTCTTTCAATAAATTGAAATAAAATTGCACTATTTGCAAGCGTTGTCCAGGCGTGAGGTATTCATGATGAATTGCCAAATCAAACTGAGAGTAAATAACTTGACAGCTGTTAAATCGGTCGCCATCTTGAACAGTGATGCCAACTTAAAGTTCTATACCTCTAAAAAAACACCCTTTATAAGCAGTATCTCTTTGGTTTGTCTTTAAAGCTAAAGTATTATTAAACCATGGATTATTCGTGGCCCTAATAATTTTTTGTTCAAGGCGATCTTTCTTACATCGAATTTTCTTTTACAAAACCTAGTTTGGCATTTACGACTGTTAAAGTGAATATATAATTTAGATCAGGGCATCTAAATGTTGCCTAATCGAATCAAGGTCAATTCACCTAAAATTTATGTTCAAGAAAAATAGGGTCGAATTAATACGTCAGATAGATTAGACCTTGCTTTGCTCGCACTGATACTTGGTTAAATAAAAGTGTTCGAGTGAAACGATAATATAACTTGTTGTTTAACCCTTAGATGGTGCATGGAACTTAAATTGTACATATATAGTAAAAAAAAGTTTTGTAAATTTTATTTTTATTTTGTTTAGGTTTCTAATTTTAAAGTATTTGCGAATCTTAAAGTATAATTTCTTTTTTAAATTGAAATTATTTAAATTTATGCTTACATTCCTAGCAGCTATTAAGAATTTCCCCTTTATATTTTTCATACAGTCTTTATAGTTTTTTTTTGGTTTTTTGTTTGCTAGGTGATGCTGTAGTTTAATATTTAACTTAGTTAATCTGTGGTAGGCAATATATATGTAAAAAATCACGGTTTTAAAAATATATCACACTATAATTTATAAACCTTGTTAGTGCATTCCAAAATGTGATGCTTGCATGGCTCAATCAGCTAGTGTGTCTACAAATCCAAAGGTCCCCGGTTCAAGTCCTACAGAGGGCGACTTGCCTCGAAAAAAGTAAGTTTGTTTTAATTCCATTTATTTATCATTGGCCGTATTTAATTACTTAATAACAGTCATAATTCCTTTACGGGACCGCGCCTTTCAATAAGTACCAATTAGGAGAGCGTCAAATTAAACATCTTCAAGTACGAGTAAAATCCAATGATTTAATGGTTGACCAGTTCTTAGATTTTTCGAGAAATGAATTTTTTTAGTGTAGTTAAACAGCTATAACCGTAAATTGGTTAACAGTCACTAGTGCGAAACTAGTAGCAAATGGACTACCCTATAAAAAATGGACCAGTTCGTTACAAGGATATGGACATAACTTGAACTAGTTAACTTTCCTGGCCCAACTAGTATTTTACTGTTCCAAAACTGATTCCGTTTCCTGCAGGGTTCGCTGCCAGAAATTTGGTGACGTAAACGATCCTCCGTCGTGTAAGCCCAAACAACAAATGGGAAGAGAGTAATGGCTGAGAGAGCAACAGCAATAGAACTGCTAAAAGGGAAGAGAAGAGCTGCGAAGAAGGGGATAAAAACAGATCATAAGGGCATTTCCAAGAAAGTCCTTCTACCAAGCCAAAAAGCTGTAAAGTTGAATAAAACTTATTTTTACATGATTTTTGCCCGATATGAGTTTCTAAATAGTTTGATCCTCAGTATTAAGACTCATCGACCTACATAATATAAGTAATACCGAAGTTATAACAGTCGAGCAAAGAATCATATATCATAACACTTGCTGCCAATATTGCAATTCTACAGCCAGACTGACAGTCTGCTTAACAATCATCAACCGGCCGACGCAGCGAAAATAGCTTACTTCGTAAATCGGAAGTAGAGCAATAATTTGATTAGCACTTCATATAGCACGTTGACCCACTGCGAGTTATAAAGAATAGCTGTCATTTCATTTTCCCTTTCTACATATTTTGTTAACGTAAACACTTTTGTAGCTATAAATACCAGAATACCACTGATTGTTACTCATTTACCACTCTCCGACGTCCACAAGTTACAGGTGCTGGGTGCGACATCTAACCAGTTGACAGTTTATGTGATGTATACTACACAAACCCCCGATACACACATAAGTCCAGATCATCAGTTTTATCAGCTGTTATCTACTGAAGAGGATCTTAAGTACTATCTGGCAACAAAATGGCCACAAAAGGCCAATTAACCCTTGTGATCAGCTAAACTCCGAGTTAACTTCTACGTGGACGACTGCCTCACTGCTAAACAATAAACAATATCCTAGTTCCGGCTGGCTTTAAACTCTACAAGCGGTGCTCAAACCACAAACAGTACAAGGAATTCCCAAAAAAGACATTGTTAGTGATGTCAAACTAGATGAATCGTTTGAACATTACAGCGTAAAGACGCTGGGTCTCATTTGGGTGCCAAAGAAAAATCACCTATGTGGAAGGACATAAAAAAGCCACTCTACAAAGATTACAAAAAGAGTTGTTTGCTCAGAGTTGGCGAAAATGTTTGACCCCTTAGGGTTATTTGGGTTGACAGTGGAAGAGCGGCAAAAATACTAATAATGACCATAGCGTGCTGAAATTCATAACAAAACAAGAGAGAACGCTATAGTCGAGTGCCTCGACTATCAAATACCCGTTAATCAGCTAAAGCAAGCAGTCTTAAGCAGGGCAACCCAAGCAGTCGCTTAAAAGTAGCGCCATCTACCAGACGTTTCATTATTTGATTATAACTTATTACTGAGTGGGCCGATTTAAAAAATTCTATTCTACATTTCGGTAGGTACACTTTTTCTCTAGCTTCAAAACTGTGGGCACCGCAGCTTTTCGCGGTTTGTGGGCGTTAGGAGGGGTCTTCCTATTTTGGTCTGTGAGGGTGCGATTATTAGAAGATGTTTTAAACCTTAATAAGTAACGATCCAATTCTCATTTATCCAGATTTTGAAAAGAAGTTCGATCTAACTACAGACGACGAAATTAATGAAAACTTTTGTTATACTTCCCAACTTGCCCAACTTTCACGAGAAAATATTAAAAATACATGAAAAGACAATACATAAGGATATACATTTTAAAACCAAATACTATTTCCCAGACGCACAGAAACTTATTCAAACCATTATTTATAAAAGTGAAATTTGTAATTTATGCAAAGCAGAGCACAGAAAAGTTGCTCTTCCTTTTGAAAAATCGCCTGAAACCAAAAATATTCGCGTTAAATATGTTATAGACTATTACTTTATTGACCAACGTAAATTTTTAACCTGCATCGACACTCACTCAAAATTCATTTCTATTATTGAAACAAAAACAAAATAGATTAGAATTATTAATACACTTACAGATGCTGAAGATACATTAATGAATATAGAAAAAGCGACATATGTTTATAATCATGAAATAACTTACGATGCCACAGGTAAAACTATTGCCGAAATATTTCTTTATGGAATGAATCCAAACAAAACAAGAGAGAACGCTATAGTCAAGTGCCTCGACTATCAAATACCCGTTACTCAGCTAAAGCAAGCAGTCTCAAGCAGGGCAAACCAAGCCGTCGCTTAAAAGTGGCGCCATCTACCGGACATTTCATTATTTGCTTATAACTTTTTACTGCGTGGGCCGATTCAAAAAAATTCAAAAAACAAAGTGGCGTTTACTCCTTTGCTCTAATTTTAAAACTGTGGGCGTCACAGCTTTTCGAGGTTTGTGGGCGTAAGGTGGGGGAGGGGTGTTTCCCATTTTGGCCAATAAATAGGTATTGAAGAAACGAATACACATTCATTTTCCCGTTAATCTAGCTTCAAAACTGTGGTCGCCACAGTTTTTCGCGGTTTGTGGGCGTTAGAGGGGGCGTGGCACATCGACGTGAAAAACTTGCGGTGCGTACTAACCCCTAGAATCTGCATGCAAAGAGACAATCTTCTAGCTGTTATAGTTTCCGAGATCTCAGCGTTCATACAGACGGACAGACGGACGGACAGACGGACATGGCTAGATCGACTCCTCTATTGATACAGATCAAGAATATATATTTTTTATATGGTCGGAAACGCTTCCTTTTACCTGTTACATAATTTTGCACGAATATAATATACCCTTTTACTTTACGAGTAACGGGTATAATAAAAAATATTTGAAATATATCAAGATTTTATAAAGTACGAAAATCAATTTAAAAACGCACCGGACATTTTTTTAACATTGAAACAATTAAAACATGAAATCAAGGGAATTATATCGTCCCAAAGACAAAAACGGGGATTAATTAACTTTGTAGGGACAGCATCCAAATATCTATTTGGAACATTAACTGAAGATGATAAAAAAGAGTTGGAAGATAAACTGCAAAACTTACAAGAAAAAATAATTGAAAACAAAGAATTTAATGAAATAATTCAAGTACTTAAAGAACAATTAAAAGATAAAAAAAGAATCATAAAAGATGAAGAAGAAGAAGATGATTTGCTTAATTTTAGAAATTCCTTAAATATATTTCTAGAATACAGTGCGGATTTACATGAGTTTACAATTAACAAGAGTAGGAATATTTAATCCTAAAATATTAAAACATTAAGAGTTAAAGAACATAAACGAAGAAAAATTACTATCAATCAAAACCTTAGCTTCGTTAAGCAGTCAAACTAAAGACACTTTTATTCTAGCCCACATACCCACTTCATTTAAAGAAACGCAAAAATATAGAATTATAAAATGCGCAGATAATATAGGTAGACAAATTGACGTAAATGATAATTATGAATATTTTGTAATAGATGAAAAATAGGCATTTTACCTGGCAAATTCACCAAGTTCATTACCAGATATATTACAATAGATCAAAAATGTATAATCACGGATCAATGTATCTCCCAAATCCTTTTCATTACCTTAGCAAAATGTCAACACACTTTTGTATCAGAAAATGAATCCGTAATATATATTGAGCACATTATTATTACTTATAATTTAAGTGAGACACAAATTAATCAATATTGCGAAATGTTCAAAAAAATAATTCAGGGTAATAATATAATTCAATTAAGTCAATGCACTTTAGAAATAAGAGGTATAAAATGTACAACTTCAAAAAATATAAATGAATATAAAATAATATTATACAGTACTGAATAGCTGGGGGGCGTCGCAAATGTTCTCCAAATGAAGGCAGCTTCGTCGGGCGTTGCGGCTGTTGCACGTAGCCGGGTGGCAGCTGTGGAATAGGTGGGAAACACTTGGCGATCGCGTACGCGGAGGGAATGAAAGAAACACGATGGACTTTTTTCGGTAATTAGCGCGGGCCGGCCGGGCGATGTATTTGCATAAGTTTCACAAAGAGAACTAAACTTAATCTACTTAATATAGAGATCCCGTGCGCGGGAAGGCGGGAGAGCGGGAGAGCCTGGAAGTAGGCATTCCCAAAGAAGGAAGAGCGGACTTTGGAAGAGCGGGGGATTTAAGAGAGGGGAAAGCGGCGTAAACAGTACTAATGTTACTTTACATGAACCAATACGTTTCTTAAAACCTAAAAATTCTATTACCCATCAACAAAAAGAAGAATCAATTTATAAGTGGATTGTTTTTACAATATTAATAAATATACTCTTAAGCATCACTACTTACATCATACCTACCTATAGGCGCCTGGCCAACAAAAAAGAAATTTTGTATAAGTTCAGAAAGAATGTTGAATCTTCTAAAGGAGGGGCGAGTGACATATCCGCAGATACTCTAGCTGCCAAACCCAGTAACGAATACGCGAATACCCTGGCTGTCAAACCCAACATGCAACCTGTATATCCCGAGATACCCATTATTCCAATTGTCAATGACATAACTTCAGAACCTGCTATTGCAGTTATTCGAATCAATCCGACCCCTTAGAAATAAATCTTTCCCACGCTGCGGCACCCGAATTGTAAACACTTCCCACGCCTTTATCGACGACGGCAGACATAAACAACGTTCAAAACCTTTAAACTGAGGGTCCAGCTTGAGAACCAATCCAAATTGATTAAACAAAAGATGCAGCCTAGATGACCAATCAAAATTCAAAATCAAAGCCCACTTTCGCTGCCAACGTCGCTGTAACCGGTAGAAGGCATAGTTATAAGAATAATGGATTTTGTAAAATCAGTTTAAGATTGGGGATCTAACTTAAAAGAACTTTACCAATAATAAAACTCTGATGTATATTAAAATAAAAATTGATTTTTTTTAATATATCCCAAAGCGAAAAACATCATTTACATAGGGTGTTGTGTTGTAGGCCAGGCAAACTATTTTGTACGAAAGTTGTTTTTGGAACAGCTTACATTTTCACAGTTTTTAAATGTTTGCAACACAATTAAATACCCTACATATATCCTTTTACTGTAAGAGTAACGGGTATAATTAAAAATTAATACTAATAAAATTATCTTGTGCCCTTAAATTAAATTAAGATAATTTTTTATATAGGGGAGTTGGGTTTTTAGGGTTTTTGCATTTTTTCAACTTTTTTAACTTTGACGAAGTAACGTCTTAATGATGCGTATAAAAAAGATAAAGCGTTTTCTAGTACCTGTAAAATGAGTATTCGGTTTATTAGAACTCGAGTTAGAAAATAAAAAAGGGCTAAAAACGTTTTTTACACTTAAAAAAACTGTACCATGCAAAAACATTTTAGGTGCCCTTTTCTTAATCAGGGAAATTTACCTTAACGAAAAATCATGCTTTCATCAATTTGTTTTGGAAACTGGAGTAATTGATCTACCTTTAAAATAAATGTTTCAGATATGGAGTGGGCGTTGCGGAGGAGTACTTACAAATCGACAAAGTCGAATTTTATAAACAAACCCATTTTCTACCGACAATTAATTCTTTATTAATACCGGTCACAATTCATAAAATTTGTTAAGTCTATTAAACCTAACATTTCTGGACTATAATTACTTGATTCCAACTCATTTCTTGACTTAAAATGCCGCAATGAGGAAATAAGAGGATCAGAAGAGGCAGCCAACATATTGAAGAGATCCTCACTTTTCCTCAATCTTAAAATTTGTTTGGCGATTCCTGCGCTCGGAAAGCTCTCCAATTGCCAAACACAGGTATTCGATTATTTCTTTTCCGTGCGGGAATATCTTTTTGACTGTCGGGGTCAATTTCTTTGGAGGATACCATTCCATGTAAAAGTGATGCCATTTTTGAGGCATATTCTCCATATTTCGTAGAGTTGATCTGTTGCTTGGAGTTTAAAACATTATACCCGTTACTCGTAGAGAAAAAGGTATATTAGATTCGTGCAAAAGTATGTAACAGGTAGAAGGAAGCGTTTCCGACCATATAAAGTATATATTCTTGATCAGGATCACTAGCCGAGTTGATCTTGCCATGTCCGTCCGTCCGTCTTCAATACCTATTGATTGACCAAAATGGGAAGCCCCCTCCCCCCTAACAGCGAAAAACTGTGGCGCCCACAGTTTTAAAGCTAGAGCAAAAGTGTAAACGCCATTTTGTTTGGGTTATAGTGCCTACCGAAATGTAGAAATTTTTTAAATAGACCCACTCAGTAAAAAGTTATAAGCAAATAATTAAATGTCCGGTAGATGGCGCCACTTTTAAGCGGCTGCTTGGCTACTTGCTTTAGCTGAGTAACGGGTATTTGATAGTCGAGGCACTCGACTATAGCGTTCTCTCTTGTTTTAATAATATTTTATAGCCAGAAAAGGCCTTACTTCTTCAGCCCCCAGTGCATAAATTGAGGTTATGGTCTCAAAAATTAAGTTATAGGAAAAGTGGCAATAAGAGGCGATTCTGACTATATACATTTTGACAAGTATTAAATTCGCTATAAATCCCAATTGGTTTCAGAAGTGGACTCCGCTGGACTCGCTTTATTGCTCCATTTGAAATTAGGTTTTCATGAAAAAATGTGCGTGTTAGACTACTTTCTTCGCCACTCAATTATAAGAAAAGAACGACGGATTTGCACCGTGTAAGCACAGAAAAAAATAGTATATAGCACCATCCTATTATTCCAATCCAAAAAGTTTGCCAAGATTGCTTTAAAAGCCAAATTTTAAGAACTTCAAATCTGCAAGCGAATCTTCGAATTTTAACAGATCCAAAGTCGCATTTGTAACAGTTGATTTAACAGCTGCTAAGTTAACAGAGACGCCCTCCATCGGTCGCCCTGCTTGAGACTACTTGATTTAGCTGAGTAACGGGTATTTGCTAGTCGAGGCACTCGATTATAGCGTTCTCTCTTGTTTTACTTTCCGCTTTAGCTCTCGAAGTGATATTCGAGCACTTAAAGTGCGACTTTACTTAATACTAAGATTATTTCTTTATTGATGTTAGATTTTTATGTTAAAAAAAGCTTTAAAACTTACCATTGTCAATGTCATTTTGTCTATTTCATGCTTATCTTTAGTTTTATGTTGACGAAATGGAGAATGACCTTTAAGCAATTTATATAACATGCAGCCGAAACTGAACCAATCTGCACAAGAGTCATACGACGTCCCTTTAGATAATACTTCTGGAGCCATGTATCCATGGGTTCCAACTGAAGCATGCGGTTTCTTTCTTGAAAAGTCGCAAGCCAAGCCCAAATCAGAGATTCGTATGTGCCCATTTTCATCGAGCAATATGTTGGCGGGTTTTAAGTCACGGTACACAATGCAACGTCTATGCATGTGCTCTAAGCCCAAAATCACCTATTAATTTAAAATGTTAAGTGTTAATAAAATATTTTACAATATTACTTACTTCAGCGGCATAAAATTTCATTTCGTCTTCACTGAAAATTCCGTGTTGAGATAAATGGTAATGCAAGTCCCCGCCATTCATCAAGTCTAATATAAAACAAAGTTTATCTGGTGTATGAAAGGCATAAGTCATGCAAACTATAAAAGGACAATCAACCTAAAGAAATTTTACAATTAAATAAATTCAAAACAATATATAAAAGTAATCTCACTCCAGTGCTGACTGCTTGTAACATATTTCTTTCATTTAGTGCTAACATTTCTCCTTGCTTCATTTTAATCCGCTTTTTGTCTAAGCATTTCATAGCATACATTTTTCCTGTGTCTGCTTTTCGGCATCCATATACTTCTCCAAATCCTCCCCGTCCAATTATCCTATGTACGCTGAAATCATTCATAGTTAGCTGAAATAAATTTAAAATTTGTTTAATTTCTTCAAACACTTGTAATAATTTTCTAAAAAAGGTTAATCATTTGTTATAATTTTCCAAAAGAGGTTAGGGCTAGAGCAAATCCTCCAGCTAAACACTCCACGAGAGTGCCGGATGGACAATGGGCAATTACCGAGCAGGGTAATGCAATGTCGCTTGTCCTGCCCGGGGCATTGCAGTGTCTAGCTAAGGCAACTGGTTCAACCCCTTGAATAAGTGGCCATGGTTGGAGGTGCCTGGCGGCAGGCATAAAACGCAAGTGGGAGATCCCCTTTAAAAGCAAATCAGTATGGACTGCTACTGTCGGCGGGCACGGGGAGGAGCAATCCTCTCTGCGTGTCGCCAGCGGTCGAACCCCTGGGATGACGAGAGCAGGTAATCTCAGCGACAACGTTACTGCCATAACATCTCAGGCAAGATTAAGCCGCACGGGTGCCGTTGTCAAAGTATACTCGGACTCGGATAACATGCTAAACGAAGCCAAAACAAGCCATTCCCGCTTGCCTGAACCAGGAAGGAGCCGAAGCTAAGAAGCGCTTGGATGAGCTAAGGCACAATAGAAGGCAGCCCTCAAGATTAAGAGCCGGCTCCAGGACAAAGCGACCGTCTTTAAAGATGAGTAGAAAAAGTTAGCCTGGTCAGAATAAAAGGTTGAGGATGGAAGGCTGCACTTCGCAAGCAAGCCCGCGATGGCGTCGACGAGCGGATTTGCGAACAAGGTTGAGGAGTTTGATCATACTTCGGCCGTCGTCATAATAGCAACTAGGAGTTGTGCTGCCTTTTCTGCAGTTAGTTGAGCGTGAAGATCTATGGGGTCGATTCCGAGGATCGTTTCTAGAGCTTAAGTTGGGGTTGACCTCAGCGCCCCCGTTATGCAGACTAGTGCCTGCCGCTGAGTTCTCTCCATAAGCTCGGTGTAAGTCTTCTTTTCAGTGGCTTGCCACCATACTAAGCCTCCATACATCAGAGTCGGACGCACCACCGAGATGTAGATCCAGTACATCAGAATAGGCGACAGGCCCCATGTTTTGCTAAGCATTTTCTTGGATGAATATAGCGCCACGGTGGCCTATTTTACCCTTTCCAATATATTGGGTCTCCATGCCAGCTTGCCAGTATTGTTCCGAGGTACTTGACCTGTATTTTTGGGGTCAGCCTGGTTGCGCCAATTTTTGGGGGGTCCATTTCGGTACCTTGAATCTCTTAGTAAAGAGAATGAGGTCCGTCTTGTCCGCATTGATACTGAGTCCAACCTTTCCGCCCACCTACATATCTCCCTGAGTGTTGATTCCATTATGAAGCTGAGGGTCGATGAACAAACTCCCGTAATAGTTATGCCTATGACGTCCGCGTAGACAGTTATATTTGGGGCTCTCTTGAATCTCTTAATTAGATCATCGACCACCAAATTCCATAGAAGAGGCGAGAGGACCCCACCTTGTAGTGTGTCTCTGTGTGCCCCCTTTACCTTCGAAGCAGGGCCCCACTCTGAAAGTACCCGCCTGCAGCTAAGCAGGTTTCTTATCCAGAGGCTTATTGCGGGGTGCGCGCTAGTCACTTCTAGGCGATTCATTATAGCATCCGTCTTGACATTGTTGAATGCTCCGGATATATCTACGAATACTACAAGCGCATATTCCTTAATGTGTAGGGCTCTCTCAACGGTTGCTACTAGCGAGTGTAGTGCCGTTTCCGCAGATTTCCCTTTGGTGTAGGCATGCTGATTGGATGACATAAGTCTCCCTACATCATTCCTAATGTGTAGTTTCACCAGCTTTTCCAGAGTTTTGAGTATGAAAGAAGTAAGACTTATCGGCCTGTAATCCTTGGGGCTCGCGTGACTGCACTTTTCCACCTTTGGGGGGAAGACAATCCGAGAGGTCCTCCATTGGATTGGGATATAGCCCGTGCTTAGACATTTCAGAGGCTCAGTCCTGCGCTCCCGATAAACAAGGGAGCGAGAGAAATCGTCATTATTAAAAAAAAACAGAATCAAAGAAGAAGGCAGCAGAGCCTATTGACTGGAATGCATCGTCATCCAAATCTAAACACAACAACGGGTCCAATGGCATAGATAAAAAGTGACTAATATGCGTATTGGGAACAACTTCCACATTTTTATACCCGTTACTCGTAGAGTAAAAGGGTATATTAGATGTGTGCAAAAGTATGTAACAGGCAGAAGGAAGCGTTTTCGACCATATGAAGTATATATATTCTTGATCAGGACCACTAAACGCCATTTTGTTTGGGTTATTAATGCCTACCGAAATTTAGAAGAAATTTTTTGAATCGGACCTCTCAGTAAAAAGTTATAAGCAAATAATGAAATTTTCGGTAAATGCGCAATTTTTAGCGACTGCTTGGTTTGCCCTGCTTGAGACTGCTTCCTTTAGCTGAGTAACGGGTATTTGATATTTGAGGCACTCGACTATAGCGTTCTCTTTTGTTTATATAAGATTCCCTAACAAAATTTGACGGGATCATAGGCTTCGACTTGCTAACGCAGGTGGGAGCCTCCCTCAATATACAAACTAACAAAATTACATATAATTCCATGTCTGAGGACCTGCAGTTCCTTGACTGCGACAATGTAAACTTTACCAACATAAAGGAGTCAGTGAAAAAATAGTTCATCTATAGTTCCACATCTAAAGTCTTCTCCGACGCAACTTAAACCTTGCCATACAACACAAAAAATGTGGCAACTATTCGTACAACTATTTGATAACAACCAAATGAACTTTAAAACATCCTAAAACAAAACATCATCAAAACAACCTAATTTGTAGTCAACGGAGAAAAGTATGAATTCTGCCGTTTGCCTTGTGGATTAAAAAATGCTGGTAGCATTTTTAAAAGGGCAGTCGATGATGTCCTAAAAGAGCAGATAGGGAAATCATGTTACGTCTATGTGGACGATGTCAACGAAAAAGAGCATGTCAGCCACATTGACTGGGTCCTAAAAAAGTTAAACCAAGCCAACATGACCGTTTCACAAGAAAAAAACAATTTTTTAAAGAGAGATTCGAAAACCTAGGCTTCGTAGTGACCCGAGACGGGGCTACAAGGGAGCAGCCATTAAGCAATACACAGAGCCAACAAGCTTATTCTTACTAAGAACATTTTAAGGACTTGCCAGCTATTTTTGCCAGTTTCATAAAGGATTTTGCTACAATAGCCAGGCTACTTACCAACCTTCTTAAGGGAGAAAACGGTTCCGTAAGTAAACACAGCAAATATACGCATTCAATAGACTTCGAAACATTTTCTCATCAGAAGATGGCACTCTCAAGTATCCAGACTATAAGAAATCGTTCGATCTGATAGCTGATGTGTCAACCTACGGCATCGGGGCCGTACTGTCGCAGGACAAACAAGAGAGAACGCTATAGTCGAGTGCCTCGACTATCAAATACCCGTTACTCAGATGCAGCAAGCAGTCTCAAGCAGGGCAAACCAAGCAGCCGCTTAAAAGTGGCGCTCAATAGATATGTATTGAAGAAACGAATAGGGGAGAGGTCTGTAGGTTGGTACACCTTTTGTTTTTAATCTGCCATTTCGACAATCGCTTATGAAACTTCACGCATTAGATACCAATCAAAAGGTTAGTCTTTTAACTTCAAGAAAAACAAAAAAAATATTTCTTTTTTTTAGGGAAAACTAAAAAATATATTTTTTTAAAAGTGTCAAAAAACGACATTTTGAAAAATAGGTCTGTAAGTTGGGACACTTTTAAAAATGACTAAAACTCACACCAAAAGTACTCCAAACTTAAAAAAAACTATTTATTTATGTTAATTTAATCAATTTTATTTCGTTTTAACTTATTTCCCCTCCATTTTTAAAGAACTTTTACCAAATAAGAAATAAATCCTAAATGCTCTTTGAACGATCACATTTTCCCTAATTTCAGAGAAATGTTCTATGCAGAAAGCGACCTATGTTGGGCTGAGGCCTTTTTGTATGCAAAACGGGTGTCTCAAGCTAGACGTTCAAAGTGTCCCAACTTACACAAAATGGGTAGTTTTTGAAAAAAATGAATAACTTTTTTTCTGATTGTCAAATTAATCTTATTTTTTTTTAATTTGTTAACAGATAAATTACTAATGTGTTAAACCGTTTACCAATTTATTTCAAGCACGTTTTTAATTTTTTAAAGAACTTTGAAAAAAGTCGACAAAAACTTTTTTGGTGAAAAATGGTACACGACTATCACAGCTTAAATCTGGCTAGAGCCTGGCTTATAATGTTTTCCCCAAAAGATTTGTTACTAAAAAGGACTACAAAAAAAAATAAAAAAAATTTTTTAGTGGAAACATTTTGAGAAAATGGAGTGTCCCAACTTACAGACCGTCCAAACCTACAGACCTCTCCCCTACACATTCCATTTCCCGTTAATCTGGCTGCCACAGTTTTTCGCGGTTTGTGGGCGTTAGACGGGGCGTGGCACATCGGCGTTAAAAACTGCGTATTAACCCCTAGAATCTGCATGCCAAGTCCCAATATTCTAGCTTTTATAGTTTCCGAGATCTCAGCGTTCATACAGACGGACAGACGGACCTGTCTAGATCGACTCGGCTAGTGATCCTGATCAAACGCAAACGCAAACGCATCAATCGCAAACGCTGCCTTCTACCTGTTACATACTTTTGAACGAATCTTATATACCCTTTTACTCTACGATTAACGGGTATAAAAACCAAGGCTGTGAACCACTCTGGAGATGAACCACTCCAAGTGGTTCATATTTTTTAGAAAACGAACCGAACCGTAAACCGGAGCGCTGAACTTTTTTAAAATTGAACCGGAACCGAACCGGAAATATAATTTTTGAAATTCATTGTCTATGCAATGCGTACATCTAATTCAATCAATCTAATAATATCTTATAATATTAGAGTGTTTGCAGTAATGCTATAGACGTTTTTCTATACGGAATGTAAAAAAAACATATTTAACATCTTGAATTGATTATGTGAATGTAACAAAAGAAAAAATAAAGAAACTGTAAATTTGCATAAAAGTTCATGGAAATATATGTTAACTCATTAATGAACCGGTTCGCAAACCGGAACCTTATCTGTCGATTAGGTTTGAACCCTGTGAAGAATCACATTTTTTTGAAGTTAAATATAGTTTTATGATTTTTGTTTAGATTTAAGTATATACGGCAGTAGGTTAAGAGAAATGAATCCTGAAGAATATAATTTAAATTAGCCCTAAGCGACCGCCAAAACTATCGAATAAGCTAGTAGAATAGCTAGGTTTCCCCGCCGAGGTCAGGACACAAACCACGATCACGCCACAGAAAATACTAGAAACGAACCACCACGACGAAATCCCAAAAAGAAACGGGTTTTCCAGACAAGAGAGCGACGCCCACACTGTGCTCGGAGACTTCAAGCGGGAACGACGCGTGCGAAGAACTTTTGGAAAAAAGTAAAACCCAACAAGTGGATCCAAGGAAAGAAAAACGCAAGTCCACGTGGCGAACGAGTTGAAAAGCAGAGTCGAAAACACCAGGAGACTGGCTTCGGCAATCAGGGTGAGCATCATGAGTGCGACAGGGACAGACAGGGCTTAGGAGAGGAAATCCTTTGAAATAAAACCAGTAACTCAGAATCAAAACACGGAAATACTTTGTGCAACCAGTGTTACCTCCGATTATGCCGTCTGCGAGTACTCCGGGCATTTTCGTAGAGGTTTCTCAGCAAGATCAGCCGTGACAGTGCCGTCTGTGAGTATTCCAGGCCTGTTCACAATATTTAGGGCCGCCAGTGTTACCTCCGATTATGCCGTCTGCGAGTACTCCGGGCATTTTCGTAGAGGTTTCTCAGCAAGATCAGCCGTGACAGTGCCGTCTGTGAGTATTCCGGGCCTGTTCACAATATTTAGGGCCGCCAGTGTTACCTCCGATTATGCCGTCTGCGAGTACTCCGGTCATTTTCGTAGAGGTTTCTCAGCAAGATCAGCCGCGACAGTGCCGTCTGCGAGTATTCCGGGCCTGTTCACAATATTTAGGGCCGCCAGTGTTACCTCCGATTATGCCGTCTGCGAGTACTCCGGGCATTTTCGTAGAGGTTTCTCAGCAAGATCAGCCGCGACAGTGCCGTCTGTGAGTATTCCGGGCCTGTTCACAATATTTAGGGCCGCCAGTGTTACCTCCGTCTGCGAGTACTCCGGGCATTTTCGTAGAGGTTTGCTTAGCAAGATCAGTCGCTACAGTGCCGTCTGCGAGTACTCCGGGCCTGTGCGCCATAGTTTGTACCACTAGTGTTAGCTTCATAGGGTTTTCACTCTAGTGTCAACCGCTTTGTGGCCGCCGGTCCGTGTCCAGGCCCGTCCACCGCGTTTGTACACGACTCGGGGACCCGAGTAAGAATTTCCCAAAGAAAACATCTTGATACCCGTCCCTCAACTGTCTCAAAGATAATAAATTTATCTGATGAGGATCCTGGGCGGACTGAGACGCCGACCCCAGCAAAAAGCATCCTTACAACCCCGAACACAACCCATGCAAAAGTAATATGGGTTCACAGCCCTGATAAAAACCAATAACGATGATATCCAGAAGCCTTCTAGCGTTGGAAGAAATTTATAAATGAATACGGCGCAAAAGTCATATACACTCCGGGCAAAGAAAATTATGTCGCCGACGCCCTTTCACGACAAAACATCAATGCCCTCCAAAACGAACCCGAATCTGATTGTGCAACAATTCAGAGTGAAGAATCTAGCACTTACACGATAGATACAACGGAAAAATACTTAAATTGTTTCAGGAATCAGATAATTGTAGAAGAGGCAGAGTATTCTCTGAAGCGATACTTTATATTTTTTGAAAATAAATCCCGCCATATTATACATTTCACGGAAAAACCACCCTTTTAGAAAAACTAAAACCCATCATTAACGCAAAAGTTGTTAACGCTAATCATTGTAACTTTCCAACATTGGCCAGCTTTCAACATGTCTTAGTGTCAAATTTTTCAGCAACGAATTTTTGGCATTGCAAGAACTTGGTTTCAGACATTTCTGATAAAAGCGAACAGATCGAAATAATTACCGATGAGCACAATCGTGCACATTTGGTTTGCTCAAGAAAATATCAATCAAGTCCTTTGCGACTATTATTTTCCGAAAATGTCCAAGCTAGCGACCGAGGTAGTGACAAATTGCAAAATATGTACTACAGCAACGTAAGACAGACACCCCAAGAAACAAGAGCTTGGAGTAACTCCAATCCCCTTATATGTCGGCAAAATGCTGCATGTTTCCTTTTTTTCCACCGATAAAAAAATATTTTTAACTTGCATCGACAAATTTTCCAAATTTGAGACAGTACAGCCAATAGTGTCTAAGGCAATAGTGGACGTAACAATCCCTATCATCCAACTAATAAACTTATCAAACAAAAACACCTCTTAGCGAGGTAAAAAACTAGTGACGATCGCACCTTAAACATACAAAAGTTTTGATATCAACATTTGTGACGAAAGATGATTAAACACAAGGTTAAATACACTTTTTAAAATTTATTTTTTCGGCACTCTGCATTGCTTATAAAGGCTAGACTAGTTTTCTATTGCAGAGGGCCGAAAAAATAAATTTTAAAAAGTGTATTTAACCTTGTGTTTAATCATCTTTCGTCACAAATGTTGATATCAGAACTTTTGTATGTTTAAGGTGCGATCGTCACTAGTTTTTTACCTCGCTAAGAGGTGTTTTTGTTTGATATCAGGGGTTTTTGTTTTATACATAAGTCATATCAAGTATATCTACTACTGTCTTCTTCATACTTTTGCTTCCATAGGATCTAGTACTAGCGTTTTATTCCCGCTAAACTAGCGGGTTAAGTCAAATGCTCGAGCAGGATTGCTTGTTCTAAGCTAACAAAAGTGGCCATATTTGTATTTGAATAATTTTCAAACGTGACTTTTTACAATAACGTGTTACATACCAAAATTAAAGGAATCTTAAGGCCTCTACGGAATAAGGTTTTAAAAAAAATCGTTAGAGCCGTTTTCGAGAAAAATAAAAATAAAGCTAAAAAAAAAGTTTAAAATAAAATTGTTTGGCTTATGGTTTTTTAACCATTGCATTTACATACATTTTGTTAAGGAGGCGTTTATTTTATTTAAAAATACCTTTAATATGAGGTGAAGCACAAGTCTGTAGCATTAATATTTCGCAAGTTACGTACTTACGAAATTTAGCCTTTTCTAGCGGTTTTCCCGCCAAACTAGCTTGTTTTTTTAAAAGTCGTAAAACAAAAGTTTCCTAAATGGACTGGTTTAAAACAATTTTAACGATTCCTTGACCCTATAGTTTGGATACGCCCTTACAAAATTCAATGCTTAGGCAGCGTTAGTTGTTTTGGGCTGGCAAAAGTGGTCATTTTCGTTTCTGAATAACTTTTAAACGTGACCTTTTACAGTAAGGTCTTAAGGAATCTCAAGGGCTATCCTGTCTAAAGTTTTAAAGAAAATCGTTAGAACCGTTTTTGAAAAAAATAAAAAAACTAAAAAAAAAGTTTAAAAAATTTTTATTTTGTGCATATTTATTTAACTACTACATTTACACAAATTACATATAGGGGGCGCTTATAGCATTTCAAAATACCTTTCAAACGAGATACAGCACACATCTGTAGCTTCAGTACTTTAGAAGTTACAGCCTTCCGTATTTTAGCTATTTATAGCTGTTTTCCCGCTAAACTAGCGGGTTTTTCCAAAAGTGGTAGAACTAAAGTTTCTTATATCGCTATGTTGAACATCATATCAAATTTTCAGGACTTTAAAACCTTGTTTTGGGACACACAGACAAACTGACAAACTGACAAACAGAATTCATATTTCATTTTAATTAGGCCCCCGCAAATTTGTTTTCGGTATAACTTTTGAACGGAGCGTTCGATTTTCTGATATGACCCCTCATATTAAGCGTATTTTCAGTAGGAATACAACTAACGTAGTGCGAGGAGCCAATTATCCCCACCGGCCCCAACAGATCCAAATTCCTAAATTTTCACTTTTACACTTTCACCGCTCTCTCTCCCAAACCAATTGATTTTCTTGAGGTCTTGATATGCAATCCTTTAAGTTTTAGCAATACCTTTAATTTGGTGTATTACTCATTACGATCGGACTATCACAGCAAATTTTCAATTTTGCGGCTATATATAGTAGTCGTCTTTGCACACTCTCCTGATGCGCTTCGTCACTACATGGACTGCCGTCCATAGTGATTCTCAAATATAAAGACAATATATTGTGACAACGAAGCGTCCTTCAGCTCTGAAACGATTACATAGTTACTCAAAAATCAGTATGGCATAGATCTTGTAAATGCACCTCCGCTGCACATTAGTTCAATCGGACAAATTAAACGCCTTCACAGCACCCTAACAGAAATAGAAAATGGATAAGCAAATTAATGATACAGTGGAGCTATTTATGCGGGCGACCGTTGAATAAAACACTACATTCGGTCATTAACCAAAATCCCATTGATGTAATTTACTCTGCTTCCGACCAAGTTAAACAATCAATAAAATGAATATTAACAAGAAAGAAAGCTAACTTCGGCCAGCCGAAGTTTATATACCCTTGCAGATCGTTCCTATTCTATTTGAAATTACAAAAATGTTCAATTTAGATTTGCAACACACAAAATTATAGCAGTTTACGGATTATTTTGACATTAATTGATCGATCTTTCCTATGGCAGCTATATAATGTTTTCGATTTTTCCTATGGGAGCTATAGGATATAGTTGTCCGATCCGGCCGGCTCCGACTTATATACTACCTGAAATAGAAAGACGACTTTTGGTAAAGTTTCAGCTCGATAGCTTAAAAACTGAGGGACTAGTTTGCGTAGAAACGGACGGACAGACGGACATGGCTAGATTGACTCGTCTAGTCATGCTGACCAAAAATATATATACTTTATAGGGTCGGAAACGTCTCCTTCACTGCGTTGTTAACTTCTGACTGAAATCATTATACCCTCTGCAAGGGTATAAAAAAGCACAAAAAGATAATCTTGACACATGTAACCCATCAAGGCAAAATATAATATTTGAGGTAGGAGAAGAGGTGTACTTAAAGAACAATAGAAGACTAGGAAATAAGCTAGCTTTACCACAGGGACAACCTCAAAAAACTTTTTTCTCTAATTTACGCGCACTTAACACACCCAACACAAACACACACTTAGAAAAAAGCCAGTAGATTTAACATGTCATTTTCTTACAGGATCGCGGAAATCATATTAACAATACTAGCAGTAGTTAGCGGTAGAGTGACAGACTACACTCACGACCGGTACATCCCCATAACCGACGGAGTTGCATTGGTGTGGGAACATAGGAATTACTTTAGACATTCAATTATGATATACGAAACAACTACATTGTCCGCGTTGTTTCCAAAATCACACATGCGAAGATTGTTTGACGTTGATACTGATTACATTAAAAGTATTTTATCCGTATTAAAGGTACACCACCGAAGGCAAAAAAGAAGGACCTGGTTGACACCCCACATTTATACGAAGTTCTTTTTGCCAGAAATAGAATACTAATTACGGAGATACACAAATGATGCTTGCTGTCACACTTGCAAAATCAAATATCATAAGCCCGGTCATTTTTAACCATTAAGATTTGAAGTCCGTTTTAGTTGATGATCCCACATCCTCGTTATTAGCCTAATAGAGGCATTTAATATTAAAGTCCTTCAGTCCTAATATATTATTCACGTGCTCATTGAGTACCCTAAGATAAAATTTAGATGTAAGAAGGTTACCATTCTACCCGTTTCTCACCAACACACCATTCTTCAAGTACGGGACAACGTGATAGCTGAATGCAACCAGATAGTCTTAGCAATCACTGATTGCATGTTGAACGGAGAGTTCTGCAAACTGGCAACCCAGGTCACGTGCGGCCGAGGTCTACATGCAGGGGTCACGGCGCATTGCAAACGCAGGCCAGCCACCTAAGCCCCATAACGCTGGTAGATGATGGTATAATGATAATCAATGTGTGTCCGGCAATAATCAGCACGAATGACGGCCCCAATATAGAAACAAATGGCACGCATCTAATAACATTTGAGCGACTAGCCTTTGTAAATGGCACCAAGTATTTGAACCAGCGTGAAAGCATAAGAAAGACTGCGTGCTGCCCCCTGCTAAACATTATCGGGCATAATCACGTATTAAGTATGCCAATGTTCCAGACGATGAACAACCAAAATCTGGAAACAATCGAAACCCTCAAGGGTATAGGGGGGCAGTCACCCTCTCATTTTATCAATTCCCAACCACTTGGACAGCGGTCACCTAGCGGCTGGCGTACACCAGTTGCCCAGTCGCCAAATCTCAACCTGCTGCCACCCAGCAAGCAGAAAAAAGGGTGGAACGGTGGCATGCAGCCTGACTAGGAAGCCAGAGGAATGGCAACAGGTGAAGCAGAAGATTAGGTAGCCCAAGGTGCGACCGCCACCCAACGACGCAATAGTCATTGCAACCTCCAATGGAGAGTCCTATGCGGACATCCTTAAAAAGGTTAAAGCTGAGCCGCAGATCAAGAAGCTAGGACAAGCCGTACAGGCTGTGAGGCGCACATCTAATGGAGAACTCCTAATTCTACCTAATAAGGTCTCTGACCTTAAAACCGCAGAATTCCAGACTTCAATGAAAGCGGTCGACGTCAGAGCGCTGACGGATATGCTGATCGAGGTAAAAGATATCGACGAGACCACCAACAAAAAGAATATTCTGTGTGCGGTCCAATCACAGTTCGAGGAATAACTGCCAGAATCCGCGGTGGTGAGTCTAAGCGCGGCGTACGGAGGCACTCAAACCGCCACGCTAAGAGTCATTCCCGACATAGGGAGACGACTCATGGAGAAAGGCAATTTAAGGCTGGTGTTCGCACCGCTAATTGGAATTCTGTGAAATTTATTGAATTTAGTATTTTGTATATTCCTTGAATTTTATATGATAACGCTATCGATATACTAGCGATGATAACTGTCGCTGTTATGAAATCACTATCGACAAACGCCAAGTGTTCGATAGTGTTCGAGTAAAGACTTTAAGCTGAGCTGATGTGCATTTTTTCTGCTGGAGAAGAGAAGAATTTGGATCCTTTATATTAAGGCTAGCTGAAGGACTTTAGGCTCGATCATTTTGGCGCCGAAACAGGGACCTATTGGATAAGGTTCAAACCCGGAGGAGTTCGTCGTTGGAGCTCAATTTAATTGAAATTAACTACTGGCCGGCGACTACGTCATAACTGTGACGGCGACTGCGGCAGCATCGAATTTGTTGGAAAGCCGGCGACAGCGTCATAATTGCGACGGCGACTGCGGCAGCATCGACTATATTGGAAAGGGAGTCCGAACTGGGTTGATAAATTTAATATTTCTTGCAGACATGTTTTTTGGTTTGATGTGTGAATATTTATTCTAATGGCGTGGTAAATCGGTCTTTATTGTGTGAGGTTAGAATTGATTTTATATACATTACTAGGTCCCAATCTAAAGCTCTCATACACGTAAAGGGGGACTGCGAATCCACATATACACATACGAATAGCTGATTAAGTTATATGATTCACGAACACGTGCTCGACGTTAACTTGTTAGTGAAATGTATAAGAACATTGTCAAACTAAACAACAAGGGAATTTAAGGAAGCAATTTAACCTTTAATATAAATAAATTGAAATTTGACTGGGTTTAAGCCTATATTAAAAACATAGTAAATTCGTTCCCTAAAATATGGCTCCTAAAAAATCGAAGGAGCATGAAGCTCTTACAGCTCGAACTGGCCTAGTGAATTCCTTTACACGCTATAAAGATTACATTACAGCAAACAATGCTACCATGACGCCTGCAGAACTAGAAGCACGGTTGAGCCAGGTGGAGTCGAATTACAACCAGTTTTGCAACATTCAAACCAGGATCGAGCAGGAGACGGACGACGCAAAAGGTGGACATTCTATTAAATCTTGTCCAAAATTTAAAGAGCTCTCGCCGATGCAACGGTATCATGAGGTCAAGAAGTTGTCTCTCTGCCTAGTCTGTTTTAGCAAACGCCATTCTACCAGAGCCTGTAGTAGCCAATACTGTAGTGCGTATAATAAGCGTCATCATGAATTGCTTCATCGGGAGACTTCAGCCAGCACTAACAGTTCTATCCCAACCACACTGGATCAAGAACCGCACAACTCTTTATATAGTTCGCTGTTAAAGTCCTCATTCAGTTATCTAGCAACGTTGTGCTTATTAAAGGCAACGATAGAACTTATCAAAACTGTAGGTGTATTTTAGATTCTGTAAGCCAGTTGAATTTTTTGACGAGTAAATTAGTGGCAAAAATGAAGTTGACAGTGAGAGAATCAAGTACCAGACTTAGCGGAATAGGTAACTCAACTTCTCAGAGCAGGGGATTGGTAACAGCCACATTCAAGTCTAGGGTGACGAGGTTTGCGGCCACTGAAAGCTCTTGTGTTTTGCCCGAAAGCACACAGTATCAGCCTTCGATAGCATCACATGGAGTGATGCTATCCCAAAAGGCGTAATACTAGCAGACCCCACATTCGATTCGGGAGAAAGAATTGATATGCTGCTGGGTGTGTCATCCTTCTTTAACCTGATTGTAGCAAGCCAAATCAAGCTGGGGCCAAAAATGCCCACTCTACAAAAATCACTCTTAGGATGGGTAGTCGTCGGTGAACTATCCGATTCCACGAGCGTCTCCTTATTAGTAAGTGAAACAGAGGAGAAAGTTCAAGCAGCAAACGACCTACACGAGCTAGTCCAAAAGTTTTGGAAGTGTGACTTTGTCGATCGTATTAGTCATTCTACTTCCGGACGCCTTGTGGTGGCTCTCCCATTCAAAAGTCAGACAACGCCGTTAGGAATAGATTTCTAAACTTAGAGAGAAAAGTAAACCGCAGTCTGGATCTAAAAAGGCAGTAAACAGAATTCATCGATGAATACAAGAAATTAGGCCACTTAAAAGTCCTAGATTCGAGTCAGACGAATAACGTAAAGTATTTCATGTCTTATCATCCCGTCTTAGGGCTGGATAGCCTAACGACCAAGTTGCGCGTCGTATTTTATGCTAGTTGCATGTCCAGCAACGGAGTGTCACCAAATAACAGTATGCTCGTGGGAGCAACTTTGCAGCCTGACCTTTTTGAGATATGAATCCGATTTCGATTTTATAAGTACGCGCTAACAGCGGACATTGCCAAAATGTATAGGCAAATTTTAATAACATAACCCCATTGAGAATTACCGTTAACTTCGGTCGCGTGTAGACGTGTTTTCTTAACGCTCCGGAAAAACAATTATTCACTCAGTCGAAAACGTTCGAAAAATTTACAAGCGCGAGGTGTTGCGTTTCGCAATGCCAATCGCATATCGTTAAAAAAAGTTTTAATTAATTAATCTTTACGTACTATCAATAAACAAATGATTAAGAATGTGGATCGCACTCAACGCCAAAAACAACAAGACGAAGCCCGTGAAAAAACTCAGAGAGAGCAAGACAAACGTCGTCTTTCTCTGGCCCGTAACAATGCTTATTTCTCTTTCACGAGTAATACTCCAGAACCGAAAGTGCAAGAAAGTGCAACTTAACTGACCGCCGAAAACCAGAGAGCTAGTTCTTGCTCTCCCGCCCTGCTTTTCACCGCTCAAACGCCATGGAGTGAGCAATGCAAAACTCCAACCGAGCTTCTGCCACCTAGTGTAACAACAACAGATACTACTACGTCAACTACAACGGTCTCTGTCGCCAACAAAGCAATAACGACTCCACTCTCTTCTTCTGCAGCGGGTAAAGCAACAACACAACCAAGTGCAAAAATCGGGTCAAACGCGAAAAACAAAGCTACGGTAGAAGAAATGACAATTCCGCAAGCGGGTTCGGCCATACAGACAGGCATGGATCGCTATATTAATATTTCCAAGCGCAAGCTAACACCCCCAAACAAATCAGACGGCAATAAGCCCAAAGTTAACCGTACAAACAAAGGCCCTGAAAATCTCGGGTCATTAAATGCAAATAAATTTTCCATCCTGGCGGAGCCCGAAACAAAGTCTGAACAATTAGCCCCAAGGAAACTGAAGCCGCCACCTATCTTTATTCGGGAGAAGACCTCGAATGCCTTAGTCAACAAAATAGTTGAGCTAGTCGGAAAAGATAACTTTCATGTTATTCCGCTTATGAAAGGGAATATAAGCGAAACTAAACTGCAAACCAAAACTGAAGACGATTTCCGAGCAGTGTCAAAGTACTTAAACGATGCTAAAAAGAATTACTACACGTACCAGCTAAAAAGCTGCAAAGGCTTACAAGTTGTGCTTAAGGGAATAGAACCCGATGTGACCCCCTCTGAAATTACAGAGGCTTTAAAAGAAAATGGTTTTTGTGCAAAAAATGTTATAAACATTATGAACAAAAACAAGAAGCCGCAACCACTATTCAAGGTCGAGCTGGAGCCTGACAGCAGAACTTTGAAAAAAAAACGCAGTGCACCCGATCTACAAGTTGCAGTACCTGCTGCATCGTAGGATCACAGTAGAAGAGCCGCACAAACGGAACGGGCCAGTGCAATGCACAAATTGCCAGGAATACGGACACACCAGGGCTTACTGCACCCTCAGGTCAGTATGTGTAGCTTGTGGAAACTGCCACGGCTCCGAACCCTGCCCTGCCAACAAGGAAGACTCTCTCACTAAAAAGTGTGTAAACTGCCAAGGAAACCACACAGCAAACTACAGAGGCTGTCCAGTCTACAAGGAGATGAAAAGTCGGATGCAACGAGCGACAACGGCACGCTCCCAGAACACACAGAACACTTACATGAGATCGCAAACGACACCGGAAGTTTTCTTCGCAAAAGCAGCCAGGTCATCGTTTGGCCCTTCAATTACCACCAACGGCATTTCTTACGCCAGTGCTCTAAGATCAGGCACAGCTCACATAGAGCCGAAAATTGATAACATCCAGCAGCCCATGGGACAGCCACAAAGTAACATGGAAACTATGATGATCACTTTGCAACAAAATATGATGGAATTTATGTCCTTCATGAAAACCACCATGCAAACCCTTATGCAAAACCAAAACATCTTGTTACAAATGCTTGCAGCTCAGCAGTCCAAATAAACTATGCCTAGTCTTCGAATAACTCTGTGGAACGCCAACGGTGTTTCACGGCATAAACCTGAAATAACTCAATTTCTGAACGAAAACCACATCGACGTTATGTTGCTGGCAGAAACGCATCTCACCAGCAAATATAACTTTCAAATACGGGGATACACGTTCTACAGCACCGATCATCCAGATGGTAAAGCACATGGCGGAACCGGCATCTTAATAAGAGACCGCATCAAACACCACTTTCACCAAAGGTTTGCAAAAAATTATTTGCAAGCTACATCGATAAAATTACAGTTGGGCAACTGCAACCTTGCCATTGCCGCTGCTTACTGCCCACCCCGTTTTACAGTCTCCGAAGACCAATTCATGGACTTCTACAATTCACTTGGAGAGCGATTCATAGCAGCAGGAGATTACAACGCCAAGCACACACACTGGGGATCCCGCCTTGTGACCCCTAAAGGAAGGCAACTATATAACGCACTCATCAAAACATGCAACAAACTGGACTACGTTTCACCAGGCAGCCCTACATACTGGCCTACAGATCCTAGAAAACTACCTGATTTAATTGATTTTGCTGTGACAAAAAATATTTCTCGCAATCTAATATCAGCTAAATCGCTTTTGGATCTATCATCGGACCACTCACCAGTGCTAATAAATCTTCTTCAAAGCCCGGAATTAATTGAGCACCCTCGCAGGCTGACGTCACATCGAACCAACTGGCTGAAGTTCAAAAAGTACGTAAGTTCCCACATTGAACTAACTCCACAGCTCAACATCAAGGAGGACATCGACTGCTATGCCGATGCACTGGAGTCTGTACTCGTCGCAGCAGCCAAAGTCTCTACACCGCAAGGGAGGGATGGGAACACACACCAACACAAAACTAACCTTGAAATCGAACAGCTTGTTTTGGAGAAAAGACGTTTGAGGCGTGCTTGGCAAACCAGCAGATCGCCATCCTCAAAACAAAGTCTTAAGGAAGCTGGTCGCAGACTTACCAGGGCCCTAAAACACGAAGAAGTAAAAGCACAACGCCAGTACATTGAGAAACTATCACCCACCAGCACCAAGCATCCCTTGTGGAGGGCCCACCCGAATCTAAGTGCGCCGGCCGAAACAGTAATTCCCATAAGAGACTCTTCAGGCAGCTGGGCCAGAAGCGACAAAGACAGAGCTTGTACATTTGCTTTACACCTTCGAAATGTCTTTCAGCCAAACCCTGCAACAAATTCATTTGCACTACCGTCGCCGTCAATTCGAATTGAAACTGAAACGGAGCCAATTCTGTTTCAACCAAACGAAGTTGCAAAAGTCATCAGCGAGCAATTGAAACCAAAAAAGGCCCCAGGCGGGGATCTAATAACTCCCAAAATGCTAATTGAACTCCCAAACTGTGCAGTTGAGGTCATTTGTAAACTCTTTAACGGGATAACACGACTTGGCTACTTTCCAAAAAAATGGAAAAAATCGGTATTCATAATGATCCCAAAGCCAGGAAAAGACAGACCGATAAGTTTACTCTCGTGTCTGTCAAAACTGCTCGAAAAATGCCTTTTGACGCGCATGATCCCATATCTGAAAGAGCACAACGTTATTCCGGCACATCAATTTGGCTTTCGAGAAAGCCATGGAACAATAGAGCAAGTCAACAGATTAACAACAGAAATACGGTCTGCGTTCGAATATCGGGAATACTGCAGTGCGGTATTCCTTGACGTTGCACAGGCTTTCGATCGAGTCTGGCTTGATGGCCTTATGCATAAAATCAGAGCTTTCCTGCCGGAAAACACTCACAGGTTACTTGAATCGTACCTTTACAACAGAGAATTCGCCGTGAGATGCAACACTAAAACATCCGACGATTACACTATAGAGGCTGGAGCTCCCCAAGGTAGCGCCCTTGGTCCAACGCTATTTTTCCTTTACACCGCAGATATTCCCACGAACGATCGGCTAACTACTTCCACATTCGCAGACGATACCGCGATCATAAGTCGGTCCAAATGCCCAATTCAGGCAACAGCACTACTAGCTGATCATCTCGTGGTAATGGAGAGGTGGTTATCAGACTGGCGTATAAAAATAAATGCGCAAAAATGTAAACACATAACGTTTACTCTTAACAGACAAACGTGTCCCCCGCTAACTCTGAATAACACGCCACTTCCACAAGCTGACGATGTAACGTACCTTGGCGTTCACCTAGACAGGAGACTTACATGGCGGAGACATATCGAAGCTAAGAAAACTCATCTAAAACTAAAATCCAATAGCCTCCATTGGCTCATAAACGCCCGCTCCCCTCTCTGCCTGGACTTCAAGGTCCTGCTCTACAATTCAACGCTTAAGCCAGTCTGGACCTACGGCTCCCAGTTGTGGGGAAACGCGAGCAGCAGCAACATCGAAATTATCCAGCGAGCACAATCAAAAATCCTGAGAACTATCACTGGGGCACCTTGGTATGTTCGGAACGACAACATCCACAGAGATCTTGGCATTCTACCCGTAAAAGACGAAATATCATAACAAAAAGCGTCCTACCAGTCAGTCATCACGACTGTCAGATAACTTTTTAATTTAAGATTTTATGTATCTACTTATTGTTAGTCTCAATTCAGAGAAGATCCAATAAATAAATGTAATAAAAAAAAATTCCAATTGAAATTTTCAATGCATACTGTGGCGTTTTGATAATGAGGTGCAAGCGCTGCGTTTAAAAACCGTGACCTACCAAACAAGTTCCGCTCCATTCCTAGCCGTGCGATGCCTGTTTAATTTGGCTGAAAACTTCAGTGAGACCTATTCATTTGCAGTTGAGGACATTAGGAAAAGTTTTTATATGGATGATATGCTGTGCGAAGCGGATACTCCATCCGAGTTGTCCAAATTAAAAAAGAAATTTCTGATATCTTTAATATCGGTCGATTCGTCTTACACAAATGGCGTAGCAGCTATCCAAAGGAGCACAGAAGCGCTCGGCATTCGTTGGTCAAGCCAAGGCGACCAATTTCAATTATCTTTCAAGGCGGAGTATAATCTCAGAATTACCAAAAGAATAATACTCTCAGAATTATCGCAAGTGTTTGATCCAATGGGTTTTTTAAGCCCAATTATAATTTTGGGAAAAATCTTCGTACAGAAGCTGTGGTTGCTAAGGCTTGATTGGGACGGAAATTTGCCTTCTAGCTATGCCAGTCAATGAAAAAAATATCGAGAGGAGCTTAAGTTAATCGACTTGTGCGCGATGCCTCGTTCTGGAGTCCCACTCCAGGCTGATCTGACCACTCTAGATCTTAATAAGTTTTCCGACGCTTCGAGCCGCGCTTATGGCGGAGTCCTCTATGCTCGCGTTCAGAACAATGAAGGATCAGCCTACGTACATTTGGTAGCCGCCAAATCCAAAGTGGAGCTTTCAGACATCAAGGATTGGTGCAAAATAGAGTCCAAAATCAATCCAGCTGATATTGTTTTCAGAGGACTGTACTCCGCAGACCTTAACAAATCAAGTTTGTGGTGACACGGTGCAGCATTCCTCAAGCAGCCGATTTATAGCTGGCCGGAAATACCATGGTTACAAAAGCACGAGTTAATAAACAGTGTGCATTCTCATTAGCAGAACGTTGTGATAGGGACGAAGACTTAGTTTGTGAACGCAAATTTGTAAAAATTTTTTGAAGCTTCAGCGAGTGTTTGGATATATATAACGGTGGCGGCGAACAAGTAAGCAAGATAGGACTGGCTAGAGGCCTTCGTTATATAATTTATGTCATAAAAACAGAAAAAAATCAGCGACGATACAAGGCTTAAATCCGTTCATCGATGTAATAGAAGGGTTACAAGTAATTCGTGTAGGCGGGCGATTATAAAAGGCTGATTTACCACAACAATACATCCGAATTTGTTACCACATAATTATTTGGCAGTTGAAGCCCTAGTTGAATACACACATCGTATAAATTTACATGCCGGACTGCAATCCTTATGCCCTTTTTTGCTACAGAAGTATTGGAATATCAATTGCAGGAAGGTAGCTCGAAAGGCTGTCAGAAGATGCGCCGTCTGCTTCCGCTTCATCCGTTTGAGCGCGCTGTTTTGGACTTCGCAGGACCAATACAAATGCCCTTCAATATCCGAGGAAAAAGTCCCGTCAAGGTCTATCTCTGTGCATTTGTGTGCTTCTTAACGAAGGCATGCCATATGGAGATTGTGAATGGTAGCTTTCCGAGTGGTATGTAGGTTTATTAATATGTGGATAATTGAGTAGGATATTACATTTAGAATTATAACTAAAACGCTCTGCACACGTTGTTCTCCTCTTAATTCTATTGTAGCTCTCCCGTCTCTTGGAAACACTACCAACTAGGCGCTATACAACACTATCGGGCTATCGATAGGGATGCGAATTAGGCGCTGTTCACAGTCTACCTCTCCTGACAAATCTCTGCGTCCTCGCATGATTCATGGGGTAGATCAACTTCCAACTGGTCGTCTTCGTCTGGGTCATCTGGTGGCAGCTCGCAACACGGTTTCATCTTGTCGGACGAATACACTGACCTATAATGTCTCTGCTTCCGTTGGGCGTGAGGGATATCTTTGACCAGATATCTGTCGTTTGGCAAGACCTTGCTGATGATAAAAGGACCTTTGTAGCGAGGCTCCAATTTGCGTGATATTCCTGTGCTGAACGGCTCGTTCTCGACCAACACAAGGTCTCCAAGGCTATAAACAGTTGGCTTTGAATGTTTGGCGTCATATCGTTTTTTGGCAGCAGCTCGGTGATCGTTGACTGAAGTCGCAGCATCTGCTCGTAGCTGCTCCAATTCGGCATCTGTTAGCATCTCAAGGTTCTGGCTTTGGATGACGTTGGTTATCGTATTCTTCAGAATGTCTCGGGGCTCGTAACCGTAAAGAAGCTGAAATGGGGAGCATTTAGTAGTGCTATTTACCATCGTATTAATGCTCCACTGGATGGATCGGATATTGTCATCCCAACGCTTGTCGTTGTAATTCGGTTTGTTCGCTCTGCATGACCATTGGCTCTGGGTGTCCTTACGGCATTGAGGATGTGCTTCACATTGTTCGACTTGCAGTATTTCTCAAAATCTTTGGACGTAAGAGCAGTACCGCGATCGGTCACATTTCGATATGGCATTCCCAAGTAGCTTGTGACATCTTGTAGTACAATAAGAATTGCTTAGTTGCTGTACTTTTCACCGCTCGTACTATGGTGAATTTAATGAAGGCGTCGACTATCACTAGAATATGCTCGTTTCTTTTGGAACTCTTCGGAAATGGTGATCCATGTGTATGGTGGAAAATGGAATCGGTTTGATGTCATCGTAGTGGTACTGACCTTCCTGGCGTCCACCTGGTGATTTGAATAAGGCACAGCCCACACAGGACTTGATGTAGCTTTTCACATAGTTTCAGCTGATTGTCCTCACGTTGTAGTAATACTCCTGCTAAACCAACGGCACTGGCATCTGTATGTAGTTCATGCTCGGCATCTAGGCGAAAACTGGTGACAACTGGATTCGAGATCAGGCAACTCTTCAGCTCGTCGAAGGCATCTTGCTGTGGCGGTTCCCAAATGAATGGCTGATCCTTACGCAATAGGATTCTCAACGGCGCTGAGATGATGGCATATCCAGCGACAAATTTGCGGAAATAACCGGTGAGGCCCAAGAACTTTCTCACATCGGTGACATTGGCAGGCTTCGGAAACATTCTGATGGCATTCGTCTTTATTTCGCCTGGACTGATTCCTTCTGCGTGTATCTGGTGACCAAGAAATGTTATTGACTGCTTATATAACTCACACTTGTCCAGGTTCAAAGTTAATCCGCACTCCTTTAAAACTTTCAAGATCCTCTCGAGCATCTCGTACATCTCCGCGAACGTTTGGCTACCAATAAGGAAGTCGTCCATGTAGTGCATCATATCTCCTTTCTTTACTCTCTTCTGTAACTCGGCCATGAGTCGATTGAAAACAGCGGGCGCGTTTTTCAACCCGAATGGAAGTCGCTTGTTTAGGCGGCGATAGTCGACACACATACGATCGCTACCATTCGGCTTCTTGATGAGCACCACCGGGTTGGCGTACTCGGATGTGGATGCTGTGATGATGTCCTGTTTGAGAAGCTCGTCAACCATTTTGCTGACGACTTCCTTCTTCGGCTCGGAAACTCGATATGGGGCTTGAGCTACTGGCTGACTGCTCTCGACGATGATGTCTGCCTTGACTATGCTTGTCCTTCCAATGCCTTGCAATCCTGTCGAGAAAACATCGGCGAACTTCTCCAGCAAGCTGCGCATTTGCTCACGTTCGGTTTCGTTTTGGAAATTGTCCAGAAGTTTTTCGATCTTGGTATCGCTTACAGGGGCTATCGGCTGAAGAACTCCTCGTTCAATCCTTGACTCGTCTGGGAAATTCAACTCGAGATGAGCGCTGATGATGACATCCTGTCCCAATAGGAAGTCCTCTTGCTATAGATCGTCGTCTGCTACATAAACTTTGAAGTTCATTCATGTCGTGTGTAGAATGGGTGATGAATCTAGCCACATCTTGGCTGGACCTTTTAGACGTGTATAAATGACGAGCAATAGGAACTTCTCGTCCCACTGATAAGCATCAACCACCTTGTTGACGCGATCGATGAACTGGTTGACTGAAATGGCGTTGTCGTCGCTGGGATCATACTCTGGCAAGGTGTTGTCGATTTCCTTAACTGACGCTTGCCTTACGCTGCTGGTAGCTTGTGCAGGAATACTCCTTTCGTTGCTGATTTCATCGATGTCCAAATCGATGATGTGCTGCTGCTGATTTGGTGCTTCTGCTGGTGCTGCATTACTCATTTGAAGGGTCACTAATTGAGCTAAAATGCCTTTTAGCTCCTTCATCTCGTTCTGCAATTGAGAAATTGCCGCTGACTGTGCTGACATCGCTTCTTCTTGCTGCATGGTGAGCCCCACTGCTGCTGGCAGCTCTACGTCTTCCGATTGTTCAAATTCTATAAGCCGTTGAACCAATTCGGCTCTTGTGCCGGAAACTGACACGTTTCTCGATCGTAGCAGGAACCTTAATTCGTCGCCTTTAAGATTCGCTATTATTGGCATTGTTCTCGAATATTCCTTTTAGCTAGATTGGCAGTTCTCTTGTGCGACTGTAACAACAATAACTACCTCGCAAGCGAACGAGACAACTAGCTGTACCTCGCAAAGCTTGCATGCGCTTGTAAAATTCACCAATACACACAACTCCTGTGTATGTGTGTATGTGCTCTGGCTTCTAGAGACTTCTGCGGCCACGGGCTTACTAAGATTCCCGATCTTTCTGCTTTGCTTTCACGGGTTCACATAGATTCCCGATCTTTCTGCCTTGAATCCGCCTGCCACGTAGAAATGGAACACATCCGTTATTTGCAATTTCCTTTGTCACATAGACCTTTGGGAACACATCCCATTGCAAACTTTTCACGCCGACGATTCTTGCTGCTTTTCCTGGAATTCTAGCGCAACTTTTCCGCTCCTCGCATATCCAACCTCAACTATCCCACTTCTGAACCGTGAAGGGTAGCTTTTCGAGTGGTATGTAGGTTTATTAATATGTGGATAATTGAGTAGGATATTACATTTGGAATTATAACTAAAACGCTCTGCACACGTTGTTCTCCTCTTAATTCTCTTGTAGCTCTCCCGTCTCTTGGCAACACTACCAACTAGGCGCTATACAACACTATCGGGCTATCGATAGGGATGCGAATTAGGCGCTGTTCACAAGATCGTATCTGACTTAAGCGCGAAGGCTTTCATCGCTGCCTTAAAGCGCTTCTTGGCTCGACGTGGCCTCAGTACGGATCTATTTTGTGACAACAATACAAATTTTGTACGCGCCTAACGGAAGATGGCCAAAACATTTGATCTTGCAAGTCAGAGCTTAATCGGAGACACCTTCAATCAGCGCGGAGTCAAATTTCACTTAATACCACTCCGCTCTCCTCATTTTGAAGGATTGTGGGAGAGCGCTGTGAAAGTTGCTAAACAACTGCTGCTCAAAAGCGCAAATAGCACCGCCCTACATTTTGAAGACTTTTCGATAGCCGTAGCACAGGTGGAAGCTGTTATGAATTCTAGGCCAATGTATCCCTTGTCATCAGATCCTACTGATCTGGAGACATTGACACCTGGTCATTTTTTGGTAGGACGACCACTGAATGCTCAACTGGAACCCTTCGACGAGGATTTGATCAAATCGTCCATGACAAGCCACTGGAATCGCATACTAACAGTTCACAACATGTTCTGGAAGCGTGGGAGGACTGAGTATTTGACTTTAATGCAGGCGCGTTCGAAGTGGACTACCTCTACCAACAACGTTCAACTGGGCACCTTATCGCTTATTTCCGAGGACAATTCGCCACCAGAACAATGGTTACTTGGCCAAGTAGCTGAGCTGCACCCAGGAGAAGACGGCATCGTGCGTGTAGTCACGCTCAAATCCAAGAGGGATATCTGAATCGAAATGTTCATAAAATCTGCCCATTACCGCTGGATGACTGACTTTGGAAGGACCTTCCAAGGCGGGGAATATGTTCGCGTCGCTTATTGGAATTTATTGAATTTATTGAATTTAGTATTTTATATATTCCTTGAATTTTAAATGATAACGCTATCGATTACTAGCAATGTTAACTATCGCTGTTATAAAAAAACACTATCGACAAACGCCAAGTGGGCTTTGTCGTCACTACTTTTCGAGTAAAGACTTCAAACTAAGCTGAAGTGCATTTTTTCCGCTGGATAAGAGGAGAATTTGGATCCTTTATATTAAGGCTAGCTGAAGAACTTTGGGCTCGATCAGCTGGGATGGACTTGGTGCAGAGTCCGCCCAAAAGATAACACCTAAAAGGTGTTTTAAATGTATGCAGTTTGGCCACATAGCTGGGAATTGCAGAACCCAAGAGGACTGCTCAAAATGCTGCTACAACTGCGGCGCAAGGGAGCACCAAGCCAGAGGCCGCAAATCAAAAGCCTGCTGCATACTCTGCAAGCGCAAACAGAAGAAAGATTGCGTTCACCCAACAATGAGTTTAAAATGTCCGTACTTCAAGAGGGCTATGCAAAGGCTTAGGTGTAAATGAAGTTCCTCCAAATAACCCTAAACCATTGTGAGGTAGCTCAATTGTTGCTGGAGCAAAATTTCATCGAGCAAAACGTAGACATTGCACTCATAAGCGTGAGTTACCACTTCGGGTTATACCCTCGGCGGTCCCCCGCCGAAACCCCTTCGGCAGTCCGCCAATTAGACCGCCTCAGCATCCGGCGATCTCCGTCGGAACCCCCTCGACAGTTCATCAGTTAGACCACCTCAGCATATACCCCCGGCGATCCCCGCCGAAACCTCTGTGGCAGTCCGCCAATAGAAGAATGTCAACACAGCACAAAATATTGTGGCCACTCCAGAGTCATGGCCCGATACACATCCGCTCCAATTACCGCCGTCCCGCAAGATCAGCACATATTGTAAACCATAAAGAAAGAGTTCTAAAATAAAACTACACTCTTGAATTTATCATAAAACCAACCAGACGTCTTTATTATTGGCCTCGTCCATTTAATTCAAATCGTATCCAAAGAACCTATAACCAATTTGTTAACTGGCGCATTCGGTAGTCCTTCGACTAAGAACGGAATCCAGGAGACTCTGAGACGACGAAGGATGGATAGGACTTGCAGCGTTATATTAAGCATCGTTATGTACGTAAGAAGAGTGAGTATAGTGTGGGTGTTATGGAGTGAAAAATTTTAATTAAATAAATGAATAAAATGTTAAACTAATGCAATGAAACACAGCAGCAATAAATAATAAACGAAAAGTGTAAATCAGTGGAGGCGAATAAATTCGAGCTACGACAGTACAGAGATTAGGGCAGAAGTAGTGGTAAATGTTGCCAAATAAATAAAGTCAAGTAGCCAATAAATAAATTGGGAACAGAAAGACGAGTCAAATGTAGTGAGTTCAGTGGAATAGTGCAAAGGCAGTGCAAAGAAAATAGAAATTCAGTGATTATGAAATACCTCACAAGAGGGTGAAAAAAAATTTAAGTAATAATAATAAAAATAAATGCTAAGACCAAGTGAGAATTTTAAATAATTAAATAATGTTCGCGGGGAGAGTTAAAAAAAATGTCGAGTCGAGGAATGCAAGCGTCGGCGAACGATCGGAAGTGCCGGCGGTTCGAAGTTGCATGGTCCGCAACGAAACGCCGACAGCAACACCCGAACCGTTGATCAGACGGTCGGCTGTCGACGGCAGAGGGCAGACGGGTGTTGCTGTCAGCGTTTCGTTGCGGACCGAACAGCTCGGCCGTTCGGTGACGGTCGGGCGGTTGCAAGCAGCTCGGGTTGGGTTGGCAACGGTTGTCGTTAAGTTCTAACTCATACAATAGTGAAGCGACAGGTTCGATTGGTTTCGAGACAGTGGAACGTCGAAGTAGGCTACAAGAAAACGGCACAACAATGAAATCTTTCCATTAGCATATATTAGACGGCGTACTGTATGACACAGGGTGGCCGTGTAGCATGAGATGGATAGAATTTAATAAAAACAAGAGGGAACGCTATAGTCGAGTGCCTCGACTATCAAATACCCGTTACTCAGCTAAAGTCAGCAGTCTCAAGCAGGGCAAACCAAGCAGCCGCTTCAAAAAATTAAAAAAATTTCTTCTACATTTCGGTAGGCGTTAATAACCCAAACAAAATTGCGTTTACACTTTTGCTCTAGCTTTAAAACTATGGGCGCCACAGCTTTTCGCGGTTTGTGGGCGTTAGGGGGGAGGGGGGGTTTCCAACTTTGGTCTATCAATATGTATTGATGAAACGAATACACATTGCTTTTCCCATTAATATAGCTTCAAAAATGTGGGTGTCACAGTTTTTCGCGGTTTGTGGGCGTTAGAGGGGGCGCGGCACATCGGCGAGAAAAACTTGCCTGCGTATTAACCCCTAGAATCTGCATGCCAAATCTCAATCTTCTAGCTTTTATAGTTTCCGAGATCTCAGCGTTCATACAGACGGGTGCCACAGTTTTTCGCGGTTTGTGGGCGTTAGAGGGGGCGTGGCACATCGGCGTGAAAAACTTGCGCTGCGTATTAACCCCTAGAATCTGCATGCCAAATCTCAATCTTCTAGCTTTTATAGTTTCCGAGATCTCAGCGTTCATACAGACGGACAGGCGGACAGACGGACATGGCTAGATCGACTCGGCTAGTGATCCTGATCAAGAATATATATACTTTATATGGTCGGAAACGCTTCCTTCTACCTGTTACATACTTTTGCACGAATCTAATATACCCTTTTACTCTACGAGTAACGGGTATAAAAATGAAGCGACGAAAAGTTACACAAGGGAATAAATGGAAAAATAATAACTAATTAATGTTAGAATTACCGTTCCTTTAACATGTATTAGGCGGTGCACTGTAGAGCACAGAGCAGCCGCTTAGCGTGGAGAGGAAGTGAATAATAAATCCAAAGACTAACATGTACTAGGCGGCGCACTGTAGGGCACGGGCGGCCGCCTAGCATGGATTGGTTTTTGGAAGTGGAGATCTTAGCAGTAACGTACCCTAATGGCAATGACTGTTCGCATTTGGTTGTGAGGCTGTATCTCACAGTCGATCAACTAGCTTCGGCATGTCGGGTACTGGTAGTTAACAGGAAATAATTAAAAGTAATAAATGAGTTAATGAAATAGATTAATAAAAATGTATTAATAAATTATAAAAATAGATAAAAATAAATTAATAAATTAATAAAATGAATAAATAAATTAATAAGATAAATAGTAATTAACAAAAATTAATACAAATTAATTAATAAATTATTAAAAATGAATAAATAAATTAATAAAAATAAACAAATCTACAAAAGTAAATAAAGAAAGATTAATTAATAAAATAAATAAAGTAAGGAAATAAATAAATAAAGTATATCTGTACGAACCCATTACTGTAATATTACAATTGATATAGAGAAGATACTGATTTCAAATTAATTGCAGAATTCCTCCATTCCACCCCACGGAAACTCCCAGAGAGACACAGTAAACACTCAGAAGAAGCAGACATTCCACATAAACAGTAATTAAGTACACGATAGACTAAGTACACGATAGACTATGTACACTTTAAGAGAAAAATCATACTGAAGAAGAAGTCGAAGTAAACAGAGTTAAAGAGGTATCAAAATAAGAATAAAGGAAGGAGAAGAGTAACAGCTGAGAAACTTTATGGTTTGGCATGACAGAGTAAAATAGGCAGTTAGCGAAGGAAAATAGTCCGGTAAGAATGGCAACGACTAGCTTTTTGGAGGCTATCAAGGTGATAGACCTCGTGGAAATAATACCGAAATATGAAGGAGATGTAGGGAAATTAGACACGCTCGGATTAAATTTGAACGATGTAGCTGAAAGCTTATTATTAGCAAAAATAGAAGTAATTTCAATATTTATTTTCGATAAGAAAGAAGCAGCGAGATGCATGCGAGAGTTAGAGGAGCAGAGTATAGAATTGACATCGAAAGAACATATATATGAATTTTTACAACTAACGGCGATAATGAATTAAACAGATATAATATTCTCAATAAAATTACCAATTTTCAAGAAGGGGACATATTCTTTGCATAAAATCATATCGTTACCCATGAATAGAACAGAATTTGTTATAACACCGAAATACATAGTACTTAATAAGGAAGAAATGTATTACTATAAGGAAAAATGTGAAAAGATAAGAAATTTGTATACATGTGAGAACAACAAAATTGTAAACCAGGTTAATGAAGTATGCTTAAGAAGACTGATCAACGGGAAGTCGGCAAATTGCGAGACGAGGGACGTAGGCCTCAAGAGCAGGATCTTCGAGCCAAAAGTTTTTAATGGAGAAAATGTGAAGCTACAAACAGACTGTGGAGAAGAGAGAACACTCAATGGATCGGCACTGATCACGTTTAGGGGATGTAAAACCATGGTAAATAACGTTCAATACGAGGCAATAGAAAAACTCGGCTCGTCAAAGTTGAACTTGGAAATACCCCAAATTGAAGCCATGCAGAAGAACAGAACTACCCAGAAGAATGTCAACGCAGCACAAAATATTGTGGCCACACCAGAGTAGTGGCCCGATACACAACCGCTCCAATTACGGCCGTCCCGCAAGATCAGCACATATTGTAAACCATAAAGAATGAGTTCTAAAATAAAACTACACTCTTGAATTTATCATAAAACCAACCAGACGTCATTATTATTGGCCTCGTCCATTTAATTCAAATCGTATCCAAAGAACCTATAACCAATTTGTTAACTCGCGCAATTCCGGAACAAAACTTCCGGAGAATGGCTTGCAAATAACAGCAAAAAATCTGCAATATGACGCTGCGGAAATCCAATACTTCAGATTAGCAATAAGAAAAGCGGTAAGTGCTTCGCTAGGGCCTATGTGAATGGTATAGCTTTTTATAGCTGTTACTTGCCGCCAAGCCTTAGCCTTCCGCAGGCGACATCTGTCCTAGATGAGATAGCCGTAAAAGTCGGGGGCTTTAACGCCTGGGCTACTGATTGGGGCTCTCCCCAAACAAATTCGAGGGGAAAGGCACTACTGGAGAGCTTCGCCGCATTCGATTTAGTGCGGCTGAACTCCGGAAATAAAGGCGACTTTTTCTAGAGCCGGCACCAGTTTCTTCATTGATCTCACATTTGTGAGCGCTGTATTGGCCTCTGGCTCCTGCTGGGAGGTAAGTGACACCTACATGGGTAGCGACCATGCGGCAATACTCTGCACGATTAAGTCGAGAATTGGCCCACAATGGGCTCCTAATACCGTGCCAGGGTACAAAATAGACAAACTTGACGTGGAAATGGTACAGATGTTGTTCGAGGACCTCTTCACAAGCGGTTCAGCTGAAGAACGGGCAAGCCCCATCGCAGACTACACCAAGGTAGCCGCCGACGCATCTATTCAGAGAAAGGGGAAGACCCCATCAAGAAGAAGACCTGCATACTAGTGGAACCAATCCATTGCAGAAGCAAGAAAAGACAGCCATAGAGCAAGACGCGCATACCAACGCTCTAGAGAAAGATCAGGGCCTAGAGGAAGCATTCCAGAAATATTTCAGGGAGAGAAGACAAGCCCTGGAGAAAATCATAAAAGAAAGCAAGCGCAGGTGCTTTAATAATATATGCGAAGAATTAGACTCCAACCGCTGGGGCCTCGCATATAAACTCGTCACAAAACGGCTTCGGGCTTTTTGTAGGCCGACCTGCCAAGGCAGCCTAAAAAGAATAGTGGTTCCCTATTCCCAGAGCAAGGGAGCGAGGCGCGACTCTTACAGATCGTGAACACTTCGAGCATAAATGCAGTATGGCTTTCGGAAGGGGCTATCTACCATAGACGCCGTCGGCAAGCTATGCGAAATCGCAGAAAAAGCTATCGAGGGGAAAAGGCTGTTGTACGGCACTAAGCAATACTGCATAGCGGCAATGTTGGATGTAAAAAACGCATTCAACTCCGTTAGCTGGCACCACACACTTAAAGCATTGAGCAATGTAAATGTCCCAATGTATATACAAAGAGTAATAGCGAGCTACTTCGAAGGACGCATGCTCCTATACGAAACTGATCCCGGTCAGTCGACTCACAGGGTCAGCGGGGGAGTCTTCCAAGGGTCAGTAATAGTCCCTTTGTTTTGGAATGCCATGTACGATGGGATATTTAGGATCACGATGCCCGAAGGTGTGTGACTCAATGGCTTTGCGGATGACGTAGCCATAGTAGTTACGGCCAAGGAGCTCACAGATTACTGTTTAGCGTTGTCACATCGACGCTGATGTATGGGAAAACATTAGCAAAGGACTACAGACGTATAAGCTTATCCTTAAACTGTAGAGATGGCTGGGACGAAAGCATGGACATGTGGACAGGACATGGATGTTTTGATTTGAATAGGTTTAAGCATGAACGTTATCCGCACTGTCCACTATGCGAGTCGGATAATAAAGGCGCAGAACACGTGGTTTTTGTCTGTCTGAGATTTGAAAATGAACGAAGAGATCTGAGCATGAGGATGGGGAGGACGCCAGCCGCTTGTTACCTGGTGGATATCATGCTTGATTCAAAAGGGACCATTTTGGTCAATCAATACGTATTGAAGAATCGAATCCACATTCCTTTTCCCGTTAATCTAGCTGCAAAACTGACATCACAGTTTTTCGCGGTTTGTGGGCGTTAGAGAGGGCGTGGCACATCGGCGTGAAAAAATTGCGCTGCGTATTAACCCCTAGAATCTGCATGCAAAGTGCCAATCTTCTAGCTTTCAGTTTCCGAGATCTCAGCGTTCATACATACGGACACACGGACATGGCCAGATCAACTCGGCTAATAATCCTGATCAAGAATATATATGGTCCGAAACGCTTCCTTCTGCCTGTTACATACTTTTGCACGAATATAATATACCCTTTCACTCTACGAGTAACGGGTATAACAAGTGTGATAGCAATTATTAAGTTCCTAAGATAGTAAGTAAGCAAACGTGGACGATATTTTCTAAGTGGATTTTCTTGACCTTTCAATGTAGATTTGAATTCGTCAGATAAAGTTTTTATTTTTTAAATATTTTAGAATTAATAACGAATTGATCGTTACTATTTTGTATTAAATCATTGATTTTATTCTTAACAGTTATGAAATCATCATGATCTGGTGTACCTGCTAACCAAAGAGTGACTAATTCATTAATTCATCGCATTGATCTATTGGGTATAATTTGTGCGATAAGCATTTTGATTATTTTCAAATCTTGTGCTATTTCCCAATGTAAATTCTGGTCATTGCTTATAAATTCTGATTCAATATTAATTATTTCTTTATAAAAACTGATATTAGTAATAAGAAATAAGTCTGCGTATGATTCTTAAATAAAAATATCTTTGGTGTACCTGCTAACCATTTCCAAAGAGTGCCTAATTCATTAATTCATCGCATTGATCTATTGGGTATAATTTGTGCGATAAACATTTTAATTATTTTTAAATCTTGTGCTATTTCCCAATGTAAATTCTGGTCATTGCTTATAAATTCTGATTCAAGATTAATTATTTCTTTATAAAAACTGATATTAGTAATATGAAATAAGTCTGCGTATGATTCATAAATAAAAATATCTTTCGTATCCTTTTAAAGAAAGAAATCATGGTTTGTTTAATTTGGTTGTAGCTACTATCAATAATAACAACGTTAAATAAATCATTATCTGGAATTTAAAATGAAATATTTTTCCTAGAGTAAAAGGGTATATTAGTCCGTCTGTCCGTCCGTCTGTATGAACGCTGAGATCTCGAAAACTATAAAAGCTAGATCACTGTCACTTTGCATGCAGATTATAGGGGTTAATACGCAGCGCAAGTTTTTCACGCCGATGTGACCCGCCTCCTCTAACGCCCATAAACCGCGAAAAACTGTGATGAAACAAAAACACCTCTTAACGAGGTGAAAAACTAGTGACGATCGCACCTTCAACATACAAAAGTTCTGATATCAACATTTGTGACGAAAGATGATTACACACATGATTAAATACACTTTTTAAAATGTATTTTTTCGGCACTCTGCAATGCCTATAAAGGGAAAAAGGCTAGTCTAGTTTTTAAGAACACACGATCATTTTCTATTGCAGAGTGGTGTTTTTGTCTGATATCAGGGGTTTTGGTTTTAAACATGAGTCAAATCATATCTTCATACTTTTGCTTCCATAGGATCTAGTACTAGCGTTTTCTTCCCGCTGAACTAGAGGGTTTTGTCAAAAGTCGTACAAAAAAGTTTTCTATATGGAACGGTTTAAAATACAGTTTGGATACGCACAAACAAAATTAAATGCTCGAGCAGGATTAGTTGTTCTAAGCTAACAAAAGTGGACATTTTTGTATTTTAATAATTTTCAAACGTGACTTTTTACAATAACGTGTTACATACCAAAATTTAAGGAATCTCAAGGCCTCTACGGATTAATGTTTTAAAGAAAATCGTTACAGCCGTTTTTGTGGAAAAATATAAAAGAAGCTAAAAATACCTTTAATATCACCAGTTTACAACAAAAATTGATGAAATACGCACTTCATGAAACTGTGATTTTCGGTAAGGTACATCTTCATGAGTAAGAAATGGGCAGTTTTTATTTTTTGTATGGTACAGTTTTTTTTTTTATCTTGAGTTCTGATAAACCGAATCTGGTCATCAAATACTCATTTTACGGGTAAAAAAATGTCCTTTAACTTTCTTATACACAGTATTGAGTTCCATTTATTGGTTTAAAAGCTATACTTCGTCAAAGCTGAAAAATGCAAAAAAGCTGGCATAAATGGCTAGTTTAAAAATACACGCCTAAAAAACGAAATTATTTTTATAGCTTCTATGGTTAGATGTTACTTTGACAAAGAAAACAAGCTAATGATCGTTACAATCCGCCAGTAAGTTTTTTTGATATGAATTTTTTTAGCTCGGAACAACGGTGGTTTTTTGGGCGTTTACATCTGTTAACTGATGTTAACAGGGCTGTAATACACCTTTTTTTCCAACTGAAATAATCTATATAAAATCGAACCTTTGGTTGTTTATTGAGTTGATGGTCTTGTTAGTTTGCTTAAAGATGTATCTTTAATTAGAAGTTATAAAAATAATTTCGGTTTTTAGGCGTGTATTTTTTAAGAAGCCATTTTTGCCACCTTTTTTTCCAACTTTTTCAGCTTTGACGAAGTGTATCTTCTAAACCAATGAATGGAACTCAATGCTGTGTATAAGAAAGTTAAAAGGCATTCTTTTACCTGTAAAATGAGTCTTTGATAGTCTAAATCGGCTTACCACAACTAGAGTTAGAAATTAAAAAAGTGCAAATAACGTTTTTTATACTTAAAAAAAAAAACTGTACCTTACAAAAAATTAAAAGTGCCCATTTCTTACTCATCAATTTTTTTTGTAAACCCGTGTATGAGGTGAAGCACAAGTCTGTAGCATTAATATTTCGCAAGTTACGGACTTACGAAATGTAGCCTTTTCTAGCGGTTTTCCCGCCAAACTAGCTTGTTTTTTCAAAAGTCGTAAAACAAAAGTTTCCTAAATGGACTGGTTTAAAACAATTTTATCAATTAGCACAAGTCTGTAGCTTTAGTAGTATAGAAGTTACGGCTTTCCGTATTTTAGCTATTTATAGCTGTTTTCCCGCTAAACTAGCGGATTTTTCCAAAAGTGGTAAAACTAAAGTTTTTTTATCGATCTGTTGAACATCATATCAAATTTTCAGGATTTTAAAACCTTGTTTTGGACAAACTGACAAGCGGACAAACTGACAAACAGAATTAAATTTTCATTTGACTAGGCCCCTCAGAAATTTGTTTTCGGTATAACTTTTGAACGGAACGTCCGATTTCCTGATATGACCCCTCATATTAAGCGCATTTTTAGTGCGGGGGGCCAATTATCCCCACCGGCCCTAACAGATCCAAATTTCTGAATTTTCACTTTTACACTTTCACCGCTCTCTCTCCCAAACCAATTGATTTTCTTGAGGTATTGGTATGCAATCCTTTAACTTTTAGCAATACCATTAATTTGGTGTATTACTCATTACGATCGGACCATCATAGCAGATTTTCATTTTTTCGTGTATATATAGTAGTCGCCTTCGCACACTCTCCTGGTGCGCTTCGTCACTACATGGACTGCCGTCCATAGTGATATATTAGGAGACTGTAGTCTTGTCATGAAAATGATGATTGATTAAACTCGAGCTTTTCCCGTAATCAAAGAGGATAAATATAACAGACCTATCACTTTTTATGTAATGATTACAAATCTCATTCAAACTTTTCTGTCCTTCAATGATATTGATCAGATTCGTAACAACTTGCTGTTTGGGGAAATTCTCGAAAAAATTTAAGTTTCTCAAAGAATAGCGTATGTATCACCGAATGAAAGACGGTAACTCTTGTTTGAGAAAAGAGACGCCGCTTGTAGGAAAAAATTTTTGAAGTACACAGTGGACAAGAGCAACCAGCTCAAAATTTGCAAAAGATCAAAGAAGCAAACAAAAGGTGTTTTATTCAAACAAATCAATCGAAGACTACAACGACTTGTGGTTTGTGTGGGCTAGAACTCGGTCTTTCGATCCCCATAATCCATAATCGGTATATAACTTACCAGGTATTTACCCCAACAGTTAACCCGAATGGTAATCGAAAGAAATCATATTTACCATTATTTATTGAAAATGAATGTTTTTTAATATCTGTTTCCTCTATGAGAGTCTGATAAAATTAAAATTCTAAATCAATAGTAAAAAAGTATTCGGCCTTTCCAAGGATTGACAAAATCACTAAAGGATCCTGCATCGGGTATCTGTCCGGTATTGTATATTCTTCTAATTTTGTATAATCAATTACAAAGCCCGTTGAGGCTCTTTTTTGGTACTACTAATACTGGGGAATTATAAAGAAACAAATACCCAAGCCTTTTCCCGTTAATCTAGCTTCAAAACTGTGGGCGCCACAGTTTTTCGCGGTTTGTGGGCGTTAAAGGGGGCGTGGTATGCGTATTAACCCCTAGAATCTGCCAATCTTCTAGCTTTTATAGTTTCCGAGGTCTCAGAGTTCATACAGACGGACGGACAGACAGAGAGACAGACGGACGGACAGACAGACAGACGGACGGACAGACGGACATGGCTAGATCGACTCGGCTAGTGCTCCTGATCAAGAATGTATATATTTTATATGGTCGGAACGGCTTCCTTCTACCTGTTACATACTTTTGCACGAATCTAATATACCCTCTTCTCTACACACAAAAAAACTATGTAAAATCAACGATTTAATAGTGAAAACTGCCCCAACCCATAAAAAATAGAACAATGTCCGAAAAAATAGTAGGTTACCTATAAAATAGGAGATGACACACAAAATAGTATTTTACCCGAAAAAATTGTTATTTTTTTAAATTGATTTTTTTTACTATTTTTATTTTTAATTTATATATATATTAATTTATATGGAAGTTATTTATAGACACTTACATTTCACAGATACTTAAACATACAAATCAGGTTTTTTGCCTCCGCTGGGAATCGAACCGGGGTCGCAGTCATTAATGTCGAGCACTCTAACCAGTAGGCCACAGAGAAATGGAAAAACATCATCTACAAAACCGGGATTTGAATTCACGACACAGAGACTATCGGCCCTGTTCTAGTTTTCACTTCCGAAAGATTCACACGGAATCGAATTTTCCAGACCTGTTCCAAGACTCACTTCCGAAGGAACTGCAAGGATTTGAATTTCCCTCTGTTGTTACTCTGTTAACTTTCGAAAAATTCACACGGAAACTTTCCGACAAGCATTTGACAGGCGGATTTAAATCCGCCAGCATGAAAATTAATTTTTTAAAAATACTTTGCGTCATCTTTATATGACAATATTATTTTTATCAAATTCCTTGATGTTTTATGTTCATAATTGCAACATTGGAATTGGAATTAATTGCATATTTGACTTATTAGGAATTATTTTTTGGTTGCACCCCAAAACCCGATAAATTCTACACTTGACAATTAATGCAAATCCGCCCTCTTGTTCTAAATTCCACTCGGATTTAGTCAAAATTGCATAGAGTTGTCACGGTATGGAAATAAGTAAGTATTTTGTTAGGTCTTATTCTAAACTTATCCGATAAGGTTCATGATTCTTTTATAGGAAAGATAATTTTTCCTAATTAACGAAATAAGTATTTTGGTTCGGAATACCACATTATTTCATGTGAAATTTGATAGGGGAACATTTGGTAGGAACTTTGTTTTTGGACTTTGGCAACTCTGTACGCTCGAGCAGTTTCCAACACTATTTGAAAACAAATAAGGGACATTTAGGTGTGTTAAAGGGAAATCCGATAATGTTAGGAAATTCACTTCCGAGTGAAAACTGGAACAGGCCGATATAAGTCGGATACTCTAACCCCTCTAAATCCAGAAAAATACTTAACCTACAATTTATAATTGTATCTTTAAAACAATAAAATACATAAAGGAAAAACTAGTTGTGTTACGATATTAATTGTCGTGTTACTATTTAATGCCCCGAAAAATAAAACAACAAAATACACGCGAACAAATAAAATAGTTTTGCTACGATATTAATAGAGATGTTAGTATTAATTTGCCAAATGAATAAAACAACAAAATACATGAAAATGTCGTAAATAGGTTTTCTACTTTTTTAATTGTTAAATATTATTCAATGACCCAAAAAATAAAACCACAAAATACAAAATAAGTATTATTTCGATTCTGGTTAAAATAGTTTTGGTTTTGCTAATTATTATTAAAGTTATTATTTTCCTGATTAAATCTTAAAAAATGATTGTTTCTTTGATTATTATTGTAATTATTTAGCTGTCTGGGTTTGTTGCTTAAAAATATTTGACCGTTACAACTTTGGTTTGGCTCGGTGATTTTTTTCTATGTGGTTGTAAAAAGTGTTCTCATGCCGTTAGTTTTACCATAGCATTAGGCTGATGTCAGAGTGCGAGCGAGAAGCGAACCGATAATATTGGGCGAGAACGAGCGATAAACCACTGCAACCTTTTTCATATGAAATCGCTCAAAAGATGTCAGAGTGAAAGCGAAGCGAGTGGTTCAAGCGAGAAAGCGAGAGCAAAGCGAGAAAGCAGTTTACAATCTGCTTTCTCGCTTCAACTCGCTCAGAACTTACAATTGTAGCTCAGCTCGATCCTCTCAAAGCTTTCACTCTGCCACCTTCTCTCTTTGCTCATCGCTTCTCGCATCGCTTCGCTTCTCGCTCGCACTCTGACATCAGCCTTAGTTGAATTTTGAGGATTCATATAAAAAATTGAATCGGAAATATGACCGTTAAGGTCAGTTATAAATACTCGAAGGGCGGTCTTTCTGTGTTTTGTCAGTCATTTCCTGAGTAATTGGTTTGCTTCGTCCGTACTTCATTATTGTTTTGTTTATTAATAAAGTCAATTTTCTATTGACTGCTCCATAATAGTCCATTATGGATAATTTACCCTGGCTTAGTACGCTTAGCTCCTGTTCAATTATTCGCAGTAGACAAAGTCGAGTCTGGTGTGTCGAAATTTAAAACCGTTCCGTTATGGGTTAAGGCATCATTGGACATCCCTGTTATTTGTTTTCTCAATATATACTATAAGGCTGAATAGAATCTGGTAATAGTCTAGATTAGCGGACTCACCCCCGAATTTCGCGAAAAAGTTATCCTCGATGGACCGCGATTGCTTAAGAATTTACGTGCAAAAAGAACTTGGCGGTCGGCCATGGTTCTCTGGTAATTGAATTTTAAAGTTCCCGGTGGCTTGTACGCACACCGTATGCCTCCATTTCTTTTTGCAGCCCGAAAAGCAAGTCATATGATGTATGTTAAATATGAAATCAAAACATCGTGTAAGTAAAAATTAAAATATAAATGCAACGAGTCGCAAGTAAAATTTTTGTAAATCGCTGCGATTTTTTTTTTTAAGTTCATGCCAAATTTAACTTGTGACTCGTTGCATTTATTTATTAATTTATGCATATTTAACATACATCATAAAATGTTTCACATATATTTTTAGGCTACCTTCGATGACGACTCTGTTGTTCATTAGGACACTCTTTGTTATATATTCGGATCTGAAACGTGGACTAGGCGTATGGAGGACACCACTAAAAAAACACACTTTACCTCAATGGTGGTGTGGAAAAGTGTTCCTTAAAATTATTTTATTTAAAAAGAAAACAAGAGAGAACGCTATAGCCGAGTTCCTCGACTATCAAAAACCCGTTACTCAGCAAAAGCAAGCAATCTCAGATTGAGACGGACAGACAGACATGGCTAAATCGACTCGGCTAGTGATCCTGTTCAAGAATATATATACTTTATATGTCGGAAACGCTTTCTTCTACCTGTTACTTTTGCACAAATCTTAAATACCCTTTTACTCTACCAGTAACAGGTATAATTATAGGAACTCATTTAAACTATTAATTAATTTTTTACGAACTTATTTAAACAATCAATTCATTTTATAGGAACTCATTAAAATGCAACTTTAATTGAAAATTTGAGAAAAGCACCCTTGAATATAAGAAAATAACCTTTGACGACTTTTGGCTACCGAACGTAACCGACGCACAGTGGCGCCTTTTGACCTTTTAGTAATAGTCTAGAAGAGGGGCCTGTCTTCTAGACTGAATTTCGAATTAAGTTTTATAAAAATCGGACGACTATATCATATAGCTCCCATAGGAACGATCGGAAAACTAAAGGAGAATTAATAGAAACAAAATTATAGCTTTGTTAATTTTTATTGTATTCTTTTCTACTCTGGAATATAACTTTATTTTGTTATTTCAGAATTTCGAATTAAATTTAACATAAATCGGGCTAAATTTAACATTTTTATAGTTTATTAATATGATGGACGTTGATGCACTACGAGCAGTACAAACAAGTGGCCCAACGATACCAAGGACGTGCTTGTTACGCGCGGGACCCTTTATAATTTCAGGCAAAAATGCGAGTTCGCGAGGAAAGTACATGAAACAAATAAATACGGGACACTTGGCTACAACTATGATTGAAGCAAATGAGATAAAATTTTAGTTTTTAATACAGGGATAGAAATTGAAGTACAAATTAAATGATAAAGATTGTTATAATAAGTACAGAGAACGCGAAAGGGCTCATGCAGACTAAAATTAGATGTACATGGGGGCAAATTAAGAGGGTAATAGTTTCGTGTTAGTCTAACGGGAATATTAAAAGTTAAATGGTTTACCAGTTCTACAGAATCAATATCACCTCTTATAAGATTTTGCATAAAAATAGTACCAAGCATTATTCTACGGTTTTCAAGTGTAGGTAAATTAAGCAAAAGTAATCTACTCTGGTAGGAAGGAAGCTTTACGTTTTGATCCCAGTTTAAACTACGAAGCGCAAAAAGAAGAAATTTTTTTTGTACTGACTCAATACGGTCGATGTGCACTTGATATTCCAAAATAGGACGGACAAGGGAGGTAAATAACAATTTGGTTATATAAGGGTCATCAAATTCTTTTGACCAACGCTTTATAAACCCAAGAACACTTATTGCTTTGTTGGCAGTCAACATTATGTGGCAGTCAAATTTAAGCTTCGGGTCCAGAAGAACACCTAAATCGTTCACTGAATATATACGATCAAGTGGGGAGTTCAAATAACTTGAAATCCAAGTTAATAGATTACATGGAAACCCAAGCTGATCTAATTTGAATAAAAGGAGAGAGTGGTTAACAGAGTCAAAAGCTTTGCTGAAATCTGTATATATAACATCAGTCTGCATTTTTTTCTTAAATCCATTTATTACAACAGATAACAAAACCATGGTGACACGGTGATATTCGCGAGGAACTTAAATGTTGCAAATGAGAAGTAATAATTCGTTCAAATGCTTTCGGAATTTCCGACAATTTAGAAATACCTCTATAATTCTGGGCATCCGCCTTCGCACCCTTTTTGTGGAGTGGAATAATGAAAGAGTCCTTCCAGATAGTTGGAAAAATTGATGATGAAATAGGCAAGTGAAAAAGTTTAAGAATCGGTTTACAAATGGTTGAAGCACAAAACTTAAGCACACACCCAGGGAGTCCATCAGGACCGGGAGAATAAGTTGGTGTTGTTGTTGCTAAATCCTTTAAGAGAGAACTTTCGGTAATTACAGGGGTAAAAATACAATTAGCTCTATTTAAGGGGTTAGGGTAGATAGAATTTGACCAAGCAGCCGAACTATAAGTAGTTTGGAAAAACTCGGCAAATAAATACGCCGATGCGTCTTTTGAGTTTAAACGTACCGAAGAAGGCAATGCCGAAGACTTACGCTTGGCATTAACAAAGTTATAAAACTGCTTCGGATCATTTGAAAATTCGAATTTACATCGATTTAAATACATAGAATAGCAGTGACTGTTGAGAAAATTGAAATCTGAACGAGCCACCACATATTTCGAAAAATCAGATGGCTTATCCGATTTTTTATACTTAATATAAGTGTTGGATTTAAGATTTTTAAGTCTTTGAAGCGCATTATTAAACCAAGAAGGCGCGTTTTAGCTTCGGAGGAAGCCTGTCAGGAACGCATTCGTCAAAAAAGTGTTTAAAACGCTATAGAAAAGTTCAATTGCATTTTCGATATGCATGCAATTGTACAAATCAGTCCAATTATATTGCAAAATCATATAATTTAGTTTATTATTGTCACATTTACGAAAACATTTCACTTTAGTTTGAGAAACTAAAGGAGAAAGGGTATCAGTACAGGGGAGGCCAATTGTCAATTCCAATGTAGGATGGTCTTCAGGTACAATAAGTGCGTCAATTCTAGATACCGTTACTTCATGCGGATCTGAAACAAATACAAGGTACCATTGTCTGTTTATTAGATTAAAGTCACCCAAAACAATCAAAAAGTCTCTGTGGGAAAGAAGGGATGGAATGGATTTAATAGCAGACAGATGGTGTTCATAAATGAAGAAATCAGAGCCAGGAGGAATATAAGAGCAGGTTACAAAAATGGATAAGGATTGCAGGGAAACTTTGACACTAACAAATTCAATTTCGTTAGAGATATGAAAGTTCAGTCTCTCCGATGTTAAACTTAAAGAGGTAACGGCAATCAGTACAAAAAATTAAACTGGGCACAAACGGAATCAAACTGCCTCATAAAGCTAGTCATATCACTTACCAGTGTTCTGCAGGCCTCACATGCCCACATGAAACCGGCACGCTGCTCAAGAAAGTCTTTCATTCTGCCATTAAATCCTGCACATTTAACATGCATGATCGTTTCGCAGAACCGGCAGAAAATAAAATCTTCACCAGAAGAAAGAGTACAATTTTTCATTTAACAAATAAGGGTCATTATAAGAAAAATCCAAATGTAAATATTTAAGGAAATAAAATAAAATTTGAAAAGTACCTCAATTAAATTTGCCACTGGGATCAAATTCCAAAACCGCAAAGGCACAAAGCACAAAAAGTATAAGAGCGCGGATCACGAATTAAATCGATGAGAGCGCAAGAGAAAAGTATTCTATCGACCGAGCGTGGCTTATGGAACACCAACAACTATAACGCACGGATATTTACAATGTAAAGCAAGCGAGAGGGAGACAATGAGAAAGCACCCAAAAGTCTACACGGAATTTTGAGATGTACAAAGAGAGTGAAATTTACAGTATAGATAGTAGTATAGTATATAGAAAAGAGAGAGAGAGTAGAAGAGTTTCAGCAAAAATTAGGAGAATGCAAATTACACTAACAAAGCAAAGATATTAAACAAATCTAAATTGGAAAAGTTAAAATAAACTATAACCACGTACCCATTAACTGGGAGATCTATTTAAAACACACAGTTGTTAGGCTTAACTTTGTTAATAAACAAACACAAGACACTTGCAAAAAGATCACGAAATGAAGCAAAAACTCAGAGCACAATGGTAAACACAACCGTTCACAAGCGACGCTAAATCAAATTGAATAGGAATGATCTGCAAGGGTATATAAACTTCGGTTGACCGAAGTTAGCTTCCTTTCTTGTTTTCAATTATTTTTACGATTATTCCTATGGGAGCTATAAGATATAGTTGTCCGATCCGGCCGGTTCCGACTTATATACTACCTGCAATAGAAAGATGACTTTTGGTAAAGTTTCATCTCGATAGCTTTAAAACTGAGGGACTAGTTTGCGTAGAAACGGACGGACAGACGGACATGGCTAGATCGACTGTCTAGTCATGCTGATCAAGAATATATACTTTATGAGGTCGGAAACGTCTTCTTCACTGCGTTGGAAACTTCTGACTAAAATCATAATACCCTCTGCAAGGGTATAATGAGCCGTCTTCTTGACGTGTTGTACATTAATAAAGAAATCAATAATAACATTGAAAAGGATTCCCATTAATAAAAATCTTGGTTTTATCAGGGTTGCATAATACACAATTTCTGGGACCATGACTTTTGAACTTCTTTCGTCTCAAACAGCTGAAATCGCAAACAGACGTAGCTGAAACTTTTCAAAAAGTTTCGCCAGTCTGATAGCCACTTCTCAACTACCACCAAATGATCAGCTAGTTGAGCTGTTGCTCTAGTTGGGCATCTCGAGCAGCTCAGGATTGCGGTGTCTTCAGCAAAGGTGGACGTTATCAGTCTCTCGTTCGTATGCTGTGTATAGGACAAAAAAAATAGGGCCCAGTGCGCTACCTTGTTGAACTTCGGCTTCAATGTTATACTCGTTGGTTGTCGTTGCATTGCATCTCACCTGGAAGACTGTGGTGGAGGTAATGTTATGATTTTATGGATAAGGCTGTTGGGGCGGGTGTGGCTTGATTGTAGAATTTGGTAAGTCCCAGGGAAATGCGGCAGAAAATACACGGGAGAACTTTCGGGTTGTTTGTAAATATGAACTAATCACATGAAGCTTAGCTTAGCGGCTCCAGAGCGTAAAATTTCGGGAGAGTTGGAGAGGGAGAGCAAAATGCAGTGCGAGCGAGCGAGATGTGGACATCTGGAGAAAACTGCCGCTCGACACTGCCTTCCGAAATTAAACGCCCATTCGGCGTGAACATTCTCCCCCCCTTTGCCAGGACCACCGTAGCAAAACGTCAGGAAAAGTTTCTGCAGGATAGCGGGAGCGATCTTTCAAGTGTAGAAGAGTGTGGTGGTCTTTTCCACACTTCTGGCAGTGATTACCACTGCTGCACGAGTCCTGGGAATGATCGTGTGCCAAGCAATTGGAGCAGTACTTGTACTTCTTGGCAATTCTGCGTCTGTTTGGACTGGACATGGAGTGAATTAGCGGACCGGATGCTATCGACGGTCTCTAGTGTTCGATGGCGCTCAGTTAAAAAGGAATCTAGCTCTAACCAAGGAGGAATATCGGCTTTATTTTGAATGGATTGCTCCCATAATGAGAGCGTGAGCTTTGGTAGTTTTGTAAACGAGGATAGGGTCCCAATTCTCAATATTAATACCGGAAAATTGAAAGGAGCTCAAGCAACCTTGATCGGTGCGTTGAAGTTCCTTTAGGGCTGCTCCAGTCTCTTGTGCTATGGATTGCACATTGAAAAAAGTTTTAAGGTGGCTGTTCACCTGCAATCGCTTATTTTCGAAACGCTCAGTTAAATTTTCCCAAGCTCAGCGAAAGCCTTCATTGGTGACTGGGGTCTTTGAAACTATTGAATGAGCTTCTCCACTAGTTTTGGCATTTAAATGGTACAGCTTTTCTACAGGCGTGAGACTCGGATTGTCTATGTAGATCGCCGTGAAAAGGTCCTGGAAAGTCGGCCAGCGTAGACAATCGCCTGAGAAAATCTCCGTATCGATCGGAGGAAGCTGACAGCCAAACGAAATGTAATCTTGGGGAGAAGATGCTGGAGGTTGAGATGATTGGGAGGAGCCCTGTTGTATTTGCTCGAGGATCTGAACAGCAAATCTTTCGTATGTGGAATACGTTTCGTTATATCTCGCCTTCCGGATGGATTTGGTGTCTGCGGCGCTGTCACCCGCAGCCACAATGCACTCGGAGCATGTGTCTTATGCCTCATTCACCTTTTGCCATAAGGAACTGACGTACGCGTGACGGATTTCACAAGCTGATAACGTTGGTGTTGGTGCATCCGTAAAGTTTAATGTGGCTTCAAAATGGCTCAGAGTGTCAGCTGTGACTATAAATTTATTTAGAGCGGATTTTGCTTGGGATGCCATTTCGAAAAAAAATGTAAATATAAATTGATGACACAAAAAAATATTTAAGAAATTATAATAGTTCAGAAGAAAATTGGAATTTTAGGAACCAATCGGAAATATGAAGATATACGGCCACACTGGAATTTATTTTGCGGGATTACGTATAGTGTGCGTCCCAGAATTAATAATTCAATTTATTGTAATAAGATTAAAAATTAGGAGTTTCGCTTTTTAAAAATTATTGTAGGCACTTGACCCACTGTGCGCTGCAGAATACTTGTAGAGTACGTATGTATGTATGTATGTAGGTGTGTGGCTAACAGCTGGGTATTGGAAGTCACCGATTGCGGGAGTTCTGGAGACTTATTACGAATAGCGGAATAACGTTCAAGAGCAAAATTTGTTTGCGGGAATTTATCACAGTGGAAACAATTAGCTCGAAATGTAAGTAAATAGAGTGGACTGTAGTTTGGAATAACTATGTAAAAAATATGCTCGCAGTAAAAACATAAAAGCTGCCAAATTCGACGGATTACTTTGATTTGGAAATATTTACTGTGGCGGGATTATATATTTTTTACACACGGAAAAGTTTATTTTATAAATATATACTAGCAGGGTCGCCCGCAGCTTTGCCTGCGGAAATCAAGATTGAAAATTTGAAAAATATGTTTTTTTTATCATAATAAAAAAGGAAAACTGGTGGGAGGAGAAGCCGTGAACAATATAAGCCGCGTGTAAGGAAGAGCAAGAGAATCTATTGGTTTGAATATTTATGTTTTTTTCAATATTATCAATGCGATTTAAATTAATTTAAAACAGAAAAATCAGTAAGAAAACAAATCTCACTTCCTTAGTCAGCTACAATGCACACACATATATATTTAGTTTGTAAAATACGCATTTTTTACTTATATTTATGTTGTTGCCGTGAGTATATTTATTTCTACTCTTTTTTACAACTCCACAGATTGTCAAAAGTTCTAAAACATTTCGTGTTAGCTAAACTGGTTTTTGGATTTAAAAAATAAAGAAATATTGTAAAAGAAAAATCTAAAGCCTTGCAATCTAAAGGTCGTGAGTTCTATTAATTTTTGTTTACTTTCTGAGGTTATGGAATACTCATTTGGCATTCCGCTCTTAACTCTCTGTTTGCGCACTTTGCGCTTTTATAATGAAATTTGTTGAATAGTGTAAGGCGGGAGCGGGAGCGCAATAAAGCTTTAATCGCGCTCGCGAATTCGCCCCTTCTCTTGCCCCTTTCGTTAAGTTAAGCTTAAGCGTTTATATATTGAAATTAAAGAGTTAGTTGTTATATGAATCTCATTGCGCAAACTCCCTTTCGTCGTCGCCAAAAATAAAATATCGAATTTTCCCTGCAATCACAAGTTTCGCGTTTTTTCTTAATACAAATTAGTATTAAATTTTCATGGTGACCCCGACGTGATTAGCAGTGGAACTCGAGTTGTTATTTTTTTTGGTGAAACAAACAAATTAATCAAATAAATCGCGCCGGCCCCCCTTTTTTAAACATTAAAGTGATTTGTTGCTGCCGATTTAATTCGTCGTTGCTGCCGCCAAATCAAATTGTTGCCGCCAATTAAATTTGTTGGAAGTTTGGAAGCTGCAGTTTCTTCGATTGCCATTGCCGCTGCTCTTCTCAATCGCCGTTAGCTGGACCAGTGTAGTTGTTGTTGCCGCTGTTAATCCGTTGTTCCTGCCTACGTGAATTCGTCGTTGCTGCCTCTGGAAAATTTTGGCCGCTGCAGTTTTCAATCGCCGTTAAGTGCCGCTGCTTGTCGCCAGTTGCTGCCTACGTTATTTCGTCGTGCTGCCGCTGGAAAATTTTGGCCGTTATCGCCAAATTCACCGCTTTTATCCCCTACGCACAGGAAGGAAGGCATATGGATTCGAAGAGGGAAGTTACCGACGGATGTGAATCGTCCCACCAGGTATAGAGTGCTAAAAGTTGAAAGTTAATCTGTGGCGTTTTGTAAATTGTGTTTTGGCCCATCTTTCAACTTTTTGCATTCGTGTGAAAAATTCGGTAGATAGCGAGCATTCTAACCAAGAAATAAATAAAACTTGCATGCACTAACGATTATAATTCTGATACATCCATACAAATATACATATTTCGAATTATAAATACATAAGTGAATCGCTTTGGACCAAAATCAAATAAATATTTGTCGGCATCCTGTTTGTTCAAAGAATAAAATTCCCCCATTTCTCGTCGTAGTGAACACCAATTATAGCTTTGCAAAAATTAAAAGGGTAAAAGTTGGGAAGTGTGAAAATTTCTAATTCGAGAATTAAATTCCCGCCAAATTTTCGGCCGCGCATTTTCCTCAAATTTCCCTCGCTTTTCGCCATTTCCCGCGCTTTTAAGCGTCAGGTTTTATATTCGTTGCCCTTAGTTATCGGTCAGTGCATCATTCTCCGTTAGCATTGCGTTGAGCACCGCCACCCGTACACATACACACACACGCACAGACAGCGCAGCCCGTTCTTTCGAGTTCTCTTTCGTCGTTTTCGTTTCGATCGCTGGAACGGTGCAAGCGTTGCACTATAGGCTGGATGACCACTTTTTGTGGCCAAAATTAATAACTGAAAAACTAAACGAGATATTTGGGTTCTGTTTTTTGATATTGGTTTATAATAAGCAAAGGAACATATTTTGAGAAAAAGGGCGTGGCACCGCCCTTTTTTTAGTAGGAATTACATGTTTAGTGACTTAAAGTAATATAAAAAAACATGAACATGAAACTTAACTTTAAAAAAACGAATTATTTAAGTCCGTCTTTTTGATTTGGGCTCAGAATAAGTCAAGGAACATATTTTGAAAAAAAAAATAGGCGTGTCACCGACCCCTTGTGCCAGGAATTATATACATATCATTGAATTCACATGCTACTCGAGATGAAACTTTACCAAAAGTCGTTTTTCTATCGCAGGTAGTATATAAGTCCGAACCACCCGGATCGGATAACTATATCTTATAGCTCCCATAGGAAGGATCGGAAAAATAATGGAAAAAAATTGTATCTTCGGTGTTATTTGACAGATTACATTTCGCTCTTGGGAATATAATTTTTTTAACTGTCCCGAATTCCGAATTAAATTTTAGAAAAATCGGACGACTATATCATATAGCTCCCATAGGAACTGCTCCTTGCAGCAGACCTCCAAATGCCAAGCAACTCTTCATTTTGAAACCTGAGGTGTCGACTTGAAAAGTGAAATTTCGCAGAAAGTGGGCAAAAGTGGACTTTGAGATTACATTCATATGAAAAAGAATTGAATACTCTACAACGCAGTATAAATATTAAGGTGAAACTAGGTCACATTCGTTTTGTTACTCTATATAAAGATTAGTTTTTACTTCATTTTTCTACACGTCGAATGGTTGTTAAAAATACTAAATTACGTGGACAGCACGATCAATTCCAACAGTTGGACATCACAAACACAAAGTACAAACCACTATCTTTCGATGCCATTATATTGTGTGTTTTAAAAACTTAGATAAATTCACTTTTTATCAATTTTTATTTAATTGTTCTTTTCGCCAAAAATCGCACATGTTCACAACACTGCCAACAGCTGTTTTTTAACAGCCTGTACCTTAACAGTGCGAGCCTCTGTTAAAATTTCTGGTACGTAACATTAAGCTCTGATGTTATCCTAACAGAATGACGTCATTGTATCTTAATTTTAAGGACTTTCAAAAAATGACTTTTGGCCACCTAAAGTGGTCATCCAGCCTATAGTGCGTTGCCGTTGCCTAAACGCTTGTTCGTTTTTTGGTGTTTGAGCTTGGCGTGTGCTCCCCTACACGACGTGCGCTCGGCATATTATAATTATTGAATTATTATAATAAATTAGGATTCCTTAAATTAATTCCTAAATTCATTTAAATAACTCCCCTACACTGCTTGCGTTCAGCTTATTCCTCTCGTTGGTTATTATTTTTAAATTTAATAAATTTAAAAACAAATTTTTGTATACATTTACATAAATACAATTTAAAAAAAAAAAACTAAAATAAATTAAATTATAAACTCTTCGATACCAAAAAAAAAAAAATGCCAAAATCAGAAACTAACAACAAGGACATCGAAGAGTTGAAAAACCAACGAGATGGATATATGAAGAGTATAGAGCGAACGCAAAGATATTTAAAGGAGGGTCGATTCTCCTTAAATACGGTTGAGTTAGAATGTCGATTAGAAATCCTAAATACGCAAAATGCTTCGCTTATACAGAATAAAATTGAAATTGAAAAATTGCAACGCGCACACCCCAATGCCGTTTGCCGAGCGTCGCTCTTCCAACCTTTAGCGGAAAACATTCCGAATTTAACAATTTTATAAGCCTTTTCGAAACTTTTGTTGACAAAGATGACACGCTGCACGATATCGAAAAATGTAACCATCTAATATCGTGTTTGGCTGGAGACGCGCTAGGAACAGTCAGGGCATTCCAAGTTACAGCGAATAATTACCCAAAAGCCCTGGACAGCCTAAGGCGGGTGTACGATAATGATTGTTTAATTTTTTTTGACAATATATCGACACTGTTCAATCTGCCAAAGATTTCCCAGCCATCAGCTACAGCCTTGAGAAACCTGATCGACACAGTCACAGCGCTATACGATTCTCTTTTGTCCATTGGGGATGACAAACCTCATCCATCTAGTAATGGGCAAAGTCGATGCAGGAACTAAAAGAAAATGGGAAGAACAGTTAGATTATACTTCGCTTCCTCTTTGGAGCGAGTGTGAGTCGGCCCTGAACAAGCGCTATCAGCATATGGTTGCCGAAGAAGCGTGTAAGCCAAAAATTGTTCAGCAGAGCCAGGCTTATCCTAAGAAGAATGGAAATAGGAGTTTTTCGTTTATTGCTGCCATTGACGACCCCGAAGTATGTGTGTTTTGCAACTCAGCAGAACATCAAGTAGGAAATTGCACTGCTTTTGCTGCCCTAACAGTTCAGCAAAGATTCGATTTTGCAAAAAAGGCTTCTTTATGCATTAACTGCCTCCGAAAGGGCCACACGGTAAAAAGATGCAAATCGAAAAGATGCAGGGTGTGTAAGTCCTCACACCACACATTGCTGCACATTTACTCGCCATCAAATCTCGCGTTGCCAGCTCCTCCTCAGCCCACGCTCTTGCAGAATACTCCATCCACTTGGCATGTTATGCATGCGACTGCATCGGATAAAGTTATTCTTGCCACAGCCATCGTGAGCGTCCAAACAAAAAGTGGCGAATTAGTTTTGGCTCGAGCGCTGCTCGATTCTGGTTCACAAGTAAATTTTGTGACCGATGAGCTCGCTCAGAGACTTCAGATTAAGAGAGAGGACGTGTGTTTGAGCTTGCGGGGCATTGGTGGAACTAATGCTCAAGCAACCAAAAAAATTCACACGATAGTTAAGTCACGAGTGGGTAGCAATCAATTGTCGTCCGAATTTTACATACTAAAAAATATTTCTGGTTATCATCCGGATCAAGCGGTGAACACCAGCGGCTGGAGGGTGCCTGAAAATATTCAATTGGCAGATCCATTCTTCTTCAAGCCCCAAAAAATAGATATGCTTATAGGCGCAGACTCGTTCTTTGAACTATTGTAAGTCGGCCAGATAAAGCAAGGGCCTGAGTTTCCCATTTTGCAACAAACAGTTCTCGGCTGGATAGTGTCAGGCAGATGTGCCTCAGAAAAAATAAGAAACACGGAAAAGTTGGTACATCTCAGCTGCCAGGAGGAAGTGTTGGAGTCAATCGACACAACCCTGCAGAAATTTTGGTCTGTGGAGGACTTGCCGCCCAAGGCCAAGGTCCATACTCCTGAGCAGCAACTTTGTGAGCAACACTTTGAGAAAAATACTCAAAGATTGTCGTCCGGGAGATTTTCGGTTCGTCTGCCGTTCAAATCTGACCCAAACACTCTTGGTTCATCACATGAAGTTGCGAAACGTAGATTTTTGTCGCTTGAAAGAAGATTATCCAAAGATCCTTCTTTAAAAAAATTGTATCTGGAATTCATGGAAGAATATGAAGCGATGGGCCATATGTCTTCCACTAACGATAAAATTCCAGACAGTCCGCACTATTTCATTCCGCACCAATGCGTGCTGCGACCTCTAAGCACCTCGACAAAGTTGGGAGTGGTATTCGACGCCTCGAGCCGTACATCGACGCAGGTCGCGTTGAATGACATCTTGATGGTTGGCCCCACCATTCAAAAGGAGCTGTATTCGACCCTGCTTCGGTTCAGACTGCACAAGTTTGCGCTGGCAGCAGACGTAAAAAAGATGTATCGTCAAGTAATGGTTGACGAAGCTGACCGAAACTTTCAGCTCATAGTGTGGAGACGAGATCCATCTGAGTCTCTAAAAATCTTCAAGTTGAACACCGTGACTTATGGAACTTCGCCAGCCCCGTATCTGGCGATTCGGTGTTTAATGCGGCTTGGAGAGATCGCGCAGAATTCGTGTCCAAAAGCCGCCAAGGTCATTCAGAATGACTTTTATGTTGACGATTTGTTGACTGGCGCCAGAAGCGTTGAGGACCTGTTAAGCCTTCGAGACGAAGTTTCTCAGGTATTGCAAGAGGCAGGATTTGAATTGGCAAAGTGGTTTTCTAACTGCCCAGAGTTATCCGCATCTGAAAGCGCTGTCATGCCGCTAACGGCAGACTCAGACGTAACTAAGACCCTTGGCGTGGTTTGGTTGCCGGGTAAAGATTACTTTTAATTTCGGTTGGATGACTCTTTCCTGGATCTTCGTGCGACAAAACGAAACATACTGTCGGTGACTGCCCGACTTTTCGATCCGCTTGGCCTGTTGTGCCCTCTAGTGACTAGGGCAAAAATGTTGTTGCAGGAACTGTGGCTTCGAAAGTTAGACTGGGACGAGTCGCTGCCGATGCAACTGCAGACATCTTGGGAAGCTTTTAAGGGAACGCTGTTGCAGCTGCCCAAGATCAAGGTATCGCGATTCGTTCATACAGACGCCAAAGTCCCGGCAGAAATACATGGTTTCGCTGACGCTTCCATGCGAGCATATGGAGCGTGCATCTAAGTAAACCCAGCTGACATCGTGTCACGGGGATGTGACGTTGAGGAACTCACAGCTTCCATTTGAATCGCTGGGCCGTCGTTTTTGCTCGATGCAGAAAAAGATTGGCCTGTGAATCGACACTTCGAAGTACCTGCTGATGTCGTGTCGATGGAATTACGGAAATCAGCTTTGGCGCTTGTGGTTATCCCAGAGCCCAATTGTGTGCTTCAGAAAATAGAATCCTTTTCGTCGCACACAAGGCTTCTAAGGGGTTTCGTGTGGGTCTTTCGGTTTATTCAAAGATGCAAAAAAGTGTCGCAGCCTTTTGAAAAAAGTATTACTCCAAGAGAACTGAATTTTGCGTTCGAGAAAATAGTGGAAGTGATCCAATCTCACGAGTTCAGTGACGACATAGGCAAAATTCGGAAAAATAAACCGGTAGCAACGAATATTCAAAAACTAAGCCCTTTTCTCCAGGAGAAAAAACTAGATTGGTGTTCCTCGACATTGCTGCGAGTTGGGGGTCGGTTATTGAATGCTCCTATCCCGTACGAAGCCAAATTCCCGTTGTTGTTGTCGAAAGGCTCACAGTTTGTTAAAGCCTACGTGTCCTACCTGCACGTCACAAATTGTCATGCTGGCCCTCGAGCTCTTGTAAATCTGTTGCGAGAAAAGATATGGTTGGTGAATGCGCAGGAAGTTTGCCGCAGAACAGTTCGGTCTTGCATTCGTTGCTTTCGGTGCAAGCCTCAACTCTTGACGCAAATCATGGGGAACTTGCCATCAGACAGACTTCGAGCTCTCCGCCCTTTTAATATCTGTGGTGTTGATTTTTGTGGCCCATTTAACACAACGTATCGTATTCGTGGTAAGCCGCCGTACAAATCATACGTGGCATTGTTTGTAGGTTTTGCGTCCAAAGCGGTACACTTAGAGTTGGTGTCCGACCTCACCACTAATGCGTTTTTGTTGGCATTCCAAAGGTTCGTGAGTCGACGCGGGATTCCGGAGAAGGTGTGGTGCGACAACGCGGCGAACTTCGTCGGAGCCGATCGCCACATGAGAGTTCCGGGCCCGTCTGGAGGAGCAGGGGGGCGGTGTCGCAACATTCGCATCAAGAAGAGGATGCGAGTTTGTGTTCATAACGCCCAGAGCACCTCACTTCGGCGGACTTTGGGAGGCAGGTGTGAAGTCTGCAAAGCACCTGTTCCTTCGGACGGTCGGCGAAGACATCCTGACCGCGGAGGAGCTCGGAACTCTCCTCACCAGCGTGGAGGCCGTTCTCAACTCCAGGCCACTCGGAGCGATCAGCACGGATCCCAACGACGGCGAAGCACTAAGCCCAGGCCATCTCCTGATCGGCGGGCCCCTACTAGCTCCACCCTCAGCAGCGCTCCCGGAACAAGTCAGCCCAACCTGCTTGCGACGATGGCGCAGTGTCTCGTGTCTCAGGCACAGGTTTTGGCAGCGATGGTCCCGGGAGTACGTCTCGAGCCTCCAGGCGAAAAACAAGTGGCACCGGGAGGTTCCAAACGTCGCCGTGGTAGCTCTCGTCGTCGTCGCCGAGGACAATCTTCCGCCGCAGCAGTGGATGATCGGTCGGGTCGTGGCGGTGCACGTCGGCGCTGACGGCAAGGTCCGAGCGGCGGACGTCAAAACAAAGGATACGACGTATCGGCGAGCGGTCCATAGGCTGGCGGTGCTGCCTGTGGTGTGCTGAAGACGGTGGTCCTTCAGAGGGGCGGTGTTTGCGCACTTTGCGCTTTTATAATGAAATTTGTTGAATAGTGTAAGGCGGGAGCGGGAGCGCAATAAAGCTTTAATCGCGCTCGCGAATTCGCCCCGTCTCTCGCCCCTTTCGTTAAGTTAGGCTTAAGCGTTTATATATTGAAATTAAAGAGTTAGTTGTTATATGAATCTCATTGCGCAAACTCTCTTTCGTCGTCGCCAAAAATAAAATATCGAATTTTCCCTGCAATCACAAGTTTCGCGTTTTTTCTTAATACAAATTAGTATTAAATTTTCACTCTCTACCAAAAAATAGTTTACAAAGTGAATAAGAAATAATTATGTCAACATCATTATTGGCAAGAATTGCGGTGGGTTTGAGCCCACGAACTATAGACTATGTTTCCTTTATGTACAACATAACCTTCATTAAAGTAAACGGGTAAGGAGCAAAAGTTTTACCATGATCACTTTGCAATTTCCCTAAGGATGAGAAAAAGAAGAATAAAAAGTCAAAAGAAGTTAAACTCTTTTTACAAAAAGCACATATTTTGTGTTATTTAAAGCGACTGTCTCTTATTTGGAGACTTATTTTTTGAACCATTAGGTTGACAATAACAAAAACTAAAAAGAAAAGAATATTTATGTGATTTAGAATAACGTCAAGAAAATTAATTCGCATTTTAGAATTATTATTTGGTTATCAGTATTTTGTTGTAATTAATTTTTCACCTTGATTAGGATTATATTAACAATGTCAGAAAGGCAGGTGGGGGGAGAAGCCGTGATTGAAATTGTTTAAACATTTCAATTTGTTTAAACAATATGAGGCAAGTGTAGGAAATAGCAAAAGAATTATTTGATTTTTTTAATATTATTATATTTTTGTTTTTTTAATATTATTAATGCATTTTGAATTTTAAAACACAAAAATCGGTTAGAAAATGTCTTAAACCTGTTGTGGAAATGAAAATGATATTCTTTTAGCAAAAGTAAACACCGTAAAAAATAAAGGGTGCAGTTCTTGCGGAAAAATTTGAAAAATAGAAACCTTTTACTGCGGCTGGGTTATATTTTTACACACAATTAGAGTTTTTAGGAATATTTTTATTTATATAATAATATAAACAAGAAAGGAAGCTAACTTCGGCCAGCCGAAGTTTATATACCCTTGCAGATCATTCCTATTCAAAAACACAAAAGCTGCCAATTTCGACGGATCACTTTGATTTGGAAATATTTACTGTGGCGGGATTATATATTTTTTACACAGAACAAGTTTATTTTATGAATATATATTTTTAAAAATAAGGATTTATGCAATAATGGCCTTGTGGTACTGTATGTTTGTGTTGTTAAGGTCTTGAAATTTATTTAAAAACTGCAGTGTAGTAGAAGTGGACTGCACTGGAATATTTTTGTAAAAATATATACACGCAGCTGGAACACAGTAAAAAATAAAGGGTGCAGTTCTTGCGGAAAAATTTGAAAAATAGAAAACTTTTACTGCGGCTGGGTTATATTTTTACACACAATTGGAGTTTTTAGGAACAGTTTAGCAGTTTACGTATTATATTGACATTAATTGAACCATCCTTACTATGGCAGCTATATAATATCAAACAAAACACCTCTTAACGAGGTAAAAACTAGTGACGATCGCACCTTCAACATACAAAAGATCTGATATCAACATTTGTGACGAAAGATGATTATACACATGACTAAATACACTTTTTAAAATTTATTTTTTCGGTACAGTCTGTAGCTTCAGTAGTTTAGTTAAGTTACAGCCTTCCGTATTTTAGTTATTTATAGCTGTTTTCCCGCTAAACTAGCGGGTTTTTCCAAAAGTGGTAGAACTAAAGTTTCTTATATCGATATGTTGAACATCATATCAAATTTTCAGGACTTTAAAACCTTGTTTGGGACACACAGACAAACTGACAAAGTGACAAACAGAATTAATATTTCATTTTGATTAGGCCCCCGCAAATTTGTTTTCGGTATAACTTTTGAACGGAGCGTCCGATTTTCTGATATGACCCCTCATATTAAGCGTATTTTCAGTAGGAATACAACCGTAGTGCGAGGAGCCAATTATTCCCAGCGGCCCCAACAGATCCAAATTCCTAAATTTTCACTTTTACACTTTCACCGCTCTCTCTCCCAAACCAATTGATTTTCTTGAGGTCTTGATATGCAATCCTTTAAGTTTTAGCAATACCTTTAATTTGGTGTATTACTCATTACGATCGGACTATCACAGCAGATTTTCAATTTTGCGGCTATATATAGTAGTCGCCTTCGCACACTCTCCTGGTGCGCTTCGTCACTACATGGACTGCCGTCCATAGTGATATAGTCGACCGACCTTTGTTAAATTTAATTCGAAATTCTGAAATAACAAAATAAAGTTATATTCCAGAGTAAAAGAGAATACAATAAAAATTAACAAAGCTATAATTTTGTTTCTATTAATTTTCCTTTAGTTTTACGATTGTTCCTTTTGGTAAAGTTTGGTAGTTTGCGTAGAAACGGACGGACGGACAGACGGACATGGCTAGATCGACTCGTCTAGTCATGCTGATCAAGAATATATATACTGTAACGAAACTTAGGGGTTTCCAAATTCGCCACTGTTAGCCGAGCGGATACTTTTTAATGAGGTGGGGGTCAATCCACTTTACGACAACGTCAAATAACACACAACGCAATAGTTCTTAAGGGTTATTTTTAAGTTTTTATTAGCCGCTTAATTAATCACGCTTGCAGTATGGCAGACAACCGGAAGAAAAGTCAGAGAGAGAGGGAAGGCGATCAGTGTGATCGCTTTTTTTTCCAAAAGTTTTTTTTTTGACCGGCTTTTTACAGGTCCTAGGGTGACCAGTCGTGCAGGGTTGCCAGGCGTCGGCTTTGGGTATGGTGCCGCTACCTGGGCAAGTATGGTGGCGCCACATAGGGGTAACTTTCGTTACATTACCCCCCTCTTAGACTCGAGTCTCCTGGCCGAGTTAGTCCTTGATACTTGACCAGGCGGTTGACGTGAAGGGTCTTTGTCGAACGCTTGCCGGGTAGACGGACTTCATAGACCAGATCGGAATGTCGTCGGATGACTGTGGCTGGACCAATCCAATCCGATTGTAGTTTCGGGCATCGTCCAACTTTTCGAGTGGGAGCGTAGATCCAAACTTCCTCACCAGCGATAAACTCCACAGGATGGGATCGGAGGTCGTAGCGGGCTTTGTTGACTTTGGCCGCAGCTAGAAGATGTTCTCGGGCGGCCTGGTGTGTCTTTCGTAGGTTCTCCTGTAAGCGCTCCACGTATTCGGGGTAGCTTTGCAAATCGGGGGACGGACGTCCGTAAATCAGCTCTGCAGGTAGGCGGGGTTCACGTCCCAGCATGAGTAAGCCTGGTGAAAATCCAGTGGCTTCGTGAGGGGCTGAGCGATAGGCCCACAAGGCTAACGGTAGGAGTTGGTCCCAATCTCGTTGATCGGCGGCGACGAATTTAGCCAAATAGTCCAGCAAAGTCCGGTTAAACCTCTCGACCATGCCGTCTGATTGAGGGTGTAGCGGGGTCGTGCGGGTCTTTTCCACATCAAGAAGGCGCAGACTCAGCAGTCTGGTTAGGGAGGGCGATGCATTTAGGCCATTTAGTAAAATAGCACATGACCACGGCTATATATCGGTTACCGAGCGATGTTGTAGGCAAGGGTCCCAGAATGTCGATCGCCAGGCGCTCAAAAGGGGCACCAATAGAACTTGGTTTCAACTGGCCCACCGTTCGCCGGGAGGGTCCCTTCCTTGCATTGCACTCGTGGCAGCGTGAACACCAGATGGCCACGTCTGCTGATTGACCAATCCAGTAGTACCGTTTCTTTGCTTTGGCAGTCGTCTTCCTGACTCCAAAGTGACCTCCAGTTGGCGAGTTATGAGCGTGGCGTAGGGTTTCCTCTCGCAATGATTGCGGTACTAGCGTTACCTTCTCACCCGTTTTGCTTTGGGTCTTTATAACGCCATCTTCCAAGTGCAGGTTTGTGAAGGAGTGCCAATAGGCTTTTACTTCGGGGCTTTCGCCCCAAATCTGGGATTTGGGGGGTCTCTTTCCATCTTCCAACCAAGAGAGAACCAATGCTAACGTTGGGTCCTTTCGTTGGAGTTGGGCGTAATCGACAGCTACGATTTGCATGAAAAGGACTCCTGGGCTGTCGGACTGCTCAGCTTTCTCGCATACTCTGCATGCGCCACAGGGGCGGCGTGAGAGCGCGTCGGCATTACCATGCTGTTTACCGCTTCGGTGGTGAATGTCCATGTGGTACTGCTGTAGGCGTTCGATCCAGCGAGCTAGTTGGCCTTCCGGTTCTTTAAAGTTGAACAGCCATCGGAGCGACGCATGGTCTGTCCGCAAGACAAACTTTCGTCCGTACAGATAATGATGAAAATGTTTGGTAGAGAGAACGGCGGCTAACAGTTCTCTTCTTGTGACGCAGTAGTTGCGCTCTGCTGCGTTAAATGTTTTGCTGTAGTATTCCAAGACACGCTCCTTACCGTCCTGGCATTGGCTGAGCACAGCTCCAGCGCCGTGATTGGAGGCATCAGTGTCGAGGATGAACAAACCATCAGGGTCTGGAAAGGTGAGAACTGGTGACGTTGTTAGCCTTACCTTAAGCAGGCTGAAGGCGCTTTGAGCATTGGCAGACCACGTGAAGGGGCGGCGGGCCTCGGTCAACTCATGCAACGGCCGGGCTATGGTCGCAAAGTCTGGGATGAACTTGCGGTAGTATGAGCACAATCCCACGAACGATCGTACTTCTTTCTGGTTGCGGGGCTGCGGCCAATCGACAACTTTTTGGATTTTGTCAGGGCATGCCTTTAAGCCGCGGTGGCTCACGATGTGACCAAGATAATTCACTTCGGAGCGGAAGAAGGCACACTTTCGTGGACTCAACTTAAGGCCGGCGGTTGCCAGACGATCAAATACTTGATCTAAGTGAACCAGGTGCTCCTCGGCTGTGCGGGAGTGCACGATTATGTCGTCTAGGTATACCAGTGTTGACTTCCAAGAGAGACCGGCCAGTAGGCTATCCATCCGGCGTTCGAAGGTCGCTGGCGCATTTGTCAGGCCGAATGGCATCACGTTGAATTCGAACAGCCCCACGTCACAAGTGAACGCAGTTTTTACTTGCCAGTATCCACTTTGTAAATCCATGGTAGAAAACCAGCGGGAGCCATGCAGGGTAGTCAAAATGTCATCCATTTTTGGCAACGGGTACGAATCCTTCACTGTCATGTCATTCAGGCGACGATAATCCACGCAGAATCTGGTGGATCCATCCTTTTTCCGTACCAGCACGACGGGTGAGGCCCAGGGGCTGGTGGAAGGGCGGATCACGTCTCTGGACTGCATATCGGCGATTAATTGCTCCACCTCCGTTTTTCGTGCGAGGGGTATCCGCCGGGGTGGTTGCTTGATAGGCCGGGCCTGACCGGTGTCGATGGTGTGGTGGGCTAAATTTGTTCGCCTCATGTCATCGTCACCTTGAGCAAACACTGTCTCGTAGCGTTGCAGCAGCTTCTGCCAACCCACATGAAGGCTCGTTGGCAAGTCTGGCGGTAGCGCTGGCGACAACCAACACATATCGTCCGGCTCTGGCAGTTCTCCGGCGGCCGGCAATACTTCGGCTGATTCCACTTGTCCCAAAATGGTGAATATTGGTAACCGGCATTCCCTGGAACTCATGTTCAGCAAGTGTAGAGTTGTGGAGTTGTCCTCTCGGTTCACCACCGTACTGCCTAAGATTACCTCATTAGGTAACTGGGAAAAGGTACCACGCTCCAATACTGCCACGGGACATCGATCTTGTGATTGGCAACAGACTCTCAGAAAGGTGTTGCTGTAGGGAGGAATCCTGGTTTCTACTGTAGAGTACAGTAGGCTAGGCAGCGTCACACCGGGGGGGTGCAGTGGAATCGCTCCCCACGGGAATTTGAGGTGCAAAGCCTTTAGTTTCACGGATGCCTGGTGACGCAACAGAAAGTCGATGCCCATAAGGCTCGGGGTGTTGCCTTCCACCAAGAGAAATTCGTGCTGTAGGGGCCGGCCAGCTATAACCAGACTGGCTAACACCCGGGCTGTGGCGATGAACTGTTCTGCAGACGGACCTTGTAGAACGACGTGGCACGGGGTGGTGTTTAACCGTTTCCGAAAGTCTCCGCGATTGAGTAGCGAGACTGAGGCGCCAGTGTCCACAATAAGTCGTACTGGGGTTTCCTGTAAGAAAATGAAACAGTGTAAATGCTGACCGCTACGCGGACCACAGGTATACGTAGCTTTTGTTGGCCAGGCGTTGATCTCCTGTTGGGTATAAACCGTGGGCGCAGGCTCAACTTCCTTAGGTGGCGGGTCAGCAAGCAAACGGGCCACAACGGACTCAGGTTCTTCAGATGGAGTGATGCGTTCGGCGGTTTGTTGGGAGGTTGGTGGCCAGGCGAGGGCATGAGTCGTCGATGCGACAACCCGAACTTCTGGCCAAAGCTTCGCTTCAACACACGTGAGCGGCGGCGTCAAAGCGTTTTCGTTGAGCGGCGGCTCTTCGAACAGCAGGGCACGGGCGGCTGCGACTTCCTCTGAAGGAGCGCCTGGTGTAGCAATAAACTGTTCGGTGGTTGTTGGCTCTACTGGGTGCAAGGCGTTGAGCTCCTGTTGGGTACGGTCCGTGGGACCAACTTCTTCGGGTGCCGGTTCGGCAAACAAACGGGCCAGAACGGATTCGGGTTCTTCAGGTGCTGTGAAGCGTTCGGCGGTTTGTTGCGGGTTTAGTGGCCAGGCGAGTGCATGGGTCGCGGTGGCAGCAACTCGGACTTCTGGCCGTGGTTTCGCTTCCTCCCACTTGAGCGGCGGCATCAAAACGGATTCGCTGAGCGGCGGCTCTTCAAACAGCTGGGCACGGGCGGCTTCAACTTCCTCTGAAGGAGCGGCTGGTGCGGCAATGAACTGCTTGGTGGTTGGTAGCTTCACCGTGGGGACCTTTACTCGTTCGTAGCTTCCAGTTGCCAGGGATTTGGGTAGTGGTGAATTTGCGTTGGCCGGGATAGTCGGTAATCCGTTGGCACTCTCTCCGGGCGGCGGCATTACGGGCGCGGGAGGCAGGACGGCTTCGACTCTCGTAAGAGGAAGACTATGTCGGGAGATTGGCTGCTCGGTAAGCGGCGGTCTCTCGGTGAGGTGCGTCGAGGGATCACAGATTGTGGGCTTATGTTCACTCGTCCAAACTGAGGTTGGGGGTGTGCTACGTATCTGTTGCATCCAAGGATGAAACTCGTCGTTGATGTTGGGATGGTCCAAGGCAGGCAAAGGGTCTGTGGGGCTGTTGGGATTGGTGGCCAACCTCCGTCCCGAGAGGCTGGCGGCATTTAGTTTCCCGCTTGGTTAGTAGGAGGTGCGGGTGACTCTGGACTAGCACGCCCATTCCGGCGTGGTCCTCGGCCACCGCTTCTTGGCGCTGACGGCTGGGTTTCAGCAGTCATGGCCGTGACGTTCATCACGGTTCCGCCTGGGCGACGTCGACATTGTGCTTCTATGCGGATGGCCATATCGAGGGCTTCCATTAGTGATCGTGGGTTACTGCTTATAATCGGCACTTGGTAAGCTGTCTCTCGAATCCCATCAATAAAGCGCTGCACCATGATGTTGTTGTAGGTCAGCTCAGGCAGCTCGCCAAAAACTGCTCGACCAAGGCGTTCTAATTCCAAAGCGAAGTCATCGAGTGTCTCCTTTGGGCCCTGCATACGGTTATGGAAGATGTGGTAACCAGTATGAGTCCCTACTGTGAAATGTTCACGCATAGCCGTCTTGATAGCCTCATAGGAACGAAGGGTGGACTCCGGGAGGGTGGCGTGAAAGCGTTGGGCGCGCCCGCGCAGGCTGGTGTACAGCTTTCGGCATCTCTTTCTCTCCGACCAGTGATACTCCTCTGCCATATCGTCCAGCAGACGTTGAAACTCAGACCATGGCCTTGTGCCGTCGAATATAGGGGGTATCTCTGTATCGGGCAACTCCAAAAAGTCCCAATATCGAGAAGGAATGACTGATTGCGATGCTCTTGTTGACAACCCATCGGCTGCAAAGCCGGCTGTAGGAGGCTGCGGGTCGTATGGGCGACCAACAGGTGCTGCCGGGAGTTCTACCGGGCAATTGCGGCGCGATGCATCCTCCGCTGATGGTGCAACCAAGCGCGGAGTGCTAGAAGAGAGCATTGGCTCTGCCACTGGCACGGTGGGTGCAAAGGTATGCGCAGCGTTGACCGGTCCTTTTGCTACACTTTGCAAGCCATCAAACATGGTCCTTTCGAAGCTCGCCCACATCTGCTCAAACTTTTGCTCGAACTTTCGTTCTAGAGACTTGTCAATTCCACTTACTTTGTCTTCCAGCTTTTGCATGAAAGACTGAATTTGTTGCTGTTGTGCGGCCTCTCCCATATTTCCATCGGGTGAGGGCTGGCGTTGGCGAACTGAGTTTTTAGGCATTTTCTTTGGGTCTGGGTTTTCGCAAACCCACGTGACTACCCCACACCTGGCACCAATGTAACGAAACTTAGTCGCCCGTAGGGGTTTCCAAATTCGCCACTGTTAGCCGAGCGGATACTTTTTAATGAGGTGGGGGTCAATCCACTTTACGACAACGTCAAATAACACACAACGCAATAGTTCTTAAGGGTTATTTTTAAGTTTTTATTAGCCGCTTAATTAATCACGCTTGCAGTATGGCAGACAACCGGAAGAAAAGTCAGAGAGAGAGGGAAGGCGATCAGTGTGATCTTTTTTTCGTTTTTTTTCCAAAAGTTTTTTTTTTTGACCGGCTTTTTACAGGTCCTAGGGTGACCAGTCGTGCAGGGTTGCCAGGCGTCGGCTTTGGGTATGGTGCTGCCACCTGGGCAAGTATGGTGGCGCCACATAGGGGTAACTTTCGTTACAATACTTTATAGGGTCGGTCCTTCACTGCGTTGCAAACTTCTGACTGAAATCATAATACCCTCTGCAAGTGTATAATAATTTGGCACTGCGAAAAACTTTCGGCATAAAGAAATGGAAAAAATTCCGCACAAACAAGGGGAATTAAATAATATATTAAATGGCGATGCGTCGGATTAAATCGCCTTTGGATGTAGGCAAGAAATCATACAACAAATTGAACGAAATGGGGTTCGAACAACTGGCTGTATGACCGGCAAAATAATAATAGTTGGAAATGGAACTGGTATTAGGTCGCCCCCAGGATCCTTTTGCGGTTTTAATTGCTTCCTAATGAGGTGTTTCAGGTGCTTGAAACAAGATCGGGTTAATTGCAATCTATGGGCTAAGCCGTGCTAGTTGAAAAGAGCTTGTGGCGGCGTTTGGCTGAAATACATTTCATAGGTGAAAGCAAATGTTTCGGCTCTGTATTCGTCGCTGCGGGCCCAAGTACCCGAGGAGTTTCTAAGCGGAGAGCTTAGATTTGGGTGAACTCTCCACAAATAATGTTTTGTACTGGTCGGCGACAGTTTCTCGATGTACCGACGCTGCGCAAGCTCTTGTTCTTGCTTGAGGGTTTTTGTGAGTCTGCGGGTTGCTTCATTTCAGAGTTTCTTCGAATAGGGCGATCTGCAGAATGACCAAGCGTTTTTCCCGTACTAGTTGTTCGATTTGCAGATTAGTTTTGTATTGGTTGCTACGCACAATTGTTTTTTTTTTGTGTTTAGATTTTGGCTGCTGCCACAAGTACTAACTCCAGGGCATCAGCACAGAAGTCGATGCCATTCTCAATGTTTAACGGTGGTGTTAGCTTAATGTACTTTGGAACGCACGTACTTACGAACTTTTTGTACTTTAGCCAGTTAGTTCTATGCGAGGTCAGCCTGGAGGGGTGCTCGATTACTTTGGTTCTCGATTACTTATGTGGGGCTGCCAGGGGAGACATAATCGAGTTTGTTGCTCAAATTTATAATTGCTTCATACAGTTGCCTTCCTTTAGGGGTCACAAGTCTTGATCCCCAGTGCGTGTGCGTCTCCTCCTGCTATAAATCAATCTCCGAGTGAATTATTGAAGTCCATGAATTGCTCTTCAGTTATTGTAAAACGTGGTCGGCAATAGACAGCGGCTATAGTGATACTGCCATTGCCTGCTTGTAGTTTTATATACGTAGACTGCAAATAATTTGTTTCAAACCTCCGATGAAAGTGGTGATTAATGCTTTCTCTGACTAAGATTCCGGTTTCTCCGTGGGCCTTACCGTCCGAATGATCTATGCAATATGAAGTATAACATCCTATTTCGAACTTTTACGCTAGCTGATCGCTTAAACAGCTGACAACCAGTGTTGTAAACGCATATCATGTGGCACCTGACCGCCTCGGGGCGCTGTTGCGCTCACTGACAAAAGGTACATGCTACTGGTTTTACTTCAAGACCCCATATGGTGTTAAATGTCATGGAACCGACTATCAGCTAACCCCGCCGCCAAGGCGGCACACCTCAAAATGGGAGCAATGGCAACCGAGCAGGAGCGGTATAACTCCCACCGGAAAAGCCGTGGGGAAACTCATGGCCACCGATGGACCCTAACCGTGCACATCATCCACTCGCCCAACAATCCGCAATGCGTCTGCCCCATAATAGGCGGCTAAGTAGGCTGCGTCTGCGCCATAATGGCCGGCAGTAACTGAACCTGGCAAATCCACGTAGCGCCTGACCCACAGTGGGCGGCTGCGTGGTCTGCGTCTGTGCCATAGTGGCCGGCAGGAAAGGAACCTGGCAGCAGGTATAAAATGCAACCCGGGCAACCCGGGAAAACAAAAATGCACCGCCAGTGGCTCACTTGGCTGACGATGCATCCAAAGCAACAAGCCACGAGTTATTCGCCCTCTCCAACGCGACGAAGATGAGGAGGACCCCACCTACCCAGCTTGCTACACCACAAAGCAGTGCTCCGGGTTTACCTAGCGCCAAGGTCCAGGTCGACTCAGTCTCGACGTCGCTCCAAAGAGAGCCAGAGAGGAAAGCAGTCCCTGCGGAAGCAACACTCCTGAAGGTGCCAAAAGAAGCAAAGGGAACCTCCGGAACATAGACGAGATCGGAAGAATCCTGGATGACCTGCTCTGTCAGGTCATTGAGAAGAAGCCAGTCCAGCGGACGATCAACGCGTCTATAAAGGAGATGTTGGCAAGTATGAAGAAGCTGCAACAACTTGTCTGCACCCAATTAAGCGAGTTCCCCAGCAGCACTATGACCTGCCGCTGCCAGCAAGACCCAACAGCAGAAGGCCACCCGAACCAGGAGAAGAAGACCCCGGAAAAAAAGGACGATGGCGGTTACCCCAAACTGCCTGGACCATCTGGAGCGACCAAGCAAGGCATAGACTCAACCCAGTGGAAAAAGGCTGAGAAACAGCGAGAGTCGCCGAAGCCCAACAAGCCGCAGCCTTCGGTCCCCAAAAGGGACTGGACGGATGCTAAGAGTCGAAGGAAAAAACCGAAGGAGCAAAGGAAAAAGCGGGCACTACGAGACGCAATTCTGGTCAAGTGCACAGAAAAGGTGACCTATTCGGAAGTGCTAAATCTCATCAAGTCTGCATGGCACCAGGAAGACAGCAAGGGGAGCTCTTGCTAACCATGCAAAACCCCGCCGACCCGGCAACCCAGGAGGTCCAAGAGGCAATGAAGACAGCGCTCTCAGGCCAAGCAGAGGTCCGGGTGATGCAAGACACTGAGATACTGGATATCGACGAGTCGACTACAGGCGATGAAGTCCTAGAGGCCCTATACTCCTCTCTGGAAGAGGACATACCAGTAGAAGCTTCACCCACAATGAAAAGCGCAATGAGAGGAACGCAATCCGCGGTGATTAGGCTGAAACCAAGCCTCGCCGAGCACCTGCTTAAAATCGATAAAATGCGCATCAGATGGGTAGTCTGGAGAATCAGACGGAAACTGGAGGAAATCAGATGTTTTAAGTATATGGGGTACGCCCATATCGCCAGAAATTGCCGCACGAAACACGCCATCTCTAAGGACACGTGCTTCAAATGCGGACTCCCAGGTCACAGCAGTAGAAACTGCAGCAACCCTCCGAAATGCTTGCTATGCACTCGGAAGGGAGCCCCAGAAAGCGGTCACTCGGTCTTCAACCGACGCTGCCCGGAATACAAGAAGGCACTATCCCAGCTGAAAGATGGTTAGGGTACTGCAGCTAAACCTTAATCACTGCAGAGCAGCGCTCTGCTGGAGCTGGAGCTGGAGCTGCTCACCAAACAGCAGAGATCTAACCGCAAGGTCTAAATAAAGGGTGTTTTTTTAGAGGTATAGAACTTTAAGTTGGCATCACTGTTCAAGATGTCAACTGTCTTTATTCTCAGTTTGATTTGGCAATTCATCATGAATAGACTCACGCCTAAACAACGCTTGCAAATAGTGCAATTTTATTTCGATTTATTGAAAGACACGTTTGGTGACCGCATAATTTCCCGTTTTGGACCTAAGAATTGGCCTCCAAGATCTTGTGATTTAACACCGTGGGGCTATGTAAATTCATTGGTCTATGCGGATAGGCCACAAACGCTTGACCATTTGGAAGACAACATTCGCCGTGTTATTGCCGATATACGGCCGCAAATGTTGGGAAAAGTCATCGAAAATTAGACGTCCAGATTGGACTACATCCGAGCCAGCCGTGGCGGTCATATGCCAGAAATCATATATAAAATGTAATGCCACAAGATTATCTTTCAAATAAAAAAAATCATGTCAATCGAATAATCCATCGTTGTTTTATTGCAACTTAAAGTTCTATACCTCTAAAAAAAAACACCCTTTATAATGGGACGTTTTTCTACAGCTGCTACATTCCACCACGCTTCACGTTACTGGAATTTGAGGACATCATCTTCGACCTGGTCAGCGATACGAGTGGAATGTCACCAGTGATCGTTGCGGGAGACTTTAATGCCTCTTCCATTTTTTGCATTAATTCGTAATTATTTTCTGTGTGGCATTTTTATTATAAGTGAAAGGCGTAGATCGCTAAGTGCAGACAACTTAAATGTATTATTAATTGTAAAACTGAATTCTAAATAAATTTCATTGTAAATATGTGTATTCCCATATTATTATCTGGCTTTTCGATCTAAAATGTATGCACATATTACAGCAGGCCTATACTTTTCTCTTTCTAGAGAAAACCCATTTATCTGACTTTTATTTAACAGTAGTCTTATAGAAAACCTTTTTGTGTGACTGTTAACTTAAAAGGGTCTCACGGAGTTGTTATTGAAAAACCTAATGCTTTGATCGGTTGATCCGAACGATTAAACAAAAGATTAAATACACATTTAAAATGTATTTTTTCGGCAGTCTGCATTGCCTATAAAGGCTAGACTATTTTTTAAGAACGCACGAACATTTTCTATTGCAGAGTGCCGAAAAAATAAATTTTTAAAAGTGTATTTAATCTTGTGTTTAATTATCTTTCGTCACAAATGTTGATATCAAAACTTTTGTATTTTTAAGGTGCGATCGTCACTAGTTTTTTACCTCGTTAAGAGGTGTTTTTGTTTGATATCAGGGGTTTTTGTTTTATACATAAGTCATATCAAGTATATCTACTACTGTCTTCTTCATACTTTTGCTTCCATAGGATCTAGTACTAGCGTTTTATTCCCGCTAAACTAGCGGGTTAAGTTAAATGCTCGAGCAGGATTGCTTGTTCTAAGCTAACAAAAGTGGCCATATTTGTATTTGAATAATTTCAAACGTGACTTTTTACAATAACGTGTTACATACCAAAATTTAAGGAATCTCAAGGCCTCTACGAAATAAGGCTTTAAAGAAAATCGTTAGAGCCGTTTTTGAGAAAAATAAAAATAAAGCTAAAAAAAAAGTTTAAAAAAATTGTTTGGCTTATGGGTTTTTAACCATTGCATTTACATACTTTTCGTTATTGCCGATATACGGCCGCAAATGTTGGGAAAAGTTACAAAAATTAGACGTCCAGATTGGACTACATCCGAACCAGCCGTGGCGTTCATATGCCAGAAAACATATATAAAATGTAATGCTACAACATTATCTTTCGAATAAAAAAAAAAATCATGTCAATCGAATAATCCATGGTTGTTTCATTGCAACTTAAAGTTCTATACCTCTAAAAAAAACACCCTTTATAATGGGACGTTTCTCTACAGCTGCTACATTCCACCACGCTTCACGTTACTGGAATTTGAGGACATCATCTTCGACCTGGTCAGCGATACGAGTGGAATGTCACCAGAGATCGTTGCGGGAGACTTTAATGCCTCTTCCATTTTTTGCATTAATAGGTAATTATTTTCTGTGTGGCATTTTTATTATAAATGAAAGGCGTAGATCGCTAAGTGCAGACAACTTAAATGTATTATCAATTGTAAAACTGAATTCTAAATAAATTTCATTGTAAATATGTGTATTCCCATATTATTATCTGGCTTTTCGATCTAAAATGTATGCACATATTACAGCAGGCCTATACTTTTCTCTTTCTAGAGAAAACCCATTTATCTGACTTTTATTTAACAGTAGTCTTATAGAAAACCTTTTTGTGTGACTGTTAACTTAAATGGGTCTCACGGAGTTGTTATTGAAAAACCTAATGCTTTGATCGGTTGATCCGAACGGTCGGACAGAAACCGACAAGCAAAACGAAAAAAGGGTTCCGCTCATAGAGAAATTAGGTAGGCAACATTCTTTTCGGTTTTGTCGAGAGTCAAACAGCCCTAGAAAAATTGGTTGACAGTTATTTGCAAGCTCTGGTAAAAAGTTATAAGCAAAGAATGAAACGTCCGGTAGATGGCGCCACTTTTAAGCGACTGCTTGGTTTGCGCTGCTTGAGACTGCTTGCTTTAGTTGAGTAACGGGTATTTGATAGTAAAGGCACTCGACTATAGCGTTCTCTTTTGTTTTCATCATCAAAAAAATGTTTATGAGAAATGTATGGAAAGCGTTGAAGGGGTCGTCCGAAGACACAAAAAAGGTAGAAGCGCTGACCCGAGTTTTATCAATATATTGAGGAGCCGTATATCCACATTAAATGCCAGAGAGGAGTAAGCGTTTACAGGGTTACTACGTCAATAGTTCTTCCAGTGAAACTTAAACGGCAATGCTGTCTACACCCAGAAAAAACAAGAAAGGAAGCTAACTTCGGGCAGCCGAAGTTTATATACTCTTGCAGAGCAGTTTACGGATTATTTTGACATTAACTGATCGATCCTTCCTATGGCAGCTATATAATATAGTCATCCAATTTATGTTTAATTTAATTCGAAATTCTAAAATAATAAAATAAACTTATATTCCAAAGTAGAAGAAAATGCAATAAAAATTAACAAAGCTATAATTTTGTTCCTATTAATTTACCTTTAGTTTTAGCAATACCTTTAATTTGGTGTATTACTCATTACAATCGGACTATCACAGCAAATTTTCAATTTTGCGGCTATATATAGTAGTCGCCTTCGCATACTCTCCTGGTGCGCTTCGTCACTACATGGACTGCCGTCCATAGTGATATATAAACTATATTTCAGTATCAACCCAATCTTCTTTTCATTGTTTGCCTCTTCAGTCAAGCACAAACATATGGTGGCCCATGAGGGGAAACTGAAAGTCTGAACGTCGCGCTTAGAACAACCACACGCCAGCATATCATATCTAATATGTGCGTTTAATTCATTCAAGTCTACATTTGCAAAATAAAAGAACAAAAAAAACAAGTAAAGTATTATCGGTGTCCAAGTTCAACGAACAAAGGGAGAAGCAACTCGCAAAATCGACAACCGCAAGATTTACCGCAAGCTCGAAACGAACGTTTGAACTCCGCTACACGCGGTCTGAAGTTTGGCAGCTGGTCAGTTGCTCTAAAACTACAAGTCAAACTGTAATAAAGAGTAAAAATGGCCGACACTAATGATCTGGATGGTTTAGCCAAACTACAAGCGGATCGTCACGAAGCTCTTAAGGCAACTTTACAGTGTTTCCGGAAGGATGCTATGTCTCGGAAAACAGCGATTTATTTCCAGAAGCGACTGCAGAAAGTAGATGATTTGAAGACGAACTTTTTAGAGACACACACAAGGATGGTATGCACCGAGGGATTCGAGGAGACGCCTCCCGTAACACCCCAGCCATTGCATAAAGCAGAATCTGCAATACGTGTTAATTTGCCCCAAATACCTGTACCCAAGTTCTCGGGTAACATTATCGAATGGCCCGGGTTTTACGACGCATTCTCCCGGCTTATTCATGATAACCAACAACTTAGTGATAGTCAAAGATTTCATTTTCTGAAAGATTCCCTTCCCGCAGGTCGAGATTGCGACATCCAACAGATCCAGCTGACCGACGCCAATTACCAGGTGGCATGGTCGACGTTCATTAAGCGGTATAATAACCCACGCATCGTATTTGCACACCACATGAATGCACTGTACAACTTGTCGACTCTTCATAAGGAGAACCTAACCAACAACTGCATTGTTATCACGCCGCAGTAGACACAGAACATCTATTTTTGCGAAATAGAAGCAGTTCCTAAACGTCATCCTCTCTCCCCTGAAGAGTCTTGCTGCTAAGAATTCTTTAAAGAAACCCACCGGCGCCTAGAGAGTGGACGTTGTGAAGTCAGATTACCGTTCAAAACGCTTTTCGACCCAGAAATGACCATCGGACGATCCCATCAGATGGCCCTAAATAGATTCCTACACCTGGAACGCCGCCTTAAACGATCACCAGATGAATGGATCCGGATCTGGAAACGGAATTAAAGAATACTTTGAATTAGGCCAGATAACGCAAGCGAAGAGTACCGACAGCGACAGAACTCCCAAGTAAGCGCTAGCAACATATCGGTATCTTCTTGTGTGCTTCCACATCACGCGGTTAGAAAGGAAGAAAGCCTATCCACCAAACATAGGATCGTGTTCGACGCATCCGCCAAGACTTCCAATGGTCGGTCACTAAACGACATTCTGTGTGTGGGACGAGCATTGCAAAATAACCTGGCTGCAGTTATTCTGAATTGGAGAAAATATCCGTACGCATTCACAGCAGACATCCAGAAGATGTATCGATGCATAAACGTACATCCCGACGATCATCAGTACCAACGGATCCTTTGGAGGGCAGCCGACGGCGAAATCCACGAATATTGTCTCACAACGGTAACTTTCGGCACAGCATCCGCCCCGTTTACCGCGATTCGAGTGCTGCATCAAATTGGCGAAGACGAAAATAGCAGATATCCGAGAGCGAGACATGCCCTGAAGCACGAGATGTACTATACATACGACTATACAGTTGAGGCAGCAAAGGACAAAATGGAGCAAGTATCTGGAGCCCTCCAAAATGCATGCATAGAGTTAAGGAAGTGAGCGAGCAACAGTCCATCATTGTTGGCAGAAATTCCCGTCGAGCACAGATGCAGCAGTACTCTTCTACAATGGGACAGTGAGGACCAGGTCAACCCATTGGGAATGTACTGGATACCAAATTTGTATGTGTTCAAATACAAAATCCGTCACAAACCTCCGATCACCAATACGAAAAGACTAATCCTATCTAATATCTCGCTATTATTCGACCTGCTCGGCCTGATTACCCCGATTATCATATCGGCTAAAATTATATTAAAGGAAATAATGGTGTCAACGATCACACAGTGACATCAGCACCATCACTATATCACGCTAAACCGGACTCTCCTCCGACTCCGGCGAGCGTTATCAAATCCACGCTTTTTGTGACGGCTCATCCATAGCCTACGCAGCAGCAGTCTACTTACGTGTACAGCAAACTAATTCTCATTATGTTTCCCTATTTACAGCCAAAAGCAAAGTTTCTCCTACGAAACCCCTAACCATTCCAAGAACCGAGTTAAGCGGAGCAGTTCTCGCCGTTAAGCTGGTACGATGGGTATTGGAAAATAATACGTGGACCAACGAGCCCATTCCGGTATTCTACTGGACGGATGCAACAATCGTTTTACATTGGATAAACGGGGACCCAAATCGTTGGAAAACTTTTGTGGCGAACAGGGTGGCATATATCCGTGCACACTCAAACCCACACCAATGGAGACACGTGAGCACCAACGAAAATCCGGCCGATCTTGCCACTCGCGGGAGAAGTCCCAAGGAGCTTTCTACATCGTCCCTGTGGTGGAACGGCCCAGTTTGGTTGGGTCCCAACGACAATGATTGGCCTACCAATTCCATTCCAACAATCGTCGACCCAAGTATGCTAGAAGCCAAACCAGACAAGATCAACATCCACATGCTCGTAAAGGAAGACAGCATTCTCAACCGCTATTCAACCTTTAGACGTCTGATCCGCATAACTGCCTATATTCTCAGGTTTAGTATAAACTCTCGGCACAAGGCTGATCGACTGAATGGTCATCTGAGATTAAAAGAACTCAATGACGCCCTCCTATGCATAGTTCGATTGGTTCTAGCTGAATCATTTACAGCGGACCTAATGGCAATACGTGCTTCTAAACCACTTCCGAAGCTAAGCAAACTACGAAATCTAAACCCATTCATCGAAGATAACGTTCTTCGCGTCCGTGGCCGCTTAAGTCACGAGCATTTATCTTTCAATCGTAAACATCCGATAATCTTACCAGCACAACACTCATTCACATTCACTCATCTTGTCATTAAGGATGCAGATCATGCCACGCTTCATGGAGGAGTTCAGCTGACCTTAGCGCGTACACGTTTACGCTTTTGGATTGTAAACGGACGCGTAGCTACCAAAAGGATGATGCGAGGATGCATGCAATGTTTTCGTGCTTGCCCAACAGCTGGCAAGCAACTCATGGGGAATTTGCCACCTCATCGAATCAACCCGCCATGTCGTCCCTTTTGGGCTACCGGCATCGACTACACCGGAGCCATTGAACTAAAGGCTGCCCGACTGAGAGGAACCGCAACGTATAAGGGTTATTTCGCCATATTCATCTGTTTGGCGTCCAAGGCTGTCCACCTGGAGGTAGTCACAGGGCTCACATCGGATCATTTTCTGTGGGCACTGGATCGGTTCATAGGACGACGCGGACTATGTCGTCACATATATAGCGACAATGGCACCAATTTTGTGGGCGCGGACAAAGCACTCCGGAATGAGCTCTCAAGGCAGCGGGACAACGAGAACACGGCCGCAGCAAGATTAGTTGACAAGCAACTTGAATGGCACTTTAGCCCGCCCCGATCGCCGAATTTTGGAGGGCTTTGGAAGGCGAACGTTAAATCAGTCAAACACCATTTGACTAGAATGGCTGGAAGCTCCCGCCTCACTTATGAAGAGTTTTCGACGGTACTCATACGCATAGAAGCATGACTGAATTCGCGGCCACTGTTCCCCCTTATCCCGAAGATCTAAGCTACCTCACTCCAGGACATTTTTAATAGGCGATGCCATGCACGCACCACCAGAATGTAGAGCCTCATCAACTAAGTTTAAAGAAACCTTTCTCAACCAGCAAAGGATGATCCATGGACTCTGGAGGAAATGGACTCAGGATTGGCTTGCCCATTTGCAGAAACGGCCAAAATGGTGTGAAGTCACAGAAAATCTGCAACTCAATGACCTGGTAATTCTGAAGGATGACGGGACTCCGCCTGCTCAATGGAAATTAGGGCGAATCATCCAGTTACATCCCGGCTCGGATGAGCTCGTACGGGTCGTAACCATCAAAACTCAAAACACAACATTTAAAAGGGCAATTACTAAGCTCTGCCGTTTACCATTACATCATTAACTCTGTCTAATCCTTTATATATTTCAAATAATCTTGCATTCTACAGCGCTGACTCAACCAGAATCATATCATGCTACGTCGAGCATTGCCGGGCGGCATGTGCAGTTTTGTCATCGCTAGTTTCTGGCGAAAAAGCCGAGAGATTAGGGAAAGGAGAACAGTTCGAGTTGGTCACATTACGAAGAACTTGAAATCGAAAAGGAAGACACCCGTGAATTTGATCCGCGAATAAAACCTTGAATTTGTACCCTAAGTGCACAATTTATAAACTACATTTCAGTATCAACCCAATCTTCTCTTCATTGTTTGCCTCTTCAGTCAAGCACAAACAATAGTCGTCCGATTTTTCTAAAATTTATTTCGAAATTCGGAACAGTTAAAAAAAATGATATTTCCAAGAGCATAAGGTAATATGTCAAAAAACACATAAGTTATAATTTTTTTTCAATTATTCTTCCGATTATTCCTATGGGAGCTATATGATATAGTTGTCCGATCCGGCCGGCTCCGACTTATATACTACCTGCAATAGAAAGACGACTTTTGGTAAAGTTTCAGCTCGATAGCTTCAAAACTGAGGGACTAGTTTGCGTAGAAACGGACGGACGGACGGACAGACGGACATGGCTAGATCGACTCCCCTAGTCATGCTGACCAAGAATATATATACTTCATAGGGCCGGAAACGTTTCCTTCACTGCAAGGGTATAATTAATAAAGCTATAATTATGTTCCTATTAATTTCTCTTTAGTTTTCCGATCGTTGCTATGGGAGCTATATAATATAGTCGTCCGATTTTTCTAAAATTTATTTCGAAATTCGGAACAGTTAAAAAAATGATATTTCCAAGAGCATAAGGTAATATGTCAAAAAACACATACGTTATAATTTTTTTTCATATTATTTTTCCGAATTTTCGTATGGGAGCTATAAGATATAGTTGTCCGATCCGGCCGGCTCCGACTTATATACTACCTGCAATAGAAAGACGACTTTTGGTAAAGTTTCAGCTCGATAGCTTCAAAACTGAGGGACTAGTTTGCGTAGAAACGGACGGACGGACGGACAGACGGACAGACGGACGGACAGACGGACGGACAGACGGACATGGCTAGATCGACTCGTCTAGTCATGCTGACCAAGAATATATATACTTTATAGGGCCGGAAACGTTTCCTTCACTGCGTTGCAAACTTCTGACTGAAATCATTATACCCTCTGCAAGGGTATAATTAATAAAGCTATAATTTTGTTCCTAATAATTTCTCTTTAGTTCTCCGATCGTTCCTATGGGAGCTATATGATATAGTCGTCCGATTTTTCTAAAATTTAATTCGAAATTCAGAACAGTTAAAAAAAAGATATTTCTAAGAGCGTAACGTAATATGTCAAAAAACACATAAGCTATAATTTTTTTTCAATTATTTTTCCGATTATTCCTATAGGAGCTATAAGATATAGTTGTCCGATCCGGCCGGCTCCGACTTGTATACTACCTGCAATAGAAAGACGACTTTTGGTAAAGTTTTAGCTCGATAGCTTTAAAACTGAAGGACTAGTTTGCGTAGAAACGGACGGACGGACAGACGAACATGGCTAGATCGACTCGTCTAGTCATGCTGACCAAGAATATATATACTTTATAGGGTCGGAAACGTCTCCTTTACTGCGTTGCAAACTTCTGACTTAAATAATTATACCCTCTGCAAGGGTATAAATATGGACTTAAAACCCAAAAAATTGACTTAAATTAAGGTAATATGGACTAAATTTGGACCTAAGGAATCTTAGACTTATTTTAAGTCCAAGACTTAAAACTTCAAAATAGTCCATATTACGGTAATATTATTACCCAAAAATTTGAGCATTCAGATTTCCATAAAAGCTTACAAAAGCTATTAGCCTCTCGAAAATAAGATAAGGGCGTAGCCCAGGAGAACTATGCCAGCTCCCAGTTTTTTGGAACCGGGTTCGAGTCCAGTACAAGACATGTTATTTTTTTTTTGTATTGATTTTTATTATTACTATTATTGATCGAACCGGGGTCCTCTCGGTTCAGGGGCAGACACCCTATCAGTCGCACCATCAGACACTGTTAAGTACATGTGTCTAAGCGATCTATAATATCCCTGCAGGAAAAATGCTAACTAGTCTAAAAAACAACTAGTTGAGGTCTAGACAATTTGTGCTAGTCGAAAAAATAAATAGTACAAAACTAGTAAAAAACACAACTTGTCTCGGATTGGTATCTTTCGGACTAGAAAAACTCCACAAATATCTAATTGGTAGAAAAAATACATGTTAAAGTATAGTTAAAAGGCAACTGGAATTCAACTATTTGCACTTGAACTACATATGATCCAAAAATATAGCCTAGAGTGTAAATGTCTTGGGGAATTTAACACCAAACAAATGAAACAATTGAGGTCCCCGGTTCAATCCCCAGTCTTTGAAAATTTTTTTTTGTTTTTTGTTTGCTAGCTGATACTTTAGTTTTATTTTTAACTTTGTTAAATCTGTGGTAGGTAATATATATGTAAAAAATCACTGTTTTAAAAATATATCACACTAAAATTTATAAACCCTGTTATTACATTACAAAATGTGATGCATGTATGGCTCAGTCAGCTAGTATGTCTACAAATCCAAAGGTACCCGGTTCAAGTCCTAGAGCGGGCGACTCGCCTTGAAAAAAGTAAGTTAGTTTTAATTCCATTTATTTATCATTTCCCGTATTTAATTACAGAAAAACAGACATAATTCCTGTACGGGCCGCGCCTTTCAATAAGCTACCAATTAGGAGAGCGTCAAATTAAACATCTCCAAGTACGAGGAAAATCTAACGATTTAATGGTTGATAGACCATTTTTTGGATTTTTCGAGAAAATACTTTTTTTTAGTGTAGTTTAACAGCTGTAACCGTAAATTGGTTAACTAGTGCAAAACTAGTAGGAAATGGACTAGTTGTTTCCGATGACAAGGGTTTAAAAAATGGACCGGTTCGTTACAAGGAAATGGACATAACTTGAACTAGTTAGGCTTCCTGAAGCAACTAGTATTTTACATATACATATACATATTGATAGACCAAAGTGGGAAACCCCCCTCCCCCCTAACGCCCACAAACCGCGAAAAACAGTGGCACCCGTCTGTATGAACGCTGAGATCTCGGAAACTATAAAAGCTAGAAGATTGGGATTTGGCATGCAGATTCTAGGGGTTAATTCGCAGCGCAAGTTTTTCACGCCGATGTGTCACGCCCCCTCTAACGCCCACAAACCGAGACCAAAGTGGGAAACCACCCTCCCCCCTAACGCCCACAAACCGCGAAAAGCTGTGGCGCCCACAGTTTTAAATCTAGAGAAAAGTGTAAACGCCATTTTGTTTGGGTTATTAATGCCTACGGAAATGTAGAAGAATTATGAAATGGCCGGTAGATGACGCCACTTTAAAGCGGCTGCTTGGCTTGCCCTGCTTGAGACTGCTTGCTTTAGCTGAGTAACGCGTTCCCTCTTGTTTTTAAGTTGTATTTGTCTTACAGGACTTGGATTTTAGGAACGACATAGATACTATTTGGCGTACTGTCAATGTCTTAAATCAAGTCTACGGCATCTAGATAAACATAAAATTTGCGCAATAAACTTTAAAGCCATTGCGCACCGCTTAAAACTCATTTTTTTTTAACTTTTTCTTTTTGTTATGTATTAAGGGAACTAAAAGGCAATTTATTTGAGGGTGAGAGTATGGCCTTAAAAATATCATACAAAATAATACCGCTCTAATGGGCATGTGCTATTTTTTAGGTAATGGACTATTTATCACACTTTATTTTTCACAATTTATGGCCTTAGATTTAACATTTATGGCCATTTTTAATATTTTTAGGTCCAAAATGGCCTTAAATCATCTTTTTAGGCAATGTAGTCCATGCTTCCTTAAATCTAGGAATTTTTTTTTCTGAGTGTATCTCTTCTTACCTCTTAACGAGGTAAAAAACTAGTGACGATCGCATCTTCTTTTTTCTTTTTTGTGTTTTAAATCATCGCATGGATGATATAGCTGTTGGTCGCAACAACACTGCCGCATAGACCAGATACTGGTGGTTTGAAGGTGTATGCGCGATACACCCACATCGACTTCACTGTTATCTATATAAATCGTAGACGTTCTCAATGTTCGAATGTCAGTGATGCTCAAAAATATTCCTCCAGAATAATGCTCTCAAAGTCGTGATGTCACCAGAGAGAATAGGTGGTTGATATTCTGAGGTTAATCCTCCAGGTTGATTTGCCGAGGAAGTTTAATGATATGTTGTTGGTTTCAGTACAATGGCTGGTACACGTCACCAATTTATAAGACCACAGAAGGTGATCTGCAAAGACTTCCTTGGGCTGAGTTTGACAGGTGGTTATCAGGCCAATAGACCAGTGTTTCTAATTAATTATAAAGTGGTAGATTAAAAATTAAAATTTGCAGTGTTTATAAAGATGGCTAACTCTCTTAAATGGAGTGGCCCTTTTTTTTCTAGTAAACTAGTTATGTTATTATAGTAGTTAAAAATTTTAAATTTAGTTCTGATGTTTGTTAGTTTTTGGCAGTTAAATATTAGGTGTTCAGCATATTCAGGTACATTACAGGTATCACAGAGATTTGAGTTAGTAACTTTAATTATATTTAATGTATGATTGATGTATGATCTACCATTAATCTTTTTAGAACTTTAATACTTTTGACATTCCACTTGAGGTGGAATTTCAGGAAATACTTTAATAAGGTTAGACCCTTTGTTTGTACATTTGCTTTTGTAATCCCTGTTCCAATTGTGATGTAATATCTTTTTGATTTCCCGTAAGGCATCTTTAGTGCTAAATTTGATGTCAACAGTAATACCCTTACTGATAGCCAACTTTGCTGCAGCATCAGCACCCAAACAATCGCAGAGAATTGCAGCCTGTATATAATTCTTCTTACGATAAATCGCACTGAGGATAGGGACGACTCTACTTTGTATTTGTGCGTAATTCCACTAGGCATCTCAACAATGCCAATTCCGCTAGCAACAGAACTTAAAGAGGCATCGGTGGATAGAACATTCCAACCCCTGTCCAAATACCCAGTTATTATTTCACTGTATATGGCCTTCACTTCCTCTTTAGAGTACTCTTCCTTGTTTTTCTCAAGTATTTTCTCTTTTCCATTAACCTTCCTTAAGAAATAGAAAAAACTTCGAATTTTAGTGTTCATGTTTACTAGTTCTTGGTGGAACACCAACACATCTTCTTAGCACACTTGCCTGAGCAATTTCTAAGTTCCTGCTTGCCCCAATACCCATATTAGCAAGACTCGTTATTGCATATTCCTGCTTGGAACGAACAAAGGATTTAAAAAGATTAGTGCTTATTCTCAGCTTAAGACCTGATTTGATGGTTGTTGCATACTGAATAATTCTTTTTCTTTTTTTGGTGTTATCTTTCACCTTCTTTACATGATCAGTAAGCGACATATTAGCGGATAGAACTCTCCCCAAAAAAAGTATTTTCTTTTGATTTGGAATTTGAACATTTTCAATTGTCACTTCTACTACTCGTGTGCGTCCTTTGCTTATGTTAACAATAGCAGATTTGCTAGGTTTAAAAGAGAACCCTCAGTCATGGCATAGCAAATTGAAGTCTGTAAGTTTCCTTTGTAGATTTTCTGCAGTTCCATTGAAATTTTTCCCCGAGGAGAATATTACAAAATCGTCCGCAAATTGCATTACTTGGGTCTGGCCATTGCATATTTATTGTAGTCTTTTCGTGTAAATGTTGAAAAGAATAGGGGACAGGCACGATCCCTGGGGGATGCCACCACTGATAGTTTGAACTGGTTCTCCTAATTTCAATATCCTTTTACTCAGGAAACTAAGACACCAGTCAATTAACACTCTTGATATCAGAAGTTTTTGTTTTTAACATGAGTCATATCAAATATATCTACTACTGTCTTCCTTATACTTGTGCTGCCATAGGATCTAATATTAGCGTTTTCTTCCCGCTAAATTAGCGGGTTTTTTAAAAAGTCGTAAAATAAAAGTTTCCTAAATGGAATGGTTTAAAACAATTTTTGACGATTCCTTGACCCTAAAATGCAGTTTGAATACGCATATACAAAATTCAATGCTTAGGCAGCGTTAGTTGTTTTGGGCAGACAAAAGTGACAATTTTCGTTTCTGAATAACTTTTAAATGTGACTTTTTACAGTAATGTGTTATATACCAAAATTTAAGGAATCTCAAGGGCTATACAGTTAAAAGTTTTAAAGAAAAGAGCCGTTTTAAAAAAAGAAATAAAAAAAATTTACAAACATTTTCTTTTGTGCATATGTTTTTATACCCTTGCAGAGGGTATTATGATTTCAGTCAGAAGTTTGCAACGCAGTGAAGGTGTCGTTTCCGACTCCATAAAGTATATATATTCTTCATCAGCATTACTAAACGAGTCGATCTAATCGACCATGTCCGTCTGTCCGTCCGTCTATCCGTCCGTCTGTCCGTCCGTCTGTCCGTCCGTCTGTCCGTCCGTCTGTCCGTCCGTCTGTCCGTCCGTCTGTCCGTCCGTCTGTCCGTCCGTCTGTCCGCCCGTCTGTCCACCCGTCTGTCCGTCCGTCTGTCCGTCCGTTTCTACGCAAGCTAGTCCCTCAGTTTTGAAGCTATCGAAAGACCAAAAGACGTCTTTCTATTGCAGGTAGTATATAAGTCGGGACTAGCCAGATCGGACAACTATATCTTATAGATCCCATAGGAAGGATCGGAAAAATAATGGAAACAAAATATTGCGTTCGTTATATTTGACATAGGAGCTAATGCTTTTGGGAATAATTTTACTCAAACTGTTCTGAATTGCGAATTAAATTTTTAAAAAATCGGTCGACTATATCATACAGCACCCATAGGAACGATGGGAAAATTAATGGGAAATTAATACGACCAAGTTTTTAGCTTCGTTAATTTTTATTGGAATATCTTCTACTCTGGAATAAAACTTTTTTTAAATTCATAATTTCAAATTAAATTTAACATCAAAAAATGTCAAAATAATACAAAACTGCTGTAATTGGGTTTGTTGCCAAAAATATGCAAGTAAATCTAAATTTAATATTTTGGTATTTATAATTGAATAGGAATGATCTGCAAGGGTATATAAACTTCGGCTAGCCGAAGTTAGCTTCCCTTCTTGTTAACTATTACATTTACACAAATTACATTTAGGGGGCGTTTATAGCATTTCAAAATACTTTTCAAACGAGGTACAGCACAAGTCTTTAGTAGTTTAGAAGTTACGGCCTTCCGAAGTTTAGCTATTTATAGCTGTTTTCCCGGTAAACTAGCGGGTTTTCCCAAAAGTGGTAAAACTAAAGTTTTTTTATATCGATCTGTTGAACATCATACCAATTTTCAGGACTTTAAAACCATGTTTAGGGACAGACAGACAAACTGACAAACAGAATTACATTTTCATTTTGACTAGGCCCCCACAAATTTGTTTTAATCGGAGCATCGGATTTTACGATGTGTCCCCTCAAATTAAGCGTATTTTCAGTAGGAATAAAACTAACTAAGTGCGAGGAGCCAATTATCCCCACACATTTCTAAATTTTTAGTTTTAGAAATACCTTTAATTTGGTGTATTACTCGTTACGATCGGACTATCATAGCAGATTTTAATTTCTTCGTGTATATATAGTAGTCGCCTTCGCACACTCTCCTTGTGCGCTTCGTCACTACATGGTATATAAGCTACGTGTTGCCGAAGTTAACATCTTTTCTTGATTACCGTAAATTCCGTGTAAAATTAATAAATAAATAAAAATAAATAAGCATTACTGCAACTTACTTGTATGTTAAGTTCCAAGTTTTTCCACTGGCAAAACCTAGTAAATTTATCGCTGAAAGAACAAAGAAAAGTATATATTATTAACACGTTTTTAAATATGATTTAAAGTTGTTTGTAATGTAGGCAAGGTAATAAAATTACTACGCTTCACAGTCGTACGCATTTAAAAGTAAAAACAAGAAAGAACGCTTCGTTTCTCAGCTAAAGAAAGCAGTCGCAAGCAGGGCAAACCAAGCCGTCGTTCGAAAGTGGCACCATCTACCGGACATTTAAATATTTCCTTATAAATTTTTCTGAGTGGTCCGATTAAAATAATTTCGTCTACGTTTAGGTAGGTATTACTGAAGCCAACAAAATTCCAGTTGCATTTTTAAAAATCGGTTGTACCAAACTTGCGCTGCGAAATCGATGTCTTGGTCAACATATCGAAGTGGATTACCATAACTGGTGGTATATACCGTCGCCAAAGCGCACACTGGGGTAAGCAACCCCAAAAGTGACGATTAATTCAAAATACAAATTTTGGATTTGCTTAATGTGGCTTATATGTGGCGAAAGTATATAAAATTCTGCATTAGAAAGTGAAAGAATTATGGTCCTATGCCTTACATAAACCTCACAATGTAAACATTTTTTTTTTTCGTTTTTAAAAATACGAAAAATGTCTATTTTTTTGCCACTTTTAGTGATGATTTTTCCAATAAAAATAAACCGAAACAACTTTTTGGATTTGGGAATAATAAATTTAATCCCTTAACTATTTTTACAAATTTTTTATTTTTTTATAATTTTTATAACAAAACAAGAGGGAACGCTATAGTCGAGTGCCTCGACTATCAAATACCCGTTACTCAGCTAAAGTCAGCAGTCTCAAGCAGGGCAAACCAAGCAGCCGCTTCAAAAAATTTAAAAAATTTCTTCTACATTTCGGTAGGCGTTAATAACCCAAACAAAATTGCGTTTACACTTTTGCTCTAGCTTTAAAACTATGGGCGCCACAGCTTTTCGCGGTTTGTGGGCGTTAGGGGGGAGAGGGGGTTTCCAACTTTGGTATATCAATATGTATTGATGAAACGAATACACATTGCTTTTCCCGTTAATATAGCTTAAAAACTGTGGGTGCCACAGTTTTTCGCGGTTTGTGGGCGTTAGAGGAGGCGTGGCATATCGGCGTGAAAAACTTGCGCTGCGTATTAACCCCTAGAATCTGCATGCCAAATCCCAATCTTCTAGCTTTTATAGTTTCCGAGATCTCAGCGTTCATATAGACGGGTGCCACTGTTTTTCGCGGTTTGTGGGCGTTAGAGGGGAGGGGGGTTTCCCATTTTGGTCTATCAATATGTATTGATAAACCAAATACACAATTTTTTTCCCGTCAATATAGCTTCAAAACTGTGGGTGCCACAGTTTTTCGCGGTTTGTGGGCGTTAGAGGGGGCGTGGCACATCGGCGTGAAAAACTTGCGCTGCGTATTAACCCCTAGAATCTGCATGCCAAATCTTAATCTTCTAGCTTTTATAGTTTCCAAGATCTCAGCGTTCATACAGACGGACAGACAGACGGACAGACAGACGGACAGACGGACAGACGGACAGACGGACATGGCTAGATCGACTCGGCTAGTGATCCTGAACAAGAATATATATACTTTATATGGTCGGAAACGCTTCCTTCTGCCTGTTACATACTTTTGCACGAATCTAATATACCCTTTTACTCTACGAGTAACGGGTATAAAAATGTATTAAGAATTCCCTGTAAAATTAGACATTTTTTATAATAAATTAGACCAAAAGTTTCTTCAAACGTAACCAAACGTAACCATTTTTTTTTTAAGTTCTTTAGATATATATCTAAGTGCCCACCAAGGGGTTCCGTGCCTCGTTCCAATGAAAATAAACCAAAACAACTTTTTGGATTTGGGAATAAAAAATTTAATCCCTTAACTATTTTTACAAATTTTTTATTTTTTTATAATTTTTATAACAAAAAAAAGTATTAAAAATTCCCTGTAAAATGATACATTTTGTATAGTAAATTAGACCAAAAATTTCTTCACACGTAACCAAACGTAACCATTTATTTTTTTAAGTTCTTTAGATATATATCTACGTCCCCACCAAGGAGTTTCCGGAAACGAAACGGGTGTAGACAAGGCAGATCGAAACTAACGATGCCCTACAATCCCGAAACCCACTAGAGATCCAATCCTATCGTTCCCAACGACCCAGAACAGTACGAACCCGACGGAACCGCGACGAAGCAATCCACCACTCGGCCCTTCCGCGACGCAGACACGAGCACGGCCCTCCTGCAGCGCCAACACGACTTCTCGGACATTCGACAGCGCCGACAAGCAGTCCTACATCCGGCCTCCCGTAGCGCCAACGCGACTTCCCGGCCTTTCCACAGCGCCGAAGCTCGCAACTGCAGCGCCACCGCCTTCGCTCGGCCTTCCGCATCGCCGACGCGACTCCCCGGCCCTACCGCAGTGCCGACGTCCGCACCAAGCAGTTCTACGTTCGGCTCTGCGTAGCGCCGACTTCACGGCCCTCCTGCAACGCCAACGCGATCATCCGGCCCGCCCGTAGCGCCGACACGACTCCACGGCCCCCTGGAGCACCAACGCGATCACTCGGCTCTTCCGCGGTACCGACGCGACTTCTCGGCCACCCTACAGCGCCGAAGCTTACAGCATGCCGTGAAACTCTTGGCCCTTCCGTGGCGCCACTTCACTGACAAGGAGTCCACGACTCGAGCAGCGCACCTCCTGGCCCTCCATAGCGCCGGATTTTAATTCAAAGTTGCACGTTATTTCACAAAAAAATACATTTTTTTTTATTTTTAAATTTTTGGTTGCAGATGAAGGCATACAAAATGTTGTGTTAAAACACATTTCAAAATTTCATAAACTCGCTCATTTCCTGTTTCCGCCAACAAACCAGTTGCTGCAATTCCCTGCAGAAGAAAAGATGGAGACTATAGCTCTATGTCCCATCTTTGTACTAATAATCAAGAAAAATGTTCTCCATACCTTCAAGTAGTGCTGCTTCAGAGAGAGTATTTTCAAGGGCCAGAAACTTGCTCTCCGAAAAAAGAAGTCCTATAGGATCCAACCCAACATTTGTTGATAAAATAATGTTTTTAAATAGCAACTACAAATTTCATAAAAAATTGTTCATATGAATATATTCACAATAAATTATTCCAAGTCCCCCAGAAAACATTTTTTTTTACTTGTGTAATTGATTATATGAACTAAATTTCCGATATTTTTTGTTGGTTTAGGGTTTTGGTTAAATAATTTAAAAAATAATTTTTGGATTCACAGTAGGCGTTTCGCCTCATTATCGCCTTGCAAATTCGTGGTTTTTTATTTTCTATAAATTAGAATTGTTTTGTGACCAAAAGTGAAGTTCCCCCAAACGATAATTTTGATAAAACGAGCTATAACTCGATTCAATGGGCGGAATACTTGTATTTAAAACCAATTCGCAAGAAGAGCAAAAATAAAAACTAGAGAAAAAGGGGTTTAATGTTTTCGATGTGCTCGAGGGTCGCTCCATATAAATCACCAGGAACCGAAAATAACATTTTTCTTAAAAGCCCTTTAAAATTAAATATGAATAAAAACATAAAAGGAAGCTAACTTCGGCCAGCCGAAGTTTATATACCCTTGCAGATTATTCCTATTTAATTACATATTACAAAAATGTTTATTTGCGTATTCGTATTATTTTGACATTTATTGATCGATCCTTTCTATAGAAGCTATATAATATAGCCGTCCAATTTTTGTTTAATTTAATTCGAAATTCGGAGTTATTGAAATAAAGCTATATTCCAGAGTAGAAGACAATACAATAAAAATGAACAAAGCTATAATTTTGTTCCTATTAATTTCCCCTTAGTTTTCCGATCGTTCCTATGGGAGGTATATGATATAGTCGTTTTATTTTTTTTAAATTTAATTCAAAATTCAGAACAATATAAAAAAAGATAGTCCCAAACGCATTAGGTAATATGTCAAAAAAACATCGAAGCTATAATTTTTTTCGATTATTCCTATGTGTTTACGCCGCTTTCCCCTCTCTTAAATCCCCCGCTCTTCCAAAGCCCGCCCCTGGGAATGCCTACTTCCAGGCTCTCCCGCTCTCCCGCCTTCCCGCGCTCAAGTAGATTAAGTTTAGTACTCTCTGTAACTCTAAATCAAATACATCGCCCGGCCGGTCCGCGCTATAAACCGAAAGTTCATAGTGTTCTCATTTTTCCATTCCTCGCATCGCGATCGCAAAATGTTCTTATCTCTCCCCCACAGCTTGCCACCGGCAACGTGCAACAGCCGCAACGCCCGTCAGAAGCTGCCTTCAATAGAGGAACATTGCGACGCCCCCATCACTTCACTTTTTTTGGTCCTTCAAGCCGGATAAGATAAGTGCAAATTATTATTTCCCAATTAACTGCCGGTCGACAGTCAGCCATCCGAAAACTTAATTCGTTTGACTTTCTGTGCGATTTGTCTAAAATCCAAGTCCGATTTAATCCGACAACGGCAGTAAATTCCAATTCCGTCTTTTATTTCTTCGTCTCTTTTAACGTGCGGCCATATTGCCTATTTCCAATTCCTTTTTCTTGTGCATACTGATGTACAAGTTTCATATTCGCATTTGGCCGTACATCCAGTGAAAATACATCCAACATCAAATCGAAGAAATTAAAATATTAATCCAAATAAAAGTGTGCAAATAAACAGTCAAGCGTACAGTGAGACAAAAAAGTCAGTGAGCGGTGGAAAAAATAAATTAAATTAAAAACAATTAAATTCAAATTAATTTCCCACAAAGAGGAAACCAAATTTAAATCCGCAAATTTTGGGCTTACAAATATTTTTTGATATTGATTTTTTATTGTATATCCGCTGTGACAAATATTTGCATACACTATTCCAAATCCAAATACAAACCAAAATAAATCGAAAATTACAACACATACCCGCCGGCAAATTTAAATCCGCCATATTAAATCCATATATTATACATATACATTCCCCATATATTACACATATATTACATCCATATATTATCCATATATTACATCCATATATTATACATATATTACATCCATATATTACATCCATATATTACATCCATATATTACATCCATATATTACACATATATTACATCCATATATTACACATATATTACTTCCATATATCCACACATATTTTTTCTACCAATGCACCGCATCCCGAACATCGAAGTATTTCCGTCGGCCATCCATAAATATATATTAAATAAATTTTCAAAGCCGACGTGAAATAACTTTTGAGTCTCAGTGTGTTTTATTTCCTATTCAGACATATTCGTGTGCGAACTGCATTCCCGCGTATTCCAGCTTTACTTATACACAGCCCGCAAAAGGGGCTTTATGCACGAGATCTTTCGGGCATTATTTTTATATCCATCATTCCATCATTCCAAGTGCTCTTATTTCGAGCTGTTCCACGTAAATACCATGCTCAATTCTAATAAACTTGAATAAATACTGAAAATTAAATTAAAAAATTTAAAATTAAATTTACAAAAAATCCCTCATTGCTAGAGTTCCAAAAAGAATTAGAATAAAATACTGTCGCAATCGCAGAAACTAGTGGAGTCGATTTATTGACATTGTTCCCGATTTGCATCCAAATTAATTAGTAACCGCGTCCATTCCAGTATTTTTTATTTTATTTATTGAGTTTGTTATATCCATATATCTATATGATTATTTTTTCTTTTGGGGAGAAAAAAGGAAAATTTACAAAATACCATCCGCATATCACTGCAAATTATTTTTTGTTTGTCTCCGAATAGTTTTTTTTTAAATAGAAAAAAATACTAACTTCTCCATATACTGCCGGGGACATCCAATCCCATCCTAATTCGGCCATCCACACCTCAATAAAATACTAAACGAAAAATACTTCACCAAGAACAATATTTTTTAGTATTTTATTTTGTAGTATTTTTTTGTTGTACTTTTTCCATTTTTTATTCCATCGTTCCACCAAAAGCCTGGGGATTATTTTCAAGTGCGTCCGTAATTGGTTCTCCGATTGTTGTCCGAAATATCAGCGCGCCCATTCTATCCAAACAGCATCCTAGTTTGGTATGTCCAGGGAAGGTTCTAACAAACTATCCCCTGTTCCACCACCGAAAATACCAAAAATCGCTGTAAGGACGCCCACACCTACAAAGGTCAAGACTCCAATTCCTAAAAGGGCTCCTTCTCCCATCGAAAGATCCACGCGAGCCAGCACAAAAATGGTTGCAACGGCTGCCGAAATCGCCTTAAACCAATTTATTGAAGTCTCGGATCGACTTTCCGAATTGGAATCGCGAATAAATATTCCCGCGGCGGTCCCTCCTACGTTGTCCGTCCTCAATACTCGCCGAGATGAAATCAAAGAGGTATGGGTCCACATCAAAAAAGAGTACGATGCATGTACCGCGTGCCTTGTAGCAGCCGGAGAAAGTGCAGCTGACAGCTTGCCAATCCTCTAGGCCAAGTACGGTTATTGCTACAGCGCGTATGAAAGGTGCGGCGCCCAGATAGCAGATATGATAGCGCAAACTCCGCAACTTCCGCAAGCTTCCCCAACGCCAGCCGATCCTTCTCAGACATACATTCCGTCAGGCTGCAGCCTGCCGCCTTGCGATACCAAGGTTTTTACCGGCGATTATCTTCGTCAGCCAACCTTTAGGGATCTTTTCACGGCAATTTATATTAACAATCCCAGACTCACTCCAGTCGAAAAGCTATTCCACCTCAACGCTAAGACGAGTGGCGACGCTCACAATATAGTTTCAAATTTACCACTTACTAATGATGGCTTTCGCTCAGCGTGGGATAACCTCACTGAGCGTTTCGAAAACAAGCGATTGTTAGTAAATAGTCAATTAAAGATACTCTTCAATGTGCCGTCCGTGACACAGGAGTCTGGGTCAGCTTTGAAAGAACTTCAAAGTACCATCCAGGGGTGCCTTACGGCGTTAGAAATGTCCGGTATTCAGGCCGAAACTTGGGATTGCCTCTTGGTGTATATGTGCTCATCCAAACTCCCAAAGCTTACGCTTTCCCTATGGGAGCAGTCCCTTCATAACAAAGCCGTGATCCCTACGTGGCATGAGCTGAACGTTTTCCTAACTGAGCGACACAGAACACTAGAAGCTATAGATGATGTTCGACCATCAGGTTCTAGTCAGACTCAGCCCAGGGCATCCACATCCAACTCGGCGTCTCGGAGAATAAATTCTTATGAGACAAGGGTAAAACCTCGACAACCTAGAGGGTGCGATCTCTGTAATAGAGAAAACCATCCAATACGCACATGCGCCCAGTTTCTCCGGATGACGGTCGACCAACGCATCGCCTATATCAAACGGAAACAGCTGTGTTTGAACTGCTTTGCGCGGACACATCAGCTGCGCGACTGCGAAAGCGCACATAACTGCTTCACGTGCCGTGGCCGCCATCACACCCTCCTACACAGAGGCAGCCCATCCCCAGCGCGCGCAAATCCAACGCCAACGCCCAGATCCAGACCGAATACTCCCGGTCCCTCAGCTGCCAGTGGCACGCAGCCAACACTTCGAAATTATTTTGCAGCGGGCTCTAGGTCAGTCCTCCTAGGCACCGCCATCATTAATATATGCCATCAGGGTTCCAACTTCCAAGCGCGAGCCTTAATAGACTCCGGATCTGAGGCGACCTTCATTACTGAGCGCCTTTTCAACCTGATTAAGCTGCCGTTCCAGGTCATCCAGGCACAGGTCTCAGGGCTTAATCAAACGGTCTCCGCTGAGACTAAGAAGCTCTGCCAATTTACGATTCGTTCTCCGACTCGGCCTAGTTTTCAGTTAAACACCACTGCCTACGTGCTTCCGCAAATAGCCGGAAATCTTCCCTCATGTCCGCTTCCCCAACACTTCCTACGAGATCTTCCCGAACTTCCACTAGCGGATCCAAAGTTTTATGAGAGCGCACAAATAGATCTTCTAATCGGGGCCGATATACTTCCATCCATTCTACTAAGCGGCACCCGAGCGAACATCTGTGGCTCTCTTCTCGGTCAAGAGACCATTTTCGGCTGGATTCTAACAGGACCAGTACCCGCTCCGAGGCAAGATCGAATTTCATCCTTTTCCACGCGTGTTGCACACACGTACGAAGCGTCCCTCGATAAACTCCTCACCAAATTCTGGGAGGTGGAGGATCTGCCAGTAAAGGCAAAAGAATCCGACGTGATCTGTGAGGATAATTTCCTTCGGACCACCACAAAAGACGATACCGGCAGGTATGTCGTGAGTCTTCCGTTTCGAGATCCTGAGAACATGAAAAGCTCCCTGGGACAGTCCAGATCCCTGGCGTTGGCTCAATACTTAAGAAACGAGCAGCGGCTAAAAAGGGACAGTACGCTAAAATCCAAGTACAGTGATTCAAGAATATCTCGACCTCAACCACATGAGAGAAGTCCCTCCTACCCACGATTCAGCATGTTATTACCTTCCACACCACGCGGTGTTAAAACCGGAGAGTACGACCACCAAACTTCGAGTGGTATTCAACGCCTCCAGCCCTTCAGACAATGGGGTCAGCTTAAATAGGATATCATACTGGCCCGGTCCTACAGTCCGATCTAACCATTCAGATCCTGAAGAGGCGATATTTCCGTTTCGTGTATAGTGCTGATATCGAAAAAATGTACCGGCAGATCTGGGTAGATCCGAAGCAGACAGCGTTCCAACGTATCTTATTCCGCAATCGAGAAGGATACATTCGCGATTTTGAGCTAAAAACAGTTACGTTTGGGGTCAATTGTGCAACGTTTCTGGCAATTAGGGTCCTGCAACAGCTGGCGACCGACGTGCAACTAACCCATCCAAGGGCGAGTAAGGTTATTCGTGGTTGCATGTACGTCGATGATGTCCTTTCGGGAGCTGACTCTGCAGAAGAGGCTCACCTTACCATTCGCGAGTTGCAGAGTGCCCTCGATTCGGCTGGTTTTCCATTAAGGAAGTGGACCTCCAACCATAAAGAAATTCTGTCTCACATCGAAACTGATCATCTGCTAAACGCCGATTTCCTCGAAATAGATACGGAAAGCACGGCGAAAACTCTCGGAGTCCGTTGGAAAGCAACATCCGATGAGTTTTTCTTCGCTCCTCCAGACCTATCCAACGAAGCCACGCTCACGAAACGACATGTTGTTTCCCAAATCGCCAAGCTGTTTGATCCAGCAGGCTGGCTCGCTCCTTTCGTGGTCTGTGCCAAGATTTTCATGCAGGAGATCTGGTTTCATGATCTTGGGTGGGATGATGAACTCCCGATTGAACTGTGCCAAAAGTGGCGTGAATTTGTCCAAAGCTACTCGGGTCTAGATCAAGTCCGAATTCCCAGATGGGTTTCCTTCCGCCCAGAGTTCCGAGTCGAACATCATGGATTCTGTGACGCCTCTCAAAAGGCGTATTGGGCTGCGATCTACAAAAGGGTATGTGTTGGTTTTCGTATCTCTACAAAGGCCATCCATCTAGAGCCTACATCCGATCTGACGACCGAGAAATTTCTCGCCGCTTTCGCTCGCTTCATAGCCAGAAGAGGTTGTCCCCGTCAAGTGCACTCCGACAATGGGAAAACCTTTGTCGGCGCTGCCACTCTCCTCTCCCGAGATTTTCTCCAAGCCGTAAAAGAGTCTGTAGTCATCAGCAGCTCAGCTGGCAATTCATTCCTCTGCGGGCACCCCATATAGGAGGCCTGTGGGAAGCTGGTGTCAAAAGCTTCAAAACCTTGTTTTACAAGTCCACCGCTACTCGAAAGTACACCTTTGAAGAGCTTTCAACCCTCCTAGCGAAAATTGAAGCTTGTCTAAATTCCAGACCGCTTTCTCCTATGTCTGAAGATCCAACTGATCTCTTGGCGTTGACACCAGGGCATTTTCTAGTCGGCGGGCCTCTTCAGTCCATAGTGTAACCCGAATTAAAAGGGGAATCCAAGTCCATTGTGAATCGGTGGCAACACTTAAAGGCGCTCCATCAGCAATTCCAAGCTCGATGGAAAGAGGAGTACCTCAAGGAGCTCCACAAGCGCAACAAGTGGCAGTCCCCGACCGCAAATCTCAGCGTTGGCGACATGGTAGTCGTCAAAGAAGACAATCTTCTTTCGAATGAGTGGCGCCTGGTCAAAATCGACTCTGTCTTTCCGGGGGCTGACGGCAATGTCCGTGTCGTCGGCATTCTCACGGCACGCAGGATTATTAAGCGTCCCGTGACCAAGGTGGTTCTTCTGCCAGGAGAACACTCCAACCGTCTTTCTCAACCAACGTCCTCCGCATAATTCTCCAACCATCCTCGCCATCTAAGCATTTTTCAACTGATCTTCATACGTTTTTTATTTTTCCATCCATTACTCCTTACCAGATCACATCATGGCTCCTCGTCCACGCAGCGCTCAGGCATTGGAGAGCAGACGTACTCGAGGTATAAATTCCTACCGATGCCGAGTCTGCCGTGGAGTCCATCCGCTTCGGAAGTCCCAGAGGTTCCTAAAGCTGAGCGCGGAGAAGCGGCTTAGGGCAGTGCTTATCAACAAGTACTGCTCGAATTGCCTTGCTCACGAGCATTCTGACGTGAGCTGTCGCAGTGGCGACAGATGCAAGACGTGCAACGGGAAGCACCACTCTCTCCTTCATATGCACGAGCGCCCCCTGCCGTCGGCTACTAAACAGCGTTCGCGCCGGCAGAATCCGCCAACTCGCCAAGCGCTGGCCCCGGCAGGGCGTTCGGCATCCGCCGCTTCTCAGCAGCGCTCGCGCCGGCAAGATCCGCCAACTCGCAGAGCGCTTGCCTCTCCACCACGCTCAGCCTCCTCGACACCGGCACCGTCGCTGTCGTCCCTCCTGCAGCGGCATAGCGTTAATGTCCTGCCGACGGCCATGGTTACTTTGGAGACCGGGATGAAGAAGTTCGACACGGCCGCCCTCGTCGACCCCTGTACGCCGACGAGCTGCATCGACGCATCCCTGGCGTCTGCGCTCCGCTTGCCGACTACCACCGTCGGCGACGAGCGTATATGCACGGCGACAAATCGGTCGAAGCGCGACGACGGCTTCAAGGTAGAAGAAGTCCTAAAAGTGGAACCGAATGTCCGTATCCGCACCCCCATCCGGGAGCTCTCTGACGCCGTGGTCGGCAAGTACGGGGACCTCCCATTGGCCGACGAACGGTTCTACTTGCCAGCCCCCATATCCGTCGTCCTGGGTGCGGATGTTTACGCCAAGGTCATCCGACCTGGCTTCCACATGGTCGACGAGGGACTCCCAGTGGCCCAGAGGACGGCTTTCGGATGGATCCTTTCCGGCGCCTGCAACCAGTCCTAGGCGACACGTGGGGTTTCGTTGCAACGCTAGCGATTGCAAGGGGGGCGGAATGTTTACGCCGCTTTCCCCTCTCTTAAATCCCCCGCTCTTCCAAAGCCCGCTTTTCCTTCTGTGCGAATGCCTACTTCCAGGCTCTCCCGCTCTCCAGGCTTCCCGCGCCCGGGATCTCTACACAGCGCTCTAAAGCACAGCGCTCAAGTAGATTAAGTGTAGTACTCTCTGTAACTCTAAATCAAATACATCGCCCGGCCGGTCCGCGCTATAAACCGAAAGTTTAGTAGTGTTCTCTATTTTTCCATTCCTCGCATCGCGATCGCAAAGTGTTTTTATCTCTCCCCCACAGCTTGCCACCGGCTACGTGCAACAGCCGAATCGCCCGTCAGAAGCTGCCTTCAATCGAGGAACATTGCGACGCCCCCATCAGTTCACTATGAGAGCTATAAGGTATAGTTGTCCGCTCCGGCTGGTTCCGACTTATATACTATCTGCAATAGAAAGACGACTTTTAATAAAGTTTTATCCCGATAGCTTTAAAACTGAGGGACTAGTTTGCGTATAAACGGACGGACAGACAGACAGACGGGCAGACGAACGGACAGACGGACAGACGAACATGGCTAGATCGACTCGTCTAGTGATACTGATCAAGAATATGTATACTCGGAAACGTCTCCTTCACTGCGTTGCAAACTTCTGACTGAAATCATTATACCCTCTGCAAGGGTATAAATATATTGGGACCTTTATCACTATGGGCGGCAGTCCATATAGTGACGAAGCGCACAAGGAGAGTGTGCGAAGGCGACTACTATATATACACAAAGAAATGAAAATCTGCTATGATAGTCCGATCGTAATGAGTAATACACCAAATTAAAGGTATTTCTAAAACTAAAAATTTAGAAATGTGTGCGGATAATTGGCTCCTCGCACTTAGTTAGTTTTATTCCTACTGAAAATACGCTTAATTTGAGGGTAAATATCGTAAAATCCGATGCTCCGATTAAAACAAATTTGTGGGGGCCTAGTCAAAATGAAAATTTAATTCTGTTTGTCAGTTTGTCTGTCTGTCCCTAAACATGGTTTTAAAGTCCTGAAAATTGGTATGATGTTCAACAGATCCTTCCTATGGAATCTATAAGATATAGTTGTACGATCCGGCTGGCCCCGACTTATATACTACCTGCAATAGAAAGAAGTCTTTTGGTAAAGTTTTATCTCGATAGCTTCAAAACTGAGGGACTAGTTTACGTAGAAACGGACGGGCAGACGGGCGAACAGATGGACGGACAGACGGACAGACAGACGGACGGACAGACGGACGGACAGACGGACATTAAAACGGCTCTAACGATTTTTTTAAAACTTTTTTATTCCTTTAATATCAAAATATAGAGGAGACGTCTGTAGGTTGGTACTCCTTTTGTTTATAATCTGCCATTTCGACAATCGCTTATGAAACTTCACGCATTAGATACCAATCAAAAGGTTAGCCTTTTAACTTCAAGAAAAACAAAAAAATTTTTTTTTAGGAAAAACAAAAAAAAAATTTTCTTTAAAAGTGTCAAAAAACGTCATTTTGCAAAATAGATCTGTAAGTTGGGACACTTTTAAAAATGAATAAAACTCGCACCAAAATTACTCTAAACTTAAAAAAACTATTTATTCACGTTAATTTTATCAATTTTATTTCGTTTTAACTTATTTCCCCTCAATTTTTAAAGAACTTTGACCAAATAACAAATAAATACGAAATGCTCTTTGAACGATCACATTTTCCCTAATTTCAGAGAAATGTTCTATGCAGAAAGCGACCTCCCTATGTAAATGCAAAGGGTAAAAAACTTTGAACGGCTCTAACGCTTTCCTTTAAAAAATTAATCCGTAGAGCCATTCAGATTCCTTAGATTTTGGTATGTAACACGTTTTTGAAAATTCATAAATCACGTTTGAAAATTATTCAGATAATAAAATGGCCACTTTTGTTAGCTTAGAATAACTAATCCTGCCCGAGTATTTAATTTTGTTTGTGCGTATCCAAACTGTATTTTAAACCGTTCCATATAGAAAACTTTTTTTTACGACTTTTGACAAAACCCGCTAGTTTATCGGGAAGATAACGCTAGTACTATAAGTAGGTACTATATAACATACAAAAGTTCTGATATCAATATTTGTGACAAAATATGATTACATACATGATTAAATACACTTTGCCTTTACCATCTCTTCCTCTTCGGACAGTTTTTCAATTATTTCCACGAAATTGTTCAAGCGCTAGCGCTGAGGTTGAATTTTTTACATAACTTAACTGCTACACATTCACATTAAGAACAAGAGGGAACGCTATAGTCTAGTGCCTCGACTATCAAATACCCGTCACTCAGCTAAAGCAAGCAGTCTCAAGCAGGGCAAGCAAAGCAGCCGCTTCAAAGTGGCGTCATCTACCGGCCATTTCATAATTTGATTATAACTTTTTACTGAGTAGGACGATTTAAAAATCTTCTACATTTCCGTAGGCATTAATAACCCAAACAAAATGGCGTTTACACTTTTGCTCTAGCTTTAAAACTGTGGGCGTCACAGCTTTTCGCGGTTTGTGGGCGTTAGGGGGGAGGGGGGGTTTCCCACTTTGGTCTATCAATATGTATTGATGAAACGAATACACATTCCTTTTCCCGTTAATCTAGCTTCAAAACTGTGGGCGCCACAGTTTTTCGCGGTTTGTGGGCGTTAGAGGGGGCGTGGCACAACGGCGTGAAAAACCCGCGCTGCGTATTAACCACTAGAAACTTGATGCCAAATCCCAATCTTCTAGCTTTTATAGTTTCCGAGATCTCAGCGTTCATACAGACGGGTGCCACTGTTTTTCGCGGTTTGTGGGCGTTAGGGGGAAGGGGGGGCTTCCCACTTTGGTCTATCAATATGTATTGATGAAACGAATACACATTCCATTTCCCGTTAATCTAGCTTCAAAACTGTGGGTGCCACAGTTTTTCGCGGTTTGTGGGCGTTAGAAGGGGCGTGGCACATCGGCGTGAAAAACTCGCACTGCGTATTAACCCCTAGAAACTTCATGCTAAATTCCAATCTTCTAGCTTTTATAGTTTCCGAGATCTCAGCGTTCATACAGACGGGTGCCACAGTTTTTCGGGGTTTGTGGGCGTTAGAGGGGGCGTGGCACATCGGCGTGAAAAACTTGCGCTGCGTATTAACCCCTAGAATCTGCATGCCAAATCCCAATCTTCTAGCTTTTATAGTTTCCGAGATCTCAGCGTTCATACAGACAGAGAGACAGACAGACGGACAGACGGACAGACAGACGGACAGACAGACGGACAGACGGACAGACGGACAGACGGACAGACGGACAGACGGACAGACGGACAGACAGACAGACAGACAGACGGACAGACGGACAGACAGACGGACAGACGGACAGACAGACGGACAGACAGACGGACAGACAGACGGACAGACAGACGGACAGACAGACGGACAGACAGACGGACAGACAGACAGACTGACGGACAGACTGACGGACAGACAGACGGACAGACAGACGGACAGACAGACGGACAGACAGACGGACAGACAGACGGACAGTCAGACGGACAGACAGACGGACAGACAGACAGACAGACAGACGGACAGACAGACGGACAGACAGACGGACAGGCAGACGGACAGAAACGCTTCCTTCTACCTGTTACATACTTTTGCACGAATCTAATATACACTTTTACTCTACGAGTAACGGGTATAATTATACATGCCAATGCCTTTTCGTCCATTAAGTTCCATTTGACAGCTTCCTTGGGTGTTGACTCGTTAGTCAATTTCAGCGTGCCACTAACGATGCTCCAAAGTTCTTGGTGTACCAGAACACTTAGCATCTGAATACTCCACACATCGTAATTCTGATCACTTTACTTTTCTATTTGATACGCACTCATCTTAGTTTCGCGAGACTGGGCCCATAAGCAATGTTAATGCTGAAATCGAGCCGATACAAAATAGAAGCAAGAACGCCGAGTTTACGTGCGCACACGACAAACGTATTTTATTGATTGAGTCATACAAAGCATCATAAAGCAAGAAAAACAAGAAGAAAGAGGAATAGGAAAAACTATCGCTTAGAGATGTGCATGTAGAACGATATAACTTGTAATCTTCAACACTATTTGCATCTCGCTTACTCCTATGGCTAGCTATCAGTTTTCGTTGTACTGAGTACTAGGTTTTAGATCAGGGGTGCTACGTCCTATGGCATACGGGCACATTTTTGCGGCACATCCCATACTTTCCTAGGGCACACGCAAGTTCTTCTTTGTGTCGCTGTCCATAACGAGCCAAGCGAACAACAATTCCATTGAATTTTTTTTTTCGTCTAAACTCACAATGCAAATTGTTCTTGTCTTTTTCATGACTGTGTGTGAGTCGTTACTCGCGTGCGTGGGATTTTCTTTTAATTGTGTTTGTAAATGCAGTTTTGAGCACCCCTGATTTAAATGGTACTTTGACAAAGAAATCAAGCTTATGATCGTTACAATCTTCCAGCAAATTAGTTTGATATGCAATTTTGAAGCTCGCGACAACGGTGGTTTTTCGGCCGTTTACAGCTGTTAACTGAGGTTAACAGGGCTCTAACAGGGCTATAATACGCCTTTTTCCAACTGAAATAATCTATATAAAATCGAACTTTTGGTTGTTTATTGAGTTGATGATGATCTTGTTAGTTTAATTAAAGATGTATTAAGATGGTCAACTATCGGATAAAAGAGCCCGTCAAAGTCTGTAAAATCGTAACGGGGAACTAACTGGAAAATTTTCGGAACGGCAAAACCTTATGGACCATCCGTTCAAAGGATGGTGGATGGGGGAAGGATCTCTGTGGGATGACCCTATTAGTGACAAAACTATTGGGAAAAACATTATAAGCCAGGCTCTAGCCATATTTAAGCTGTGAGAGTCATTTTTCACCAAAGAAGTTTTTGTCCACTTTTTTCAAAATTCGGTAAAACATTAAAAACGTGCTAAAAATAAATTGGTAAAAGGTTTAAAACATAAGTAATTTATCTGTTAACAAATTAAAAAAAGAATTAGATTAATTTGACAGTCAGAAAAAAAGGTTTAATTTTTTTTGAAAACTATCCATTTTGTGTAAGTTGGGACACTTTGAGTGTCTAAGTTGAGACACCCGTTTTGCAAACAAAAAGACCTCAGCCCAACAGAGGTCGCTTTCTACAGAGTACATTTCACTGAAATTAGGGAAAATGTGATCGTTCAAAGAACATTTTGTATTTATTTGTTATTTGATCAAAGTTCTTTAGAAATGGACGGAAAATAAGTTAAATCGAACTAAAATTGATTTAATTAACATAAATAAATATTTTTTTTAGTTTGGAGTACTTTTGGTGTGAGTTTTATTCATTTTTAAAAGTGTCCCAGGCTCCACCTGAGCCAGTCATCAAGCTGCTGCAATGGGCGGAAGACACTAAGACGACCCTGGTGCTCGGATGCGACGCTAACGCGAGGTACACACTATGGGGAAGTTCGGAAACTAACGAAAGGGGTGAGTTTCTTTTTGATAATATTATTTGCCGCAACATCACCATATGTAAAAGAGGTAACACACCCACCTTTATATTCCCAAGCACTAGGGAATTTCAGGGATGGGAAGAGGTGTTAGACCTCACTTTACAGACAGAATTTAGTAAATATAATGTTGAAAAGTGTTGAAACAAAATTCCTTTTCAGATCACAGGTACATTTTCTTCGAAATTTTGATTCCGATTAGCAAACCGGAACCGAAACGTAACCCCCGTAGAACAAACTGGGACAAATTCGGTGAGATAGTCTACTCGAAAGTTAGTAACAGGAGAATACGGGTACAAACCTCTACGACGACCCTGGACAAGAAAGTAGAGGACCTAACAAACATTCTAAACAATGCATATAAGGAAACATGCAAGGTTTCATACTCTAAAAAACAACACCCTTTATGGTGGACCAAAGAGCTTTGCACTCTGAGAAAGAGGGCAAGAAAAGCCGATAACTCCAGCTATGCTACCAAGGAATGGGAGCCATACAAAGAAGCACAAAAAGCATACAAAAAAGCGATATACGCAGCCAAGAAAGACTCTTGGAGGACTTACTGCGAATCGCTCGAGCAAGGTCCTTGATAAAGGTTATAACAGCCCAACTCTGTTACACAAACAAGACGGATCAGCGAGTACAACAGTGGAAGAATCCATAGAGACGATAAACTCTTCGATAAATACAAGAGTCCGGGGCCAGACGGTATTTTCCCGGCATTGCTTCAAGCAACACAGGTCAGCATCAGTAGGTGGCTACAAGCCATTTACATGGCTTGCTTCAGACTAACGCACATACCGCTTCTATGAAAGGAAGCGAAAGTTGTATTTATACCAAAACCAGGAAAAAGAGGTCATATCCTAGCAAAGGACTACGGGCCGATCAGCCTTACCTCCTTCCTTATGAAAACGCTGGAACGAATGATCGATATTCATATCCGGAAAAACACCGAGAAGCAGCATCTATCGGACGCTCACCATGCGTACCGAAAGGACAGATTGACAGAAACGGCACTACACGAAGTAGTCTGCCACATAGAAAAATCGCTACATTTTAACCAATATATAATGCCCACCTTCTTAGATATAGAAGGTGCGTTCAATAATGTAAACGCCGAATCCATACTGAGCTCCCTCAACTCGATCGGCATTGAAGGAGACATCAGAGCTTGGATCGGTTATTCTCACGAGCAGGACGATAGCCGCCGAACTGAGTGGCACTTACCTCACACGTTTTGTGAAGAGAGGCACACCTCAGGGCGGGGTTCTATCGCCACTGCTCTGGCTTATCAACATGAACGACATATTGAGAGAACTCAATAGCGGAGGAGTAAAAGTAGTAGCCTACGCAGACGACGTAGTGTTGCTAGTATCAGGACCATTCCCAGATGTCATTAATAATATAATGACGGGGGCCCTTACCCGACTGAATGAATGGGCAAAAACCTGCGGACTAGGTATAAACCCGAGTAAAACCGAACTAATGCTCTTCACGCGAAGAACAAAGATCCCAACATACAGTAAACCAAAAATAGATGGAATCGAACTCGAGCTATCGTTTAAAGCTAAGTATCTAGGAGTGATACTAGACCCGAAGCTCTCGTGGAAACTGAACATCACGGAACGAGTAAGAAAGGCCAGCATAGCATTCTACTCGTGCAGGAAAATGTTCGTCAAAAACTGGGGTATACACCCTAAGATAATATTATGGCTTTACACAGCAGTGGTAAGGCCAATTCTCACATACGGGGCACTAGTCTGGTGGCCAGCCCTGACGAGAGCATACAATATTACCAAGCTGACAAGAATACAGAGATCAGCTTGCGCAGGAGCTACAGGGGCATTAAGATCATGCCCGGCTGCCGCGTTGAACACTATTCTGGATATAATGCCGATAGAACTTTTCATAAAGGATACGGCAGCGCAGAGTGCGGCCAGACTGAAGGCAAGTAAATGCTGGAAAGGCTACCATACAGGGCACTGCCGTATCTTAGAGGACAGCAACTATCTGGCAAAGAACAAAACGGATTATATGACAGCGGAGATAAGATTTGGAAACGGATTTACGACTACCTTTCCAACTAGGGAAGACTGGGAGAATGACAGAGTAACCGGACAAGATGAGGTATCACTCTACACTGACGGCTCCAAGATGGACTGTGGTGTAGGGGCTGGAATTTCCGCTGAAAGCTGGGGGATAAAATCGAAATTCCACCTCCCAGAATCAGCGACAGTTTTTCAGGCTGAGGTACTTGCTATTTTAGAAGCAGCCAAGCTTTCGATTCAGCAATGCCTCAGGAATACCAAGGTAAGGATGTACTCTGATAGCCAAGCGGCTATCAAATCTTTCGCAGCAGCAAGAACCAACTCAACACTAGTAGCCGATTGTAAGTCGGCTCTTAACATACTAGCAACAAACAACCATGTACAGATAACATGGATGCCAGGGCACAATCATATACCAGGAAACGAAAAAGCGGATGAACTTGTACGAATGGGGTCGGCAGACGACTCCTATACAACTAGTCTACCTGAATCCCTAAATACAGTCCAAGCAAGGATTCACGAACACTTCACAGCACAAGCTAGTAAAAGTAGGTCGGAAAAGCAGGGTCTCAGGAGATCAAAACTCTGCTGGCCAACCATCAATAGCAAGAGAACTCGAGAGCTAATAACCAAAATTAAAAGGGATATTAGAAAAATCACGGCACTCATGACAGGCCATTAGGCCATTGGCACGCAAGCCATGAAGATGGGGCTTCCGTACAACGCTAATTGCAGAAGCTGCAAAGAAACAGACACACAGGAGACACCTGAGCACATGATGTGTCATTGCCCAGCAGTAAACCATATCAGGGCGAGATACTTCGGGGCGTATCAGCTGGAATCGTTGGGAGAAATAGGAAAGCAGAGGATAACTGCAATCCTAGGTTTTCTAAATGACGCAGGGTGGTACTGAAGAGAACGCGGAGACAACAATTTACGAGGGTGTGGATCAAAACGGAGCTCAGCTATACTTGGAGGTCCTCAGAGAGGCACTCATGACATGCCATTGGGCCATTGGCACGCATGCCATGAAGATGGGGCTTCCGTACAACGCTAATTGCAGAAGCTGCAAAGAAACAGACACACAGGAGACACCTGAACACATGATGTGTCATTGCCCAGCAGTAAACCATATCAGGGCGAGATACTTCGGGGCGTATCAGCTGGAATCATTGGGAGAAATAGGAAAGCAGAGGGTAACTGCAATCCTAGGTTTTTTAAATGACGCAGGGTGGTACTGAAGAGAACGCAGAGACAACAATTTACGAGGGTGTGGATCAAAACGGAGCTCAGCTATACTTGGAGGTCCTCAGAGAGGACCACACCACTTCTACCTACCTACCTACCTACCTACCTACAGAGTCTGTAGGTACAGACCTATTTTTCAAAATGCCGTTCTTTGACACTTTAAAAAAAAATAATTTTTTTTTCCCCTAGGGAAAAAAATGTTGTTTTGTTTTATTTTAAAGCTAAATAACTAAGCTTTCGATCGGTACCTAACACGTGACACACATAAGCGAATGTAAAAAGAATACCACAATTTCGTTTAAATGAAACAAAAATTTTCCTAACCCATTAAGCACCCTTTGAATAGTTAAAAAATTTTGTGAGAGTCAAATTTTAAACTTTTTTCCTAGGGCCTAAAACAAAAATGTTTTGATGCAAAGTTGTTCCCCAATCAAAATTAATAATAACTGCAAAAAAAAATTTCAAAATCTCTTTCCTTGTATTTTTTTATGATTTTTTTAATGGAAAGATCTTAGTAAAATTTTGTACGAAAAGGAGAAAAAAGCGGCTAACATTGTAATTTTAAGCTATTTTCAAACAATCAGCTTATTTAAGCACCAGGAAAAAAAAATTTTAAATTTGACTCTCACAAAATTTTGTAACTATTCAAAGGGTGCTTAATGGGTTAAGAACATTTTTGTGTCATTTAAACGGAATTGTGGTGTTTTATTTATATAGGTGCCAAAAGTTTATATTATAAGTTGAAAATATGAGTAGATTTCACTTTCAAACCTGTCAAAATAAATATGCCGACCAGTGTATACAGACACAAAAATACTTAGATTATTTTCCCGCTTGATTGACTCCGCGCAGACGCTAGGTTTTTCGTGTTTTTTTCGCGTAATAAAATTGTATGTTTAATTTTGTAACATAAGTGTATATATTGTTAAAAATTTGTGTGTTGTTGCTAGCCCTTTAAGACGGACTCCGATGCGGGACCGAAATATATTGGGAAAATGTATAACGAAGCTGTAACTTACGACTTTAAGCCTTCAGTAACAAGGGAGACAAGCTCAGGCCAAAGGTAACGTTGGTGCCAGACAAACAAACTAGTCAATCTAATGTGGAGGAAATTTGTAAAGGAAGACGTGTCAATAATCACTAGTCGATCTAAATGGTTTCCCAAGCGACGTCCTATGGTATTGGGCGACGTCGTAATCGTAGTGGACGAAAATCTGCACAGGAACCTTTGGCCGAAAGTACGAAATACAAAGTTCGTCACATCCAAAGATGGCCAAGTTTGAACTGCAACTATTAAGACTCAACATAGTTTTATGGTACGGCCAGCAACCAAAATAACGAAACTGGATGTTGTATGTTTAAAATGATAAACAGTGCTGCATTAAAGGTTCGCCAGTAACACAAACTTTATGTTAATAGGGAAGATGTCTGTACGGTTGTACACATTTTGTTTTTAATCTGCCGTTTGGACATTTGCTTATAAACCAGTGGTGGCCAGCAGAGGCAGCGCGCAGGGCCCACGGGATAGGCAATTTCGCTGCCGCTGCTCTGCCAGCGCGCTGCCGCGTTTCGACGCACATGTACGCTGTCAAGCTGCAAAACGTCACGCACGCAGTCAAATTCGTGCATGCTCGCACTGACACAAACGCAATGCGTTCTTTCATTGTCTGTGTGCTGCCTCTGCTGGCCACCACTGTTATAAACCTTTGCGTGTAAGGAAGCGTACACTTACAGCTTTTAAATAAACTAAAAAAAAATATGTTTCTTTTGGGGAAAACTAAAAAATGTTTTTTTTATAATGCCATAAATTGATTGCCAGTTAATAAAAATAGTTTTCTATTTTTTAACGGCTGTACAAAATGATTAGAAGATGTCTGTACGGTTGTACACATTTTGTTTTTAATCTACCGTTTGGACATTTGCTTATAAACCTTTGCGTGTAAGGAAGCGTACACTTACAGCTTTTAAGTAAACCAAAAAAAAAATATGTTTCTTTTGGGGAAAACTAAAAAATGTTTTTTTTATATTTGTCAGTTTCGCCTGGAAAAGTTTTCGTTAAAACTCGCTGTACTGTCGCGCTGCTGAAAATTTTCGGCCATGTAGATCACTTTGCTGCCGATATTCAACCGCCTCAGTTTTGAACATATAATTCGTAATACCAGTGAAAACTAACCACGTGTTGATTCCCAAGATAGCCCCAGAACCAAGTTTTATCTTCGCCAGTTAGGCTGAGGACAGTTAATTTCGAACATCGATTAGGAGACTGGCAGTCTACCTGTAATGAAAATAAGACTTGTGAACAAAACTAGGAAATTGTTACAGTTTTCTTGGTCACCGGCGGTCAGCGTGGCGCTGCCACGCTCTCGAATACAATTACATACATACGTATGTATACACAATTCGCTACCGTCGGTGTCTTAACTTTGCGAAGTCGTAGTTCGATGTACTTAATTTGAAAAGTTGGGATCTCTACAAGAAGCAATTTGTACGTCAGTAGCGCCGACAGGAGATCGCATATCATCGTAGGCAGCTATACCTCGTATTAGCTGCGTTGAAACTTGTGTAAAACCATCGATGTAAAACCCTCGATGTTGAGCCTAGCCAACGGAATGTGAGTGGAGCACGTGTCGTTGTATAACACGTAACCTCATCATCGTGAGTACTGTTCAACCCAACTGCAGGATATGATGACGTCACGGATACCGGAGTAAAGAGCAATTTATGCCAGCTTTTCATTTTTTCCAACTTTTTCAACTTTGACGAAGTGTAGCTTTAAACTAGTAAATGGAACTCAAAGTTAGAGGGCAGAAATCGGTTTACCACAACGCGGGTTAGAAATCAAAAAGTGTCAAAAACGTTTTTTAGACTTTAAAGAGAGATGTGAGTTTGAACACTTTTAAATTTCAATAAAACACACACTAAAACTACTCCAAACCTTTCGAATCTATTTATTCAAACCAAAGATTAGCATTTAATACGACCTTTTTTTGTTATAGAGAAGTTTTTAGCTAACTCGAGGTCATGCCGCTGTCTTGGTCAACGATCGAAGTGGGTTACCATGCAAGACGCGCTATAACTGGTTGGGAATTATAGCGTCGCCAGAGCGGTAAACTTCGAAAAGCTGATCAATCCCTTAGTGTTTGTTGGACTTTGTTCGGTCTTTGATCTCTATCAGAGTTTCGTAACAAATTGAGAAGAAAATGCACTAATGAATATTTTTAGGCTTCCATATAGCAGCCTTTTACGGCGTGTTGACCGTTTTTTGTCCAAAGATTAGCTTTTAATACGACCTTTTTTTGTTATAGAGAAGTTTTTAGCTAACTCGAGGTCATGCCGGCTTAGACTTCAAGAAGTCCAAGACGTCAGCATTATGCATCAAACTTTAGTTAGATTTAACTTGTTAGATCGTATCTTAGTCGTCCTAGACAAAAAAGGTTGACAATTTAAAAAAACAAGACAGTTTTTTATTATAACTTTTACTTATTTAGTTATTTAGGCCAGTAAATGAACTATATTTCTTGAAAATCAAACTCGTGTGTTTATTTACTTTCTTCGACAGCTTTTTGGTTATAATTAGTTATGTGTTTATGTTTTGATTCGATACTATCGATATGAAAAGCGCCCTCTGACTTGGCGGGTATTTTTGAATTTGAAACATTTATCTTCAACACTTTCTCTTGTGTGAATACCAATACCAATACCAATTCAATTGACAAACTTAAAAATTTTATGACTCTGTACAAAGCAAAAATAAATGGTGTTTTTCTCCTTCAGAAGAGTCCAATCTTGTTGCAAAGAATCCGGAGACGAGTATTGAGGATCGGCTTCGTCATCATATCTGCGAGTTGTTCCTCCGTCGGGATTTTTTCGATCCCAAATTCTCCCTCAGCAATTCTTTCCCTGATGAAGAAGTGCTTGTTGGCTATGTGCTTGGTCCTTCGATGGAATTCGGGGTTTTGGGCCAGTCTCATGGCAGCAGCATTATCGACCTGGAAAATCGGGGCTCGGTCCAATCTGAAACAATCTTTTAAGCCAAATTATTTCTTTTGCAGCTTCATTGCCTGCTACGATCTCAGCCTCTGTAGTAGAAATGGCCACCATAGCTTTGGCCACACCTTTGACTTTTCCATGAAATGGCTCCAGAGGCAAATATGATGATGACCCCTGATGTAGATCTCCGAGTCTTCGTGCAGCCACCAAAGTCAGCATCGCTGTAGCATTCGAGGATTCCCTTCTTCTGTTTCCGATAGACTATCCCAACGTTGATTGTTCCGAAAGTGTAACGGAAAACCCTCTTCACTTGTGCAATGTTTTCTTTTGCAGGATATTCAAGCGTTCTTGAAAGAAATCCGATGCTGAAAGCCAAGTCTGGCCAAGTTCCAGATTCCGAGAATCTGAATCGCTCCAAAATCCTTGTGGCATATCCTTGTTGACTAATTTTTAGTGCATTTTCTTGTTTTTTGATTTCGAGTCCCAAGAAGCACTCAGCCTTGCTTGAAACAATTTTGAACTCTGATTTTAACTCGTCCAAAAATTCTTCCAAATCTTGCGTATCAAACTGGACCAAAAACATATCATTTTTGGCTGTAACGCTCAACACTGAGCGTATTGTTTCCATTCTTGCGACAGAGCTAAAAGTTTGGTCGTAATCAATCCCTCGTCCCTGGGCGAATCCTTTAATGATCAAGCGAGCTTTGTATTTGTCGATACTTTCGTCGGGGTGGGTTTTGACTCGATAGACCCACTTGCACGGAAATGCTTTCGATCCTCTGGGGAGTCTTGTCAAGTTCCAAGTTTCATTCTGATGTAAGGAATCAATTTCCCTGTCCATTGCCTTTTTCCACTCGACGTTGCTGTTGATGGCTTCATGGAAGGAATCTGGACTCTCCGGTCTCTTCAACTTCGAACGATCCCTCAACCGCATTGATTGTGGTAGCAGAGCAAGGTTCCGATCCTCGTCCTCGCTCTTGTGCAAATCCGCGTCTTCTTCTTCCTTGTCTTCGTCCTCGCTCTGGTGCAAGCTCACGTCTTCTTCTTCCTTGTCTTCTACGACGTCCTTGGATCCAAAATCTTGAAAAGGTAGGTTGACGCCTGGTTCACAATTACTGAATTTCTCTTGAAATTTTACGTCCCTTGACACGACTACTTTGTGCTCTCATCGCCGTCGTAACCCACCAGGTACCCCTTTTCAGCTTTTCTGTCCATCTTTTTCCTTTTTTTGGTATGGAATGTGTACATAGCACGTCGATCCTACGATTCGAAGATGTTTGATTCTTTGTTTCTTGCCCAGCCAAAGTTGGTAAGGGCTCAGACCCTTCAATGAAGATTTGCCCGTCCTATTGAGAACGTAGACTACTGTGCTGACCAAGTCGGCCCAAATTGCTTCTGGAAATTTTATTTCTGGATTAGAATACTTGAAAGTCGCCATTTCGACTATCGTTCGATTATCTCTCTCGACAACACCGTTTTGTTCTGGAGTATGGGGAGCGGTGAGTCGAAAAGTTATACCAGCTTCCTGAAGAGTTCCTCTCACTCCTGCACAGTCGAATTCTCCTCCATTGTTGCTCAGGAAGTCTTGAATTGTGTGCCCTTGTTGCTTAGCGTGAGAAGCCATGTGTCGCAGCACGTCTTTGACCTCTGATTTCTGCTTGACGATGTACCCGTATCGAAACCTGGTGAAATGATCCCTAAAAACTACCAGATACGTCTTCTTCTGGAAAGAATCCTCAAATGGGCCGCAAACATCGCCTGACATCAGTTCCCCTGGCTTCATCGCTGGTTTCCTCGTTCCAAATGGCAATCGATGCGCCTTTCCACGGCTCGCAAAAGCTACTCTCAAGCTTGACTTGAATGCCCATTTCTCTTTTGAACATGTCCTTGATGTGGTTCTTGTCCTGATGTCCCCACCTCTCGTGGTAGAATTGGAGAATTGAAGTTCCTGAAGTTGCGACGTTGACATCGACGTTCTGGAAGTATGGGCTCGATCGCTGCTCTATAGAGTGTTCCTCCAACTTCTCTGGCTCCAACGAGGACAATCTTGTCGTTTATTTTGAGGGTGCACTCGGTTGCTGACGACTCAAAACGACTACTTGGATTATTGTCTTGGGCAGCTAAAACTGAAAAAAGGTTATTCGTTATATTGGGAACAAACCATACATTTTTCAAAGAAAGAAAAATAATTTTTTCATTGACAATCGTTTTGACTTTGATTGTGCCCTGGCCCAAAGCTGACAAGGTTTCATTTCCAGCTGCTCTGATGCAACTAGGATTCGAAATACTTCGCAGTTTTCACAATGTGTTTTGTTGCACCTTTGTCTATCCACCAGTCGACCTCTGAGTTTGCCTCTGCTGCAAACACGCTATTGTGGACTGAGACGAGAGTTAACGTTGGTTCTGCACAATTTCCTTCTTCAGCATTCTGGTATCTCGGCTTCGGACGACCATCCTTCTTCCATTTTATTCAGTTCCTGATCCAGTGACCCTTTTTCTTGCAATAGCGGCAGGTATCGAATCTCCGACCAGATGCTCCTGAATCCTGACGATGCTCCTTTTTTGCTGTGGTAGAAAAAGCCTCCTGGCTTTCCTTTTCGTCATTTTCTTTTGTTCTAAAATTTCTCTCAAACATGACAATTTGAAAGTCTTTTCTTCTTCTTTTGTCAAGAGCATCCAACTTTGACAAAACGTTTCAAAGGTTTTTGGCAAAATAGGTAGCGTTTTACAAACAAGTATTAAATCTGGCAGCTCAGTTTCATTTTTAGCCTTCAAAGCTTGATTTAAATCGTTCCATAGACTACGCAATTTTTCTATGTGGGTTGATACATCGTTACCTGAATTCCAAGAGAAAGCGAAAAACTCGTTGCATATCCTTCGCTGTTGCTTCAAACTGATTTTTTAGGGATTCCCACGTATCGTGTGCTGTCTCCTTGTCCATGATCTTCTGGTACACCCAGTCCGTGACCGCAGTGGTAATCTTGGATTTTGCATAGCTGTTGGCCTTACGAAAAAAGTGGCTCTTCTCCTTGTGCTTCTTTTCATCTGCTGTTGAGGCACCTTCTGACAATGGATCCGGTTTGACGATCTTTCCGTCCAACGCGTCGAGAGCACCGTCGTGATAATCTATCAGGTCCCTAATTTTTCTTTTCCAAATCGGCCAATCGATCGCGCCTGAGAGCTTCGTGGCACAAAATCAATCGTAATCGAGCAAAATGTACCTTTTTTCTTTTACTTTAAACTGAACAAAACGTTCCTGGGCCCATAACCTATTATAACTTTTACTTATTTAGCTATTTAGGCCAGTAAATTACCTATATTTCTTGAAAATCAAACTCGTGTGTTTATTTACTTTCTTCGACAGCTTTTTGGCTATAATTAGTTATGTGTTTATGCTTTGATTCGATACTATCGATATGAAAAGCGCCCTCCGACTTGGCGGGTATTTTTGAATTTGAAACATTTATCTTCAACATTTTTAAGTGTAGTATAAGTAGTTTTTACTAAAACTTTGAAACCATTTTCCATCGCCTAAGCGTTAAAATATTTGTGTTTATTTGGACGTTAATATTTTAGGCAATTTATAATGTATACTGTACATATGGGCGGTTCTTTTACAAACCAAATCTTGGTTTCATTTTTGATTTGCCTGAAACTTTTTTTCATGTACTTTTCGGAAAATAAGTAAACGAAAGTTGTTGGAAAATTTCTAGGAAAAAAATGTAGTTTCGGTCATTTTGATTGTATTCTCCTTACTCTGGAATGTAAGTTTATTTCATTAATTCAGAATTTCGAATTAAATTAACATAAAAAGGACGATTATATTATATAACTGCCATAGCACTATGGGCAAATATTCATTTTTTCATAAACTCTAGTTTTAAAGATAAAAATGTGAATTTTTTTATATATACTATTTAAGGTGTAATTTCGGTTTTTCTTGCTTTTTGATTCGGACCATTACCTTCATCCACCGCCCAAGCCGCATATAAAAATTCTTTGGCAGGGATTTACCAAAAATTGTATTCGTATTAGTAAATAATTTCGATTTTTGTTAATATTTAATATTTAAAAACAAAAAGATAACATTTACTAGGAAAGTAAAATAACGTAATGACCTTTTATAGAGGTACCCCTACGTTTATAAGTTATTCGCTTCAGAACTCCCCACTTGATCGTATATATTCAGTAAACGATTTAGGTGTTTTTTTGGACCCGAAGCTTAAATTTGACTGCCACATAATGTCGACTGTCAACAAAGCTATGAGTGTTCTTGGATTTATAAAGCGTTGGTCAAAAGAATTTGATGACCCTTATATCACCAAATTGTTATTTACCTCCCTTGTCCGTCCTATTTTTTAATATTGTTCTTCTGTTTGGAGTCCACAATATCAAGTGCACATCGACCGTATTGAGTCGGTACAAAAAAAAATTCTTCTTTTTGCTATTCGTAGTTTGAAAACGTAAGGCTTCCTTCCTACCAGAGTAGATTACTATGGCTTAGTTTACCTACACTTTAAAACCGTAGAATAATGCTTGGTACTATTTTTATGCAAAATCTTATTAACTTGTAATATTCCCGTTAGACTAACACGAAATTATTACCCTCTTAATTTGCCCTCATGTACATCTAATTTTAGTCTACACAAAATTTTTTAACTATTCAAAGGGTGCCTAATGGGTTAAGGACATTTTTGTGTCATTTAAACGGAATTGTGGTGTTCTTTTTATATAGGTGCCAAGAGTTTATATTATAAGTTCAAAATATGAGTAGATTTCACTTTCAAACCTGTCAAAATAAATATGCCGATATATGAAAATATGAAATTGTAAAATTCTGAAAGGTGGACACAAGTGGACACATCAAAAAGGTATGTGTCTAATAAAAAAATTTTGAAAAATTCAACTTTTAATTTTTTTGAAATTCGGTGATATATTAAAAGTGGTATATCTTCCAAAGTTTTGACTTTTTGAAAATTCTGAAGATGGACACATCGAAATTCTATATTTTCGAAACTGGTTGTGAACAAAAAAACTAAGGGGGATGGACAAACGATTCCCGTTTTCAAATTTTAAAAATTTTATTTTACCCAACCCAGCTTCATTAAGCTGCATGTCATTGTAGCAGTCGCTAACTCAACTAGGAAAATTCAGCAAATGTAGACGAGAAAACCCCCCAGCGCAGGCTCACCCCGAAAGTATAGGCCTACCACAAGAGAAATTTGCATAACCTGCAACCAATACACCGAAAAACATCCGATCATCCCAGGCGCATAAGAGGTCCACAGCGAGAAGAAGCTGCCATCCGCGTAAACCAAAAAAACCCAAAGTGCCCCCGTTTAAACCTTTAAATACCTAATCATAGCTCTACAAAAGAGAGATTAGAGAAAACCATCCCAAGGCGCTGCTCACAGTAGCGAATGTCTCCCACTTCCAATACTTCCATTAGAGAGTTCAATGTAAATGCCCAGGTAACTGCCAGCAGTCGGCTCCTCGTCTTTGTAAAGCACTGATCTACGAAGGTCCCCGATACTCGGCTAAAATCGTGAGAATTTAAGGAAAACCGCAGATTGCGTTAGTAGCAGGAGCATGTGGCTCAAACGACGATACAAATGTCGTAATATCGACCTATAAGTTAGGCCCGCCTTAGTTGTAATATTTTATATATGTTAGGTGGCATCGGTACAATCACTTCACAAGTTGGCACACCCATCCTTGACACACACCACCCATCATTTCCACCCATTGCTAATTTGCTAAATTTGGACAGATGATAAGTTTGCAGCGCCGAAGAAGACAAGAGAAGGAAGTAACAGAAGTAGTCACAGAAGCAAGTCGAAGAATCCAGTTGCAGAAGTCGTAATAAAGTTGAAAGTTGTCAAAAGTAGTCGCGAATTTCTGTCGGTCATTTAAAATCTGTTTTAATATCATTTACCTGTTCGGCTATATACTTAATCGTATTCATAATAAATAAAACTATAATCTTATAATAAATCTTACATGGGGGCTCAACCGATCCGAGCTAGTTAAATGAACTATGTGAAACAATTAACTCTTTGTGAAATTGTTTAAGAAGTTGTGAAATTATGATGAGAACAAATAAAATGAATAAAAATACTGCACAAAAGAATAATTCTACGAGAGCAAAGAAGAATCCTGAAAAACTTAACGAAGATGTGAAAACAGCACATTTCAATTAAATAGAAGGAGCATTGGCGAAAAAACATTCAATATAGGCGATCAAAGTAGTGAAAAAGAGACAACTATTGCAGAGCTCAAGCCGATACATACACAATCTCAACTTGACGAAAGTTTGCCATTAAAATCGGACGAAGTGGACCAAGAATTTACAGACAAAATGAGCAATATAGACTTGGAGGACTCACACACATTTGTGAACAATGGTGACTTGGCCAAACTAATAAAAATAATTGCAGAAAAATGAGAATTTGGTGAAAATAGAAGTGGTGTTTCGGTGGAAAGCTTTGCGAAAGTGGTTCCTAATTTTGACGGGGTCTCGATCCCCATTAGGCAATGGTTGCTGAATTTTGATGAAAACGCAGAAGCTTACGAATTAAACGAAAAGCAAAAATACGTCAACGCCAGAAACAAAATGAGTGGAACAGCTAAATTGTTCCTCGAAACGGTTGCAGTATCAAACTATGAAGATTTGTGTGAAGTTTTAATTGACGAATTCGACAAACAGTTAAGTAGTGCGGAAATTCATAAAATGCTAAGAAACCGTAAAAAACGCGTGTCGGAAAATTTCCATGAATATGTTCTCCAGATGCGAAAGATTGCAGCACTGGGTCATATCGAGGATCAGTCGATAATAAGCTATATCGTAGATGGCTTAGAGGTGCGTGATGACTTAAAATTTCCACTGTATAGTTCGACGTCATTTAAGGAGCTCAGAACTCGGTTTGAGTTGGCAGAGTCGGTAAAAACAATTCATTCAAACGTAAGCCGAATTTCGATCGCGCTGAAAAACAAGAAAATCCATTTAACCGAAAGCAACAGCATTGCTATAACTGTGGGTCCGCTATAGCTGATATAGCTGAGTGTAAGGGCGACCTACAATGCTTCAAGTGCAACGGTGTGGGCCATATTGCCAAACGTTGTCCAGACGTTAAGCCCAATGTGAATGTCGTGTTCAAAGAAAATCGCGTCAAGCAGGTGCAAATCGGGAAAAATAAAATGATGTGCTTGATTGACACTGGAGCAGACGTTTCATTGATGCGCAAGGAAAAATTTAAAAAGACTTTCGGTAATCGTGTACTACAAAAATCTTTTCTAAAGCTGTTCGGTTTAGGCAACGTCGCAACCTCAGTGCTGGGTGAATTTTCGGACGCGGTTGAAGTTGACGGACTTATAACTACGCACACGTTTCTAGTTGTTCCGGACGCAAACCTTAAAGTTGCCGTTTTAGTCGGATACGATTTCCTAGAGAAATTCACTATAACTCTAACTAGTAGCGGTTATACCTTTGCGGCGACACAGATGGAAAATAATGAAGAACCCTTCCAGTCAAATGTCTTCAACGTGGTAAGCTCTACCGAAGATTTTGATATAAACGTAAATCCCAAACATGCGACTGCTGTGAAAGAAATGATATACAACTACGAGCCGAAAAGTAACCCTGAAGAATGCACAATAAAACTAAGAATCATACCAAAGGACAGCATTGTCTTCCGTGAAAGTCCAAGTCGCTTGTCGATCCCTGAGCGAGAATTTGTTAGGATACAAGTAGAGAAATGGCTAAGCAGTGGTATTATTCGAGAATCGTGTTCAGACGTAGTTCTGGCCAAAAAAGAAAGAAGGAACGTACAGATTATGCGTAGACTATCGCAAATTAAATACTCTTGTTTTGAAAGATAGATTCCCCGTTCCCATCGTAGAGGAGGTCTTAGAGAAGATGCAAGCAGCCAAATTTTTTACAGTAATGGACCTAAGAAACGGTTTTTTCCATGTTGCAGTTGACGAGCAATGCCGAAATTACACAACATTTGTTACAAAGGAAGGTCTTTACGAATTTAACAGAGCTCCTTTCGGATTCTGTAACTCACCGGCCGTCTTCGTTCGATATGTTAACTATATCTTCCAGAAGAATAAATGATGGCATAATGGAGTTGTGCTTCAGCGCAGCAATGCATTAAAAACATGAAGATCGTCTTAAAGCAGGGTGAAAAGTTTGGCTTGGAAATTAAATGGTCAAAATGCCAATTCTTGAAGAAGAAGATAAGCTTTTTGGGACACGAAATAGAAAACGGACATGTTTGGCCAGGCCAGGAAAAAATAAAAGCTGTGAAAAATTTTCCTATACCCAAAAATATAAGAAGAGTACAGGCTTTTCTTGGACTGACGGGGTATTTCCGAAAATTTATCCGAGAGTACGCATTCATGGCAAGACCACTCACTGAACTCCTAAAGAAAGACGCAGAATTTAAAATCGATAGTTTGCAGATTCGAGCTGTAGAAAACCTAAAGGCGTCTTCAACAAGCGAGCCCGTCCTAAAAATTTTCAAACAGAATGCAAAGACTCAGCTGCACGTAGACGCGTCGAAGGATGGTTTTGGGGCAACACTTTTCCAGCAGCATGACAACAAGTGGCACCCTGTTATGTACTGGAGCAAGAAGACAACGCCCAGGAGGAAAAATTACACAGATATTTCTTAGAAGTGAAAGCCGCCTATTTAGCAACCAAAAAGATGAGGCATTATCTTATGGGGATCGAATTCGATCTCGTCACTGACTGTGCTGCCTTTAAGATGACAACAACAAAGAAAGACGTCCCTCGTGAAGTAGTACAGTGGCTTATGTACCTTCAAGATTTTTCCTTCAAAATAGAACATCGTGCTGGCACCAGAATGAAGCATGTAGATAGTCTAAGTCGATTCCCAGTCATGATCGTAACGTCAGAAGTGCAGGCACAAATTCTAAGGGCGCAGAAAAAAGACGAACACCTATCAGCAGTAGCAGAGATCCTAAAGGAAAAGCCTTATGCTCAATACACAACGAAAAATAACTTAATTTACAAACAGGTTTGCCGGAGCAGAGATACTTGCTATTCCAAAGTGTATGGAAAAGGAAATTATTCGAACTGCTCATAATTTTGGTCACATGGGAACAGAGAAAACAAAGCATGCAATTCAACAGGAGTACTTCATACCTCATTTAGACAAAAAAGTGACGGAAGTTATTGCAAATTGCATCGAGTGTATAACCCACAATAGAAAACTCGGAAAACAGGAAGATTACTTGCATTGCATTGACAAGGGAGATAAGCCGTTATCAACCCTCCACGTTGATCATCTAATAAAATGTTAAAAAATATACCTTGAGTAAATTTGGCAGTGGGATCAAATACCAAAAACCGCAAAGACACAAAACACGAAAAATATAAGAGCGCGAGAATCGCGAATTAATTCGAATGGAAAGAGAGCGCGAGAGAAATAATCTTTTATCGACTGAGCGTGGCTTGTGAGGCAATAACAACTATTACGAACGAACAGTTATTAATGTAAAGCAAGCAAGAGAAGAGAAATTAGAAGTACAGCAAGTACAGAGAGTGTGAGATTACACTAACAAACAGTTATGTATAATATAGAGCGGGAGAGTGGGAGAAAAATTACAAGCGTTTGGAAACGTGTAAATTACACTAACAAAGCAAAGAGATTAAACAAATCCGATAGAAACGTTAAAATAACTATAACCACGTACCCGTTTATTGTTATTGTTATTATGGGTAGCCATTTTTTGAAACCCTCAGCGTATCATCAGCGACAAGGGGACTGCTTTTACGTCTAAACCTTTCAAGGAGTTCTGTGCTGACGGAAAGATTGAACACATCGAAAATACTACAGGGATCCCCAGAGGAAATGGGCAGATTGAAAGAGTCAACAGGGTCATCATTTCAGTATTGGCCAAAATGTCTACCGCCGAGCCATCGAAGTGGTATCAATACACTTCTCAGGTGCAACGGGCGATCAACGCACACGTTCACTCTTCAACAAAATTTACTCCATTTGAAATTTTGTTTGGAGTTAAGATGAGAAATGAGTCAGATGCAGATTTGGTCAACATCCTTCAGGAGGAACTACTGTCAGGCGTTCAAGACGAGCGCAACCGAATAAGAACAGAAGCTAGAAACCAGATCGAAAAAGCGCAACAAACGTACAAGCCGAACTTTGACAAAAAAAGGAAAGGCCACCACGGATATCAATTAGGTGACTTAGTCGCTATTAGAGTAACTCAATTCGTCAACGGGAAAAAGCTGTCAAACAAGTTTATAGGACCTTACGAAGTCATCAACGTAAAGCGGAACGGTCGATATGACGTTCAAAAATCTGCAGAGTTCCAAGGCCCAAATCAGACGTCAACCGCTGCTGATTCCATGAAACTGTGGCGTTACTTTGGTTGTAGCGAAGACGAAGACGACGAGGACGAAGGGTCATCTGGGTCAGATGATGATCAGGATGGCCGAGTGTAAGGTGGCATCGGTACAATCACCTCACAAGTTGGCACACCCATCCTTGACACACACCACCCATCATTCCCACCCATTGCTAATTTGCTAAATTTGGACAGATGATAAGTTTGCAGCGCCGAAGAAGACAAGAGAAGGAAGTAACAGAAGTAGTCACAGAAGCAAGTTGAAGAAGCCAGTTGCAGAAGTCGTAATAAAGTTGAAAGTTGTCAAAAGTAGTCGCGAATTTCTGTCGGTCATTTAAAATCTGTTTTAATATCATTTATCTGTTCGGCTATATACTTAATCGTATTAATAATAAATAAAACTATAATCTTATAATAAATCTTACATATATATACCCATTACTCGTAGAGTAAAAGGGTATATTAGATTCGTCCAAAAGTATGTAACAGGTATAAGGAAGCTTTTCCGACCATATTAAGTAGGGGAGTATAGGGTAAGGTGACGAACAAATCGTTTTTTGAATGTAACTTTTCTAAAAATCAATATTTTCTAAAAGTGTAAAAGCAGAAAGTTGCTGACATCTTATGAGCACATTTCTGTAAAATTTGGATTCGAAATTCCAACGGAGCTAAATTCTACAGCGTTTAAAAAGTTGTAGGGTAATGTGACGAACGATTTGTTTTTTAATGTAACTTCCCCAAAAATCAATATTTTTTAAAAGTGTAAAAGCAGAAAGTTGCTGACATCTACTGAGCACATTTCTGTAAAATTTGGATTCGAAATTCTAACGGAGCTAAATCCTACAGCATTTGGCGTGAACCATCCTTTTTGCACTTTTTAAAAGTGCCAGATAAGGTGACGAACTAATAAATAGACATTTAAACTTGATGCAGATGTCTAAAACAATACGAAAAAGCAATAAAACTGCAGCAGGTAATGTTATTAACAAAATCAACGATAACAATTCAAATTCTTTGGATTCGAGAATCTAACGGAGCTAAATCCTACAGCATTTGGCGTGAACCATCCTTTTTGCCCTTTTTAAAATGGCCAGATAAGGTGACGAACTAATAAATAGACATTTAAACTTGATGCAGATGTCTAAAACAATACGAAAAAGCAATAAAACTGCAGCAGGTAATGTATTAACAAAATCGACGATAACAATTCAAATTCTTAAATAAAAAAAGTTCGTCACAATACCCTACAAAAATTTCGTCCCGATACCCTACGAGGTAGACTTTGAGCAAACACGGTGTCCCTTTCAAAAGGGCAAAAGAAAAAAAAACGCCAAGTACCAAAAACTGTTAATAAAGATTTCATTTATACGTGCATATAATAACCTTATTTTATTTTCCACTCATCTTCGCTCTGGCACTGCTGAATCACAAGTAAATTAAATAGCTTTTCTAGTTTAGGCACCACATTTTTAGCGAAAATTACCTCACGAAGAAATTACGGGACTTATTAATATTACTATAAATACATTGTCAACACGATAAGGGAAGACGACTACATTTATTTGGAATTCTTGTTGTGACGACATATATGAGATTCGACGAGTTCGTCACATTACCCTACACTCCCTTATATATTATTCTTGATCAGGATCACTAGCCGAGTCGATCTAGCCATGTCCGGCTGTTCGTCTGTCCGTATGAACGCTGAGATTTTGGATTTGATTGACCAAAATCGGAACCCCCTTGAGACTGCTTGCTTTAGCTGAGTAACGGGTATTTGATAGTCGAGGCACTCGACTTTAGCGTTCTGTCTTGTATTTTTCTGTTTCTTATTGTGAAAATCGGCCATGAGTAAATGGCTGCGATAATGGTGATAAATGTGCAAAATTACAGGTAATAATCAGTGAAAAGAAATAGTGTCTAATAAACATATTTGGTGGCTACAAAATCCAAGAGCATGTGTCTTAAATAACCATCATTGCCATTACCTAATCATGCAAATTACCTAATGTCGTGTGTTACATACAAATAGTCAATGGCTAAAAACAAATTAAACATAATTCTCAAATATAATACATAAAACCTAAAGCCCAATATCCAAAAATATAAATTGTTATCCAGCGAAAGATCTTTCGACGATGGAACAGCAAAATCGTAAGTTTTAAGTCTTCCAAAAAATTCTCCAAGTACAATTTATGGCTGCTTGCAAAACAGTTTATTTTGTTTATTTTGGATGTATGCTGATTGATCATTTACCGTCATTTTTAGAAAGCGTGGACATATACGCACGGGTTGCTTCTTCTTTGAACACAGATCGCAAACTTTGGGTATCGGAACTACTTGAAAGAATTTATTCTTGGCAATTCCGTCATCCAATGTGTCTCTTTGGGCTGGACATGTAGTGAATGAGCAGACCGGATGCTATCGATGGCCTCTAGAGTTCGATGGCGCTCAGTTAAAAAGGGATTAAGCTCGAGCCAAGTATGAATTTTGGCTTTATTTTAGATGGATTGCTCCCAAAATGAGAGCGTGAGCTTTGGTAGCTTTGTGGAGCAAATGTGGCAATAGTTTTAGGGCAGTTAAACACAACCTTGAATAGTGTTTTGTAGTTTCATCAAAGCATCTCCAGACTATTGTGATATGGATTACAAATTGAACAATGTTTTTAGGTTGCTGTTTACCTGAAATCGCTTGTTTTCGAAACGTTAGATTTGTCCAAGCTGAGCGGAAGCCATTATTGGTGAGTGGGGACTTTGAAACTATATCATGAGCTTCGCCACTGTTTTCTAGCAGCGGAGCGGAGAGTAGCGGGAGAGTTGGAGAAGGAGAGCAAAGGGCAGTGCAAGCGAGCGAGATATGGAAATCTGGAGATAACGGTCGCTCGACACTGTTTAAAGAAATTAAACGCCCTTTTGGAGTGAACAATATCTATTGCTTTGTTCGGTTTTCCTTAAAGAATAAACCCCACCAAAATAATTCGGATTTTGATGACCCCAATAACAAGAAAGGAAGTTTATCGGCTGATCGTTCCTATTCTATTTGAAATTACAAAAATGTTAAATTTAGATTTGCAACAAACAAAATTATAGCAGTTTACGGATTATTTTGACATTAATTGATCGATCGTTTCTATGACAGCTATATGATATAGTCATCCAATTTATGTTAAATTTAATTCGAAATTCTAAAATAATAAAATAAACTTATATTCCAAAGTAGAAGAGAATGCAATAAAAATTATCAAAGCTATAATTTTGTTTCTATTAATTTCGCTTTAATTTTTCGATCGTTCCTATGGGAGCAACATGATATAGTCGACCGATTTTTTTTAAATTTAATTCGAAATTCAGAACAGTTAAAAAATTATATTTCCAAGAGCATAAGGTAATATGTCAAAAAACACATAAGTTATAATTTTTTTCAATTATTTTTCCGACTATTCCTATGGGAGCTATAAGATATAGTTGTCCGATCCGGCAGGCTCCGACTTATATACTACCTGCAAGAAAGACGACTTTTGGTAAATTTTCATCTTAATATCTTAAAAACTGAGGGACTAGTTTGCGTAGAAACGGACGGACGGACACGCGTGGCTAGATCGACTCGTCTAGTCATGCCGATCAAGAATATATATACTTTATATATATACTTTATACGTCTCCTTCACTTCTGACTGAAATCATAATACCCTCTGCCAGGGTATAATAATTTGGCACTGCGGACTTGCAACTTTGCACGGCATTTTGAAGTGTACGAAATTTTCGGCATAAAGAAATGGAAAAAATGCCGCACAAACAAAAGGAATTAAATAATATATTAAATGCCGTTTCGTCGGATTAAATCGCTTTTGGATTTAGACTTAAAATCATACAACAAATTGAACGAAATGGGGTTCGAACAACTGGCTGTATGACCGGCAAAATAATAATAGTTGGAAATGGAACTCAGCTGAAGCGGTTCAAGCCACCGTAGGCGATGGAGATAATCTTCGGATAAACCTAGGAGTGGAAATCCAAAGATCCGGTAGAAGGATCAAAATGTAGGGGCGGGGGTGGCTTCATTGTAGAATTTGGTAAGTCCCAGGGCTGAAAATCCGCGCGGAATTATATATTGAAAACACGTGAGAACTTTCGGGTTATTGCGCGACGTGCGACTGTTTATTTGGGCCCTTGTAAATATGCCCTAATCACATGAAGCTTAGCTTAGCGGCTCCAGAGCGGAGCGTAGAGTTGCGGGAGAGTTGGAGAGGGAGAGCGAAGCGCAGTGCGAGCGAGCGAGATGTGGACATCTGGAGAAAACTGCCGCTCGACACTGCCTTTCGAAATTAAACGCCCTTTCGGCTTGAACAAAGGCCTTTAAGCGAATACTTGAGAGACGTCGAGGAACATCGCACTAAAATATTCCAGATGTTCGAAGGCTGTACGAATTTCTGATGTTATCCGGCGACTTGCTCGATGGTTCCGTCACTTTCTAGAAACCCTAATTGATGTGTCAGGACTAAGCTTTGCTCTCTTAAATATCACTATGGACGGCAGTCCACGTAGTGACGAAGCGCACCAGGAGAATGTGCGAAGGCGACTACTATATATACACGAAAAAATGAAAATCTGCTATGATGGTCCGATCATAATGAGTAATACACCACATTAAAGGTATTGCTAAAACCTTAAGGATTGAATACCAACCCCTCAAGAAAATCAATTGGTTTGGTAGAGAGAGCGGTGAAAGTGTAAAAGTGAAAATTTAGAAATTTGGATCTGTTGGGGAATATGGGGATAATTGGCCCCCGCACTACGTTAGTTGTATTCCTACTGAAAATACGCTTATTATGAGTGCCGAAAAAATAAATTTTAAAAAGTGTATTTAATCATGTGTGTAATCATCTTTCGTCACAAATGTTGATATCAGAACTGCGATCGTCACTAGTTTTTTATCTCGATAAGAGGGGTTTTTGTTTGATGGTGTTATACGCGTGAGCTGACAATTAGTAATTTGGACAGCCACGATAGTTAGCTTATAAGCAATAATTAATGGCCTGTGCGATGAGGGAATTGTGTGGTCTTTCCCAGGCTTCATTATCATTATAACCACAGAATTTTTTCATTTTTTGGGGAGTAGCCAAGTTTTGTGATGCCGTTAAATAGTTTGTATATAACATCCACTGCGCAGTTTGAAAGCTTAATTTTCTTTTTTGAGGGTATTAGGTCGCCCCCAGGATTCTTTTGCGGTTTCAATTGCTTCCTAATGACACTAGCAATTTCAGGTGCTGGAAACAAGATCGGGTTAATTGCAATCTACGGGCTAAGCCGTGCTAGTTGAAAAGAGCTTGTGGCGGCGTTTGGCTGAAATACATTTCATAGGTGAAAGCAAATGTTTCGGCTCTGTATTCGTCGCTGCGAACCCAAGTACCCGAGGAGTTTCTAGGCGGAGAGCTTAGATTTGGTGAACTTTCCACAAAGGATGTTTTGTACTGGTCGGCGGCAGTTTCTCTGCGGGTTGCTTCATTTCAGAGTTTTTTCGAATGGGGCGATCTGCAGAATGACCAAGCGAATCTTAGGCGTCGTTTTTCCCGTACTAGTTGTTCGATTTGCAGATTAGTTTTGAATTGGTTGCTACGCACAATTGTTTTTTTTGTGTTTAGATTTTGGCTGCTGCCACGAGTACTAACTCCAGGGCATCAGCACAGAAGTCGATGCCATTCTCACGTACTTACGTACTTTTTGTACTTTAGCCAGTTAGTTCTATTCGAGGTCAGCCTGGAGGGGTGCTCGATTACTTTGGTGCTTTGAAGGAGAGTTATTAAAACAGGCGAGTAATCCGATGATAAGTCCGATAGCGATTTGGCGCTTACTTAATTTCTTGGAATGTTCTTCGTCACAGCGAAGTCAATTAGGTCAGTTGGACAGTATGTGGGGGTGCCAGGGGAGACATAATCGAGTTTGTTGCTCAAATTTATAATTGCTTCATAGAGTTGCCTTCCTTTAGGGGTCACAAGTCTTGATCCCCAGTGCGTGTGCGTCTCCTCCTGCTATAAATCAATCTCCGAGTGAATTATTGAAGTCCATGAATTGCTCTTACAGCGGCTATAGTGATACTGCCGTTGCCTGCTTGTAGTTTTATATACGTAGACTGCAAATAATTGGTTGCAAACCTCCGATGAAAGTGGTGATTAATGCTTTCTCTGATTAAGATTCCGGTTTCTCCGTGGGCCTTACCGTCCGAATGATCATAACTTGTGGCACCTAACCGCCTGGGGGCGCTGTTGCGCTCACTGACAAAAGGTATCTGCTACGGGTTTTACTTCAAGACCCCGTATGGATCGTATCATACATTCCCGGGCTTGTGCTGCCAATCCTTGGCAGAGTGACTTGGAAAGCAAGCGAAAACACCGTCAGGGTGAGCACTGGGGAACCAAAAAGGTGTTAAAGGTCATGGAACCTACTATCAGCCAACCCCGCCGCCAAGGCGGCGCACCTCAAAATGGGAGCAATGGCAACCGAGCAGGAGCGGTATAACTCCCACCGGAAAAGCCGTGGGGAAACTCATGGCCACCGATGGACCCTAACCGTGCACATCATCCACTCGCCCAACAATCCGCAATGCGTCTGCCCCATAATAGGCGGCTAAGTAGGCTGCGTCTGCGCCATAATGGCCGGCAGTAACTGAACCTGGCAAATCCACGTAGCGCCTGACCCACAGTGGGCGGCTGCGTGGTCTGCGTCTGTGCCATAGTGGCCGGCAGGAAAGGAACCTGGCAGCAGGTATAAAATGCAACCCGGGCAACCCGGGAAAACAAAAATGCACCGCCAGTGGCTCACTTGGCTGACGATGCATCCAAAGCAACAAGCCACGAGTTATTCGCCCTCTCCAACGCGACGAAGATGAGGAGGACCCCACCTACCCAGCTTGCTACACCACAGAGCAGTGCTCCGGGTTTACCTAGCGCCAAGGTCCAGGTCGACTCAGTCTCGACGTCGCTCCAAAGAGAGCCAGAGAGGAAAGCAGTCCCTGCGGAAGCAACACTCCTGAAGGTGCCAAAAGAAGCAAAGGGAACCTCCGGAACATAGACGAGATCGGAAGAATCCTGGATGACCTGCTCTGTCAGGTCATTGAGAAGAAGCCAGTCCAGCGGACGATCAACGCGTCTATAAAGGAGATGTTGGCAAGTATGAAGAAGCTGCAACAACTTGTCTGCACCCAATTAAGCGAGTTCCCCAGCAGCACTATGACCTGCCGCTGCCAGCAAGACCCAACAGCAGAAGGCCACCCGAACCAGGAGAAGAAGACCCCGGAAAAAAAGGACGATGGCGGTTACCCCAAACTGCCTGGACCATCTGGAGCGACCAAGCAAGGCATAGACTCAACCCAGTGGAAAAAGGCTGAGAAACAGCGAGAGTCGCCGAAGCCCAACAGGCCGCAGCCTTCGGTCCCCAAAAGGGACTGGACGGATGCTAAGAGTCGAAGGAAAAAACCGAAGGAGCAAAGGAAAAAGCGGGCACTACGAGACGCAATTCTGGTCAAGTGCACAGAAAAGGTGACCTACTCGGAAGTGCTAAATCTCATCAAGTCTGCATGGCATCAGGAAGACAGCAAAAGGGGAGCTCTTGCTAACCATGCAAAACCCCGCCGACCCGGCAACCCAGGAGGTCCAAGAGGCAATGAAGACAGCGCTCTCAGGCCAAGCAGAGGTCCGGGCGATGCAAGACACTGAGATACTGGATATCGACGAGTCGACTACAGGCGATGAAGTCCTAGAGGCCCTATACTCCTCTCTGGAAGAGGACGTAATAGTACGTCCAGATTGGACTACGTCCGAGCCAGCCGTGGTGGTCATACTTTTAAATCATATTTAAAATGTAATGCCACAAGATTATCTTTTGAATAAAAAAAATTTTCCTGAAGGAAACCGAATTAGTTTTGGACCACTAAAATACTAATTGGGTCAGGACAGTTAACTAGTTCAAGTTATGTCCATTTCCTTGTAACGGACTGGTCCATTTTTCATAGGCTTGTCATCTGAAACAATTAGTCCATTTGCTACTAGTTTTGCAGTAGTGGCTGTTAACCAATTTACAGTTACAGCTGTTAAACTACACTAAAAAAAATTATTTTTTCGAAAAATATAAAAAATTTATCAAGTCCATTAAATTATGGATTTTACTTGTACTTGAATATGTTTAATTTGACGCTTTCCTAATTGGTAGCTTATTGAAAGCCGCGGTCCCGTAAAGGAATTATGCCAGTTTATCTGTAATTAAATACGGCAAATAATAAATAAATGAAATTAAAACTAACTTACTTTTTTCAAGGCGAGTCGCCCTCTCTAGGACTTGAACCGTGGACCTTTGGATTTGTAGACACACTAGCTGATTGAGCCATACACGCATCACATTTTGTATAGCACTAACGAGGTTTATAAATTTTAGTGTGATATATTTTTAAAACAGTTATTTTGTACATATATATTGCCTACGACAGATTAAACTAAGTTAAAAATAAAACTAAAGCATCACTTAGCAAACAAAAAACAAAAAAATAATTTACAAAGACTGGGGATTGAACCGAGGACCTCGACTGTTTGATTTGTTTGGTGTTAAATTTTCCAAGACATTTACACTCTAGGCTATACTTTTGGATCATATGTAGTTTAAGTGCAACTAGTTAAATTCCAGTTGCCTTTTAACTATATTTTAACATGTATTTTTTCTACCAATTACATATTTGTGGAGTTTTTCTAGTCCGAAAGGCATCAGTCCGAGAAAAGTTGTTTTTTTTTTACTAGTTTTGTACTATTTATTTTTTCGACTAGCACAAATTGTCTAGACCCCAACTAGTTGTTTTTTAGACTAGTTCGCATTTTTCCTCCAGGGTTATGTCAATCGAATAATCCATCGTTGTTTTATTGCAACTTAAAGTTCTATAGGAACGAAACAAAATTATACCGTTGTTAATTTTTATTGTATTCTCCTCTACTATGAAATATACCTAATCTAGCTTCAAAACTGTGGGTGCCACCGTTTTTCGCGGTTTGCGGGCGTTAGAGGGGGCGTGGCACAGCGACGTGAAAAACTTGCGCTGCATATTAACCCCTAGAATCTGCACGCAAAGTCCCAATCTTCTAGCTTTTATAGTTTCCGAGATTTCAGCGTTCATACAGACGGACAGACAGACGGACAGACGGACATACGAACAGACGGACATGGCTAGATCGACTCGGCTAGTGATCCTGATCAAGAATATATATATACTTTATATGGTCGGAAAAGCTTCCTTCTACCTGTTACATACTTTTGCACAAATCTAACATACCCTTTTACTCTACGAGTAACGGCACTACAACTGAACAGAATCCCCCCTGCTGATTATGAAAACTACATACGAGTTCAAATGGGTCCAGAGCTTAATTCCGCGCCGCGATTTTAAATAAGTCCACGAAATCCGGAAGATCTTCAGTTTAACAAAATTAAAGAGGTGCTAATTAACCACTTCGATGGAAAGGGAAACACGTTCGCTGAGAGCTTTAAATTCAGGCAGATTCGTCAGGAAGCAGGAGAATCCGTTGCGACATATGTGCTGCGTCTGCGACAAGCAGCAACATATTGTGATTTCGGATCTTTTCTAGATAGAATGCTAATGGAGCAAATGCTGTTTGGAATGGAGTCTCCCAGTATATGTGACGAGATTATTTCTAAACAACCAAGAACTTTCACAGATGCTTACGATATTGCTTATTCCAGAGAACTTACGCATCGATTCACGGGGATAGTAAATGCATCAGAATCTGTATTCCACGAGACAGCAATCGAGCCAGAACCTACAAGTTGGGATATTCACCAGTAAAAAAGAAAATAGGAAATACATCGGGATACACGCAGATGAATTCTTGCTACGGCTGTCGGGGCCAACATCTTCAAAAGAATTGCAAATTCAAAAATGAGAAATGTTTTTTGTGTGGCATACTGGGACACATAAGAAAAAGGTGCAAATCTACCACAATACAAGTCACTGACTCCGAAGCAGACGAAAATGAGCAGGTGCAAGTATGGCGCCAATGTAATAAACTGAGCACGTCAGGGAAACACGGTAAGAAAATGATTCAAATGCAGATCAATGGGAAGGAAATAGTAATGGAAATAGATACCAGGGGCTCCATGTAGCATCATAAATCATATCGAATTTCGGAAGAACTTACCTACAACACGCCTAACAAATACGAACCGTAGATTTACGAGCTACACTGGTCACATCGTCAACTGTATAGGTCGTGCAGTGGTCAGAGTGAAACTAAATCTGTATGTAGTGGAGGGAAACTTTGACACATTATGTGGACGAGAATGGATTTCACAACTCGTGCAATTCGCAATTCAACGCAATAGAAATACGAGCAACAGACTTGAGCACAGATGAGATGTTGCGCCTTTAACAATTACTTCTACAATATATAGATGTTTTCAGTAAAACAGCGGGCATGTTTAAGGGATCACCTGCAAATTTCATCTCAAAGCGGATGCCAAGCCGATATTCGCAAGACCTTTGCACTGAAGGATGCTTATGCCAAGGAGATCGAATCAAAAATTGCGGCAGGATTTTACAAACGTGTCGAATTTTCAGAGTGGGCAATGAAAGTGATTATCGACGAACATCCCATCCCGAGAGCAGAAGATATCTTTAATAAAATAAGAGGAGCCACAGTATTCGCTCACTTAGATGTAACGGATTCCTATTCACTCTTGCCTATCGACGAAGAATTTGGTCACGTGTTGACATTAAACACTCCGACGCATGATCTAATTCGCCCAACACGTGCAGTCTATGGCGCTGCAAATATACCTGCAATTTGGCAGCGTACAATGGAATCTGTGCTTCAAGGCATTCCGAACATGTTAAATTTTTTCGACGATATCTTGATCTACGCTAAAAATGTGGAAGAGCTTCTAAAAACCTTAGACAAAACATTACGTAAGACCCTGGGATTCAAGCTGAATAGGAACAAGTGCGTATTTTCCGCCCGATCGATTGAGTTTCTAGGTCAACAAGATCAGAAATCGGACAAAGCCATCCTTTATGCACCAATGTTGAAGACAATTAAGGACGTACAACTGTTTCTCGGAAAATCAGCGTACTACACCAACGTTATGCATTTCGCGTATGGCAAACTACGCCGACTTTTTGGCTAATTTTCACTTTGATGTGATAGCAAAAAGATCCAAGGAAAATTGCAATGCCGACTACTTGTTCCTTTTGCCTGTCGTGGAAAAAGGGAACTGCGATGAAGAGCCCGATGCATTTGACAACTTTGTAATACGCTAAATTAGACAGCCACCATTAACATCTGCTAGAATAGCACTGGAGACAAGGAAAGAAGACCATTTGGGAAAAATAATTCAAGCGATCGAAGGGGGCCAATGCCTCAAGCAATCAGGATATAAAGCTCCAGAACATCACTACCAAATCTCATCTGGCTGCCTAATTTACGAGCAAACTGAAGAAGTTGGTACTAGAAGAACATCATGGTGTTAAAATTAAGAGCATTGCTCGTTTGTTTACATATTGGCCGGGGATTGATAAGGACATTGAAAACATAGCCAAAGTATGTGAGGCTTGCGCAAAAAATGCTAATTTTCCGCCGAAATATTCGCAGCATCACTGGAAATATCCGAAAGCACCCTGAGAACGCGTGCATATCGACTATGCTGGACCATTCCAGGACAAGATGCTATTAATAATCATGGATGCTTACTCCAAATGGCTAGACGTGGCAGTTACAAAATCAATCACAGCGTCAGCTACCAGCGCTTTACTGGATAATCTTTTTTCGAAGTTTGGAGTATCCCAGATGATATCTTCCGATAACGGAACCAATTTTAAATCTGAGGAGTTCAACGATTTTTTGACAAAAATCGGAGTAAAATACCATAAGTACACCCCGCAACGAACGGACAAGCTGAGCACAGTGTACAAACCGTCAAAGGTGCCATCTAATTCGCCCTGACGAGCCCCAGATCAAAATAACACATAAGCAATCAACAGAATACAAGCAGACATTCCGACGATTTGTTTCAGGTCAGAGAGTCTACTATGCGACCTACAATCCGCGAATGGATAAGGGGGTGCCAGGGAAAATTGTCAAGAACTTAGGTGACCTTCATTATGAAATCGCCCACAATAACAGAATCTATAAGCGACATAATAAGGAGCGCACTGGAAGGTGACAATCGGGAACCACCTCCACTACCTACGGGAAGGATGAGGAAGTAAACAACGAAATCCTCCCGATTAGCGTCGAAGCGAGCCAAAGCATCAGTACTCCACACAAGAACCACCTTGGCGAAGATCCAGACAATGACCACAATGGAAGGAGTCTTGAAGCCAGGATACTCCTCAGTCGGCGCTAACACCACAACAGATCCTTCGGCGATCCACCAGAGTATGTATACCGAGAGTAATATTTTCTTTATCACCCTGAGAGGGGAAGAAATGTTATGTTTAAAGGAATGGCAGCCCTTTTCATTCCGACAAGATCACTCTGTGGATTAATCGTGACGTGCCGAAAAAATACATTTTAAAAAGTGTATTTAATCATGTGTGTAATCATCTTTCGTCACAAATTATCAACATTTGATCACTAGACAACTCAATCTAGCCATGTCCGTCTGTCCGTTTTTATGCGAACTAGTCTCTCAGATTTAAAAGCTATCGCGATTAAACTTTCCCAAAAGTCTTCGTTCTATAGCTGAGTAGTTACTGTTAATTTTTGACAATTTAAAATCAAAACTTAAAGTAAATCAAATGGTACACAAAAAAAGGTGATGGGAAAAGTTTGGAAAACGTAGGGCTATCAAGAGCTTATGGTCAGAAGGAAAACGGCTTTACACCGAAGGGTCTGTTCGGAGGCACAACAAACTTCGAGAAATGCGACGAAAACGAGCTTTATCAGAAGATTGAGGAGCCGTATATTCACATCAAGTGTTAAATAGGTGTTACAAGACGTATTACACGTCAATATTGTCTATTGAAACATAAATCGAGATTATACAGATACGTCTATTGAAGATGCGTCTACGAAATGCAAGAGTATATAATCTTTGTTTCCTAATCTCATCTGTCTTGGAGTGCCAGTCATGGCTCACAATGCAATTGTCTCTTTGCCAAATAAAATTAGGCAAGACTGAATAATCCGGCTGATTTACACAATCCAACCGCCTTAAAGCCGCGAAACGGTGAAGCTGTGACCTCAGCTTAGCACTCCGCTACGAATTAGCGAGCGGTGAACAGAGAATGAATATGAAACGAGGGGGAAGAAAATGTGGTGTGGTGACCAAATAATAACCATAACCTCTAAAAAATGTGACGGGCTGTTGACACGTTCACATGTGGACGTGGTACCTTGATAGTATCGCTTGATAGGGGATCGCTTTGTTTGCCACTGAGGAACAAACACCCACCCCGAGCAAACAAATACTCAAAAGAAACAGCTAAGAAAAACACCCACCCAAAACAATGAATATGCAAATTTTAATTTAGGTCATGTTTATTTGGAAATTTGTAACATGCTTTTCTTGTACACTAAATATGATACCATTAATTTAAAGGCTCCGTCTCGATGATTTTTATAGAAAAAGAAGGCACACGCATCTTCCCCCTCGTTTTACCCCATTTTCTAAATATATTAACGATAACCCGTCACACTTTCTTCCCCCTAGTTTCACCCGAAATAAATCCACATGAATTAGAACTGTGGTATTATCTATATAGGCAACTGGTACAAAAGCAATAAAATAAAATATACTTACCAAACAAATATCCAAAAAAAATTCCCAACACATCCAAATATTATATTTAATACTCAATTTATTTGAAATATAATTGTTATTCGTTTAAACTTAAATGTTATACTAACAAAATATAAACATTTATATATTGTTCAAGATTTACATTTACTTTATTTTTTATTACTCATCACATTGCACATCACATCACAACTTACTAATTAATTAATTATTTTCTATCGTTAAATCTAAAATCGTCTTTTTTCGGGGGTCGGGGGTTAATTCATTATAAAACATTTCAAGTTCAAGTGACTTGTAAAGTAAATCGTTTTCAACATTTTACATGTCTTTTTTTTGGAAGTTGAGTAAAGCCTTTTGTTGCTCAGTCTGGAATTCAAGATTTTCTATTTCATCTACCTGTCCCCCCAAAACAAGTGACTCTCCCTCAAGAAATTGAACATTTGATATTAAACCCTTATGATGATAAGGGAGTGTAGAACATTTTTCAGCCTCAACTTTTCTCTTCGTATCATTACCATCAAGAATTATTTTTGTTATTTTGTAAGTATTTATGTTATGCATTTTAGATCTAAAATCTGACATACTGCCATACATTCGTTTTTCAGTAAAAATAACCTTTTTATACCCTTGCAACGCAGTGAAGGAGACGTTTCCGACCCTATAAAGTATATATATTCTTGGTCAGCATGACTAGACGAGTCGATCTAGCCATGTCCGTCGTCCGTCCGTTTCTACGCAAACTAGTCCCTCAGTTTTTAAGCTATCGAGCTGAAACTTTACCAAAAGTCGTCATTCTATTGCAGGTAGTATATAAGTCGGAGCCAGCCGGATCGGACAACTATATCATATAGCTCCCATAGGAATAATAGGAAAAATAATTGAAAAAAATTATAACTTATGTGTTTTTTGACATATTACCTCTTAGAAATATCTTTTTTTTAACTGTTCTGAATTTCGAATTAAATTTTAGAAAAATCGGACGACTATATCATATAGCTCCCATAGGAACGATCGGAAAGCTAAAGGGAAATTAATAGGAACAAAATTATAGCATTGTTAATTTTTATTGTATTCTCTTCTTCTTTGGAATATAAGTTTATTTTATTATTTTAGAATTTCGAATTAAATTTAACATAAATTGGATGACTATATTATATAGCTGCCATAGGAAGAACCGATCAATTAATGTCAAAATAATCCGTAAACTGCTACAATTTTGTTTGTTGCAAATCTAAATTTAAGATTTTTGTAATTTCAAATAGAATAGGAACGATATGCAAGGGTATATAAACTTCGGCTGGCCGAAGTTAGCTTCCTTTGTTGTTATATTTTTCAATATCTAGATATTCTAATACTGTTCTCGTTACTCCCTTAGATTTCATAAACGATTTCTCTATAGAATCAACTTTATAACAACCTTAGGACGGAGACCAACAAACTCTGACATTGGTCTACCATGAAGCTCATCTTTAAAAACACCTAATACCGCTTTATTACATATTTTAAAATTATATAATTTTGCTCTTTCTTCGGAATGTCCAGATGTATCAAATTTGAATTCTATATCATCCCGAATATCTCTATAAAAGTCATCAGTTTTAATTGTATAGATGAAGGAATCTGTATCCATGTAATTTAATCTTATATTATCTTGAAATTTTGGTTTCATATACTGATAATGGAAATTATAGATGTTCCACTTTGATAACTCTAATACTGTAAACCCAAGATACATGGGTTTATCGTATACCTATGAAATTCCTCTCAGTTGAATTGTATAGAAATTATTCTCTAGTTTTGTAGCACTTTGAAAATTAAATTTGGAAATTAATGCTCGTGAACATAATTTCTTACGACCACTTTATTAATATTATTATTCTGTGGAGGTTCCTAATCACAAACTATTTTAATGCCAACCCGTTCCACGATATTTTCGAGGGTTTTACCGTAGACTGCATTATTTAATAATTTAAAAAAATCTTTTTCAAATGAATTTTTAGCTTTTTGGCGATATTAGGTGTTAAGCTCTTAATGTTTTGAGCCAAGGTTTTTGCTCAAAACGTATCCCTCTATGAGTGTTCTTTAACTGCAACCCATTAAGCAAACATTGCTGTAAATTTTTATAATGAATGTTCTAATTTTTTTTATTTCCGAGGTAGGCAATTAATTTTTTTATTTTTTCGCTATTAGTGGCTAACTTTTTTGTTAAAACGTATATATAAACGGTAAATAAACGGTAAATCGTTATGTAAATCATGGATACATTTTCAAAGGATTTACGGAAATTTTCGAAAACGTCAGTTAATAATAATACATCAGTTTTTAAATAAATCTCTAGATAATCCTTTAGAGATTTACAGGAAAATTGTATCCAAACTTTAACAGCATGACTATAATCCTCTTGAGAACATTGCTTTTCAGTAAACTGATTATAAAATATGTCTCTTGATGGTAAACAAGTTTCATCTAGTCTATGCTCTGAATCAAGATATTCATATGGGAATACACCCTTCTTCCGCAAAAGCCTAAATTCACTTTTACAATTAAAATATGATCTGCTAAGGCATCTAGACTAGATGACATAATCCAAATCTAAATGTGTCTAGAAACCTTATCTCAAAACTGTTTCCACATTCATTTTCAATGTTTTTCATTACTGAAATGAAGTGCTCCTTGTTTTTGGGAATAACTTTAATTTCTCCAGGTATAATTGTCTATTCTTTGATAAACAAGGGACAATCAGACTTGGAAAAATTGTGGAAGAAAACTGGGATAAAATGAGACGTTTTCAATTCTAAATTACATTTAGAATGAGCTACAGGGGTGCAATCTACCTGTATAATGACAATGATCTCGAACTCTATCATTCGCTAAAGCCTTTTCACAATTATGACAATTGAGGGCATACTCAAAATCATATTCGTCCTCTGGATTCAATACTATGGTAAGAACTCTACTCAAATACTTTGTATGAATAGTTTTTAAGTTATTTACAAGGGAATAAACAAAATTTATAGCTGAATTACCTCCCGTTTCCATTACGAATTTATCTAAACTAGGATCATATGCACACTTTATATGGTACATGTTCATTTACATTAAATAGCTTAGGACTTACATCAACATTTTTACGACGAAGTATGCACTCGAAATCTGCATACACTGCGAACGGAACTTTTAGTTGATGACGCAGTGCCGTATACTTCAATGTCGATTTATATGGGTTTGGGAGAGTGGCAACCTTTCCAATGAAAAGCTCCATGTGACGAAGTGCGCGACTTGCACTTGATAAAAAATGTAAGCAGGTATTGCAAAACCATGTCCGTTCCTTATGTAGACTTTTTTGTGCAGTCATTAGTCTATTAAATAAAAGAAAAATAAAACAAGTAATGTAACATAAAAAGTAATAGTAGGTCTATAACGAGAAAAATTCATACCTTGAAATCTGTCCGAATCTGTTTTCTTCCAGAAAGAGTATATTTATGTGAGTCGGCCTTTTTACTCCAGATTGATAAAGAGATCCAATTATACTTTCACTTTCCTCGTCGTATCCAAAAACGTTAATGCTCAATGTAACGTTTTCTTGTATGAAAATGTTTATGTCCTTTATTTTGAGTGGGAATGTCAACCCACTGAAATCCAAATTTATTCCAGATGTTAAAACAATTTGTTCCGCACTTATATTAACTTTATATGTGTAGCATATACTAGGGTTACTTGTTATCTTTGTAAGTGCCGAAATCAAAATCCATTTAAAACAGTACGAGTCATTGTCATTTTGGACATTAATTACTATTATTATTAGTTGGTCTGAGTGATTGGTGAATATATGGTTGTTTACGCCGCTCCCACCGCTCTTAAATCCCCCCGCTCTTCCAGTGCATCTCTTCTCCCGTTGGAATGCCTAATCGCCCGCTCGCGAGTCCAGGCTCTCCGACTCCCCCGCTCTCCCGTACTGGACGCTTGCGGTTTCCAGGCTCTCCCGCTCCCTGAAATCTCTCCACGGCGCTCTGAAGCTCAGCGCGCAATTAGCTTAAGATCAGTTATCATTGAACAAGTGAAACTAATACACGCCCGGCCGGTCCGCGCTAATACCGAAAAGTCATTTCGTGTTTCCTTTTTCTGCTTTTCGCACCGCGATCGCCAAGTGCTTTCTTTTCTCTACCCACAGCTTGCCATCGGCTACGTGCAACCCGCTGCAACGCCCGCCAAGAAGCTGCCTCCGCTCGTGAAGAAAGACTTGCGGCGCCCCCACATCTTCAGTGGTCTAAATCCGAGTGGCTTGTAACAACCTCCATTTTGCTTTGGAATTGTTTGGTCTCCGTTTTTAAGTCATCATATATTCCACAAAAAGCTCAAAATTAACTTTACCGGACATAAAGCTTTGAAGCACATTAAATAAATGAGATTTTAAAGCATCTCCTCCTCCGGGAATCTTAATTCCTCTCCTTCATTAACATACATATAGTGAAGGATTCGTACCTTGAATCCATCCGAAATCTTATTGATTCTTCCATCCAAAGGTTCCATAGCATTCCGCTTGTGTTCCTCGGTGATTCCATTGTACGCCCACCGGGATGAAACGACGACACGACTCGCAATATTATTGGGCTTGGTTATTCACTTTTGGTTTTTATACCCTTGCAGAGGGTATAATGATTTCTGTCAGAAGTTTGCAACGCAGTGAAGGAGACATTTCCGACCCTATAAAGTATATATATTCTTGGTCAGCATGACTAGGCGAGTCGATCTAGCCATGTCCGTCTGTCCGTCCGTCTGTCCGTCCGTCTGTCCGTCCGTCCGTCCGTTTCTACGCAAACTAGTCCCTCAGTTTTTAAGCTATCGAGCTGAAACTTTACCAAAAGTCGTCTTTCTATTGCAGGTAGTATATAAGTCGGAGCCGGCCGGATCGGACAACTATATCATATAGCTCCCATAGGAATAATCGGAAGAATAATTGAAAAAAAATTATAACTTATGTGTTTTTTGACATATTACCTTATGCTCTTGGAAATATCATTTTTTTAACTGTTCTGAATTTTGAATTAAATTTTAGAAAAATCGGACGACAATATCATATAGCTAGGAACGATCGGAAAACTAAAGGGAAATTAATAGGAACAAAATTATAGCTTTGTTAATTTTTATTGTATTCTCTTCTACTTTGGAATATAAGTTTATTTTATTATTTTAGAATTTCGAATTAAATTTAACATAAATTGGATGACTATATTATATAGCTGCCATAGGAAGGATCGATTAATTAATGTCAAAATACTCCGTAAACTGCTATAATTTTGTTTGTTGCAAATCTAAATTTAACATTTTTGTAATTTCAAATAGAATAGGAAGGGTATATAAACGTCTGCTTGCCGAAGTTAGCTTTCTTTCTTGTTTTTTTTTAAAGAGTTACAAATGTAATTAATTTATAGATTGTTTTTCAATTTTATTGTTTTTACAAAGTCACTTCACAAATTTAAAAACAGATTTTTGTTTTTATTTTTTTAACAGTTCGTAATGTACTTAATTTGTAATTGTAGTTTCATTGTTCTCACAAAGACACTTAACAAATTGAGGTACAGTCGTTGATAAGAACGCTTTAAAAGGAGTAGTTCACTTCAAAAAAATTTGATTGTTAAATATTGTTAAATATAACTTTGAGGTTAGATTATTAGTATAAACTTAAACTATAGTTCGTAAAATAAAAATTAGAAATGCAACGATTTGATTGTTTGACGACAATATTTTCTCAAAATTTAAGATAAGAAATTAGACTTGCAATATTTTCATTGTTTGATTCCTTCGAGTATTTGATGGCGAGGGAAAGAAGGTGGTGGAAAAAAACAGAATTCTAAAAAATAAAGAGGGGTGAAAGTGATCAGTGCCTAGCAACCAGGTTGTTGACTACTCGGTTTCTAAAACTTAGCATTTGTCTAACTAAAACTTCTCAAAGGGGATGATTGCGAGGGAGGGATGGGGGTGCAAGAAAGCAGAATTCTCAAAAATAAAGAGGGGTGAAAGTGATCAGTGCCTAGCAACCAGGTTGTTGACTACTCGGTTTCTAAAACTTAGCATTTGTCTAACTAAAACTTCTCAAATGGGATGATGGCGAGGGAGGGATGGTGGTGGTAGAAAGCAGAATTCTCAAAAATAAAGAGGGGTGAAAGTGATCAGTGCCTAGCAGCCAGGTTGTTGACTACACGGTTTCTAAAACTTAACATTTTCTTAACTAAAACTTCTCAAAGGGGATGATTGCGAGGGAGGGATGGTTATGGAAAAGCATGACCCCCCATATGAAGAGGGGATTAAAAAAAGAAGCAACTGGGAAGGAACTTCAGTTCGAATTTAAAGTCCACTGGATTCTTGTTAGAGCCATCAGCAGCAGCAACGTTAACAAAACAAGAAAACAATACAATATTTAAACAACAAAGCAACAAAACAGTTAAACAACACAAAAGAGTTAAGCAACAAAAACAGCTAAACAACAATATGAATAACAATAACAACATCATCATGATTATGATTTTCCTCAAAGAAAATGGTGATTTCATTTTTGAGGAACATCGGCAGACCCTTAAGATGATATTCTCCAAAATTCAACGGATGGAGGAAGTTGGTGAGAGAAAATCAAAATATGGCGTACATATGCTATCATGTCCCTGGGCCGACGATGATGTAAGAGAGGGCCCGGATACATGTCAATGCCACCAGGCACCATACCTTAGGATTAAAGCTATTGATTTAATAAACAAATACAATAAACTAAAGTTTAAATTTAAAAAAATAAATAATTAAAAATTAATCTATATTTTTATAATTGAAAAACGATAAAAAAAAGAAAATATAAATATATTTTAAATTCAAATTTGTATCTTCTTTTGTTTGGGGGATGGGTTATTGTTTTCAGCTATTTCTTTTCAGTGTTCTTTTGCTATTGGGGTGGGTATTTGCTTTCAGCTTTTTCTTTACAGTTAAAAAAAATTCTAAATATGTTTTTCTAAAGATTTTCTAAATCTATTAACGGACACCCGTCACGCTTTCTTCCCCCTCGCTTAACCCCATTTTCTAGATATAAGCAACGGTCACCTGGCAACTTATCACCCTAATTAGGTGATCACCCGTCACGCACCCATTTTCTTTACTAACCCCCACACCTGTCAACTTATCAACCTAATTAACGATCACTCGTCACGCACCCATTAACTTTAATTACCCCGACACCTGTCACCTTGACCTAATTTATTACCCTAATTAGCATAATTAAATCCCTAATTAGCATAATTAATTAATTAATTAATTAATTCCACTTTACGATCCAGAATCCCCATTTGTACACTACTTATTTTGTTTGTAAGACCCTTGATTTATCGTTTGTATTTATTTCGTTTGTCAGACCCTTGATTTATCGTTTAGTTAAAAATATAAAACGCGTCCGTAAGACCCTCGATCCGTCGTTCAGTTAAAAATTGAAAATGCGTTTGTAAGATCCTCGATCAGTTAAAAAAAAAAACACACAGTACCAACAATACCGAACCAACAGCAGCGGCATTAATACCATAAAAAACTGGGAGCAACAACATAAGAAAGATAAATAAGAAGGAAACTACCCGAACACCGGCAGGGCCAAAAACATTTTAATTTAAAGAATTAAATTCATTACCATGAAAGTGAAGTGCCCATTGCTCATTCAAAAATTTAAAAAAAATAAAGAAGGAAACTACACAAACACCAGCAGCGGCAAAAACATTGTAATTAAATTCAATACCATGTAAGTGACTCCACAATTTTCATTGATATTTCGTTCCGACTTGCTTAACCCGAAATATTATAAAAGTAATTTTGAGAATTATCATATAAATAAAATAAAACATTTAAAAATTCAAAATCACTTTTCGGCTATTTTCCACAAAAAGGCTCTAACGATTTCTTTTTAAATTTAAAACTATATAGCCCTTGAGAACAAATTCTTATAAAACATTTTCAAGGTATAAGTCTAATATTTAATTTAAATTCCTTGAAAATACGCCTCGCCGCCAATCACCCCATAAATACGATTGTTTTAAACCGCTCCCCTTAGGAAACTTTTGTTTTTCGTTTTTTTAAAAAAAAAACCCTCTAGATTAGCGGGATAAAAACGCTAATATTAGATCCTAAGGCAGAAAAATATTTTGTTTTTTTTATTGTTGTAATATCCTAGCGTAAACTTATTAATTTTGCGCCAGACACTTTGACAAAAAAGTGCTTTTTACATTTAGATTTAATACTTAAAAGCTAACAATTTTTAAATCAATAAATTACAGAACTATTAAACATTTAATTCTTATATACTATATGGATTACTTTTTTTTTATTTTTTTTTGATTATTTTATTTGTTTTTTTTTACGTTTTTATGATTTTTACATAATATTACTGATTTCTACTTTTATTTTGCTTTTATAAATTCTTTAATTCTTTAATTTTAAATTAATGGGGGACATTGTTCCATAAATGGATGCTATTAATAAAAAACTGTCTCTTTGAACAAAGCGTTAAAGTACGAGGGCATAGATAATTATTCGTTCTTTGGGATGTAGCAGGAAATTGTTTCCGATATAGGTAAGACGGTTCTCGAGTTGTCACAATCTTGTGAAAGTATACCAAAGTTCTAAAATCTATCCAGTCGGTCAAGTTAAGGTCAAGAATTTTATAAGTTAGATGTGAAACATGGTCATAACGTCTTAAATTAAACACATAACGGACAATTGCGATGAAGGCAACTACTAGTGTGCGCGTATCACGCACGTCACAGTGACCAAAAATTTTTATCTCATAAAAGAGAGTGGGTACAAGAATAACTTTAAAGATTAATAATCTTATTTGTTCAGGTACAAAGGATTTTGATGCTGAAAGCTGACGCAAGAAACCATATTTGCGACCAGTGGCTTTACCTATATGCTTGCTCCATGATAAAGTTTTTCTAAAGGCTATACCAAGATTTACAACATGATCTTCGTCCTAAGAACTGTATTATTTATATAATTTTGGGAGAACACATCTGTCGATCACCCTTTTACTGATTACGATACACTTTGATTTTTTTGTGTTTATTCCTAAGCCGTTATTGTTAGCTCACTTCTCAATTATGGATAACATTTGGTTACTTATACTAACACACACACATTTATATCCTTAACAGGGTTACTAACATAAATTTAGATATCATCAACGTAAAGGTGTACTTCACATTCACACAAGACACTAGGTAAATCATTCACTTAAATAGAAAACAATAATGGCCCTAACACAGATCCGTGAGGTACTAACCTTGTAAGTTGCCTGAAGGTGGAAATATTCAATCCAGAGACTACAGCTTCTACTCGATCTGTTAAGTAAGATTTAACAAGCTTGACCGCTGTGCTCAAAAAGTTAAAAATATTTTGGAGTTTTGCACACAGTATGTTGTGATTCACCGAATCAAAGGCTTTGCTGTGATCAAGAAGCGTCAAAAGTGTAAAACAATTTTTATCAATATCTTCCACAATATCAGTAATGGCTCTAATACAACTTATTTTCCTCCGGAAACCAGACGGTTTATCGTGTAACGGTGAATTGTCGTTCAAAAAAAATTTGTATTTGGGAGGACATAATGTTTTCAAAAACTTTTGACAGGAAAGGGTCTGAAGTCATTATTTGGTTTCGGAATTGAAAGAATCTTTGCTTTTTCTCACTGTAATATAAATTCCCTATGAAGGGAAAAAGGCTGCACTATTTTTAAAGATTTTACCTAAACAAAGATTTCCATTGTAGCTTGCCGAAAAAATAAATTTTAAAAAGTGTATAAAATCATGTGTGTAATAATCTTTAGTCACAAATGTTGATATCAGAACTTTTGTATGTTGAATGTATGTAGTTTTTTACCTCGTTAAGAGGTGTTTTTGTTTGATTCCAAGAGTCTAAAAAAAAAGACACAAGTTCAGACAAAATGTTGTAACATTTTCGAGAAAGAAATAAAATACAGAAGGAACAAAATTCTTTGTTCTTTGTGTTAAAGAAAACATATAAGAGATAGTAAAATAGAAGAATTTTTAAACGAATTCCAAAAGCGCAGTAGCGCGAAAAATTTGCAGGAAAATCCAAGCAGTTCAAAGAGCAGTTGCAAGGGCACTCGCTACTCAAGAAAGAAGTTTCGAAAAATTCCTAGACGCTCAGAAGCGCTTAGATGGTGTAATTATACATTTTTTAGGCGTAACTCCATATGAAAGAGGCGCTTGAGAAATCTAATTTTTTTTAAAGAAAGCGGAAAGTGTTTAGGTTTCGTAGTTTGACGAAGAGTCATAAGAATATGCCCAAAACAAAGTAGATGCACTTCGTAACTACGAGCAACCAACCGCATTATGTTAGGTTGGGTCACACGGAGGGCCCTCACGGACGGGGCTACGCATAGGCCAATGTGGTCCTTAGTTGTCCGATTAATCTGTATGAACCTTGAGATATTTTATTAGGTTTTAATGTCCACAAGGATCGAGGTGTATTTCGCGAGGTTTCTTCTTCTTGCTCGTGAGAGGCAGGCAGTTGCAGATAAGATGTTCCAGATGTTCGATAGCCCGTCGTTTATCGCATTTCCTACAGGTGCGGCTGTTCAGTAATCCGATCGTAGTTGCGTGTGATGCTGTGTGGATTCCCACTAACAGTCTGCAGTCTTTTCATGGAAGATGCAGTACATACTGCCTGAGTTTTTTATTGCGTTCTTTGCACATTGTTCTTGCAATTCGGTAAGTCTCGGTATTCCTCCACCTGCTGTGTGCTCGCGTTTCCGCCTGATTCTCTAGGGCGCTTTGTAGCGTTGTCAGGGAAACTGGCACGTTCTCCGTTCTGTCGTTCGTCAGCTCTACGCCCTCCTCCGTGCTTAGACATATTTCATACAGCCATGGGGTGATCCGTTCCTTGGTCGCCTGCAACATGGCTGGACATATTCCATTAAGTGCTGGTGCCTTATAGCCCGCAAAGCAGCCCAGTTGATTTTCATAGGTGTTATTTGATTGTTTGGGGGGCGTTTTTTGCCAGTATATCATCCAGGACATCCGTGCATCCTGGGAAGAGCGATTGCATAAGTGCTGTTAGGGCCTCTTTACTGCCCTCAATCCACTGTCCGTCGTCCCGCTTTAGCTGACTCTGTATGGTAGGCTGCTTCGAAAGCTGCTTCCGAAGTCTAGCTGTTTCCGGGATGCTCTCGATGCTAGATCAGAAGTTTCTCCACGAGCTTCCCTGTTCCCTGCGTGATTCCTTCTTGTAGTCCCTAAGTAGGATTTTGTAATTCTCGTTGATGATCTCATTGTCTGCCTCTTTGGCGATTTTGAAGAATTCTCGGAGGTTATTTCTTTTGAGTGTCAGTTCCCGATCCCACCATGGTGGCTTCGTCTTCATCTTTGTTCTTGATGTCCGGCATGCTGCGTGATACGCATCCAGTAATTCCTTGGACAGGGTCTCTAGGGACGTTTCTATGTCATTCACGGATTTTACTGCGCCCGGGCTAGTCGCGAGTTTTGAGGCCACTCTCCTTGTAAACTTTTCCCAGTTCGTGTTCCGGGGGTTTCAATAGACAGTTACCTTTGGGGTACTTTTAAAATCGTATCTTATCTGAATATACCTATGGTGTGAGAAGGATGGCGTTTTTAGGACCCTCCATTCGGAGACCAAAGTACTTTGCCCCTTTACAAGTGTTATATCTAGCACGTTTGACGAGGTGCCTCCTACGAGAGTGTGTTCCTCCCCCACGTTTGCTATGTATAAATTAGTAGATAGAATAAAGTCTAAGAGTGACTCACCTCTGTCGTTGATGTCGGTGCTTCCCCACAAGCTGTGGTGTTCATTGGCATCTGCACCAATAAGGAGTTGGTCATACTTTGAGCCGAATCCCACTAAGTTGCCCAGCTCTTCTGGTGGCGCCGGTCTAGTGTGTGCCATGTAGCAGGACGCTACCAAGAGGCGCTCGCTTTCTAGCATCACCGTAGTCAAGTCGTCAGAGATGTAATGAGGCATAAGGTTTGCCTGGATACCCTTCCGCACAAGTACGGCGCTTCTGTTCCTGCTTACCGCTGGTGAGTAGAATGTTTTGCAGAGAAATTTGGAGATAGTTGGTCAGAGTACTCGGCCGACCACAACTTCTCTCAGCAGTACTTTCAATCAAAGCAAACCTATCTAAACCACACATTCCAACCCAATCCCATATCTCTACCCGCGAGGCAGCTCGACCTAAATTTTACACAACTGGAATTACAAATAGCAATCCAATCGGCAAAGGGAAAAAGTCCCGGTTTTGACAGGATATCGTATGCCATGCTTAAAAACCTACCATCAGCTGTTAAAGATAAACTGTTAGAGCCCTTTAACAGAATGCTTCAAACAGGATCCTATCCACATAACTGGAAGACAACCACGGTAATCCCTATACCTAATCCTAATAAAAATAACCAAGATACAAATAGCTTCCGTCCTATTTCACTTCTCTCTTATATATATATATATATATATATGATGGACGTTGATGCACTACGAGCAGTACAAACAAATGGCCCAACGATAACAGGCACGTGCTTGTTACGCGCGGGACCCTTTATAATTTCGGGCAAAAATGCGAGTTCGCAAGGAAAATACATAAAACAAATAAATACGGGACACATGGCTACAACTAAGATTGAAGCAAATGAGATAAAATTTTAGTTTTTAATACAGGGATAGAAGTTGAAGTACAAATTAAATGATAAAGATTGTTATAATTAGTACAGAGAACGCGAAAGGCCTCATGCAGACTAAAATTAGATGTACATCAAGGCAAATTAAGAGGGTAATAATTTCGTGTTAGTCTAACGAGAATATTAAAAGTTAAACGGTTTACCAGTTCTACTGAATCAATATCACCTCTTATAAGATTTTGCATAAAAATAGTACCAAGCATTATTCTACGGTTTTCAAGAGTAGGTAATCTAAGTAATCTAGGAAGGAAGCCTTACGTTTTGATCCCAGTAACAGTATAACAAACTACGAAGGGCAAAAATAAAATTTTTTTTGTACCGACACAATACGGTCGATGTGCACTTGATATTGTGGACTCCAAACAGAAGAACAATATTCCAAAATAGGACGGACAAGGGAGGTTAATAACTATTTGGTTCTTTTGACCAACGCTTTTTAAATCCAAGTACACTCATAGCTTGGTTGACAGTCGACATTATGTGGCAGTCAAATTAAAGCTTCGGGTCCAGAAGAACACCTAAATCGTTTACTAAAAATATATACGATCAAGTGGGGAGTTCTGAAGCGAATAACTTATAAACGTAGGAGTACCTCTATAAAAGGTCATTACGTTACATTTCAGGCAGTTCATATTTAAGAGGTTATACTCACACCATATATGAAAGTTATCAATATCTGATTGTAAGCCAAAACCAGACTCAATCTTATTATATGTCAAACAACGCTTAACATCATCAGCATAGAAGTTGAAATACAATTTAAATGATAAAGATTATTACATTTAGTACAGAGAACGCGAAACGGCTCTTGCAGACTATAATTAGATGTACATCGGGGCAAATTAAGAGGGTAATAATTTCGTGTTAGTCTAACGGGATTATTAAAAGTTAATAAGATCTTGCACAAAAATAGTACCAAGCATTATTCTACGGTTTTAAAGTGTAGGTAAATTAAGCAATTGTAATCTAATCTGGTAGGAACGAAGCCTTACGTTTTGATCTCCCAGTTCAAACTACGAAGGGCAAAAAGAAGAAATTTTTTTTTGACTCTAAACAGAAGAACAATATTCCAAATTAGGACGGACAACGGAGGTAAATAATAATTTGGTTATAGGTTAGGTTAGGTTACACGGACGGCCCTCATGGACGGGGCCACGCATAGGCCAATATGGCCCTTAGTATGAACCTTGAGATATTTTATTTGGTTTTAATTTCCACAAGGATCGAGGTGTATTTCGCGAAGGCAAGAAGTTCGTCTGGTTCCCCGCTGGAGTCGTCTTCTAGGGATGCCAGAACTGGAGCATCGAGGTATATTGTTCTTGCTCGTCAGAGAGCCGGGCAGTTGCAGATAAGATGTTCCAGGGTTTCGATAGCCCCCGGTTCATCGCATTTCCTGCAGGTGCGGCTGTTTAGTATTCCGATCGTAGTTGCATGTGATGCGGCCAGACAGTGGCCTGTGAGGATTCCCCCTAACAGTCTACAGTCTATCCGAGGAAGATGCAGTACATACTGCCTGAGTTTTTCATTGCGCTCTTTACACATTGTTCTTGCAATTCGGCAAGTCTTGGTATTCATCCACCTGCTTTTTGATCGCGTGTCCGCCTGGTTCTCCAGGGCGCTTTGTAGCGTTCTGAGGGAAACTAGCAAGTTCTCCGTTCTGTCGTTCGTCAGCTCTACGCCCTATTTGCAAGAACGTCAGTTGTCTAGTTGCCATCGATGCCCTGGGAACCCAATAGATCCGGTGTTATTAGATCGTTTGGGGGCGGTTTTCGCCAGCTGCTATATCCTGGTGCGTGCTGGCGTCTAGGACTTCCGTGCATCCTAGGAAGTGCGATTGCATAAGTGCTGTTAGGGCCTCTGCACTGCCCTGAGTCCACTGTCCGTCGTCGCGCTTTTGCTGACTCTGTATGGTAGGCTGCTTCGAAAGCCTAGCTGTTTCCCGGACGTTCTCGATGCTGGAGCAGAAGTTTTACCACGAGAATCTCTGTGCCCTGCGTGATTCCTTCTTCTAATTCCTAAGTAGGATTTTGTATTCCTCGTTGATGATCTCATTTTCTGCCTCTTTGGCGATTTTAAAGAATTCTCGGAGGTTATTTCTTTTGAGTGTCAGTTCCCGATTCCACCATAGTGGCTTCTTACTTGTTCTTGATGTCGGGCATGCATACGCATCCAGTAATTCCTTGGACAGGGTCTCTAGGGACGTTTCTATGTCTTTCACGGATTATACTGCGCACGGGCTAGTCGCGAGTTTTGAGGTCACAGTCCTTGTAAACTTTTTCCAGTTCGTGTTCCGGGGGTTTCTATACACAGTTACCTTTGGGGTATTTTTTCAAATCGTATCTGAATATACCTATGGTCTGAGAAGGATGGCGTTCTTAGGACCCTCCATTCGGAGACCAAAATACTCTGTCCCTTTACAAGTGTTATATCTAGTACGTTTGAGGAGGTGCCTCCTACGAAGGTGTGTTCCTCCCCCACGTTTGCTATATATAAATTTGTAGGTAGAATAAAGTCTAAGAGTGACTCACCTCTGTCGTTGATGTCGGTGCTTCCCCACACGCTGTGGCGTGCATTGGCATCTGCACCAATGAGGAGTTGGTCATCCTTCGAGCTGAATTCCACTAAGTTGCTCAGCTCTCCTGGTGGCGACGGTCTATCGTGTGCCATGTAGCAGGACGCTACCAAGAGGCGCTTCTCCTCGCTTTCTAGCATCACCGTAGTCAGGTCGTCAGCATGGATACCCTTCCGTACCAGTACGCTTCTGTTCCTGCTTACCGCTGGTGAGTAAAATGTGTTGTAGTTTGAGGACCCTAGTCCTGCCACGATATTGTCGACGGGCTCCTTGCTCCAGGGCAATAAGGAGCACCGCCGATCCGATTATGAATTTTGAAGATTTATGAAGATTGAACTGCAGCACTCTGAGAGTCATGGAGGGCTGGCTCATCACATTATTCAATGTCGAAAAATTCCTTGGATTAGCAAGCTATAGGTGTTTTATTAAGGACTTCGCGTCTATTGCAAAACCTATAATTGACATCCTAAAAAGTGATAACGGCAAAGAGGGTGCTGCAAAACCTATAATTGACATTCTAAAAAGTGATAACGGCAAAGAGGGTGCTGGGCAATCAAAGAAAATACCAGTTAACTTTGATAAAAATCAGCGCCAGGCATTCAAGAAGCTTAAGAATGTTCTCGCGTCCGAAAATGTTGTTATTATACCCAAATTATAAAGAAAACGTTCGACTAAACGACATATGCTTCGTCTTTCGGTTTGGGAGCAGTCCTATCACAGGACGGAAAGCATAAAAACCATGATATCACGATCTTTAAAAGGCAGGGAACTAGACTTTGCAACGAATGAAAGAACCTAAATTCTAAGGAACCTAAAGAGCCTCAAAAACTACCAATATGGCGTGAAAAATTTGAGCAATTTTTTCTGACCATCAACTTACTTTCGCCGTCTCAGACCGCGATCCAAAAACGCTTTTCTTAGTTCTGACACGGCAGCCCTTCACCTTGCCAGACTAGGGTATGCCTTGTCCTATTCCAAACGCGGCGAAGTTTATGACCTTTTCTGGCCAAGACTGCAATTTCCGGTTTCGAAGAAGCCCATTTTGGCGGCGGAATAGGTACAAATCTAGCAGGAGGAGCAGGCTTGTTGGATCTTGTCTACCAAAACCTAAGCAAACGAATTAAAGTCATCCGTAGTGACAAGCGGAGGGTTATTTTCAGTCAAAGCAGTGAGTCTGGCAGTGAAACTTTAAATATACTCAATGGCGTGCTTGGACATCACGCTCGGTAGCATTTGCAGCGTCGTCGTCGTCACTGACATCATTTGATCAAAACGTTCCAGTAGCTTTTCAATTGCCGCCTCTTGGGCTCTTACAGCAGCATCTTGCTGCTTTTGTAAGTTTTTATTAAAGTCCAGGAGCCTGTCCTGAGCAGGTTGTTCTACCACATAGGCCTTAGTAGCATTTTCAAAATTAGGCTGGCGTTGTAGTAATAACACTACAAGTGAGCGTTAAATTCATAGGAAATTATAACTATATATTATAATAAGCCGTGTCTCTTCTTTTCACGGTGAAGTACAATCTCGATGTGTGTGAGTGTGAGTGATGTGACCTGCTTTTTACTGTGTAAATAACACTTCAAATTGCAACAAAATCATTAAAATGTCTTATTTTTAGGCTTTTTAAGGCGAAGAGGAAGAAGCTCCCTATGAAGAAAATTGGAAAAATTACTATAAATTCTGAAGGCAAAGACCAAATGTTTTTAAGGTGTTTAAAAATCTTAAAACACACACATTAAAAAAACACAAAAAAACACACAAAAAAAAAAAAAAAACATGTATGTATCTATGTACTTGCGTGTGTATGATTTTTTACACTTTTCTCTATTTTTTTATAAAATGTTCTGTTTCAAAAGCAGAAATTACAATTTCTTTAAAAAGATAAAAACTAATTTTAATTTACAAACCAATTTATTTAGCTGAACATGAAATAGTATTTAAAGTGCTTAAATATGGGTGTATTAGAGTTTTTTCTTCAGTCTGTCGTCTATGTGAATAACTAGCAAGGTCGCCCGCAGCTTCGCCTGCGGAATTATAGATTAAAAATTTCATTTTTTATGTTATGCTTCTTTTATATTGTTTTTTGCAACTCCACAGTTTGTCAAAAGTTTGAAAACAATTCGTCTTAGGGAAAACTTCAAATGTAAAACTAAAATTTAAAGCCTCGTAATCTAAAGGTCGTGTGTTCAAATCAAAGTTCTAGACAAAAATTGAGTTCGCTTTATTTTTTTTTTACTTCTTTTAAAATTTTGAGAGGCTGGGGAATACTCATTTGACATTTACCTAAAAATAGTTTACAAAGTAAAAACAAAATAATTATGTCAACATCATTATTGGCAAAAACTGAGGTGAGTTTGAACCCACGACCTATAGATTTTGTGTAAGTACAATATAACCATCTGAGCTACGCTTTCACTTATCAGTTTTTTGGATTTTAAAAATAAAAACAAATTTTAAGGAAAACTTCGATTGTACAACTTTCACCAAAATATAAAGCTCTTCTCTTCTTCTCTTGTGTATTACTCTCTCTCGGCCCTTCTACGAAACTTCAACGAAACTGTAGGAAGTCAGCAAATAAACGTCTAAAAATCACGAAATTATTACTATTTGAGCTGGGCTTTAAAGAATATAAATTTAAAGCTGCGTATGACCGTATGATTTAGCAAACAGTAAAATTGTTTTATGTACCGACTCAGAATTTAAACATTTACATACGAATTTTCCTTGAAATTAGCTTAAAGGGAATTGAATATCTCCACCGATAATTTAAAATTTAACGTTTACCTAAAAGAATGAAGCAAAAAAAATTATCAATATATTCGCATTTTTAGCCGCGCAATTTGGTGCTTTGTACCTGTGGTATTTTGCCCTTGCCTTTGCACGGTCACACTAAAGGAACGTCTGAATAAAAGTAAAACAACAACACATATGTGGCAGCCTATGACGTCACAATAAACAAAACGCAAAAGGAATAATTGGCGACCTTGGCAAGGGAGGCTTAATTTCAAACAATTTTAAATGCAGCTGCGGGTTTTTGCGGGTATCCCATAACATTATGAACAGCCCATTTTTAAACCATTTTGACAAAATGTATAACAAACAAGAGGGAACGCTATAGTCGAGTGCCTCGACTATCAAATACCCGTTACTCAGCTAAAGTCAGCAGTCTCAAGCAGGGCAAACCAAGCAGCCGCTTCAAAAAATTAAAAAAATTTCTTCTACATTTCGGTAGGCGTTAATAACCCAAACAAAATTGCGTTTACACTTTTGCTCTAGCTTTAAAACTATGGGCGCCACAGCTTTTCGCGGTTTGTGGGCGTTAGGGGGAGGGGGGTTTCCAACTTTGGTCTATCAATATGTATTGATGAAACGAATACACATTGCTTTTCCCATTAATATAGCTTCAAAAATGTGGGTGCCACAGTTTTTCGCGGTTTGTGGGCGTTAGAGGGGGCGCGGCACATCGGCGTGAAAAACTTGCGCTGCGTATTAACCCCTACAATCTGCATGCCAAATCTCAATCTTCTAGCTTTTATAGTTTCCGAAATCTCAGCGTTCATATAGACGGGTGCCAAGGTTTTTAGCGGTTTGTGGGCGTTAGGGGGGAGGGGGGTTTCCCACTTTGGTCTATCAATATGTATTGAAGAAACGAATACACATTCCTTTTCCCGTTAATCTAGCTTCAAAACTGTGGGTGCCACAGTTTTTCGCGGTTTGTGGGCGTTAGAGGAGGCGTGGCACATCGGCGAGAAAAACTTGCCTGCGTATTAACCCCTAGAATCTGCATGCCAAATCTCAATCTTCTAGCTTTTATAGTTTCCGAGATCTCAGCGTTCATACAGACGGGTGCCACAGTTTTTCGCGGTTTGTGGGCGTTAGAGGGGGCGTGGCACATCGGCGTGAAAAACTTGCGCTGCGTATTAACCCCTAGAATCTGCATGCCAAATCTCAATCTTCTAGCTTTTATAGTTTCCGAGATCTCAGCGTTCATACAGACGGACGGACGGACAGACGGACGGACAGACGGACAGACGGACAGACGGACAGACGGACATGGCTAGATCGACTCGGCTAGTGATCCTGATCAAGAATATATATACTTTATATGGTCGGAAACGCTTCCTTCTACCTGTTACATACTTTTGCACGAATCTAATATACCCTTTTACTCTACGAGTAACGGGTATAAAAACTAAAAAAAAAAAAACAAATCGAATTTTGGGGTAGTTTTGGTCGCTTATTGTTCCCATTTATAGCCTACACCCGGCTACTAATTATTTCGACGGCGCATAGGCGATAAGTTGAATATGGTTTGACGTGTAAGAACGCGTTGGCGCGAAGAACTGATATGTCCGCACCTGTGTCTATCAGATATTTGGTGTTTGTATTTCTGTCGAATATGAATAGACGGCTGGATTGGATCGCGTAAACTTCACATGCTGCCTCGTGCGAAGTTGCGGTTAGTTTGCCGCCGGCCACTTGCAAGGCAATCTGCATCTGTTGGCCTTCTCACCAAATCGATTGTGGTAGTCACAAAAGCGGTCGTCTCGGGACTTCGATCGATCGCCACTACGAGTCGCAAGCCCTCGGGCAACCGCTCCAACCACATGGCTTTCAGGGCGTCTTCTCACATGCCACCCCTCGCCAATTCGCGCATGCGGCGCAGCAGTACATGGCTTGCTATCGCCGAGCTCCAACGCCCGGAACAACTGCGGGAACTGGGCCTGAGTTGAGGGCCTTTATCGCTTCGTATTTTCCTGTGGGCGGCGGATTTCGCAAGATGTACATGATCGTTTCCAGGTATTCTGCAGGCAGTATATTCAATGTTGGGTGAAATTTTGTGTCGTCCACCGTAAAGCGTAGAAATGGCAATTTCCGACTCCAGCAGGGTGAAGACTAGGTTCGGGTGCCCTTTTAAGAGTGGGGGAGCCTTTAACGACACTCGGCTGATCTTAACTGATGTCTGCTCGTCGACTCCATGCTTGGGTGTGCTCGATTCCAGCGGAGCGGACGAACTCGGGCTAAATGCAACGGGCTGCTTGAGAGCAGTCGGCTCGAAAATTGCCGGTTGGGGCGGAGATTGCGGTTGAAGTGGCATCTGCGGTTGGTCCGACTGCTGCCGTATTTGAAGAGCGACTTTCGTGGCGGCGCTTGATTTGCCTGCGGAAGCGCTTGCTGTCTCTAAACGGCGATCTCATCATCGCTGTGGTTAACCATGTTTTGATGTTATGTATGAACAACGTGTTCGCTTTTCGCTCAGAAATCACATCGAAGACACCAATGTGGGAGTTCGGTATCACATTAATCTTTTATTTACTGATGGTGCTTGATTATAATGAGTAGTAATATTAGCAGGTTGCGTTTCTCGTCGAGGCTCGTTCAGACAAGAGGGAACTAGGGATGAGATCTAAGGATAAAGCTTTATCTATCAATAAATGCCATTCCCGGGGAAGCCTGCGCAGATCAGCTGTTTTGGTATTCACCGAGAGACGCTGACATTTGGTTGGAACACGTAAGGTAGTCTCCCACACACCTTTTTACTCTACGAGAAAAGGGTATAACTGCCTACCACTCCACCACCACCTACCACCACAATGTCCTCTCAAAAAATTTCTGTCTCTCTGTATGACTGTCTGTCAGATACGGTAAAAAAAATACCACAAATGAATTGGGAATTCTCCTCTTCATTCTTTTGGCAATTCAGCACTTCGATGAGTCCATGCAATCCATGATTAATATTAAAAAAATAAAATGACTCACCTTTCCAAAAATTTTTTAAATGGCTTTCCTTTGAGTTGTGTAAATATTTCTTCCATGTATGGCTGTAAAAAATACAACAAAAAATGTGGAATATATATAGAACTAGCAGGGTGTCTCCCGCAGCTTCGCCTGCGGAATTTAAGATTGTAAACTTCACAAATATGTATGTTTTTTTATCATAATGAAAAAGGAAGATAGTGAATCAAAAAGTTAAAACATTTCCATTCCCCCTCCCAAATAGTCTCCTTCTGATTTAATACAGCGTTTTGCACGTTCCAAAAGCATGTCGAACGAGTGTTTTAGCTCGTTGCCCGGTATGGCCGTCAGTATGCCGGTGTAAGCCTTTTGAATGGCCTCTACATCTGCATAACGCTTTCCTTTCATCAGCAAATGCATTTTTCCGAAAAGGTAGACGTCGCACGGTGCCATATCAGGTTAAAATGTAATTTTTGGACAAATAGTCGGACACAAGCGTCGATCGATGAGACGGCGCAACAAACGCCAACAATTCGTTTAAATTGTTTTAAACCGTTGCATATAGAAAACTTTTCTTTTACGACTTTAAAAAAAAAACCGCTAGTTTAGCGGGAAGAAAACCCTAATAATGGCAGTAAAACTATAATATATTTGGTAAGACTCATGTTTAAAACGTGTGGGTATGGGTAACATTTTAAAAACTAGTCCAGCCTTTTTCCGTTAAAGGAATTTTATACTGCAGCGTGCCGAAAAAGTAAATCAAAGTGTAATCATTTTTCGTCACAAATGTTCATATCAGAAATTTTGTATGTCGAAGGTGCGATCGTCACTAATTTATTACCTCGTTATGATTAGATTTACTTGCGTATTTGTATTATTTTGAGATTAATTGATCGATTCTTCCTATGGTAGCTATATTATCCGTCCGATTTTTGTTGAATTTAATTCGAAATTCTGAGTTATTAAAAAAAAATTATATTCCAGAGTAGAGGAGAAAACAATAAAAACACGAGAGAACGCTATAGTTGAGTGCCTCGACTATCAAATACTCGTTACTTAGCTAAAGCAAGCAGTCTCAAGCAGGGCAAGCCAAGCAGTCGCTTCAAAGTGGCGTCATCTACCAGCCATTTCATAATTTGATTATAACTTTTTACTGAGTGGGACGATTTAAAAATTTTCTTCTACATTTCCGTAGGCATTAATAACCCAAACAAAATGGCGTCCCACGAGTATTAGCTCAATGAGCGGCGATTCTAAAAATGACCGTAGAAGCTCCGTAGACCAGAAAAACAGTTATATCTTAAGATAAGCCCGCAAAATAAAATGGTTGGAAATAAACCAAAACTAAATTTCCCTAATGAAGGCAGCGAACAACCAAGGGCATCTAGTAACAACAGATTCGCCCTGTTTTCGGATATGGAAAATAATAAATACGAAGCTTGACAGGCTGTACAAAAGAAGCCAAAGCCCCAGCTATTTAAATAAGGGAACAGAACTCAAATGCCGTAGTAAAAAAAATTATTGCGCTGGTCGAGAATAACAACTTTTATGCTACTCCCCTTGTCAAAGGAAATATTCACGAATTCATATTTTTTACAGGAATAAGAAGCCGCTTCCACTCTTTAAGGTCGAACTGGAGCCAGAAAGCAGAGCCTTGAAGGAAAATGAAGTGCACCCCATCTACAAACTGCAATTACTGTTGCATAGATGGATTACTGTTGAAGAACCGCATAAGCGAAATGGTCCGCTGCAATACACAACCTTCCAAGAGTATGGACACACCAGGAACAACTGCGGGCTTCGATCAGTCTGCGTAGCTTGTGAAGGCTTCCACAACTTCGAACCGTGCCCTGCATTCAAAGAAGACCCAAAGACAAAGAAATGCGCTAACTGTGGAGAAAACTATACTGCAAACTACCGAGGCTGCCCGGTCTATAAAGAGCTGAAGTGTCGGCTTCAAGCAAAATATGCACGCTCCCAGAATGCACAAAATGCCCACGTGCAATCCCAAACAACACCTAATGTTTTCTTTACGAAAGCAGACAGAGACTCTCTTGGGCCCCTGAACACAAATGGGGGAGTTTCATACGCCAGTGCCCTAAAATCAGGTCTTGGCAATCAGACGGGGATCCCACAAGCTCAATGTTCTGGGCAACATATAATAACACCTCAGCAAGCTATAGGAAAAATACCAAACAGCATCGAAACCGTGATGCTGACTTTACAACAGGGTATGATGGATGATCATTTATGTCATGAAAACAACGATGCAACACCTTTGCAAAATTAAAATATTTTAATAAATTTGGTCACATTCCAACAATCTAAATAATCGTTGTCTTGCCTTCGAATATCTATGTGAAATGCCAATGGCGTTTCACGTCACAAACTTGAAATAACTCAATTACTCAATAAAAACCAAATAGGTATAAACCAAGCGCATCTCACAAGTAAATACAACTTCCAAATAAGAGGTTATTCTTCATATTGCACAGATCATCCGGACGGTAAGACCCGCAGAGGAACCGGAATCTTAATCAGGGAACGCATTAATCACCACTTTTATCGGAGGTTTGCAACAAATTATTTGCAGTCCAGGCCTATAAAACTACAAGCAACGGCAACGGCAGTATAAGCCGCTGTCTATTGCCCTCCGCGTTTTACAATTATTGAAGAGCAATTTATGGACTTCTACAATTCACTCGGAGATCGATTTATAGCAGGAAGAGACTACAACGCCAAGCGCACGCACTGGGGATCAAGACTCGTAACCCTTAAAGGAAGGCAGCTGTATAAAGCCATTATAAATGTGAGCAACAAACTCGACTATGCCTCCCCTGGATCGCAGAAAACTTCCGGACCTAATTGACTTCGCTGTGACCAAGAACATCCCAAGAAATTTAGTAAGCGCCAAATCATAATCGGATCACTCGCCTGTTTTAATAACTCGCCTTCAAAGCACCAAAGTAATCGAGCACCCCTCCAGGCTGACCTCGCATAGAACTAACTGGCTAATGTACAAAAAGTACGAAAGTACGTGCGTACATAAGTACATTAAGCTAACACCACCGTTAAACATTGAGAATGGCATCGACTTCTGTGCTGATGCCCTGGAGTCAGTACTCGTGGCAGCAGCCGAAATGTCAACACCAGAAGAGACAATTGTGCGTAGCAACAAATACAAAACTAATCTGCGAATAGAACAAGTAGTTTGGGAAAAACGACACCTAATACGCCCTTGGCAATCGTGCAGATCGCCCCACTCGAAGCAACTCTTTAATGAAGCCACCCGCAGACTTACCAAAACCCTCAATCAAAAAAAAAGAGCTTGCGCAGCGTCGGTACATCGAGAAACTGTCGCTGACCAGTACAAATCATCCTTTGTGGTGAGCTCACCCAAATCTAAGCTCTCCGATAGAATCAGTCACTCCTATTAGAAACTACTCGGGTACTTGGGCCCGCAGTGACGAAGACAGAGCCGAAACATTTGCTTTGCACCTACAAAATGTATTTCAGCCAAACGCCGCCACAAACTCTTTTCAACTAGCGCCGCTTAGCCCGTAGATTGCAATTAACCCGATCTTGTTTCAAGCACCTGAAATTCCTAATGTCATTAGGAAGCAATTAAAACCGCAAAAGGCTCCTGGGGACGACCTAATAGCCCCAAAAATGATATTTAAACTTCCAAACTGCGCAGTGGATGTTATATGCAAACTATTTAACGGCCAAATATTTGGCTACTACCCAAAAAAATGGAAAAAGTCTGTGGTTATATTGATACCGAAGCCTGGGAAAGACCACACAATAAGCGTATAGGCTCACAAGCTTACTATCGTGCCTGTCCAAATTACTAGAAAAATGTCTGCTCACGCGTATAACACCATATTTAAGAGAACAAAACTTAGTCCCGGTACATCAATTCGGGTTTCGAGAAAGCCACGGAACCATCAGCAAGTCAACCGGATAACTTCAGAAATTCGTACAGCCTTCGAACATCGGGAATATTGTAGTGCAATATTTCTAGACGTCTCTCAGGCTTTCGACTGAGTGTGGCTTGAAGGCCTCATGCATAAAATCATAACATTACTACTGAAAACACTCATAAGTTACTTAACTCGGACCTCTACCACAGAGTCTTCGAGGTGAGAAGCAATGCAACGACATCCAAGGAATATAACAATGAAGCCAGAGTCCCACAAGATAGTGCACTGGTATCCCTACAAACGATAGGCTGACGACACAGCAATCATGAGCTGCTCGAGATGCCCAAATAGAGCAACAGCTCTGATCATTTGGTCGTAGTTGAGATGTGGCTATCAGACTGGCGAATCAAAATTAATGAACAAAAGTGTGAAAATACAACGTTTACCCCTAATACACAATCGGGCTCCCCGCTAATTTTAAATAGTACGCAGATCCCCCAAGCCAGCAATGTAACATATCTCGGCGTCCACCTCGACAGACGCCTAACCTGACGGAGGCACATTGAATGCAAGAAAGTACAACTTAGACTTAAAGCTAGCAGCCTACACTGGATTCTAAACTCTCGATCACTCCTGTATCTGGACTTTAAAGTTATTTTCTACAACTCTTCAAGCCCAACTGGACCAACGGCTCCCAGCACTGTTGACGTTGCGCTTTTGGAAATATTTTAGTTTTATATTGTTCTGAATTTCGAATTAAATTTTAGAAAAATCGGACGACTATATCATATAGCTCCCATAGGAACGATCGGAAAATAAATGAAAAACTAATGGGAACAAAATGTTAACTTTGTTAATTATACCCGTTACTCGTAGAGTAAAATGGTATATTAGATTCGTGCAAAAGTATGTAACAGGTAGAAGGAAGCGTTTCCGACCATATAAAGTATATATGGTCGGCCATGTCTGTCCGTCTGTATGAACGCTGAGATCTCGGAAACTATAAAAGCTAGAAGATTGGGATTTGGCATGCAGATTCTAGGGGTTAATACGCAGCCCAAGTTCACGCCGATGTGCCACGCCCCCTCTAACGCCCACAAACCGCGAAAAACTGTGGCACCCACAGTTTTGAAGCTAAATTAACGGGAAAAGGAATGTGTATTCGTTTCATCAATACATATTGATAGATCAAAGTGGGAAAATAATAGGAAAAACAATTTAGCTTTGTTAATTTCTATTGTAGTCTTTTATACTCTGGAATATAACTTTATATTATTAAATCAGAATTTCGAATTACATTTAATTTAATATAGCTGTCCTAGGAAGAATCGATCGAATAATGTCAAAATAATACAAAACTGCTGTAATTTTGTTTGTTGCAACAAATACGCAAGTAAATCTAAATTTAACATTTTGGTATTTGTAATTGAATTGGAAAAATCTGCCAGGGTTTATAAACGTCGGCTTGCCAAAGTTAGCTTCCGTTCTTGTTCTTTAAAGGATTTTTTAAAGTTAGAAATGTTAAATTACGGATTTTTTCAAATTTCTACCTGTATCTTGAAAAAGGTTTTTTTGTTAGGTCGACTTTAAGTCGGCTGTATATACTGTAAAAACTTTTAAAAAAAATCCGTTGAAAAATCATAACGGATACCAACTTAAAGTTTATATCCTACCGAATAAAATAAGCCAGATATAGCCCAAATTTATGGAAAATTGGATTTATGGTGGATTTTAATAGTTTGGATTTTTTAACTTTTTTTGGTCGACAGAGTTCAAACAAAAACAAGAGAGAATGCTATAGTCGAGTGCCTCGACTATTGGCTACCCGTTACTCAACCAAACAACTTTAATATAAATTAAACATTGTTAAAGCGTGCTATGTATATTAAAATCTAAATGTTTGTATTGGCTCTTTAAAAAAACGAGTAACGGGTATAGCGAAAAGCTTTCTTTGAAAGGAGGTATATTTGCCGGGCTATTGCAACTGTATTACATACATACACACACATATATGCTATTGTGGACTCTGACCTTGAATTTGGCAAACTTTTTTCCAAATTTTGTAATTTGCATAGTTTTTGGCATTTTAGTAGGCATTGACAAATGAAAACAATCGCAATTGCCTCTAAAGAAACCCTTAACGGGAATTAACGCTTATCACTTTGATGAACTTGAAGCTATAGCGCAGCAATTTTATTTAAAATTGTAATACGCCATCTACCGCAAGATATTAATACCACTGGCCATTAAAGGCGGAAATGTAGGCGCTAGCCCGGTTTTTGCGTTAATGGGTTTGTGGGTAGAGTGGGCGTGTAAACATTTTTTTTGGTCAATCAATAGGTATTGAAGAACAATTGCAATTGCATCTAAAGAATCCCTAACGAAATCCTGAACGGGAATTAACTCTTATCCCGTTGATGACCTTGGAGCTATATCGCTGCAATTTTTTTTTAAAATTGTAATACGCTATCTACTGCAAGATATTAATACCACTGTAAACGCTAGCCCGGTTTTTGCGTTAATTGCTACGAGAGTTACATCTATGAAGTCTGGAGCACAGCATTTTTGAATTGAAACTTCTTTAGGCGCGTTAAGCATTTTCGGGGACGGAGTAAAAGTATAACATTTTTGTTTATTATTAATTTAAGCTAATAAACCTCGCTGAATTCTAGGGGTAAACATAGGACACCAAAGCACGATGAGATATTGCTGCGATTCATTCGCGAAAATGTGAACATCGCCAAAGGGTATACAAAGGGCGACCGCGTTCTGGTAAACACTGCTTGGGAGGAGCTGGCCCGCGAGTTAAATGCCCATGGACCGCCATGAAAAACCGCTTCTAAGAATTTTCCTCTGCAGCCTAGCCTCTCGAAGTTTTTTTCTTCACGAGAACTCTAGAGCGAGAATTCGGGCAGATGGCATTTTAGTTTGTTTGAAATTTTTCCTAAATTACAAATGTACATAAATAAACAGCGAACAGCTGTTCAGGGCTGCAGTAAGCAGCTGCCTGGCAGGCAATTCAAAATTTTATATTTTGTCTTTTTTTTGTACAATATACGCTTTAAAGTTATCAATTTTGTTTAAAACTTATTAGAAAATGCTAGAAATAAGTCAACAAAAAATTCGATAATTATTCAATATTGTATCCATCCCTGGTCGGATTTTCGGTAAATTTTCCGAAAAAGGAAATCTGTCAGATTTCTGTGACACCTACGGTTTTGATTGGGAGGTTTCCAAACCAACCGAATGAGATAGCAGACATAGACTGGCACAAATGCCGTCCTCAAAAGAGAGCAGCATTTGCGTTGGGATCACCTTAGACTTATAGTTGCACCATGCGCTCTTACAATGTTGAGAGAGTAAAATCTAACAAGTAAAATCTGTCAGCCGAAGTTTATATACCCTTGCAGATCATTCCTATTTAATTTGAAATTACAAAAATGTTAAATTAAGATTAGCAACAAACAAAATTATAGCAGTTTACGAATTATTTTAATATTAATTGATCAATCCTTCCTATGGCAGCTATATAATATAATCGTCCAATTTATGTTAAATTTAATTCGAAATTCTAAAATAATAAAATAAAGTTTTATTCCAGAGTAGAAGAGAATACAATAAAAATTAACAAAGTTATAATTTGTTTCTATTAATTTCCCTATTTGTTTTCCGATCGTTCCTATGGGAGCTATATGATATAGTAGTCCGATTTTTATAAAATTTAATTCGAAATTCAGGACGGATGAAAAAATGACATTCCCAAGACAAATAGGTAATATGTCGAAAAACACTGATGTTATAATTTTTTTTCAATTATTTTTCCGATTATTCCAATGGAAGCTATTAGATATAGTTGTCCGATCCGGCTGGTTCCGACTTATATACTACTTGCAATAGATCGACTCGTCTAGTCATGCTGATCAAGAATATATATACTTTATGGGGTCGGAAACGTCTCCTTCACTGCCTTGCAAACTTCTGACTGAAATCATTATACCCTCTGCAAGGGTATAAAAAAGCAAAGTAAAATAAAAATACATAAAATGCTCTCGGTTCCACAAATACCTATTAATAACTCGGAACCCACAAAAAATAATGACAAAAAAAAACAATTCGTAATACTGTATAGCAATCACTCCAATGTTCAAACCTAGTTTTGCAATTGAAAAATAATGAATTTAGTGAAAAAAATAATAAGTAATAGCACATAAGAAAGTTGCCGATAAACAATTAATGTCATCTAATTCGGAAATATCGACAAAATATCAGATGTTCGTTGAACAGAAATTTGTCATCAAATAGTACCCCCAGATCAACTATTTCATTCAAAACAGAGAGAGGGTGGTTATTGATGTGATAAGTGGATGGGATGGTTACAGGACGTTTCGCATAACAAACGATCTGGCACTTGTGAAGGTTCAAGGGCAAATTATTCTTGGAACACCACCTACCAATACTGTCTAGGTCCGATTGAAGCAATTCTGACAGTCCTATAAATCTTCAGATCATCCGCATAAAGAAGGAAGTTAGAATGACTGATACAGGCCCAAATGTCATTTATACGGGGGAGTCACAGAAACTCTTCCAGACGTAATTTTTTACGGTTTCTAAGTCCCCTGTATTTTCCTTGACGTTATTATAAAATAAACCAACTTACAAATTGGTTATCAAAATTTTGTGTTAACGAATTATTTATAAAACGGTACTTAGTATTGTAGTTAAGTATATTAAGGTAAAAATATAAATGAAGTTGTAGTTATTGAAAAATTAATAAAAACATTTGCCTTGCCAAAAAGTTGGCAGCGCTGTCGTGAAAAATATCCTATTTTTTGCCGGATAAGAAGACGGCCGTGGAGAAGTAGAGGACATTCAAGTAAAAGTAAACAATTTTTCTTTATTATTAATTTAAACTAATATACGTTGCTAATTTTCAGAGGTAAACATAGGTCAGTAGCACAAGATGCTATGTTCTTGCGATTCATTCGCGAAAATATCAACATTGCCAAAGGATTTACTCAGGGCGGCCGCGTTCTTGTGACCACTGCTTTCAAGGACCTGGCCAATAAATTAAATCTTCATGGACTACCATGTAAAACCGGTTCTAAGGATTTTCCTCTGCAGCCTAGTCTCTCGAAGTTGTTTTGTTCGCAAGTACTCTAGAGCGAGAATTCGGGCAGATGGCTTTTTAGTTTATCTTGAAATTCTTGCCAATTTACAAATGTAAATAAACCAGCTGAAGCAGCAATTTTAAACAGCTGTTAAGGCTGCTGCTGCTGTACAATATACGCTTTAAAATTATCAATTTTGTTTAAAACTTCCGCGGTATAGCTAAGAATACAAAAAACCGATGCTTAAGGCGTTTTTCTGAGGACATTTTAAACGAATAAAACCGCTGTTTTAGTTTTATCATCTGCTCCTATTTGCTGTCAAATTTCAAATAAGTCAAGGCAACCTTAGAGGGGGAGGTAAAGACTGCCAATGCTATTCTTAATGTAGAATTAAGAAATTCCATCAAATGTTCAATGTTGCACATTTCTGGAATTAAATTTAAACATGAACATACCAATCATTAGAAGGTTCCATGTTTGAGGAAAAACGCGCAGCAAACAAATTGGCGATGTCGGCCTCAGTGGAAGCAGCAAACATCACCATACGACACAGTAGAAGGTATAGGCGAATGAGATTTCTTAGAGTTACCAAAGCGCCAAAACGTCTTAGAGTTGTCTTTCAAGCTATGCTCAACTTCACAAATCTATTGGTTATATAGAAATTTATTGAGAAACTCAAACTCACGTTTATGCTGCCTGTATCTTCTACCATCTGCTGAGTTATGTGTTTTAGAAAATTTTTATACCCTTGCAGAGGGTATAAAGATTTCAGTCTGAAGTTTGCAACGCAGTGAAGGAGACGTTTCCGACCCCATAAAGTATATATATTCTTGATCAGCATGACGAGACGAGTCGATCTAGATCCGTCGATCCGTCTGTCTGTCCGTCTGTCCGTCCGTCTGTCCGTCCGTTTCTACGCAAACTAGTCCCTCAGTTTTAAAGCTATCGAGCTGAAACTTTACCAAAAGTCGTCTTTCTATTGCAGGTAGTATATAAGTCGGAACCGGCCGGATCGGACAACTATATCTTATAGCTCACATAGGAATAATCGAAAAAATAATGGAAAAAAAATTATATCTTCGGTGTTTTTTGACATAATACCTTTTGCTCTTGGGAATATAACTTTTTTAATGTTCCCGAATTTCGAATTAAATTTTATAAAAATCGGACGACTATATCATATAGCTCCCATAGGAACGATCGGAAAACTAAAGGGAAATTAATAGAAACAAAATTATAGCTTTGGTAATTTTTATTGTATTCTCTTCTATCTGGAATATAAATTTATTTTATTATTTAAGAACTTCGAGTTAAATTTAACATAAATCGGACCACTATATTATATAGCTGCCATAGGAATGATCAATCAATTATTGGCAATATAATACGAAAATTGTTAAAATTTTGTTTGTTGGAAATCTAAATTCAGATTTTTGTAATTTGTAATTAAATAGGAATTAACTGCAAGGGTATATAGACTTCGGCTGGCCGAAGTTAGCTTCCCTTCTTGTTTATAATATTTTTGTCTAAAGTTTTTGTATTTTTGCAGTCCTTTTGTACCAAGGAAGCCAGTAAGAACCCTGTACCCTGGAACGGTCTATGCTGTCACAAGTGTTTCTAATAGCTGAAAGAAATGTTTTATAATTAGTTTCAATGCAAGGGTTCGATAGCAAGGCACACCAATTCAAGGATAGCAAGCAATCCCTTAGGGAACACAAACTAGTGGGATCAAATATGTATCTAGGATTACAATTTTTTTATACCCGTTACTCGTAGAGTAAAAGGGTATATTAAATTCGTGCAAAAGTATGTAACAGGTAGAAGGAAGCGTTTCCGACCATACAAAGTATATATATTCTTGATCAGGATCATTAGCCGAGTCAATCTAGCCATGTCCGTCTGTCTGTCTGTCTGTCTGTCCGTCTGTCCGTCTGTCCGTCTGTCTGTCCGTCTGTCCGTCTGTCCGTCTGTATGAACGCCGAGATCTCGGAAACTATAAATGCTAGAAGATTGGGATTTGGCATGCAGATTTTAGGGGTTAATACGCAGCGCAAGTTTTTCACGCCGATGTGACACGCCCCTTCTAACGCCCACAAACCGCAAAGACTGTGGCACACGTCTGTGTGAACGCTGAGATCTCGGAAACTATAAAAGCTAGAAGATTGGGATTTGGCATGCAGATTCTAGGGGTTAATACGCAACGCAAGTTTTTCACGCCGATGTGCCACGCCCCCTCTAACGCCCAAAAACCGCGAAAAACTGTGGCACCCACAGTTTTGAAGCTAGATAACGGGAAAAGGAATGTGTATTAGTTTCTTCAATACATATTGATTGATCAATATGGGAAAGCCCCCCCTCCCCCCTCGCGCAAAAATAAAAATCATTGCGAATATGTAAAATACAATGTTTTATAATGCCAGTGGTATAGTTGGTTTTTTTCTAGGAGTCTTCCTTGTCGTTGATTTTTTTGTTTGAAAATACAAAAATAACAGTTATTTTCGTTCCCTGCTTTTGACATGTAAGTAGTTTTTGTTGAGTTTAAAGAGCAGTTTGGTTGAATTACTACAAGCAAACAATTTTACTATCTATTTAATCTATTTAATCTACTTTATTGAAATTGGAAAAATATCCTTAGATAGGCAACAACCTATTATTTCAATAATATTTTGAAGATAGATTTGTAGAAAAGTTGATTTTTGTATGCCAAAATATTTAAAATGTTTAGCTTTAAGCAAAAACAGTTTGTAATTTTTATGAAAAATACCAAAGTAATTAATGCCATTGCACAAAGGCTGTAAATAATATTTTTGAAAACACAAAACCCACTGGAAATGAAACGAGAAGCCTGCGCCGATGCCGATTCTGTTATTCTTGTTTTGCACTTCTCCGGGCTGGAATACATTATCATGAAGGATATATTACCAACCAGTTTTCGGGAGGAAAATGTGGCGAGAGGTGGGAAATATCTGTGGGAAGGTGGGGAAATTGGGAGGTGTTGGGTCTCTCGCCTGGGCAAGAAAACTGTGCAAAATAAAGGAAAAACAAAAAGGGACACACATAAAATGTAAACTCTGAACCGAAACGGAGCGTGTAACGAACAGGGGGGACGAAGAGGGGATGGCGAGGAAGCGAGTGGGAGGCGGAGAAATCGTGGGTTGTCGCACACAGGACGAACAGGCCAACAAAACGAACAGGAAACGAGCGTGCAAGGACACATTACTTTGGCGTGTGGGTGGTGGTGCAAAGGCGAGGGCGAGCGGGGAGTTGTGCGGGTGGGTGCAAAAATTGAGGGCGTGGCAGGGGTTAGCCGGAGTGAAGTGGCAGTAAAACGAACCGAATGAGAATCGAGAATTGCGAATGGGCGTAGAAGAAGAAGCGGCGCACAGTGGGGCGAAAAAGCCAAAAGCCTGCCTTAAATCAGCGGAGCCCTATAGCGAATATCTTTTGATGAGGTACTGTCAAAGACAAATTAATATGTAAAAAACATCATAAGGTGATTTTTTTTAATGAAATTTTTTTGTTGTAGGGAATTTTTAAGAAAAAAAAATGTTTTGTTTTAAGAACAAAAAATATAAATAAATTACTAATAGGGTTGTAGGTTTCCTAAAAAAATTGCGTATAAATTAGGTTTTAGATCATAAGAACTAGAGCGGACTCTGGAACGTTTTATATTTTTTTAGGAGTTTTAAAATAGTCAGAAATTATGGGAACCAAGCTGACAAGCAATCTATTAAACACATACTGGTTTGATTTTTTACGAACAGAATAGCCGAATACAGCATATTAATAAGAATATATTTGAGCCAGGAACACAATAGAAATACCTCCGGCTTCACTTCCTATTATAATTGGATAAAGATTGGATTAGAAAAAATAATTCAACAGTTTGCCGCCAAAGAAAAACAAAAGTAATGGGAAAACGCAGACTAGTAATTCAACTAGGGATTCTTGTTGTAAGTGCGCGCGGAAAAACCAGGGCTGGCGATTATTCAAATTATGAACATTTCTTGCTAACTTTAACCGCGGTTTTCTCAGAAGAGGCACAAAAGGGCAGGCTAATTTTTTCAGAATTTGTAGTTAAATATCTAAACTTTTTTTAAAAAAAGAATGAAAGCGGGGACTAGGGTGTAACACTACTTTACGTCCAAGAATATCCAAAAAAACACACATTTTTTGGACCACTTTTAAAAAATTTAAAAAAAATAGTAATTATGCATTAAAAAAAATTTTTTTTGCAATATTCTAAGAATTGGTTGCTCTTAAAATTTCAATCGTTACATATACAACTTTGGCCCTTAGGCGCTTTCAGAAAAATTTCAAAGATGTATAAAAAATTCTATTCGAGAATTCGGCTAAAATTCTATTTCGAGAAATCAACTTCCAAAATCTGTAGTGGGAGAACCATTCAACACTGATCACTTTTTAATTTTGATTTGTATGGAGAATTCAATTGTTTTTAAAGTTGCATTTCAACATTTTGCAAAATCTAAAAAAAAAAAACCATTTTGGCAGGCTTTTTGTTCTAGGCGCCCCAGTGTGCGGCGGCATCAACAGAACAGCAAAACAAAAATTGAAAATGGCAACGCCGGGGGGCAAAGTAGAAAACGAGAAGGAAGAAAGGCAGAGCAGAGCAGCGCTAGCAACAACAACAACAACAAAACCAAATAAAGTCCAACTTAGCGCAGACGCCGACTGCGAAGCTGGCAGCGAAACAGAACTAGCAATAACAACAAATGCAGCAGCAGCAACAGCAACAACGAAAACAGCAATGGGAGCAAACAAATGAATTTATGCAGCGAGGCTAGAACAACAACAAAAACAATGACAGCCGCAGGCCGATGTGTTACAGTCAAGATTCCCTAAAAGGAACAAGTAAAGTGATAGATAAAATCTTACAGTATTTTTATTTACGATTTTAATTGATTAATTTTATAATTTTAGTTAAATTGAAATGTTTTAGGTTTATTCTAACAATATTTATATTTAAAAGTTGAAAGATGAACTGTGTTTTATTTATTTCATTAGGGATTCCTATAGGTAGTACTTATTTCTATAAAGTTTAGATTATGTTGGGTAGCTTTATTTAAAGGTTATCCTGTAAAAATATATATAGGTTGTCTTGACTCTTGAAATTTCTAATTGATGATCACTTTGGCAGGCTGCCCTGTAGTTTGTATTTATGTAACGATGTTGGTGTGGTTGAACAAGATGACCACATCGTATGATCAGTTTATACTTGGAGCCACTTCTGCCGCTTTCTTTATGGCGAAGACTTCTGCCTGGCATATGCTACAGTCGCTGGGTAGCTTATATGACAGGGTCCGTACAGTATAAGCCCGCTCCTACTCCTCCTTCCATCTTGGAGCCGTCTGTGTATATGTTGAGTCTGGTCCCGACCCGTTATCCAGTCGTCTGGGCCCATGAACGAGGTTGTCTTAACCTCCGGGCACGTTCTGGGGGTCATGTAGTCCGTTTTGTTAATCATGCTTCTACCGAACTGTGTCCGAAGCTTAGCGTCGTCATATTACCTGATGCAACTATACTTTGTGCTGCCTTTCCTCCAGTTAGTTAACTGGAGCATCCGAGCATCGTGTTTAGAGCTTTAGTTGGGGCTGACCTCAGCGCCCCCGTTATGCAGACCAGTGCCTGCCGCTGAGTTCTCTCCATAAGCTCGGTATAGGTCTTCTTTTCAGTGGCTTGCCACCACACTAGGGTTCCATACATCAGAGTCGTACTCCACCGAGATGTAGATTTAGTGCATCAGAGTAGGCGAAAGGCCCCACGTGGTGCTAAGCATCTTCGTGGATGCATATATTTTCGGTACCTTGTATCTCTTAGTAAAGAGAAAGAGGTCCGTCTTTTTCGCATTGATACTGAGTCCCACTTTTTCAGCCCACTCACATATCTCCCTGAGGGTTGATTCCATTATGGAACTGAGGGTCGATGGACAAACTCCTATGCTGCCTATGTCGTCCGCGTAGGCAGTTATTTTTGGGGCTCTCCTCTCGAATCTCCTTATTAAATCGTACACCCTGTGGTATACCTTTGTATGCCCCCCTTACCATTAAAACAGTGCCCCACTCTGAAAGTAGCCGCCTGCACCTAAGCAGGTTTCTTATACAGAGGCTTATTGCGGCGTGCGTGCTGGTCGCTTGTAGGCGATCCATTATAACATCCGTCTTGACATTGTTGAATGCTCCGGATATATCTACGAATACTCCAGGCGCATATTCCTTAATGTGTTGGGCTCTCTCAACGGTTACTTCTAGCGAGTGCCATTTCCACAGATTTCCTTAGGTGTAGGCATGCTGGTTGGATGACATTAGTTTCCCTAAATCATTCCTGATGTGCCTTTAACTAGGTGCGCTTTGGAAACAATACAATGATGAGCATTTAACTAAGTGTGATTAGAAAAACAATAATAAATAACCGATCTATTTCTCAACATACCTGCCTCCCTGAACAACGGTTCAGATCAAAGGAAGCACAGAAATTTTCGTAATGGGGCGCTTGTAGATTCCTCTGGTCCTCCGGACCTTCTGATTCTGGCCAGAATGAAGTTGTACGACTCGTCCCAACAGCAACTTGCTTGGCGGTTGATTCGGGTCCTTGAGCACAATCAGGGTGTCCATGGCAAAGTTCTGAGCATCTTGTGGCCATCTCGTGCGAGCTGGAAGCGTACTGAGATACTCTTAAGTTCCAGAGTTTCGAGAACCCTTGAACCTTGGCCTGCAGTTGTCTCCAGCGCTGCAGTCTGTTGATGCTAACATCCAGGAACGATGCCTCTGGTACCGAAGAGGCTGACTTGTTAGAAAATGAGAAGGGTTTAGCGGATTAAGGCTGTGATCGCTGGGTGCACACAAAGGTCGAGAATTCAGAAGTCCTTTAATCTGAATTAACAGTGTCGAATATTCCTCGAATGTTAATGCACTGCTGCCAATAACTTGTTTTATGTATTTGCAGCTTTATACATCGCACACCAGTCTCCCATGTCAATTGATTTCGTAACTCGATGAGAAGCTTGAAATCTTTTCGCTATGAGCTTGGGCAATTGCGATTCACTGCATTTCAGCTAAATCTCGTTTGGCTCCACGAAAAGTTGTGCCGTTGTCCGAGTATAAGACCGATATAGGCCCTCGAAAACGAAGATGGCAAATCAAGCTTTGCCAAATTTTGGTGTCCGACTTGTAGAGGCTTTGAACGTCACAGGTCCAGTATAATCCAATCCAGTGTGAAGAAAACAGCGGGCGGGTTGAACTCGAAACTCGGGTAGATTAGCCAGAAGTTGAGAACTCGTATGTCGTCTTTGCAAGAAGCAAGTTCTGCAATTAAATAAGGTTTTGGGGACGAGGAGATTCCTTGGGCAGGATTTTTGGATGTTTTGCGTCATAATTAGCCATAGAATTATCGATGCGACCACCAACCCGTATTACTCTCTGCTTGTCTAAGGAAGGGGTGTAGCGGATCAACTTTGAGTCCTTTTTTAATTGCTGTCCGGTGCTTAACTGCATATATTCCACTTAAAAGAACTCCTTTTGAGCATGGGTGAATATACGTGACCGGGCATATTGTAGCTCCCACGCCGACAGAAACGGCGAAAGTTGATTTCTCCCACGAAGACGATGAGCAAAACGAAAGCGGTAGCTGATTTACTCACTAAATGAGACCATGAAGAGGTTTTGTTGATCAGACAGGTTAGTGAATTTCCTTCGTCGGAAATATGTATGTAAGCCTTAGGATCGGCTTTTACCTCCAGGGATGCCTCTTCTTCTGTCCACAGAACAAACTTAGCCTTAACGGGTGGCCAAGTTGAGCGTGACTGAGATAGCCAAGCTGGTCCATTCCACCAGATTAGATGGTCCCAGAGGAAGTATTCCTCGGGATGCACAGTCTGCAGGGTTATTCGGCTAAAATTCTATTTCGAGAAATCAACTTCCAAAATCTGTAGTGGGAGAACCATTCAACACTGATCACTTTTTAATTTTGATTTGTATGGAGAATTCAATTGTTTTTAAAGTTGTATTTCAACATTTTGCAAAATCTAAAAAAAAAAACCATTTTGGCAGGCTTTTTGTTCTAGGCGCCCCAGTGTGCGGCGGCATCAACAGAACAGCAAAACAAAAATTGAAAATGGCAACGCCGGGGGGCAAAGTAGAAAACGAGAAGGAAGAAAGGCAGAGCAGAGCAGCGCTAGCAACAACAACAACAAAACCAAATAAAGTCCAACTTAGCGCAGACGCCGACTGCGAAGCTGGCAGCGAAACAGAACTAGCAATAACAACAACTGCAGCAGCAGCAACAGCAACAACGAAAACAGCAATGGGAGCAAACAAATGAATTTATGCAGCGAGGCTAGAACAACAACAAAAACAATGACAGCCGCAGGCCGATGTGTTACAGTCAAGATTCCCTAAAAGGAACAAGTAAAGTGATAGATAAAATCTTACAGTATTTTTATTTACGATTTTAATTGATTAATTTTATAATTTTAGTTAAATTGAAATGTTTTAGGTTTATTCTAACAATATTTATATTTAAAAGTTGAAAGATGAACTGTGTTTTATTTATTTCATTAGGGATTCCTATAGGTAGTACTTATTTCTATAAAGTTTAGATTATGTTGGGTAGCTTTATTTAAAGGTTATCCTGTAAAAATATATATAGGTTGTCTTGACCTTTGAAATTTCTAATTGATGATCACTTTGGCAGGCTGCCCTGTAGTTTGTATTTATGTAACGATGTTGGTGTGGTTGAACAAGATGACCACATCGTATGATCAGTTTATACTTGGAGCCACTTCTGCCGCTTTCTTTATGGCGAAGACTTCTGCCTGGCATATGCTACAGTCGCTGGGTAGCTTATATGACAGGGTCCGTACAGTATAAGCCCGCTCCTACTCCTCCTTCCATCTTGGAGCCGTCTGTGTATATGTTGAGTCTGGTCCCGACCCGTTATCCAGTCGTCTGGGCCCATGAACGAGGTTGTCTTAACCTCCGGGCACGTTCTGGGGGTCATGTAGTCCGTTTCGTTAATCATGCTTCTACCGAACTGTGTCCGAAGCTTAGCGTCGTCATATTACCTGATGCAACTATACTTTGTGCTGCCTTTCCTCCAGTTAGTTAACTGGAGCATCCGAGCATCGTGTTTAGAGCTTTAGTTGGGGCTGACCTCAGCGCCCCCGTTATGCAGACCAGTGCCTGCCGCTGAGTTCTCTCCATAAGCTCGGTATAGGTCTTCTTTTCAGTGGCTTGCCACCACACTAGGGTTCCATACATCAGAGTCGTACTCCACCGAGATGTAGATTTAGTGCATCAGAGTAGGCGAAAGGCCCCACGTGGTGCTAAGCATCTTCGTGGATGCATATATTTTCGGTACCTTGTATCTCTTAGTAAAGAGAAAGAGGTCCGTCTTTTTCGCATTGATACTGAGTCCCACTTTTTCAGCCCACTCACATATCTCCCTGAGGGTTGATTCCATTATGGAACTGAGGGTCGATGGACAAACTCCTATGCTGCCTATGTCGTCCGCGTAGGCAGTTATTTTTGGGGCTCTCCTCTCGAATCTCCTTATTAAATCATACACCCTGTGGTGTACCTTTGTATGCCCCCCTTACCATTAAAACAGTGCCCCACTCTGAAAGTAGCCGCCTGCACCTAAGCAGGTTTCTTATACAGAGGCTTATTGCGGCGTGCGTGCTGGTCGCTTGTAGGCGATCCATTATAACATCCGTCTTGACATTGTTGAATGCTCCGGATATATCTACGAATACTCCAGGCGCATATTCCTTAATGTGTTGGGCTCTCTCAACGGTTACTTCTAGCGAGTGCCATTTCCACAGATTTCCTTAGGTGTAGGCATGCTGGTTGGATGACATTAGTCTCCCTAAATCATTCCTGATGTGCCTTTAACTAGGTGCGCTTTGGAAACAATACAATGATGAGCATTTAACTAAGTGTGATTAGAAAAACAATAATAAATAACCGATCTATTTCTCAACATACCTGCCTCCCTGAACAACGGTTCAGATCAAAGGAAGCACAGAAATTTTCGTAATGGGGCGCTTGTAGATTCCTCTGGTCCTCCGGACCTTCTGATTCTGGCCAGAATGAAGTTGTACGACTCGTCCCAACAGCAACTTGCTTGGCGGTTGATTCGGGTCCTTGAGCACAATCAGGGTGTCCATGGCAAAGTTCTGAGCATCTTGTGGCCATCTCGTGCGAGCTGGAAGCGTACTGAGATACTCTTAAGTTCCAGCGTTTCGAGAACCCTTGAACCTTGGCCTGCAGTTGTCTCCAGCGCTGCAGTCTGTTGATGCTAACATCCAGGAACGATGCCTCTGGTACCGAAGAGGCTGACTTGTTAGAAAATGAGAAGGGTTTAGCGGATTAAGGCTGTGATCGCTGGGTGCACACAAAGGTCGAGAATTCAGAAGTCCTTTAATCTGAATTAACAGTGTCGAATATTCCTCGAATGTTAATGCACTGCTGCCAATAACTTGTTTTATGTATTTGCAGCTTTATACATCGCACACCAGTCTCCCATGTCAATTGATTTCGTAACTCGATGAGAAGCTTGAAATCTTTTCGCTATGAGCTTGGGCAATTGCGATTCACTGCATTTCAGCTAAATCTCGTTTGGCTCCACGAAAAGTTGTGCCGTTGTCCGAGTATAAGACCGATATAGGCCCTCGAAAACGAAGATGGCAAATCAAGCTTTGCCAAATTTTGGTGTCCGACTTGTAGAGGCTTTGAACGTCACAGGTCCAGTATAATCCAATCCAGTGTGAAGAAAACAGCGGGCGGGTTGAACTCGAAACTCGGGTAGATTAGCCAGAAGTTGAGAACTCGTATGTCGTCTTTGCAAGAAGCAAGTTCTGCAATTAAATAAGGTTTTGGGGACGAGGAGATTCCTTAGGCAGGATTTTTGGATGTTTTGCGTCATAATTAGCCATAGAATTATCGATGCGACCACCAACCCGTATTACTCTCTGCTTGTCTAAGGAAGGGGTGTAGCGGATCAACTTTGAGTTCTTTTTTAATTGCTGTCCGGTGCTTAACTGCATATATTCCACTTAAAAGAACTCCTTTTGAGCATGGGTGAATATACGTGACCGGGCATATTGTAGCTCCCACGCCGACAGAAACGGCGAAAGTTGATTTCTCCCACGAAGACGATGAGCAAAACGAAAGCGGTAGCTGATTTACTCACTAAATGAGACCATGAAGAGGTTTTGTTGATCAGACAGGTTAGTGAATTTCCTTCGTCGGAAATATGTATGTAAGCCTTAGGATCGGCTTTTACCTCCAGGGATGCCTCTTCTTCTGTCGACAGAACAAACTTAGCCTTAACGGGTGGCCAAGTTGAGCGTGACTGAGATAGCCAAGCTGGTCCATTCCACCAGATTAGATGGTCCCAGAGGAAGTATTCCTCGGGATGCACAGTCTGCAGGGTTATCGCCACTTTGAATATGTTGGCAGCAGCTACGTGGGCACGTCTCTAAGATTTCTGCAGTACGGTTGCAAACATAAGTTTTCAGGTCTGGGGAGGAGAGGATAGCCAAGGCAGGACTATTTCAGAGTCTGACCAACAATTGATTCTGGTAATAGGAACAGTTAATGATTGCTTGACCAGGGAAATCAACTTAGAGAGCAAATGGGCTGCGTTTAGCTCAAATCGCGGAATGGAGACAGACTTAATAGGTGCCACGCGAGTTATGCCAAACTAACAGTTGACTTCGACGCGACTATAGATGACGGCAGCATATGCCTGGAACGATGCATTGTTTGACGATCCATTGGTTAAAGCGGTGCTGATATGTAGCGAGGAACTCGACAAGTTTCCAATAAATGCATTTAAGAAACGAACTGTTGTTGTCACCGTGTCACCGTTAAGGCTAAGTTTGTTCTGTCGACAGAAGAAGAGGCATCCCTGGAGGTAAAATTGGGTAGCGTTCTCCTCCTTTCTGCAAACTATGCGTTGATACTGCGTGTGTTCGTCTGATACCAAAATGCCTCTAAATATCTTCTCAATGTCAGCGCAAAATACATAAAGATGATAACGAAAGCGAAGGCATACTCCAATTAAATCCCTTTGAATTGGTGGGCCCATGTGCAGTCGACCCATAGATTAATTTCCTGAGCCGTGAAATACAACTCGGCAACGGGTGGTGGTGCTATCCGGCTTAAACACAGCGTCCTGGATCCTAAGCAGCATATAAGCAGCAGGTATCAGTTCCATGTCTCCTCTTTTTAAGTAGCCCTCCATGAACGTTACATACTCTTGCTTGAGTGCGGGGAACTTTCGAAATTTCCGGTCTAGAGCGGTTTAGAGCTTGTGGCAACGTAGAGCCAAGTGGCATGATGTGTTTCTTGAATGGGTACTGGACAATGTACACACCATCTTCTCGTCGAGCATGCGTTTTTCTGCAGGATCACTGGCGTCGATCGTCGCTTTGGTCGGATGCACCTGTCCATGTCCATGAAGGAGCGAACTAAGGAATCCAAAACTTCGTAAGCGTGGTGGACTTGTGCGTGCGTAGATGGTTCGCTACAGTCTTTATAGCTGCCTGTAATAACCCAACCAAAATTAGTATGTAGTGCAATGGGGTATTCAATACGAAACTCTCGGCGATGTCCAGTATATATGTTCCAGAGTTGATCAGCGCCCAAAATAACATCGATTTTGGCCGGTGATCCAAACGTCGGGTCAGCTAACGGTAAGCTGCGAATCTTGTTCCAGATAGGAGTGCTGTACTTGATCTGCTGAGCGGGAATCAAGGGGGTCAGAGAACTCATAATCAGGCCGGAGACCTCCAAGGATGCAGTTGTGGTTCTTGACAGCAAGGTGAAGATAGCGCGACCTCGGCTAACCCCAGCCGGGTTAGCACCTAGTCCAAAAACTGATTTGCGAGCATGCGTGCGTGGAATTCCGATCCTTTGAGTGTTGGCCCTGTCCATAGTATGATAGCCGACAGCAGCAGTATTTATATCAGCATCATGATCAATCGAAGGAACCATATTAACCTCAGCCGCAGACATATGGGCGGAGGCCAACGGAATCGATCTAGACTCTTCCGGGTGGACTAACGTGTGATGCTTAGCGTTGCACTGACAGCAAGTGTTCGATGAGTTGCAATCCCTGACTTGATGAGATCGACTTAGGCAATTAAAACAAAACTTAGTATCCCTGGCGAAAATACGGTGGTTTACGACATCCAGGGCTTTGAATGCAGTACATGCGTATATATTGTGCTGTCCTTGACAATAGATACAGTCGCGAGAAGACTGATTTGATCCACTTGCATGATAAGCGACTTGGCGGCGTCTACTCTGGGCTGGTCTGGAGGGCTGCATTATCTTGTATATCTTGACAAAACTCCAAAGTATCACAACGAGCAAAAAGAAAATCGAATAAATCGTTTATGGTGACGCCTTCCATGGACGACACACTTCAATTAGCCCAAGCTTGTTTGATTTCGGACCTAATTTTGATAATAATATATGAATAAGCCACACATCGCGGCTGTCACAGCGTGTAGCGTGTCAGCGCGTGTAGGCCTCAAATCATTCGTCGGCAGAGTCAATTACTTGATAATTACCATTAGAAACGGCAATATGTTTAGTTAAGGAAAGGGCTTCTCCATCTAACTAAGATTTCAGATAATAAAATATTTGGCACTTGGAGAGCTTTTCGTTATTATCTACTGAGGCTAAGAACAAATCACTAAACTGGCTCCAATCTTCGTATTTGCCAGAAAATGTAGGAATTCGAATTTTCTCAAACCTTAAATTAGCTGCTCCAGATGAGCTATGAATTTGTTCCAGAAGTTGGTTTTGTCCCTCAAATAGGCTTTCCACTGTACTTGAAAGCAAAATGTTCGACTGTTCATGATCTTTACCACCCATCTCCTTTAAGGCTTTAATAAAAATGGAATGCGCTTTGTAGAACTTGTCCTTGTATTGAGGTGTATCCAATCCAGGGTCTTCATATCCCTCCTCCATGTTGAATGCCACTAAATCCTCAGAAAGGTCCATAAAGTGGTTGAAGGTGGTTGACAAGACGATCCAGCTTCAGTTGCAATGTTTTCACACTATCACATCCCTGCGAGAACTCCGAGGCACTGTTGAAGACGCGAGTTATTTGTCTCTTGCAGGCACCACGTTGTTGAATTGTCCGATGCATTAAGGAGTTAATGGCTAAAAGCAGCGGCTATTTTGTCTTTTATTATTCACAAATAAACTCAAATTCACAACGCAGTTATCCGGGTACTCGAACGGACAAAAAATTTGTTATGTTTATAACTGGAGTGGACTGTTTTAATGTTTATATAGGTTTTGAGGTATTTATTAATAATAAGCGGTTTTACAATAGGTTTTAAGCGGGTTGCGATTAACGAGCGGTTGCGGGTACAATTCAAGTATATGACCGCCGAAAAAACGTGCAGAAAAAAATTCCAAATAAAACCTTAGCTTGCAAATAACGGTTGACCGATTCGTGCGATCCCCAAATAAGTGTTTTTCTCTCCGACTTTGAGCTAAGAATTAGAGAGCAACCGATTGAATTGTTCATACAACAATTTTGCTCGCACTCAGCCGACAAGCACTTTTTTCGGCTTTTTGATCGGCTCACTTACAGACCGATTGCTCTTGAACGACGATTCAAAAAGTCTTTTGCGCATGTGTGTGTGCATAGTTCAATTTTACAAGATAGTCCCGTCGGTAGTAAACTCTTGCCTACACTGATAGTACGTGCGAGTGAAAGGGAGATATCACCCAAGCACGTCAACAATCTAAAAGCCGAACCATCAGGCAGCCGTCGCGACTACTTCGTATTGTTGTATTCGGGAAAAAACCGATTGAGATGACTTTTTCAGTCAATCGGTCTTTTAATAAGTCTCCCTGTGCGAGCGACATTCGTATCTCTCATTGAACGATGTTCGGTAACAGAGCGTCTCACAAACAATTCAACGTAAAGGGTTCAACCGAAAACCAAAACGAAACGAAACGAAGTCTGCTGCGCAGAGAGAGAACGAAGGGGCATGCTATTTTTCGGTTGTTCTCGGGAGTATAGCGTAAGGAAAAAAACGGTTAAATGTTATTTGCATGCCTTGAAAAAAACGCATTATATTCCAATACTAATACAGATCGACTGCAGTTTCGGTTATGCGTGTGAGCTTAAAGCTTTTATGTATATTGCAATACAGTGATGAGCATTTAACTAGGTGTGATTGGAAAACAATAATAAATGACCTAACACTAATCTAACACTAATCTTTTCCCTACTTTTGCCCCTTCCTTCACTACTTATTTCAACATTTTGGACAAAAAACCAAAACTGTTTCGTATTTTATTTTGATTATTTCGAAAAATTGTATAAGATACATAAGTAATTAAGAAAATATTAGAGAAATATCAAACAATGGCGGGATAGGAACATTTGTGCTGACAATAAAAGCACCCATACGGTGGACATCATAACTAGTGTTTCTCTAAATCTCGTTACTTTTTATTCATCTAAAGCAAATCGGGAGCAAAGCAAAGCAGTCGCTTCAAAGTAGCTCCATCTACCGGAAAATTCATTATTTGTTCATAACTTATTTTTTTTACCTTTCGGTAGGTATTAACCAACCAAACCAAAATGCATTCAATCTTTTACAAAATCTGTAAAGGATAATTTATAATTTTTTTAAGGTCCTTAAATAAGATTGTGGTCGTTAGAGTAGGCGTGGTTGTTAGGTGAAACAAACTTGACTGTCTGTCCAGCTTATGCAGAGAGGACTGGGACTGGCCAGCTCGTTGGCCACTGGTTCCTCTAGCAGAGTCAGCGTTGGACCGTCGTGCATAAACGCGTATATTTCGATCAGCTTAGATTTCCCTCGTAAAGTGACGGGGATGATTCGGAGTAGCTTTCATCGCCCTCATTTTCGGGCAGCTGGTGATTATTGAGCGCGCCGGGAATAAACATCTGATCCTGGTGCAGTAACGGATGATGTTTCGCTTGGCAATTGTTGATCCCACAAAAGCTTTTGTTACAGCTGGATTTGTTATGTCTTTTTAAACATATTTTGCATAAGTGACTCGTTCTAAACCTGTCGCAACGTAAGATGTTTTGCAACCCTCAGGGATTTCGTTGTTAAAGTAGCATCTTGGTATGGCGACCTATGAAATCAATGCCAGATATGACAGCCATAAGTTCCACTGGTCGTATAGCTCCGTCTGTAGTTTGTCCTCCCATCCCAAATATTCTGCAGCAGGATCTTGGGATACATCATAATGCACGATACAAATCCCAAGGGATCAAAGACAGGCATCAGGACTTGAAGGACTTCTCTCTTGGTAGGTACGATGTTTTCTTTGATAACATTTCGCCTTAAACGAACGAAGCAGAGAGCATATGTAACCGAATCTTGAATTGGGCTCCATTGCATGCCTTAGAGCGCAGACTATGCAGCGCTCAATACTTTGGTGAATATAGCCGGCCACTGCAGTGTGCGTATTTAGGCAGTCTCTGCGTAATGGTTTCTTATCGGCTGTTTGGCCGACTGCTAGAGTTGTCACCCTACAAGATACGACAGCTAACTCAAACATTCAATTCGCTAAATGTTGTAGATTGGGGCTGTTGAATTGCTTTGAGTACAAAGCCCAATTGATGATAAGATGAGATGATGCTCATCTCAGGGCCTAGCTTCTCTACAATTTCCTTTAAAAGAGTTGGATTGTTATGGTGGGCCAGCATATTACTGGCTCTTATAGTGGCTCACGTTTTTTTTACGGCGAAAGCCAGCTCGATGAGCGGTTCGAGCTGTCCCTTGGTTGCCGGCATGCTTCGCATATTGTCTATTACGACTTTCAGGATATGTTCTGGGCGACCGAAGTACATCTTTAAGGTTCTCATGGCGTCTGGAAAAACCTCAGGAATTAAAAGGCAGTCTCTGACTGCATCCAAAGCTTTTCCTATGGGTGCCTTTTGCAGCCTGCTTTTGAATGAACCGAAGACAATTGGCTATTCCTTTGGATCAACTTTTCCAACTCCTCCTGCAACTGCTGCAACATAAGATGCCGATGGTCCTCTGATAGATCCCTGCCACTCTGGTGATTTGGCTGGCTGTTTACAATTGGAGTTTTGTTAGCCTCCTGTTCCAGCTGAATGTTTGTAAGGTTAGGGTCGCCATGTTGACCGACGGACTGCGCGCCCTCATGGTGGAAAATGTGCACGTCTTATTGGTGGTGTTATTGCAGTTGTCCAATTTCAGGCTGAAACACCTGATGGATGTTAGCATCTCCTCATTATCGTGGGGGGAACATAAATAACAATTATTTGTTGGAGCCATATCGCCACGCTAATATGTAACGTTCCCAGTGGGCCAGTCAGAGTAGGAATTTTTAAGAAATGTTGCGAAAATAAGCTGATTCTTACTGCGCCGTACATTAAAATAAACTTCAATTTAAATAAAGCAATGTGCAGCGGCGACGTCGCTTAAAAATTCTACAAATGTACATTTTTCATGTGATCTTAAAATTGTAGATTTTCTTACCCTAGCCCTTCGCTTTCTATTCACAACTGAACTTAAAATAGAATCGACAATCGCACCAGACTTGATGTATGTGTGCTAGCGTGGTGAATAAGAACGACACAAAGATACAGTAAGCCTAGACGCAATGGGTGCCTATTATATTTTGCTGATATATTCTGACAAACTCAGCAGTGTAAGACCATTTCGGTAGCGATTTTACCCATTTTTGGAAAGTAATAATCAAAAGCAGCACTTGATTTATATTTTCCTGAGCAGCCCTGTGAGCCTGTTATGCTCCACAACTAATATTTCTTTTTATTTGTCCGGTTTAAAAATGTACGCCACCCAAGTTTTGCAATAACAAAATTTAGTGGCAGGGAAAAGTCGAATCAAACCATCTTGAATACGGACGAAGACTGGAAGCTTACTACTTCTTTCACTAAGTCCAGTAATGTCTCCCAATCGGTGAAATCGATTTGATGGCGAGTTTTTATACCAAAAACTATAAATAGTCGCTTATTCGGCCTGGACGCCTCTTCTAACACAATCTGGTTCTGGAAACAGTTAGTTGGCTTTTCCGTGGCCTCAATGACAAGTTTTGACGATATTTCACTGTGAATAGTGGCTTGATCTGACTCTGCTGAGCTCTACAAAGCATTAATATCTTGTCGCGACACAGTGTCTGTCACACAATTTTCTTTCCCTGCCTTTTCTTGCTTTGCGCCGCTCTCTTCAACGCTTAAGTTTCGAATTTGTATTCGTTCCAAAAACCGAAAATATAAAGGGCTTGTTCACGCCAAATGGGAGTTTAATTTCTGGAGGCAGTGTCGAGCAGCAGTTTTCTCCACACGTCCACATTTCGCTCGCTCGCACTGCCCTTCGCCCTCCCTCTCCAACTCCCCCGAAACTCTCCGCTCCGCTCTGGAGCCACTAAGCTGAGATAATTGTAATTTGTTCCTTTTTCCAAGTGTACATACCCGTGTTTCTGTTATATTTTCTGTTCAGACTTTCATCCGCATTCAACTTGAGACTTAACTATGCTTCAATCAAGGCACCCGCGCCCCAACAGGGCTGATGGTCCGAAAATATGTTTATGTCATTTGCTTATACAATGGCCAATAGCTCTCTTTTATTCGTGGCATAACTTAATTCCCTATCTTTTAGCACTTTGGAGGTCATTGTTTTCCTAAGACCAGAGTGCGTAAGAATAACGCATCGGTCGTCAAATCAAATGGTATGGATAATGAAGAATAACGTCCTCTAAAGCAAGGATATTTCTAACCTTGTCAAATGCGCTTAACTGAGGCTTAGGCTTGGAAGACACATTCAATTTTTATCATCAATTTATTGTAACAATTTTCGCCTTATGGGTGTTCAAATGAGTGCGAGCGAGACAGGAATAACATGAATTCGCCGCACAATTATTTATGCTAGCAGCAGAGCAGTCGCACAATATCTAGGCACACTGCGTGAAAAGTGCTGTTAATGTAGATATGGATCTTAAAAAGGCTGCTACTTTCACATCAGAACTTAATACCTATTGTTTTAAAAAGATTCAAAAAATGCGCGGAAAAATAAAAGGAAGAGATTCTCTGCAAACTGGTTGTTGAAAAGGGGGGAAGAAGGTTAAATCTTAATTATTTGAAAACTTTGATTGGTTAAAATAATAGAATATGGTGTGTAGTATTTATCCATAGGCATATACGCAAAATAAATGCTGAAGATGGAAATTTATACATTCGCACCAGCTTGAGCAAGAAATCCACATTTGTTGAGTTGATACTTCAAACTGATTTTTATTTTGTAAAACGCTAGCTTTTATAGATTACAGCGGAGTACAATAGTGAACCAATGCGTCAAGAAGAGGGGCGCATTAGAATATAAATAGATAAGAGTTACTTAAAATTGGCATTACTCAACTTAACATAGCATTGATAGCATTTAAACTCATGCCCTAATATTTTGGTTTACAAATTATAATTGATATTTTTAAACTTTCAGTGTGAGGCAAATCAATATTAAAAACAAAGCCTGACATATGATGAAAATTCAATCCTTTTAATTTATAGTGATTTTCTTTTATTTCTTTTAATTCATTCTTTAGTTTAGTGATTTCTTTATGATGATCAATAATCGGTAATGTTAAAAGATTCCAAACAATACTTGGAACTTACTTACATAAGAAACTGATATTGGCTTATAATCTTCTGATTGAATACTATGATGAGGGTCGACAATATACTTAATCGTCGTGAAATTAACTTGAGCGCTTTTCTGAAAGTGCAGGTCCTCACGTCCGACATTAAACCAAATGGAATTGGTTTCGAGATCAATAGTCGCACCTACTTGTACTAGCAGGTGAAGGCCGATTATGCCGCCAAACGTTTTAAGTCCTTGTAATAAGAAACAAGATGGCCACCGTTCCGCGTGTTTTACAGGAAAACGGATTTATGGTTTGTTTTGCTGTCAAAGTATTTTAAAAGTGCCACTCTTTATCTTTCGCAAAAATTACTCAGAATAATTTTAAGATTTTTTTAAAGAGCAAAAATAACTAAATTGCGACATAGCCATAAACTACAGATTGAGGACCTTTACCAGTTTAACAAAAAGTATGCTCTATAAAATAGATGAACACATATTTACACACGTATGCGGCGCCACGATGTAAATTTATTGGTTTTCTTTCTCTGAACCTGCCACTACAGTAACAAAATTTATCTGGAGGCATCGTTTTTTTTTAAATTGAAATATAAATATATAATATAAGTATCAAATATGATAAAACAGTGTGGCTAAATATTTTTCAACAATTTCTTTTTATTGTGGCGCCATCTACGTGTGTAAACTTTAAACTTTTTTTAAAATTTTTTTTTATTATTCTTAAATCGGCTCTGGAGATTCCTTAAATAACAAAATATATGTAAATGCAATGGGTAAAAACTTTGAACAAAGCCAATATTTTTAAACCAAATCAAAAACGGCTCTAACAATTTTCTTTAACACATTAATCCGTAGAGCCCTTGAGATTCCTTAAATGTTGGTATGTAACACGTTACTGTAAAGTCACGTTTAAAAATTATTCAGATAATAAAATGGCCACTTTTGTTAGCTCAGAACAACTAATCCTGCTCGAGTATTAAATTTTGTTTGTGCGTATCCAAATTGTATTTTAGACCGTTCCACAAAGAAAACCTAAAAAGTAGTCCTTGAAAAGTAGTCCAGCCTTTTTCCCTTTATAGGCATTGCAGAGTGCCGAACAAATAAATTTTAAAAAGTGTATTTAATCATGTATGTATGTATGTGAGATATTATTGAGTATTGGGGGGGGGGGGGGTATTTAATTTTTTTTTTATTTTTTTTATTAATGTACAACACGTTAAGAATGTTGTGTGAAAATTTCATGTCAATCGGATGAAAATTACAAAAAACATGACAATTTGAACGAGGGGCGATCTCTGTCGTCTCTATACATATCCAAAACTTAAAATCGTTCTCCTCAAAAGTATGTTTTTTTAAGTCGGTGAACATTGTCCATCGAAATCTAATGTACCGATAGTTCTGAAATTTTGCACATAATACTTTCTAATACTTTCTGAGACGTGCGGATTGCGCATTTTATCACTTTTCACTGACAATTCGCGACTGGTTGAGCCCCCAAATGTGGGATATTATTGAGTATTGTTTATTAATATTATTTCGCGGTGCACAGGTAATGAATATAACAATTGGCTTTTATTAAACTCTGGATAAATGCTGCTGCTTTCTGCTGATACGTTCGGCTGCTTCGATTCTCTCCTGATACTGCTCTGTTCGGCTGCTACTTCTCTTCTTCTTTTACTTCTTATTCTGCTTCTGCTGTAACGCTGCTGTATGACTTCTGCTGCTGTTAGCCAGTGCGTCTTCTGGATTTCCTTAGAGTCATTTTAACATTTTTTTGCAGTGTAGGGATGGTTTCTGCTCTCAATCTCTACTACAAAGTGATCCCAATGCCAAAAACCCAAAGTCTGCAGCAAGTTCTATAAAAAAACTGTATTTAACGAGTGTCCGATTATTCGATGAACCTTAAAAATCGATGTTTTTTCTTTTTGTTAAAAAACTAAGCGTTTTCGTTGAAAATAAGGTATTTTTGTTTATGTTTTTGGAAGATATTAGATTTATGTATAAGTAAAAGCAAAAAAACGACAAATTTAACCCATTGTTGAGGAACCTCATAACTATTAACAATAATTTTGGTATTTTCTATAGTATGTAAGATATTTCTTCTTGAGATGGTCTGGTCTCTCGATTTTGGTGTTTTTTTTTTCTCTCTCTTAGCCACGAGCTTCCAACATGAATAAAACGTAAATTCTTTTTGTGACATATTTGGTTATTTTTCTATCAACCCAATTGAAAGTGGTCTTACAAACCACTTAGCGTGATCTATTCACCATCATTTTTGGTCCTTCGAGAGCCGGATACTTCCGCATCTGCATAACTGAATCTGCACACCATGGAGCAACAGACGCTGAAACGACTTACCCAAGCACGTGGTCGGCTAAAGGCAACCGTAACTCGCTTGGTCAATTACATCGAGAATACACCTCCACAGATGCCATGCTGACACGGCTAAATCAAGCATTCAGGAGCCTTGAGGAGATCACTGACGAAATGCACTTGTACGACAGCGTGGAGGGTTTCGAGGATCCTACCGAAGACTTCCAAGTGTATGAGGAGAAGTACCTGCACGCGCTTACTTTGTTCGCGTCGTTAAAGAGCGAACTTCAGCCAAGCGCCATACCTCAAGCGGATCACAACATGGCCACATTGCTGCAACAGCAAAGTGAGTTCTTTCAGCGACTTTCTGAGAACCGAACACCTACCTTGGCCACGCCGCCGCCTGCTGCAGTTTCTTTAACTGAAAACCCGTTGCCGAAAATCCACATCAAACCCTTTGGTGGAGACTACAAGGAATGGCCAGCCTTTAAGGACATTTACGAGAGCACTGTCCACAACAAGACTCATCTGGGAAAGATTCAAAAGTTTCACTACCTTAAGTCTTTCATAGTTGGTGAAGCAGCCAATCTTCTCAGCCACATGTCCATTACGGAATCAGCTTACGGGAACGCCTGAATGAACGCTATGACCGCCCAAGGCATATCGTGAACTCCTTACTGGACACTTTTATGGGACTGGCTGCTGCCCCCAACGGCGAGGTATCTAATCTACGCAAACTTACTGATGGCGCCAATGAAATCATTCGTGGGCTAGATGCAGTAGGGGAGACCACCCGTGACTGCTGGGTGATTCATCTTGTACTGGCTAAAATTGATCCCGACTCTAGAAGGAAGTGGATAGAGGACACCAGAAGCTCTGCGACGCCAACCGTTACAGACTTGTTTAAATTCCTTGATGATCGTTGCGAGGATTTTGAATTAAGCCAAGCTACATCGGCAATCAAACTCGATCCCAGCAGCCACACGGACAAGCCTGTCAAAGCGAAGCGCACACTTATTGCAGTGAACCGTGGCAATTGTGGCAAGTGTGGCTCTGGTGACCATCAGCTGTACAAATGCTCTCAATTTCAAAATCTGAACATCGAACATCGGCGCTCCTTTGTGAAAGGAAAGTCGCTTTGCTTCAATTGTCTACGCCCTGGCCACCGATCTTCACAATGTCAATCAAAACATTCGTGCAAGCACTGCAATGGCCGTCATCATTCTCTTGTACATCCTGAAAACATGGATTCCATGACAATTGCTCCTGCGGACACTGTACAGGCCAGTCCTCAAACTTCTGGATGTAGCTCAACTTTGGTCGCCCAGACGCAAAACAGTACCTCATTAACACAGTCATCGGGACTCAAAAGAAGCACATTGCCCACAGCTTTGGTGTATGTCCAAAACTCTAAAGGTACTTACACAATTTGCCGTGTGCTTTTGGATAGCGGCTCTGAGCTATCCTACGTTTCTGAACGATGCGTCAACGCACTTGGGCTCGCACGTTCACCCTCAAGAATACTAGTTTCCGGAATATCTTCCGTCAAGGCCGAAACTACTAGAGAATTCTCTACGTTGCACATCAAATCAATGGTGTCACTGCATACGATTGTTGTCGCAGCCCATGTGCTGGGCAAAATCACATCATCACTTCAACGGGACGACATTGACGAAGCAGCTTTAAGGATCTACGATGGACTCCAGATAGCCGATACTTCGTTTAACACATCTTCACCTGTACACATTTTACTGGGAAATGAACAAATTTGGTCTGTTTTGTCAGGTGACAGAAAATATGACGCCGATGGAAATATTATTGCCATCAGCTCGATCTTTGGATGGATAATCACTTCCGTTGCAATGCCGCACCCAGTAACCGCCAACACGCTTATGCCTACTGTTGACATAAACGCCTCTCTTCAACGCTTTTGGGAGATCGAGGATAACACTGAGCAAACTCAACAGGACCCTTCGCACGAAAGGGTGGAGCAGCACTTTCTGACCACACATTCCCGAGACCCAGACGGCAAATACATCGTTGAATTGCCTTTCAAACAGGAATGCCAAGAGTTCGGAGACAGCCTGCAGGGCGCAGTCTCACGCTTCTATGCTGTTGAACGTCGCCTACAGCGTGATACGGAGCTACGCAAGCAATATTCAAAATTTATGAACGAATATCTAAGCCTAGGTCATATGCGTAAGCTGGCCCCAGAAGAATGCAGTACATCAGCCAAAACGTTTTACATGCCACACCACCCAGTCCTAGGAAAGAAGCTGCGGGTGGTATTTGACGGGTCATTTGAAGACGTAAACGGCAACGCTCTAAATGACGCCTTACACATCGGACCCAGCATTCAACGTAATCTTTTTCATGTATGCCTTCGCTTTCGAATGCACAAGTTTGTGTTTTCGGCTGACATAGTCAAAATGTTTCGCCAGATCTGGGTTGCCCCTAAGCACCGCAACTTTCAACGGATCGTATGGAGAGATGCTCCGAATTATCCTCTTCAACACTTTGAACTCTGCACAGTTACCTATGGAACAAGCTGTGCACCGTTTCTTGCTGTCAGGGTACTGGAACAACTAGCGCGATACCACCAGGATGAGTTTCCCACAGCATCAAAAATTGTGCTTGAGGACTTTTACGTAGACGATGTCCTCACCGGCGCTGAAACTGAAAACGAATTAATTAGCCGCCGCGACGAACTCATCCAGCTGATGTCCAAGGCTAAGCTTGAGCTTGGCAAATGGGTGTCTAACAGCAGCCGCATCAGCCACACCAGACAAGACGAGCTCCCAATAACCAGTGTGGTTAAGGTTTTAGGAATGCAGTGGAATCCCCAAGACGACGTCCTGTCCTACAAAGCGTCACTTTCTACGGAGCCAGAAGCTACTAAGCGGCAAGTATTGTCTGATGTCTCACGAATTTTTGATCCTCTAGGTATTCTGGCGCCTGTGGTAGTACAGTTCAAGATCCTTTTCCAAGAACTCTGGCTACTTGACCTGGACTGGGATTCAAAACTCCCACCGAAGCTGGCTGAGTGGTGGCAGACCTGTCGCGATGATATCAACTACATAACAAACCTAAGGATTCCACGTTATGTACCCAACGAATTGGGAAAAATCGAATTACACGGATTTTCAGACGCCTCTATAAAGGCATATGCCGCTGTCGTATACAGCCGTGTAAGCAACGCTGACGGCACATGCTTGGTGTCACTTATGGCAGCTAAAACACGCGTTGCGCCACTAAAGCAACAAAGTCTTCCTCGGCTGGAACTCTGCGGAGCGCTGCTGCTCACTCGCCTTCTCCGTGCTGTTAAAGAAGGCTTGCATCACAAGGACATAATTGTGCATGCTTGGTGCGATTCTACTATTGTCCTTTCGTGGCTGTCGCACACCCCATCAAAGCTGAAAACCTTTATCGCCAACCGTACTTCGGAGATCCTGGATGTCGTACCACGCAGCGCATGGCATCACGTTGGCTCAAAGGATAACCCTGCCGATTGCGCTTCGAGGGGAATGCTAGCGGCCAATCTCATGAGCTATGAACTGTGGTGGAAGGGTCCACATTGGCTACACTTCAACGATCTTCTTGATTCAAAGCTCCGTAATGGCAACAATCCCAACAATTTTGGACACGCCCATGATGGATGGGCTGAATTCCTCTTTACTATGCAGCCGTATTGAACCTGAAGCGTCCTCGATTGAGTGTCTATCGCTTCGAGTTTCTTCCTGGACCAAGCTGATTCGCTGTACTGCTTATGTTCTACGCTTTATAAATCGAAGCAGAATGAAGAAAAGGATTCCGTCAAACCTCACACTTACATTTGAGGAAATCAGCGAGGCCCGCATTTACTGCCTAAGGCAGGCTCCAGGAATCTTCTCATCCGATCTACACCTCTTGCGAAGGGGAAAAGCTGTGGCAAATTCGTCAACACTTCGAACACTCTCACCCATAGTTTGTAAGAACGGCCTGCTTCGTGTAGGTGGGCGCCTCTCAAACTCGCTACTACCGGAAGAAGTCAAGCATCCAATTATTCTGCCGAAACATCATCGCATTTCTCTGCTTATTTTGGAGCACGAGCACAGGATACATCTTCATCCAGCCAACAATATTGGATAGTTGGCGCACGCAACATGATTCGCAAGCTTACACATGCTTGTCAGAAATGTTTTCGCCAACGCCACAAAACAACTGAGCAATACATGGCGGACTTGCCAGCTGTTCGGGTACGTCAAGCATACCCATTTGAAAATACTGGGTGCGACTATGCCGGACCGCTTCTGCTCAAAGTGCACAAGGGACGGAATCCAAGAAAGGAAAAAGGATACATCTGCCTATTTGTCTGCCTAGTGACCTCCGCAATTCACCTGGAGTTGGCTACAGATCCCAGCACGGAGACATTTCTCGCTGCACTTCGTCGCTTTATCTCCCGTCGAGGCAAGTGTACCCACATCTTCAGCGACAACGGTCGCAACTTCGTAGGAGCAAAGAAGGTGTTAGACGATATGCATAAGCTCGTCCTGTCGCAGCAGCATAACACTCAAGTAACACAAGCGTTGGCCAGCGAGGGTATCAAATGGAGTTTCATACCACCGCACGCACCCCACTGGGGCGGAAAATGGGAATCAGCTATTCGCTCTGTAAAGCTTCATCTGCGTCGTGTCATCGGGAATTCCATCCTCACATTTGAACAAATGCACACCCTTCTGGCTCAGATTGAGTCCGTCGTCAATTCACGCACAATGGCTTATTAAGTTTTGGCCCGCTGTAGCCCCCAATGATAAGGCATAACCTATAAACCAATTGAATGCATAAAATCGAAGCAAGAAGCTACAAATTTGTTTTTTTGCAAATTTTTAAATTGCTGTCAGCTGAAAGGCAGTGTTGCAAGGTTTCCGACAGAATAGTGTTGAAAATCACTGGGGGAAATCAGCTGACTTGCTAAACTTATTTCAAACAATTAAATAGTGTTGGAAACTGCTCGAGCATACAGAGTTGCCAAAGTCCAAAAACGAAGTTCCTATCAAATGTCCCCGTTCAAATTTCACATGAAATAATGTGGTATTCCGAACAAAAATACTTATTTCGTTAATTAGGAAAAATTATCTTTCCTATAAAAGAACCATGAACCTTATCGGATAAGTTTAGAATAAGTCCCAACGAAATACTTATTTATTTCCATAACGTGACAACTCTAGGCCATTTTTACCAAATCCGAGTGAAATTTAGAACAAGGGAGGCGGATTTTCATTAATTGTAAGGGTAGAATTTATCAGGTTTTGAGGTGCAACCACAAAATAATTGCTAATAAGTCAAATATGCAATTAATTCCAATTCCAATGATGCAATTATGAACATAAAACATCAAGAAATTTGATAAAAATAATATAAAGACGACGCGAAGTATTTAAAAAAAATTAATTTTCATGCTGGCGGCTTTAAATCCGCCTGTCAAATGCTTGGCGGAAAGTTTCCGTCTGAATTTTTCGGAAGTTAACAGAGTAACAACAGAGGGAAATTCAAATCCGTGCCGTTCTTTCGGAAGTGAGTCTTGGAACAGGTTTGGGAAATTCGATTCCGTGTGAATCTTTCGGAAGTGAGAGCTAGAACAGGGCCGATAATCCAGCCGCAGTGAACATTTCAAATTCAGAGTGATCCTCCGAAATTGGTAGCTTTCGTTTCGTACTGTGTTTTCTGTACTGTGTCCACTTCAACTACTATTTCAAATACAGTCCACTGCAACTACAATTTCGAATACGGTCCACATCAACAGAGTTTTTCTAAGATCAATACCAAATTATTCCCAATTCCAAATACAAAGCTCAAATTTCTATAAATTTACACCGGCAATTAAATTGTGCAGCAGACAAAAAATAAACATACATATATACATAAGTCGCCAAAACTCCCGCAATCGGTGCCCTTTCTCTATCCAGCTGTTCGCTGCTGACATACATATATACGTACTCGAAGTCTCCACAATTCCCTCAATCGGTGCCCATCCGCTATCCATCTGGTTTGTTACATACGTACATACATACACGAACTCTTACATATTCCGAAACGCACCGTGGTTCCAGGGTATCCAAGAAATAACAAATATTATTTGTTTAAAATATACTAGAGTACAAAAGAACATATTAATTACAAAATAATTTCTACGAAAACTAGTGCATAAATATTCGATCCGATTCCATATTTATTTCTTTTAATATTTATGTCTTTTAACTTATTCCAAAAAGTTCAAAATCATTCAAAAATTCCACAACGAATTCGAGTGTGACCGTATATCTTTGTGACTATCGATTGGTTCCTAAAATTTCAGTTCGCTTTGGTGTCATCAATTTAAATTTAAATGTTATTTGTAATGGCAGCCGCAGCTTTAAACAAATTTATTGCCACAGCTGATCGTCTGAGCCATTTCCAGGCCAGCGTGAACAGTCTAGATGGTTTGTTTCCATCCGTATCCGCCTGCAAGTTCTGTCGCGACCAAGTCCAAGCTTTATGGCGTGAGGTGGAGAACGCATATGATGTATTTTTAAAGTGCATGGAGGCGGCAGGCGAAAGTGTCGCAGATTCCAAAACTGATCTCAAAATTAAATACTTTCAAACGTACGATATATACGAAAAGTTGGCCGCTCAGATCCTCGAACAAATACAACAGGGCTCCGCCCAATCATCTCAACCTCCAGCATCTTCTCCCCACGATTACAATTCGATTTTCTCAGGCGATTATCTTCGCTGGCCGACTTTCCGGGACCTTTTCACGGCGATCTACATAGACAATCCGAGTCTTACGCCTGTTGAAAAGCTGTACCATTTAAATGCCAAAACTAGTGGCGAAGCTAATTTCATAGTTTCCAGATCCCCACTCACCAATGATGGCTTCCGCTCAGCTTGGACAAATCTGACTGAGCGTTTCGAAAATAAGCGATTGCAGGTGAACAGCCACCTTAAAATGAAATTCAAAGCACCATTCAAGGTTGCTTAACTTCCTTACAATTATCCGGCATAAATATTGAGAATTGGGACCCTATCCTCGTCTACATGTGCTCAACGAAGCTACCAAAGCTCACGCTCTCATTATGGGAGCAGTCTATTAAAAATAAAGCCGAGTTTCCAACTTGGCGAGAGCTTGATTTTTTTTTTACTGAGCGCCACCGAACCCTAGAGGCCGTCGATAGCATCCGGTCTGCTAGTTTCTCCAAGTTCCGTCCAAAGCCACAGATCGATTGGCAGGACTTCCGAAAATAAAGTCCTCCACTTCTGTGTTTATTTTCGCTTTTTTCTCTTATCAATTTTCAATTACTCTTCAACTACACAAAAAAATCTTTAATTTGTTGCGCCAAGAAATGCGAATTTAGCGGCACCATCTCTGGTGATAACTACTTGATGTGCTGGCTGTGTGATAACTGCTCACATGTTAAATGTGGCGGTCATAATGGTAGAATCGGAGATATTGTTGGGAAACACAGACAATTTTACTGAACTTGTACTTCATGCCTACACACAGAAAAAAATCCGTTTGAAACGTTCAAAAATCAAGCCCGGGATTAAAAAGTGCGTTGGCCCGTTTGTTGTCAGTTCATGAACGCTCGTTCATAGAATTTGACCGAAATTTTTGAGTTTGATTCCGAACGAATGGGGTCATTTTAAGAACATTTGGGGTTGATTTGAGAACGAAAAGTTCATAAGAAAGAAAAACAAACTTCCGATTCACGACGTCTTCTCGCGGGCTCGAGCCTGGGCTAATATGTGTCAAAGACGGATGGCCTAACCGCTGGACCACGGAATCAATTTTTCAAGCACGGCCAAACGGGTAACTAGACCTGCAAATTTTTCGGTTCGGAAAATAAATTCCACGGGCTTACAAAAAAAAATTGATAAAATACGCATCGATCAACGACGATCAACCTCCTTGAGTTCTCGCACTTGATTAGTCAAGGATTCCTGCACCGTCTACATACCGACGTTATATTCACTGATTTTAGCAAGGCTTTCGACTCGACAGTGAAACCATTCACTGCTTCTGCTTAAACTTTCTTATTTAGGATTCCCAAATAACCTTCTAAAATGGATAGAGTCGTATTTAACAAATCGCACCCAACGAGTTCTCTTTATGAATGAGCTATCTCACACTGTGGATATCACTTCTGGTGTTCCTCAAGGCAGCCACCTTGGACCGTTACTTTTCATTCTTTTTATAAACGACCTACCTCAAGTTATATCATACTCATCTATTTTTATGTACGCCGATGACGTCAAAATTTGTTTTTCCTATTCCGATTGGTACCTTCATTCTCACCTTCAATTTGACCTCAATGAATTTCATAAGTGGTGCGTCAGTAATCTCCTTTTCCTAAACCATGCAAAATGCAAACTTATGACTTTCTACCGTTCCTCCCCGCTTTCTACCGTTCCTCCTCGCATCTTACCACCTCAAATGACCTTGGAGTCCTTTTCGACCATAAACTATGCTTCAATAGCCATATTACTGCAATGGCTAACAAAGCCAAGGGTGTGCTAGCTTTCATAAAGCGATGGTCCAAAGAATTTGACGACCCGTACACTACCAAAACACTGTATATAGCTTTAGTACGTCCGATTCTGGAATACTGTTCCTGTGTGTGGAGCTCGCAATATAAGGAGCCTCAGAACTTTATCGAATCGGTATAAAAGCAGTTTCTGATCTTTGCACTGCGTAATCTTGGATGGGATTCTGACAGACTACTTCCATCTTATCGAGCCAGACTTAAATTAATCGACTTGCCGACTTTACAACACCGTAGAATTTGCAATGCCATAATGTTTGTCCATAAGCTTCTTTTGGGTCTCGTTGATTCTGAGAGATCAGGGGGGCTACGTCCTATGGCACACGGGCACATTTTTGTGTTTTTGTTTTGGCACATAGCATACGGAGCCGCACATTCCATACTTTCATAGGGCACACGCAAGTTCTTCTTTGTGTCGCTGTCCGTAACAAGCCAAGCCAACAACAATTCCATTGAATTTTTTTTTTCGTCTCAACTCACAATGCAAATTGTTCTTGTCTTTTTCATGACTGTGTGTGAGTCGTTACTCGCGTGCGTGTAATTTTCTTTTAATTGTGTTTGTAAATGCAGTTTTGAGCACCCCTGCTTTAGATGGTACTTTGACAAAGAAAACAAACTAATGATCGTTACAATCCGCCAGCAAATTAATTTGATATGAATCTTTGTAGCTCGCAACAACGGTGGTCTTTAACAGGGCTGTAACAGGGCTGTAGTACACCTTTTTTCCAACTGAAATAATTGCAGTACGTTCACATATCGAATGCACACTGTACTCAGTGTTACGCATCGATTTAAGTACAGACACCTTATTTGGCATTTTGCATTTGTCCACAATAACAAAACACAAATATATAAACCTAGCAGTTCCCGAGTGCTTGGTTATATGACCGCCCTCGAATGCGTGGGAAATGCATTGTCAGCATATTTGATCGCTCCGACGGCCAAGTGAACATAGTATCCCTCTCTCTCTCATATATAAACACAATTATACATAAGCGTCGACTGCAGCTCTGCCGGCGTCTCTGCCGACATAGCCGGCCGATCTTAGCTTTATGCAAACATGTAATAGAATTAAGAAATCAGAATTAAAAATAAAAAGCTTGGGAGCGTACTACTGGGGCGCAAAATTCAACAAGTGTGGAAGGAATAGCAAATCCTTCTACACCAACGCTGGAAATATATGATTGCGGAAGGCAATCCGCCTTCTTCAGCATCGTGGGCGGCACCTGCTCCTTTTGAGCAAAGGGATGCACAGAGACTAGAAGTGTATCCCAACGATAGATGAAATAGCCTGTGCAGCCAGCACCGGTCCCGTTCGGTGCGCCAGGCCGGACCACGGAAAAGCGAACCACCAGCTTCCAAGAGCGCCCAACATTAATTTTTTTATATAAATTTAATAATATTGTACAGACCAGGCCAGTTCCTAGCTGTGGGTCTTCATATTTTTTTTACCTAGGTAGGGATACTTGTAAAATTAATAAATACTTCCATAATACAAAAAGAAAAACTATAAATGCTTAAACCAAGAAAAATTAGTAAAAAAAAAAAGTGGAGGACAGAAAAATTTCCTAAATCTCAACTTAAACTTTAAAAATAAAGGTGACGCCGTATACATTTTTTACTTTTTATTTTTTTGTTGAATAGCTTAAATGCTCTTGTATTTATGGTAAAAAAAATTAAGATTATCTGTCCAGCCAGTTCTTAGAAATAAAATAAAATAAGGGCAATACGGACGCGACAAAAATAGAACTGCAATATTGAAAACTTCAGAAAAACATTAAATTCTGCGAAACTAGATGGCGTATTTTTTTGAATTTTTTTTCCAGTATACCTGCTGAGTAACCAAAAACATCAAAGCAAGTTCGGTGGCAAAACATCAGCGGTTTTTTTTCTAAAAATAATGCAAGAATATGGACGCGACAATTACGGACGCGACATGTTGCTACTTAACAAAAAATTGCAACTTTTTATTTTGTCAAAATATTTCAGAGCTATTCTAGGTGTTACTAAAGTTTCTGCTGTAAAGTTTGGTTAAATTATTTTAACGTTATCCACCTCTTTTTAATAGAAACATAGTTTATATATAGCTCGTTCTATGATACTAAGTGGTTAGAATTAAATTAATTTTTTCTAGTAAACGCAGAAATTTTATCAAAATACACCTGTTAAAGAATATTGGCATTTCTCTGCTGTGGCTTTATATAGTAACCTGATTTTATTATATTTCGAGATTTTACTCGGCTAATAATAAGAATTAAAAAAAAAATATTAATATATTTAATTTGTCACTTTAACCCACCTGATCCTCGCAAAAGTCCAAAAAAACGTTTTTCATAGCAGCAAATAAGACAATTAGCTTCACCAAAAATTATAATCAATTGTTTTTTATAAATAAAAAATAAAAATTAGGGACGCGACAGACTTAAAATTTCGTTCAATATGATAATAAGCCAATTTTTTTTGTGAAAAAATGTTAATTAATTTGTTCCTACTAACCTTGCTTTAGAAATAAAAGCAGGTTTATATGTGTTGCGAATTGCACGAGTGAAACGAAAAAATATCTTTTTTTAATTATGGACGCGACATTAAAAATTTGTAAAAACAAACTTCAAAAAAGGTATCAAAGCCATTAATATTTAAGAAGTTTACATTTTTTTTCCAAATAGCATTTGCCACAAGCTATAATGTAGGATTGGTTGTTTGATCTTGAGACTTCCACAGAACGCATAGTAATATAACGAAAACACAAAAAAATGTTGCTGAGATATACAGTATGTGTTGCTAGTGTTTCAAAACTGCATATCTTCTTGTAAAAAAATAATTTGGAAGAAAATGTAATTGATTTACAAAATATAGATACCAATGCTATTTTTAAACCAAAAAAGAAAATTTCCGCCAACTTTTAATTTTTGGGGTTTGGTTGACTTTTTCCTGGAAATGCCCATATTCAACTTTATGATAAAAAATCAACCCCAGTACCAGGGGAAGAGAACCTAAAAATTAAACAAGAATTAGAAAACACATATAGGGAATTACAAGCTTATAAAAATAAGCAGGACATGAAAGACGCGAGGAAGCCCAAGTGCCCTCCTGATTGTAAAGGTCCTTTCAAAAACCCTAATTGTGAATATACATGTTCAAAAAAATGATATGCTAATATACTGTAAAATGTTATATATATGAAAGTCTCATTTAAAAGCAATTCAATATCCAAAACAGACCTCACAAACGAGACAGAAAAAATACCCAATATGGGATTAGTAGACGTTAAGTCAGTGGATTCCACTGCTAACGTTATAAATAAAATTGAATCACAAAATATTGATTTCAAATTAACGAATATTCTACTATCAATAATTGTTTTCTTTATGAGCGAATGTATTTTATATAAGGCCTATATGTTATGTTCCACAACAAATGTGTATCAAAGAGAGCCATTAACAGAAGCCAGGCTAATAATCTGGATCAAATCTAATTTAACAAGCGCCAAACAATTAATAATAATAAAATACAAAAAAAAAATTAAATTTAAACAAAAAATTAAATTTTAAATAAAAAATTGTATATGTACGAGAACTAAAATACCCGTTTAAAAAAGAAATAAAAATCATTAAATAAACAAGAAAGGAAGCTAACTTCGGCCAGCCGAAGACTATATACCCTTGTAGTTCATTCCTATTTAATTACAAATTACAAAAATCTAAATTGTGATTTACAACAAACCAAATTATAGCAATTTTCGTATTATTTTGACAATAATTGACTGATCATTCCTATGGCAGCTATATAATATAGTCGTCCGATTTATGTTAAATTTAATTCGAAATTCTTAAATAATAAAATAAATTTATATTCCAGAGTAGAAGAGAAATACAATAAAAATTAACAAAGCTATAATTTTGTTTCTATTAATTTCCCTTTAGGTTTCCGTTCGTTCCTATGGGATTTATATGATATAGTTTTCCGATTTTTCTAAAATGTAATTCGAAATTCAGGACAGTTAAAAAAATTATATTCCCAAGATCAGAAGGAAATATGTAAAAAAACACCGAAGATATAATTTTTTTCCATTATTTTTACGATTATTCCTATGGGTGCTATAAGATATAGTTGTCCGATCCGGCTAGTTCCGACTTATATACTACCTGCAATAGAAAGACGACTTTTGGTAAAGTTTCATTTCGATAGCTTTGAAACTGAGAGACTAGTTTGCGTAGAAACGGACAGACAGACGGCCAGACGGACATGGCTAGATCGACTCGTCATGCTGATCAAGAATATATATACTTTATGGCGTCGGCAACGTCTCCTTCACTGCGTTGCAAACTTCTGACTGAAATCGTTATACCCTCTGGAAGGGTATAAAAAGAGGAAAATTATTAAAATGAATACAACAGAGTGCCTTAGAGTTACATTGGCTAACGAGCCAAATTTTGAGAACAGGGTATTAACCTTAATTAGGAACAGAGCAGAGCGTCTATTAATTGCAGATTTTGAGTACGAATATATGAATAGGTACGATCTTGAATTCTCTCCAATTATTCATTGCAGCAGAACGCAAAAGGCCATAGTACTGTCTACCGTGAGAAACTGTAAAGTATTCTCCGAAATCGACATACACCCAGTCTTAGGACATATTAACGTGCTAAAAATTATGCACAAGTAAAAATTTAAAAAAAATGACTAAAAATGTAATATGGAATTGGAGCAGTTAATACTGCATATCCGAGAATTAAAAGAAACATTTTAAAAGTCTCATAAAGAAAATATAAAGGCTTTAAAGTCTTACAAATATGTAAGCCAAAAAGGCAAACACAAAAAGAAACAATAGATAAACATGCAATAATTCTTGTAGACTCTTACAATCAGGCAAGAACCCTAGTGCATGAAAATAGAAAAATAATTAACGAAACAAACAAACAAAATTATCCAAAATATTGATAAGGTTGCGGGCAAACCTAATAACTGTCAAGGATAAGTGTAATTTAAAAATATATATCCCGACAATTCTGAATACGCCTTTAACATTAGACCAACAAAAAGTCCTAGCAGAAGAAGAAGATTTAGGTACAAGCAAAGATATCGAAATAAATGAAAAAGATCTACACGATCTCTCAATTCCTGCATTTATTACAGCAGTAGAGTCAGATACAGAAGAAGACGAAAATATAGATTCAGATACAAATATAGTAGAAACAAAAGAAAACATAATGGCAGATCCAGCTGCCCAACGGGCGTATATTAAAGAAATATCAAGTGCCATTTTAACGGACAAAAACTACACTTGCATAGATTTGTAACAGCTTTGAAGCTGGTTGACCTGAGAAAGGGAACGTTTGAAGATTTGGCTGTATAAGTCGTCAAATCAAAAATTGTAGGATCTACACTATAAAAGGTTCAAAATGAACTAACGATAAACTCAATAATCCAAAAACTGCAATACACTATTGTCGGTGAGACATCTGACGTTGTCAAAGCAAAAATGGCTAAAACAAGCTAAAAAGGCAAAACAGCAGAAAAATTTACTAATGAAATAGACAACCTACGAAAGCTCCTTGAAGCTTCATACATTGACGAAGGGCTACCGGCTGAACATGCCGACAAATTCAGCATAACCACAATGATAAAAAATTGTGAGCATGGCTGAAATAAGACCAGGGATCGTAATTGTTATAAGTTTTATTTTAAAAATCGCTTTTTAATCATTATGCCATGAGTTTTAAGTAAAACTCAAACAATAATCGTTATTCTGTGAGTTTTATATAAAACTTGACATATAAAACTTATTCTCTGAGTTTTATTTTTCGATTGAAAAATAACAGTTATTCCTTGAGTTTTATATAAAAATCAAAACATAAAACTTATTCTCTGAGTTTTATTTTTTCAATCAAAAATAAAACTCAAAACCGTTTAGTGGCGGCTGTGTAGGGGATTTAAATGTTTTAAAAATGTAGATATGGTACTTGACCCATTGGCTTTTTTCAAGATTTTTACCAAATGAAATCAACCACGGTTAATATGATAAATTAATATATTTATCTTCCAGCTTAGGGTAAAAACTTTTAACAGATTTTAAGACTGCAAAAAGTAAATTAACTGATATAAATAGGGATCGTAACTGTTATGAGTTTTATTTTAAAAATCGCACATGTAAAATACAATGTTTATTAATGACAGTGGCGTAGGGTTTTAGCTTAAGATTATTTAAATTTTTTATTTAGCTTTACAAATAAAAGTTGTTTTATTGAATCCGACGATAGCTTGCACCTAAGGTCCGTTAGAACTAACTTGAGAGCAGAAAAAGACCTCTCAACGCTCACTTGGGTAGCTGGCACGGCATGAACCACTTTTGCCATTTGATATAGGTAGGGGTATATGAATTTCTTCTCCCAATAACTCATGACATCCGAATTTACATCGACTGGCTTGGGACAAAAATTGTCGATTTCGCTGTATGCTTTTTTGATGTCCTCATCATAAACGTCGGAGCTCTCTACACTTTGACTATCTTCAAAAGAGTTAAGAAACTCATCGAGGAGAGAGCTCGATTGATTGGAACTTGATGTTGGTTCATCTTCAGGAATTTGTTGTCGAAAATCGCTCTAAAAAAATTACAGCATAAATTAACACATACCAAATTATAAATTAATGTATAAGCGACGTTTTTACTTACTTGGTTATGAACAGCATGTATCTGTAAATACAATTGCTTCAAATTACCTCTTGCTCTGATTATGTCTTGAGGGTTTTTATTCAAAACTCGACGAATACGAGGATCCAAATAGACTGCGCAAACTACGATATGGTTTGAAAAAAGCCAATGGGTCAAGTACCATATCTACATTTTTAAAATATTTAAATCCCCTACACAGCCGCCACTAAACGATTTTAAGTTTTATTTTTGATTGAAAAAATAAAACTCAGAGAATAAGTTTTATGTTTTGATTTTTATATAAAACTCAAGGAATAACTGTTATTCTTCAATCGGAAAATAAAACTCAGAGAATAAGTTTTATATGTCAAGTTTTATATAAAACTCACAGAATAACGATTATTGTTTGAGTTTTAAATAAAAATTGCAAAAATAAAAATCATTGCGAATATGTAAAATACAATTTTTTATAATGCCAGTGGTGTAGTTGGTTTTTTTCTAGGAGTCTTCCTTGTCGTTGATTTTTTTGTTTGAAAATACAAAAATAACAGTTATTTTCGTTCCCTGAATAAGACTATCCTAGAAGCTGGCAACTTTTCAACAATGAACGAAGCCGTCACGAAGTACATACAGTGTAGTACTGAGATGACAGGCAACGCTAACTCGATCCTGTACACACAAAAAGGAAACAACAATCGTGGTAATAACTTCAGAAATAATTATCGCGGTAGGGGTAACAAAAAAGGTAATTATCAAAATAATGGATACTACCAAAACAATGGTTATAACCAAAATAACGGTTATAACCGAAACTATAATAATCAGACCAACAATAACTACAGAGGTCGTGGTAATTATAGAGGAAACAACCGTGGTGGAAACAATAATGGATATAACTCCAATAACAACGCCAACGGTAATAACAATACCAATACAAACGCAAACAGACAAAATATCAACAATAATTTCCGACAAGTACAAACAACTTCGGAAAACCCATAAAGACACTTAAAATAAAAAATCCAGTAAAGAATACGGTTCACACTATCAATCTTAACTTCAATCTTTTTATTTCACTTAAAAATGAAAACACAAATAAATTATATACATTACTAGTTGATACAGGTGCAGACATCTCTTCAATCAAAGAATCATCAGACTCATTTCACAATGTTGACTATAAATATATTACGCAAATATCAGGAGTTGGTGAAGGAACAACAAATTCAAAAGGTTTAGCAGCAATAGAACTTCTATCAGGCAACTATGCTATACCACATAATTTCCATATAGTAACGTCCAACTTTCCTATTCCATGTGATGGAATTATAGGAATAGATTTTATGAAAAAATACAATTGTCAAATAGATTTAAAACCAGAAAATGATTGGCTTATACTGAGACCAGATAATTTCTATAATACGATTAATATTCCGATAAATTTTACACTCGAAAATAATTCGACAATTTTACCAGCAAAATCTAAATGCCGTCCGAAAAATAACTATAAATTCAGCAACGAGGTATATACTAATACCAAACCAAGAAATTCAAAATGGAGTATTCATTGGAAATTGCAGATTCTAAAAACAGCTTCGTTCAAATTCTAAATACAAAAAATAAAACAGCAATTCTTCAATTAAATGTACTTAAAGTCGAACCATTGGATAATTACGATATAATTAAATCTAATAAAAATACAAATAAAGAAGAAATCTTAGAAAAACTTAACAAACATTTCCCGCCTCAATTTAAAGAAATACTTAAAGAATTATGCACCAAATACACAGATATATTCGGGATAGAAACCGAACCGATATCAACTAATATTTTCTATAAACAAAAAATAAGAATGAAAGATGATAAACCAGTATATATAAAGAATTACAGAATCCCCCAGTCAAAAAGCAGAAGTAGAAAAACAAGTAGAAGACTAATTAAAGATAAAATAGTAGAACCATCAGTTCCAGAATACAACAGTCCATTATTAATAGTCCCGAAAAAATCATTACCAAATTGCAATAAAAAAAGATGGCGTTTAGTAATTGATTACCGCCAAATTAACAAAAAAATTGTATCAGATAAATTTCCACTACCAAGAGTAGACGATATTCTTGACCAATTAGGTAGAGCTAAACACTTTTCATGTCTAGATCTAATGTCGGGATTTTACCAAATAGAACTCGAAGATACGTCTAGAAATATAACGTCCTTTTCCACGAGCAATGGCTCCTATAGCACGGGTTTACAAAAAAAAATTGATGAAATACGCACTTCATGAAACTATGATTTTCGGTTAAGGTACATCTCTCTGAGTAAGAAATGGGCACTTTTAATTTTTTGTACGGTACAGTTTTTTTTTTTAAGTGTAAAAAACGTTTTTTGCACTTCTTTAATTTCTAACTCGAGTTGTGGTAAACCGATTTGGGCTACCAAATACTCATTTTACAGGTAAAAGAATGCCCTTTAACTTTCTTATACACAGCATTGAGTTCCATTCATTGGTTTAGAAGCTACACTTCGTCAAAGCTGAAAAAGTTGGAAAAAATGCAAAAAAGCTGGCATAAATGGCTACTTTAAAAATACACGCCTAAAAACCGAAATTATTTTTATAGCTTATATGGTTAGATGGTTCTTCGACAAAAAAAACAAGCTAATGATCGTTACTATCCGCCAGTAAATTTTTTTGATATGAATTTTTTAAGCTCGGAACAACGTTGGTTTTTTGGCCGTTTACAGCTGTTAACTGAGGTTAACAGGGCTCTAGCAGGGCTCTAACAGGGCTCTAACAGGGCTGTAATACACCTTTTTTCCAACTGAAATAATCTATATAAAATCGAACCTTTGGTTGTTAATTGAGTTGATGGTCTTGTTAGTTTGCTTAAAGATGTATCTTTAAGTAGAAGTTATAAAAATAATTTCGGTTTTTAGGCGTGTATTTTTAAAGAAGCCATTTATGTCAGCTTTTTTGCATTTTTTCCCACTTTTTCAGCTTTGACGAAGTGTAGCTTCTAAACCAATGAATGGAACTCAATGCTGTGTATAAGAAAGTTAAAGGGCATTCTTTTACCTGTAAAATGAGTCTTTGGTAGCCCAAATCGGTTTACCACAACTCGAGTTAGAAATTAAAAAAGTGAAAAAAACGTTTTTTACACTTTAAAAAAAAACTGTACCATACAAAAAATTAAAAGTGCCCATTTCTTACTCAGGGAGATGTACCTTAACCGAAAATCATAGTTTCATAAAGTGCGTATTTCATCAATTTTTTTTTGTAAACTGGTGTAGTTTTACACGATTACCTTATGGTTTAAAAAGAGCGCCAAATTCTTTCCAAAGAATGATGACAGTTGCATTTTCAGGTATCGAACCTTCTCAGACATTCTTGTATATGGATGACCTAATTGTCATCGGTTGTTCAGAAAAACACATGATTAAAAATCTTACAAACGCTTTTGATCTATGTAGAAAAAACATCCTTAAACTGCACCCAGAGAAGTGCACATTTTTCAGACACGAAGTGACCTTTCTTAGACACAAGTGTACTGACAAAAATATTTTACCAGACAGTAAAAAATACGAAGTAATAGAAAAATACCCAGTCCTAACGGACACAGACAGCGCTAGAAGATTTGTTGCATTTTGCAATTACTACAGACGGTTTATTAAAAAATTTTTCCGATTACTCACATCATATAACTAGATTATGTAAAAAGAATGTTAAATTTGAATGGACAGATAAATGTCAAAACACATTATTGCAATATCCCGAATTTATTAAAGAATTTTGCATAACAACAGATGCAAGCAAACAAGCATGTGGAGCTGTTCTTACTAAAGATTACAACAACAATCAGCTACCAGTAACCTATGCATTAAGATCCTTTACGAAAGGAGACAGTAATAAAAATACAACAGAACAGGAGTTAGCAGCTATCCACTGGGCAATAAACCATTTTTGACCATATATTTATGGAATACATTTCACAGTCAAAACAGACCATAGGCCATTAACCGATCTATTTTCAATGACAAATCCAAGTTCGAAATTAACTCGAATGAGATTAGACTTGGAAGAATATGATTTTACTGTGGAATATCTTAAGGGAAAGACAACCATATAGCCGACGCGCTATCAAGAATAAAAAATATCCAGACAACTAATAAAATTCTAAAAGTCACTACCAGAAATCAAAGTAAACAGAAAAATTTCTGCGACAAATAGATTGGCCTAGGCATATTCTAAATAAAGCTTCTCAGCCCAACGTATACGAAGTCATTCTTAATGACGGGGTACCAAAAGTAGTGATCTTGCGAATAACTGTTTCACTTTGCTTACTAAAGCATGGAAAAAAGGTTATAGCAAGAATTGATGTTAGCGATTTGTATACCAATGAAATTCTCGACTTAGGTCAGTTCTTTCAAAGGCTTGAAAAAGAAGCCGGTATACTTAATATCAGCCAACTCAAAGTGGCACCGAGCGAAAAGATCTTTGAAACCATTTCAATGGAATCTTTTAAAATTATGGGCAATAAAAAATTACAATCATTAAGAGTAGCGCTACTCAAGCCGGTGACCCAATTATCAAATAATGATAAAGAGAAAGAAGCATTACTGTTTACATTCCATGATGATCCAATACAAGGAGGTCATACAGGCATAGCTAGAACATTAGCAAAAATAAAAACGCATTATTATTGGAAAAACATGACCAAAGATATAACAAAATATATAAGAAAATGTCCTAAATGCCAAAAAGCAAAGACAACAAAACTTACAAAGACCCCATTAACTATCACCGAAACGCCACAAACGGCTTTCGACAGGGTAATTGTGGATACGATCGGTTCACTACCTAGATCTGAACAAGGAAATAGTAACATAGTAACGCTTATTTGCGATTTAACTAAGTACCTTGTAGCAATACCGATCCAAAACAAAAGTGCAAAAACAGTAGCAAAAGCTATATTCGAAGATTTTATTCTGAAGTACGGTCCAATGAAGACGTTCATCACGGACATGGGAACAGAATACAAAAATTCGATAATTGAAGATTTATGTAAAAACTTAAATATTGAAAACATAACTTAAACATCACCAGACAGTAGGAACCGTGGAGCGAAGCCATAGAACATTTAATGAGTTCATCCGCTCATACATCTCAATTGATAAAACAGATTGGGCTGTAGGTTGCAATACTTCGTATACTGTTTCAACACAACACCCTCTATGGCCCATGACTATTGTCCATACGAGTTAGTTTTTGGTAAAACATCTAATATAGCCAAACACTTCAATAGTATAGATACTATCAAACCATTGTAACACAGATGATTACGCTAGAGAATCTAAGTTTAGACTAGAACAAGCATTTAAGAGAGCTAGATTAATGCTAGAATACCATATAATAATAATAATCTAAACCGAACCGTAGAACGGAAGTGTTTTTAATAGCTCCGAAGAAAATCAAGTTTTTACCTAGTATCTTCGGCCGAAAAATCTAATCTCTTGTTTTATATCTGAAAAATCTCCTGCTTTCACTGTGAACATTGTGATTTTTAAATCGCCGCTGCCCTTGCAAAGTTTTATTCGACTTTAAAACAATTTACTTTCACTATCTTCGAACTGCACTTGTTTTGTTGTTTTTGTGCATCAAACCCGGCTTCTACACTTTTGTGCACGAATCGAACCTCGATTTACCGCCTTCTTCAACTACCACTGCACCTCCACACAATCACATGGTTTACACGAACACAGTAACCATGTGTGTGACTGTTGCTCCATCTACTAAGCGTCTGCGTAGCAACAACAACAACAACTGCAACAGGATCACCAACGAGCGTGTGTCTGATGCGCCATCATCCCAGCTGCTGGAGATGCTCAACTTGCGTCTCCAAGAGCAAACACTTAAACTTACTGGCCTGGATCAGCATATTCTTGGTGGACTTTTGAGTCGTCTGCGTGGAATTGCAGCTGATCTAAAGCGGGTCGCGAGCGTGGAGGCAGAGGTTGCTGTGTTACGATCCGATAGGGACAAGGTGAACGAGCGTGTCAACAGCCTGGAGCATAAGGTCTGCGAAGGAGAGGGTGGGCGATTTAGAAGCCAAACTCTCATCTCAGCAAATGGCAACTCAGGCCTGCGAATTACGCATGCACGGAATACCATTTTTAGAGGGTGAAAATCTGAAGACTCTCTACCACAAACTGTGTTTTTCGCTGCAGCTCACTCCGCCGCCGAAATTTACTGAAATTTTTCGAGCAAGAATAACACAAATATCTTCAGTGGACCCGGTGGTGATTATAAAAATGGAAAATTACCACGAAAAATTCACGCTGTTACGCTGCATTGGAGCTTACCGGCGTTCTACAAAACAACAACTTAGCTTACAGATGATTGGGTTCGACTCTCAAGCAGCTCTCTATATTAATGAGCAGCTTTTAAGAGAGCACTACATCATTTTTAAAGAGGCCATGAAGCTTAAAAAGCATAAAATCTTGTCAGCCGTCTTCACTCGCAGAGGCTTTGTGCACGTCCGCTGCGGTGACAATATGTTTTACCGCATCGAGCGCATGGATGAGCTTCTGGGCGTACAAACACAAACTGCTCTTCCCCTCTCTTCATCATCTACATCTACGGGTACAACTTCTGCTGCTGGATCGCATGATAGAGCTGGTGCTTTTAACAGTGAGAGCTTTCGCCACTAAAATTGTACCTTTACATTTAGTTACATATCTATTTGTAGTATTAATGCCTTTATTTTAAATTTTTGTTAATTGTCAAAAGTTTGCAACTTTCTCGTTATCTGAATTTATATTTTTCACTAAAGCGCGCTTCTCAGTAGGTCCTCAACATGTTTGACCATGCGATGGTTATGTTGTTTATCGTGCAGATCGTTTTAGTCATGCTGGTGGTGTCGCTATTTACGTAAACAAAAAATTGAATTCTACCTTTAAGACCAGGTCTCTAAGCATGACCTCATCTTTCTGACGTATGATTTGACCTTAGCTTATAAATCTGACAATTTCGAATTTAGGGATTACAAAAATATTAACTACAATGAACTGGAAGTTGAATATAACAACTGTGATTGGACGTCAATATATATGTCTCCCAATGTCGAGCATCAATTAAATCTTTTTAACAGCAACATTGATTACATTTATAACAAATGTGTGTTAATTAGGGAAAAAACTATGCATCCAAAGCAAAATCCTTGGTTTACCCATAATATAAAAAGAAATATATATAATAAGTGGAAGCGATATAAAACCGATTTTTTTAGAAAGCAATACACTCGAGCGCGTGATAATGTTCGGCAGATCATTAGATCCGCAAAGTGTGAATTTTATGGGTCCAAATTTCAAAATGTATCTATTAAAAAAACATGGCGTGAACTTAAAAATATTGGAGTTGGTAAAAGCAAGCAGCTAGCCCAACACCAATTGGACGTTAATGAAGTTTGTGAAATTCGATGTACCTGAAGCTACGTGTAACAAGTACCTTACCAGACTGTGATAATAGGTTTAGTTTTATGTGTGTTAGCCAATGTGATGTTCTTGAATGTTTACTTAAGGTGAAGTCAATTGCTGAAGGCCTGGATGGCATTAGCCCAACATTTATTAAATTATTATTACCTTTACTCCTTAGCCATATTACTCATATAATAAACACAGCAATTACCACATCCACTTTTCCCTCTGCATGGAAATATGCGAAAATAGTCCCTATACCAAAAAGTCAAACTGAATTCAGGCCCATATCCCTACTTCCTTTCCTGTCAAAAATTTTTGAAAACGTACTGGCGGCACAGATACAACCCTTTATGAATAACAATTCCATGCTTAGTAAAAAGCAATCTGGTTTCAGAAAAAATAGGAGTTGTATTAGTGTCATTACTGATGTAGTTGAAAACAGTCGATCGAGACTAGATAAAAATTGGATAACGTTTTTGATTCTACTTGGCCATCTATACGCTGATGATGTGCAACTCTATGTTAGTAAGCCTCTATGTCAAGTTGATGAATGTATTAGTATGTGTAATACCCTGTTATTCAAAATTAATAACTGGGCCACTGAAAACGGACTATGTCTTAACCTTAAAAAAAGCAAATGTATAATTATATATAAAAAACCATTTGATACTACGCAACTCCCGAATTTAAAAATTGGTAATAGCCCAATCAAGTATTAAGAATCTGCCGGCAACCTGGGTATTACCTTTAATAATATTTTAACATGGAGCAAGCATATTTCCAAAGCAACTGGGCGAATTTATGGGCTTCTGAGACAGCTTTCAACATCTCAGTCGTTCTTGCCAACTCAGCTTCGTATGCTAGTGGCCAAAACTATTTTGGTTCCCACCCTGTATTACGGTGTTGAGATATTTGGGCACTGCGACACTCAAGATACCCAAAAATTAACTGTCGCTTGTAATTCAATCGTCCGCTACGTGTTTAATCTTCGTCGCACTGACCACACTTCCCACCTAGTCAAAAATATTATTGATCTTAGCCTTAGTAAGTGGATTGACCTTAAAACATTACTTTACTTTTAAAAGATTGTGTGCACCCGTGAACCGTCATACTTTTTTCAGAAACTTCTTCCAGCTCAATCGCAAAGAACACAAAATTATATTATCCCTCGATATAACACCTTATGTTCGAGGAGGCAGTTTTTTATAAATGCAATTCGCCTATGGAAAAATCTTCTGCATGTTAGTAAAACCGTTAGAAGCGCGTCTCAGTTTACATCAAAAATCAAAGAACTTTTGCATGATTGAAGATAGTTGCAATCATATACTTTAAATATGTATATAATAAACATTGTTAGTCTTTAAGTAGTACATCTAAATTAAACTATTATAATTTTCTTTACTCAATCCGATGTGACTAGCGCAATAAATGTAAGTTTATTACTTGTAGCGTTAGGATACTAATAAATAAATGAAATAAATAAACAAAAACTTAACTATGACAGAAATATTTTGAACTTTGATTTAAAAATCGGAGACCAAGATTTACTAAAAAATGAAAAAGGGCACAAGCTAGACTTTAAATACACTGGAACATATAAGGTAGAAAGTATAGAAGAAAGAGAAAAGATAATAATTTAAAATAACAAAAATAAAAAGCAACAAGTTCATAAGGATAGGTTAAAAAATTTTATTTCATAATCACTTTAATTCTCTGACCACACTTCACGTATATATATGGTCAAGTATATATATCACGTATACACAAAAAGAGCCAAACGAAATGGGAACCATACACAAAAAAACCATAATTATATATAAAATAAAAAAAAAAAAAATTTAATACAAATATTTTCATTTATATTAAATATACACCTAGAAAATAACTTCATATCCTTTTCCAAAAGGAGGGAGATGTAGTATGTTCACATATCGAATGCACACTGTACTCAGTGTTACGCATCGATTTAAGTACAGACACCTTATTTGGCATTTTGCATTTGGCCACAATAACAAAACACAAATATATAAACCTAGCAGTTCCCGAGTGCCTGGTTATATGCCCGCCCTCGAATGCGTGGGAACTGCAGTGTCAGCATATTTGATCTGTGCGACCGCTCCGATGGCCAAGTGAACATAGTATCTCTCTCTCTCTCTCTCTCATATATAAACACAATTATACATAAGCGTCGACTGCAGCTCTGCCGACATAGCCGGCCGATCTTAGCTTTATGCAAACATGTAATAGAATTAAGAAAACAGAATTAAAAATAAAAAGCTTGGGAGCGTACCACTGGGTCGCTCCTAATTCAACAGAAACTATTTTAAAAGTCTCATAAAGAAAATATAACACATAATCTATATAAAATCGAACTTTTGGTTGTTTATTGAGTTGATGATCTTGTTAGTTTCTTTATCTTTAAGTAAAAGTTATAAAAATAATTTTGGTTTTTAGGCGTTTATTTTTAAGGGGTTATATACAGTTACGATAGATGAAAAAATTGATTTTTTATACCCTTGCAGAGGGTATTATGATTTCAGTCAGAATTTTGCAACGCAGTAAAGGAGACGTTTTCGACACTATAAACTATATATATTCTTGATCAGCATGACTAGGCGAGTCGATCTAGCCATGTCCGTCTGTCCGTCCGTCCGTTTCTACGCAAACTAGTCCCTCAGTTTTGAAGCTATCGAGATGACACTTTACAAGCCGAATCGGACAACTATATCTTATAGCTCCCATAGGAATAATCGGATAAATATTGGAAAAAAATTGTAGCTTCAGTGTTTTTAAACATATAACCTTCTACGCTTGGGAATAACAGTTTATTAATAGTTTTGAATTTCGAATTTAATTTTATCAAAATCGAACGACTATAGCCCCCATAGGAACGATCGGAAATCTAAAGGGAAATTAATAGGAACAAAATTATAACTTTGTTAATTTTTATTGTATTCCCTTCTACTCTGGAATATAAGTTTATTTTATTATTTCAAACTTGAAACTTTAAACGCGATTATCTCAGAATCTTTTTTTTCGAAATTAACTTTTGCGGTAGACACGATTACTGAAAAACTATTAATCCGATCAACACCAAATTTTGAACACTTTTGAAAACTTTATTTTTTAGAGCATAAAAATCGAAAATCGTATACCTTGAAAAATTACATTTTTTGTTAAAACCGTCGCCATTTTTTTTTAATCAAAATTTTTACAAATCCATCGTCCAGGGACTAGGCAATACAATATACTAACGAAATTTTTTTTTAATTTTCGTATGAACCGTTCTCGGGATATGATATCCACTGCAAGTTACCATCGAAAAAAGACGATCTTGGAATTCGGTCATAACATTTTTATTATTTAATAATTTTTTATAAAAAATATTAATAAGTACCCAGAAACACCACGTTGGCAAAACATTTTGGTGTCCAAAAACAATCGATAAAATTTCATTTCTTTGCGCGATACAACTGTATATAACCCCTTAAAGCAGGCATTTATGCCAGCTTTTTTGAATTTTTTCTAACTTTATCAACTTTGACAAAGTGTATCTTTTTAACCCATGATTGGATCTCAATGCTGTGTATAACAAAGTTAGAGGGCATTCTATCCCTGTAAAAAGAGTCGTTGATGGCCGAAGTCGGTTTACCACACCTCAAGTTAGAAAATAAAAAGTTACTAAAAACGTTTTTTACACTTAAAAAAAAACTGTACCATACAAATAATTTTAAGTGCCCCTTTCTTTATCAGGGAGATGAACCTTAACGGAAAATCATGGTTTCATGAAGTGCGTATTTCATCCATTTTGTTGTAAACTGTGAATTTGTAAAAAACTATCAATCAATAGGTATTGAAGAGACGAATACACATTCCTTTTCTCGTTAATCTAGTTTAAAAACTGTGGGCGCCACAGTTTTTTGCGGTTTGTGGGCGTTAGAGGGGGGCGTGGCACATAGGCGTGAAAAAGTTGCGCTGCGTATTAACCCCTAGAATCTGCATGCAAAGTGCCAATCTTCTAGCTTTTATAGTTTTCGAGATCTCAGCGTTCATACAGACGGTCAGACGGACGGACGGACAGCCATGGCTAGATCGACTCGGCTAGTGATCCTGATTAAGAATATATATATTTGGGCAAACTGGTAAAGGTCCTCAAACTGTAGTTTTTGGCTATGTCGCAATTTAATTATTTCTCTGTTAAAAAAAAAATCTTAAAAACTTAAAATTTTTAAAATACTTTGACAGCAAAACAAACCGTGAATCCGTTTGCCTGTAAAAATGGCCACGGAACGGTGCTAATATAATCCTAGTCAAGGTGAAAAATTAATGAAAAGAAAATACTGAAAACCAAAAAATAATGCTAAAATGCGGTTAATACTGAATTCATTTTCTTGATGCCCTTTGACCCACATAAATATTTGCTTCTCTTTTGTATTGAAAAGAAAGTTGAAGTCAATGGTAAATTATAAATATTAATAAAGAATAATTTAAGGATTAAACAAAAAAATCAGAGAAATTTATTGAAGTCGTCATAAATGGTTCGACAAATATTTTTCGAAGTTAGTATTTTTTTAGAGTAGTACCAAAGTATAGGGAAGGGTTAAGTTCGATTTCGATATTGGAAAGGTTTGAAAAGTCAAAAAACGAGAGTACAGCTTCCGGATCTAGGCAAGCTATAACCACCATATTCTACCCTCATTCTTTTCCGATTTGACCATCGAGCTGCACAGACGTGTTTTTTAAGACTTCTCTCCACACAAGTCAAGAAAAGTGAAAACAATTATGTCAATCAAAGTGGTGCAACGGAAAAGAATTTACAAATCAAAGCTTTTTCTATTTCGGTGTTAGTTCTGAGACGGGAATTTTTCCTTACGAGCAAATCTAACCTTCGACTTTCACATTAGATTGGTCCCCACTGCATAATTGCCATTGTAGCAGTCGCTAACTCAGCGAGGAAAAATTCAGCAAATTTAGACGAGAAAACCCCCCAGCGCAGGCTCACCCCGAAAGTATTGGCCTACCATAAGAGAAATTTGCATAACCTGCAACGAATACACCAAAAATCATCCGATCATCCCAGGCGTATAAGTAGTCCACAGCGAGAAGAAGCTGCCATCCGCCATACATTTTCTACCAATCAATCATTCACTTGAACCAAAAAACCAAAAGCACGGCCATTTAAACCTTTAAATACCTAATCATGGTCATAGCTCCAAAAAAGAGAGATTAGAGAAAAACATCCCAAGGCGCTGCTCACAGTAGCGAAAGTCTTCCACTTCCAATATTTCCATTAGAGAGTTTAATGTAAATGCCCAGGTAACTGCCCGCCTTAGTTGTAATATTTCATATTTATACCCGTTACTCGTAGAGAAAAAGGGTATATTAGATTCTCGCAAAAGTATGTAAAAGGTAGAAGGAAGCGTTTCCGACCATATAAAGTATATATATAAGTTTTATGTGTTCCAAAAAATTTCCCAAGTACTACTATCGTGCTACTTATAGAGATAATGCCGTCGTAATACAGCCGCCTGCCCAAATTACGCTGCTGATTGCGAACGCGATTACCTATTTTAATTTCGTTTATTTTCCTTTAAATGGCTTTTTTATATTGTCCTTTATTCTGCATTTTGTTCGTTTCATTTCTTTTAATTTTTGAAATAACTACGTTACTGACGGCATACATCGAGAAATCATTATTTTAATTAAATATTAAAAGAAACAAAGCCTCTCGTAATGATTATATCTGTTGGGGCGGGGGTGGCTTGATTAAAGAGTGTTGCTGATGTTATGAGAAAAGCGGTTGAAAATCCGCGCGGAATTATGTATTGAAAACACGGGAGAATTTACGCGACGTGCGTGTGTTTATTTGAACACTTGAGAATAGGAACTAATTACAAGAATCTTAGCCTGGAAGCTCTAGAGCGGAACGGAGAGTAGCGGGAGAGTTGGAGAGAGAGAGCGAAGGGCAGTACAAGAGAGCGAGATATGGAAATCTGGAAATAACGGCCGCTCGACACTGCCTAAAGAAATTAAACGCCCTTATGGCGTGAACATTCTCCCTGCCTTGTGAGGACATCCGTAGCAAGAACCTCAGGAACATGATGGAAGAAAAGAGCGGTCGTCCTTTTGTAGCAGAGTTAGGTGGTCCTTTCCACACTTCTCGCAGTGATTAGCATTGCGGCAGGAGTCTCCGGAATGATCGTGGGCCAAGCAATTGGAGCAGTACTGGTAAATTTTTACTTCCTGGAGCCGTTTCTCGGCACTAAGCCGCAGAAAGCAGAGGCATTTCTGCATTTCTGGCAGACTTGGCATTGGTAGGATTTAATACCTCGGGAACGTCAGCCATCCAAGGCGTGATATGGAACAGAGTAAACATATTTATTAGGAAGCGGAGAGGAAATTTTTGCAATCTTATGTGCGATAGAAATCTGCTCTGAGAAAGATGCAATTTTTTGTGGAATTAAGGCAGACAATGGCCTAGTAGCAGATATTTAACTCGAAGTCGTTGGAAAAGTGTTGTCTGGATGCAACAATGTGTGGTGCCGACAATGGCAAGCAAAATAATTGTGAGCGCTTTTCCAATCCTGCAATTTTTGGCTGCTTGCCAAGCAGTTGCAGCATAACGGTCTACCTTGGATGTAGGGTGAACATATACACACGAGGTGTTTTTCTTTTAAACACAGATCGCAGCCTTTGGGTATTGGAACTACCCTTGTAGTGAAGGACTTTATTTTCGGAAGTTCTGCCAATCGAACTTCTTTGTACGAAACTTGGCTTTGGACGGAGCTTGGAGTAAACTAGCAGGCCGGATGCTATTGACGGCCTCTAGGGTTCGGTGGCGCTAAGTCAAAAAAGAATCAAGCTCTTGCCAAGTTGGAAGCTCGGCTTTATTTTTAATGGATTGATCCCATAATGAGAGCGTAAGCTTTGGTAGCTTCATTGAGCACATGTACATGATTCTCAATATTTATGACGGATAATTGTAAAGAAGTTAAGCAACCTTAAATGGTGCTTTGAATTTCCTTTAAGGCTGCTCCTGATTCTTGGGCTTTGGATTGCACATTGAAAAAAGGTTTAAGGTGGCAATCGCATATTTTCGAAACGCTCAGTTAGATTTGTCCACTGGTAAGTGGGGATTTTTACACACACTGGAAGTTTTTTGGGATATATATATATTTGTAATAATATATTTGGCACTGCGGACCTGCAAACTTGCACGAAATTTTTTGGAGTGTACGAAATTTTTGGCATAAAGTAATGGAAAAAATTCCGCACAAACAAAAGTAATTAGATAATATATTAAATGCCGTTGCGTCGGATTAAATCGCTTTTGGATTTAGACAAGAAATCATACAACAAATTGAACGAAATGGGATTCGAACAACTGGCTGTATGACCGTCAAAATAATAATAACTGAAAATGGAACTTAGCTGAAGCGGTGCAAGCCACCGTATGCCCTGGAGATAATCTTCGGGTTTTTGAGCAACGTGCGGCTATTTATTTGACACTTGGAAATATAACTAATAACAATGATCTAAGCTTCGTGGCTCCAAAGCGGAGCGAAGAGTTAAGGGAGAATTAGAGAGGGAGCGCTAAGGGCAGTGCGAGCTAGCGAGATCTGGAGATCTGGGGAAAACTGCCGCTCGACACTGCCTTCAAAATATAAACGCCCTTTTGGCGTGAACACAAGTCAATAAGACTTTTTAAAGTGTTTCAACCTACAATATAAAATGCCTATAAAAGGAAAATGGCTGGACTATTTTTAAATAAATAGGTTTTTTAAGTTATGAGTAATTTTGGTGTGAAAAGTGTCCCAACTTACAGACCTATTTTTCAAAAGGTCGTTTTTTGGAACTTTTAAAAAAAAAAGCATTTTTTAGTTTTCCCTAAGGAAAAAAAATTATTTTTTTTGTTTTCTGAAATTAAAAGACTAATCTTTTGATTGGTACCAAATGCGTGAAGTTTCATAAGCGATTGTCGAAATGACATATAAACAAGAAAGGAAGCTAACTTCGGCCAGCTGAAGTTTATATACCCTTGCAGATCGTTCCTATTCTATTTGAAATCAAACAAAAACACCTCTTAACGAGGTAAAAACTAGTGACGATCGCACATTCAACATACTAAAGTTCTGATATCAACATTTGTGACGAAAGATGATTACACACATGATTGAATATACTTTTTAAATTTAATTTTTTCGGAACTCTGCAATGCCTATAAAGGGAAAAAGTCTAGACTGGTTTTTAAGAACACATAAACTATTGCAGAGTGCATATATTACATATACGGGGCGCTTATAGCATTTCAAAATACTTTTCAAACGAGATACAGCACAAGTCTGTAGCTTCAGTAGTTCAGAAGTTACAGCCTTCCGTATTTTAGCTATTTATAGCAGTTTTCCCGCTAAACTAGCGGGTTTTTCCAAAAGTGGTAGAACTAAAGTTTCTTATATCGATCTGATGAACATCATATCAAATTTTCAGAAATTAAAAAACATGTTTTGGACAAACTGACAAACAGAATTAAAATTTCATTTTGAGTAGGCCCACAAAAATTTGTTTTCGGTATAACTTTTGAACGGAGCGTCCGATTTTCTGATATGACCCCTCATATTAAGCGCATTTTCAGTGGGAATACTAATAACGTATTGCGGGGGGCCAATTATTCCCACCGGCCCCAACAGATCCAAATTTCTAAATTTTCACTTTTACACTTTCACCGCTCTCTCTCCCAAACCAATTGATTTTCTTGAGGTCTTGGTATGCAATCCTTTAAGTTTTAGCAATACCTTTAATTTGATGTATCACTCGCGAGGATCAGACCATTACAGCAGATTTTCAATTCTGCGGCTATATAATAGTAGTCGCCTTCGCACACTGTCCTGGTGCGCTTCGTCACTACATGGACTGCCGTCCATAGTGATTACACAAATGTTAAATTTCGATTTGCAACAAACAAAATAATAGAAGTCTACGGAGTATTTTGACATTAATTGATCGATCCTTCCTATGGCAGCTATATAACATAGTCATCCAATTTATGTTAAATTTAATCCGAGATTCTAAAATAATAAAAAAAACTTATTTTCCAAAGAAGAAGAGAATACAATAAAAATTAACAAACCTATAATTTTGTTCCTATTAATTTCCCTTTAGTTTTACGATCGTTCCTATGGGAGCTATATGATATAGTCGTCCGATTTTTCTAAAATTTAATTCGAAATTCAGAACTGTTAAAAAAATGATATTTCCAAGAGCATAAGCTAATATGTCAAAAAACACATAAGTTATCATTTTGTTTCAATTATTTTTCCGATTATTCCTATGGGAGCTATAAGATATAGTTATCCGATCCGGCCGGCTCCGACTTATATACTACCTGCAATAGAAAGACGACTTTTGGTAAAGTTTCAGCTCGATAGCTTAAAAACTGAGGGACTAGTTTGCGTAGAAACGGACGGACAGACGGACGGACAGACGGACAGACGGACATGGCTAGATCGACTCGTCTAGTCATGCTGACCAAGAATATATATACTTTATAGGCCTTCTGACTGAAATCATTATACCCTCTGCAAGGGTATAAAAACAAAAGGTGTACCAATCTACAGACCACTCTCTCCCCTATGTTTTCTGACGGGCATTTGGTAGCTAAACGCTTTTTGTTAATGACGCTTTAGACACTAAAAGCATACGAGCTTTTTAAAAACGAGAATTCCACCATAGAATTAATAGGCAAATCTAAATTTTTTGGATTGCCACCTCGTCGTGTACAGTTGACAAAATGAAATTCTGATATTCATCTGGTCCACTCATGAGCATTGAATTTAACAATACCCCTTCCGTTCTGCTGTCGCGTCGAAGACAATCCTCAGCTTTTGATATTTTTTCTTTCAAGCCAGACAACATAATCTGCCATTCATGGCAATCACATCGTGAACCCTCTGTCTACACGGCGTGTTGTATTTAATAGCAGGTTTCTCGATCTTTCAGTTTCCTGGCACTATAAATTATTAGTGACTTTTCGGACGTCTAGCTCGCAAATTGTGATGTAGACAAGTTTTACCAATTGTAAACTTAAATATTGTAAGAGCTCGAAAAAATCCGTTGAAAAAGTATGTGTTCCAAATGTTATATATACCAAATTGACTTTTTAAAATCGTAACGAAAAACAACAAGCCCAGAATGAGAAAATTCACAAAAATTGGATTTATAGTGGATTTTTAAAGTTGAGATTTTTAAAAAATTTTTCCTTCAACATTACTTAAGAATTCAAGAATTGTATTGGCTTTTAAAAATAAAAACACATAGTTTTTTTAAGTGTATTTTTTCAGTGTTTTTCACCAGTTACAGTCTTTAAAATAGCTGTGCGCCCACCGAAAAATTCGAATTGCGAAAAACCTTTGTCCAATCCCCAATTTTTTTTTGTTGAACTTGTTCGTAATGAATCAACCTTTATTTCGGAATGGTTTTAATTTAAGAGATGCACTACATGCTTGGCGGGCGTTCATAGAAAAAAGGCGAGGGCTTGTTAAAAAACATTCGATATTTAAAAAACTAAAAATGGCTCCAACTTTTTACAAAAACCGATTGTAACTAACACTACGGCGCATATATTAAAATAAAAAAAATTTTTTGTTTTTGTGGGGGCAATGGTTAAAATTTTTTTTAAATTTTAATTTGTTTTTATTTTTAAGAAATTAAAAACTAATTTTGTTTATAGAAATTTTTTTTTGAAAGAAGAGGCTTTAGAGGAATTAATGAAAAAGACATGAAGTCAATCGGATTCATATAACCGGAGATACAGATTTTCAAAGAGAGGGTACTTTTCCAAATTTGACAATTTTTAGCAAACTTAAAAAAATTCTAACAAAATAAAATAAAATAATTTATTTTCGGTCAAATCCTGATACACGTGTTTACTTATTTTCCGAATAGTACGTGTAAAATGAGTTTCAGGCAAATCAAAAATGTGAAATTTTGTTTTTGTCCAAATCTGTTCGGTTTGTAAAAGAACGGCCCATATATTGCCTAGGACAGATAAAACTAAGTTAAAAATAAAACTAAAGCATCACCTAGCAAACTAAAAATAAAAAATAATTTACAAAGAGTGGGAATTGAACCGAGGACTGTTTGATTTGTTTGGTGTTAAATTTCCCAAGACATTTACTCTCTAGGCTATATTTTTGGATCATATGTACACTGGTGGCAAAAATAATAGAAACGCGTAATATGGCTTGCTTTCTGCCCATTTGCTCACTAATGAAAGCTGATATAAATGTGGCTATAATTTTTTTTTAAAGTGTATTTAAGTAGCTTAATTGACAACAAACGAGATAATTTTAAAAATTTTTTAAGGCCAAAAAAAAAATAAATTCTATTTTTAGTCTTGGAAAAAATAATAGAAACGCTCGCAAATAATGTGACAATTTTCGGTTATTCCCGTCAAAATCGTAAGGAAAAGTGTAGCGTTTGTGTTTTATGATACATTTAACTAAAAATTTACGAATTTGGATGCCTAACTAGTTCCCAGCAGTACGTTTAGGTAGTTTAAAATCACCATTCTGTTTTTAAGTTGTATAAGTACGGAATCGCTATTTAAGGACTTGCGATGCCTCAAAAAATCTTTTAAAATACTTTTCTTTATAAATTTAGTCTATTTTGAAGGAATGGAGTAGTTAACTTTGCCCAAAATAAAGAAAACCCGGAAAATATTAACAACAATTTTGAGGTTATCTGCGATTTTACTGTTAAAAAAATACTTAAAAATTCGATAATTTCTTATTATATTTTTTGTTTAGTAGCTGATAAAATTACGTAAAAAATAAGGTATGTATCATTAAGCTTAAAAAATGTGGTCGCCACAGCATTTCGCGTTTTGTGGGCGTTAGAGTGGGCGTGGCACTTCTCTGAAACAAATTTGCGATGCGTAGGGACCCCTTGAATATGAATTTGGAATTTGGAAAATAATTTCCAAGATCTTAGCGTTTTCACGGACAGACGGACGACAGGCGGTGATCTTGATCATGAATATATATACTTTATGGGGTCAGAAACACTTTCTTCTACCTGTTACATACTTTTCCCCGAATGCAATATACCTTTTACTCAACGAGTAACGGGAGAAACTCATTCCAGACCTAGACGCTTAGACGGCCACGCTGCTCAATTTTTGTAATCAATCTTTTTTAAGGGGGGACATCTGAGTAAATTTTTTAAAAAATCCAAACAAATTTTTTTTGTTTAAAATATTCTTTATTTAAAAAATAACATACCAAAAGATGGAGTCCGGGAAATGTATCTAAGTATCGAAATTTTCCATTCTGCCGCGATGCCTCATATGTATATCCCAGGCACCTTAAAACTTTAAACGCGTTTTTCTCGAAACCACTTTTTTTGAGACTGCCGGAAACATAACTCGAACAAATCTTAATCGATCGATCTGAAATTTTTTTTTATATTGCGTACTTTTTTTTTATTAACACTTTTGTGACGTTTTTTTCCATTACTTTTATTCAATCTCTCACCATTTTGCATAAAATCAATATATCGAAAAAATCCTACGTGTGTCGATAGCCGTTGATGTATAGAAACTCTCTAGATCGAAAATTACGGGCGATAGCTTTCCGGCCATGGACCCTCTTCAACCAAAAAGGGCCTACGAATAAATGCTGCAGAGCCGCCATTTTGTTTTTGATTTTTTTGAAAACAATTTATTTTGTACTTCGAACCTAATATTATTAAACCTAGTTTACAAATTTTCGATTGGCCTTTTATTTGGTCAAAAAAAATTCCTGAAAATCCGCTTTTTTTTGCCCGTTTACTCAGATGTCCCCCCTTAATTCACTACTTTTTGTTAATTTTTCCATGGGTGAAAGTGATTTGATATTTAAATAACACTATAAAAACTTTATAGGGTCGGAAACGATTCCTTGCACCTGTTACTCTACGAGTAACGACACGACATGTAAACTTAGGTGAGTGGTAATGGCAGCCGTGTCAAAAAATACCCAAATCAACTAAGTTTCTTAAAAACAATAAAAGAAGCTAGCATGGGCCAGCCGAAGTTTATACGCCCTTGCACTTCATTCCTGCAAGGGTATAAAAATACACTAGTATTTATTATAGGGAAATTCTTGAAATTCTTACAATCTGAAACGAATAATATTTTCGAAACCTGCCTTCTAATCAAAAAGAAAATTTAATTGATTACTATGACAAATATATGTATGTTCGGACTGTGGTAAAACGATGAGACTAACATGTTATGTAGTCAACCGACACCTGATCGTGGCACTCATATGAAAGAGGCACGAGGCTCTTCAGGAAATGTGGCGCACCGGCATAGGCTGGAACGACATTTTGGAAGAAATGAAAACACTTGCTACTCCTAGCAACGACTTTTCAATTACTGCCGCATTACTCGCCCTTACTTCATATGACAGATTTTATTAAACTACATACTTTCGTGGACGCCGACTAATCACAGCAAAAAGAAAGCCACTTTTCATACCCCATATGGAACTTCTTTATTTTGTTACCGGTGCACTGACACAAGGATAGTACTTATCTGACTAACGATGGACCCGTGTAATTTTTACGCATTGTAATGCACCGCATAGGAGAAATTCTGGAGAGCACAAACTCTAGTTAGTGGCATTGGGTACCAATGAAGCTTAACATAGCAAAGTTTATCAGCAAACCAAACTCACAAGAGCTCAACAGTCAAAGGACCAGTGGCCAAAACAGCCCACTTTATGAGAATCACTATGGACGGCAGTCCATGTAGTGACGAAGCGCACCAGGAGAGTGTGCGAAGGCGACTACTATTATATAGCCGCAAAATTGAAAATCTGCTGTAATAGTCCGATGAGTAATACACCAAATTAAAGGTATTGCTAAAACTTAAAGGATTGCATACCAAGACCTCAAGAAAATCAATTGGTTTGGGAGAGAGAGCGGTGAAAGTCTAAAAGTAAAAATTTAGAAATTTAGATCTGTTGGGGCCGGTGGGGATAATTGGCCCCTCGCACTACGTTAGTTGTATTCCTACTGAAAATGCGCTTAATATGAGGGGTCATATCAGTGACAAAAAAATAAATTTTAAAAAGTGTATTTAATCTTGTGTTTAATAATCTTACGTCACAAATGTTGATATCAGAACTTTTGTATGTTTAAGGTGCGATCGTCACTAGTTTTTTACCTCGTTAAGAGGTGTTTTTGTTTAATCTAATAATATCGGCCATGATGAGATTCGAAAAATCGAAGTGCTACCATTATACGTTGAGTGCTTTTCCTATTGAAAGCGTTTGTACCGGGAAATGGAAACTTTTTTGTTTTACTTGGCCATTCTTTGACCTAGATAAAAAGCTCAGAAAATCCAAAAAAATTCTTACGGTCGAAAAACTGACGTCTATCAATTTTTTGGTTTTCTTGTTCTAAATCTGCAACGAACGTAACAAAATTTATCAGGCGGCAAAGTTCGTAAAGTTCCTCAAACAGTTGTTTTTGGCTATGTCGCAATTTAGTAATTTAAAAAAATCTTAAAATTATCCTGAGTAACTTATGTGAAAGATAACGAGTGGCACTTTTAAAATACTTTGACAGCAAAACAAACCATGAATCCGTTTGCCTGTAAAACACACGGAACGGTGGCCATTTTTAGCATTTTTCCAACTTTTGAGGTCCTTTTCTCATAATCCTTGCGTCGAGGAATTTTTTGAGAACTCAGTATAATTGGGGAATTCGAAACGAATTGAAAGAAGAAGTATCCATAGAGGTAACTTTTATAAGAATTAATTTTGTAACACAGTATTATTAATCAATAAACGCATTTTACAAAGTAACATTTTGACAATCAACAAGAAAGAAAGCTAACTTCAGCCAGCCAAAGTTAATATACCCTTGCAGATTATTCCTATTTAATTTAAGATTACAAAAATGTTAGATTTAGATTTGCAACAAACAAAATTATAGCAGTTTACGAATAATTTTGAGATTAATTGATTGATCCCTTCTATGGCAGCTATTTAATATAGTCGTCCGATTTATGTTTAATTTAATTCGAAATTCTGAAATAATAAAATAAAGGTATATTTCAGAGTAAAAGAGAATACAATAAAAACAAAGCTATAATTTGGTTTCTATTAATTTCCCTTTAGTTTTCCGATCGTTCCTATAAGAGGTATATGATACAGTCGTTCTATTTTTTTAAAATGTAATTCAAAATTCAGAACAATATAAAAAAAGATAGTCCCAAACGCATTAGGTAATATGTCAGAAAACATCGAAGCTATAATTTTTTTTCAATTATTTTTCCGATTATTCCTATGGGAGCTATAAGATATAGTTGTCCGATCCGGCCGGCTCCGACTTATATACTACCTGCAATAGAAAGACGACTTTTGGTAAAGTTTCAGCTCGATAGCTTAAAAACTGAGGGACTAGTTTGCGTAGAAACGGACGGACAGACAAACGGACAGACGGACACGGGTAGATCGAACGTCTCCTTCACTGCGTTGCAAACTTCTGACTGAAATCATTATACCCTCTGCAAGGGTATTAATATATGCAAAATATACAAAATATGCAAAATATATGCAATCCAAATTGTTTTATATATTTAAGTGAACTCGATAAATATTTTAGTTTAAGCATTATATAACAATATTTTTCGACTGAAAATCAATCGTCAAAGAGAACCTTGTCAAGTGAAGTCAACCAAGTGAAATAGGTAAAATGCCGAATAGTTAAATGCCAAAAAATGGTTTAATAGCATTCCCGAAAAGTGCTTCAAAATAGATGGTAACGAGATAGTTTGTACTACTTGTGATAAAAAGGTAAATTTTTTTCCAAGTTAAGCCAGTTTTAATAATGGTTTTATTATTTTAGATTTCGTTCCAAAAAAATTTCAATTGCAGCAGCACTTAGCTACTTCACTTCATATTAAAGGGGGACATCTGAGTAAAATTTAAAAAAAATCCAAAAAATTTTTTTTGTGTCTAAAATATTCTTTAGGGTCTTAAAAATAACATACCAAAAGATAGAGTCCGGCAAATGTTTCTAAGTATCGAAATTTTCCATTCTGCGGCGATGCCTCATATGTATATCCCTGGCACCTTAAAACTTTAAACGCGTTTTTCTCGAAACCACTTTTTTTGAGACTGCCGGAAACATAACTCGAACATCGATTTGAAATTTTGACAGCATATTCAAAATACCTATGTCTATCGACACACGTAGGATTTTTTTTATATTGCTTACTTTTTTTTATATCAACAATTTTGTGACGTTTTGTTCAATCACTTTTTTTCAATCACTCACCATTTTGCAAAAAATCAATATATCGCAAAAATCCTACGCGTGTCGATAGCTGTTGATGTATAGAAACTAACAAATTTAAGATCAAAAATCTAGATCAAAAATTAAGGACGTTAGCTTTCCGGCCATGGACCCCTTTCAACAAAAAAGGGGCCTACGAAGAAATGCTGCACAGCCGCCATTTTGTTTTTGGTTTAAAAAAAATTTATTTTGTACTTCGAACCTAATATTATAAAACCTACTTTACAAATTTTCGTTTGGCTTTTTCATTTGGCCAAAAAGAAATTCCAGAAAATCCGCTTTTTTTTCACCATTAACTCAGATGTCCCCCCTTAAATCGAAGGCCTCAGAAAGTAAAACCGATGATAATGCAATCGACAATGTCGATAAAGTATTCAAAAAGGATTTATGCACCGCTTTATTTGCGGCTAACATACCATGGAATGTGCTTAGTAATACTACGTTCAAAAACTTCATGAATAAGTACACTGGGCAACATATCCCAGATGAAAGTACGCTGAGAAAAAATTACTTGGATGTTTGTTACGACGAATCCATTCAAAAAATTCGGGATAGTATTAAAGATGAAAGCATCTGGATTTCTGTGGACGAAACGACGGACAAGCAAGGCCGATACGTGGCAAATTTGATCGTTGGAGCATTAAGCGAAAATGAATCTAAGCAATCATTTGTGTTGTCGTGCAAACAGCAGAAGTAAACCATGCTACAGTATCCCGATTTGTAAATGATAGTATTCACATTTTGTGGCCACAAGGGAACGAAAACAATGTTTTGTTACTGTTAACGGATGCTGCAGCTTACATGATAAAAGCTGGTAAAAATTTAAAAGTTTTTTATCCAAATCTTATACATATAACTTGTTTGGTACACGGTCTAAATTTAATTACTGAAAGAGTTAGAACATCATTTCCAGTCGCAAATTCGTTTAAAGCTCCGCTTAGAGTCCAACGATATAAGCAAATATTAAATATGAAGTTACCACCAGAACCAATAATTACCAGATGGGGTACGTGGTTAAAGACAGCGTCATTTTATGCAGATAATATAGAGGGTATAGAAGAGGTAAGATAATAAAGTTCTAAAAGGTAAGCACTGTACTAACAGATATATATTTTTTTTAATTTAGGTTCTTGACACGCTGAACCCAGAAGATGCCGAATCCATAAAGCTGGCAAAAGAACTGCTGAAAAATTCAACGTTACGTCGAGATTTTATTTATATAAAATCAAATTTTAACAGATTAGGAGAAATAATTACGTCCTTGAAAACAAAGGGCTTACTCTTATTTTCTTCGATGAATCTTGTCAAGGAAGCACAAAACATCATAGATAATATATCTGGTGACGGAATGGACTTAAAACATAAATTTGAAGCGATTTTAAAGAGAAATTGCGACTATAATATAATTTTAAAAATTAACAATATATTAAGTCTCAATTCTGAAGATGTTACTGGACAGAAACCCGTCACTAGTGAAAATATTATTAAATATAAATTTGCACCAATTACTTCATGCGACGTAAAAAGAAGCTTTTCTGCATACAAAATGGTTTTTGGAGAGAAACGTCAAAGTTTCTTAATTAATAATTTAGAGAAAATGTTGGTTATATATTGCAATACCAATTACACGGGTTTACAAAAAAAAATTGATGAAATACGCACTTTATGAATTTATGATTTTCGGTTAAGGTACATCTCCCTGAGTAAGAAAAGGGCACTTTTAATTTTTTGTATGGTACAGTTTTTTTTAAAGTGTAAAAAACGTTTTTTGCACTTCTTTAATTTCTAACTCGAGTTGTGGTAAACCGATTTCGGTCATCAAGCACTCATTTTAAAGGTAAACGAATGCCCTTTAACTTTCTTATACACAGCATTGAGTTCCATTCATTGGTTTAGAAGCTACACTTCGTCAAAGCTGAAAAAGTTGGAAAAAATGTAAAAAAGCTGGCATAAATGGCTACTTTAAAAATACACGCCTAAAAACCGAAATTATTTTTATAGCTTATATGGTTAGATGGTTCTTCGACAAAAAAAACAAGCTAATGATCGTTACTATCCGCCAGTAAATTTTTTTGATATGAATTTTTTAAGCTCGGAACAACGTTGGTTTTTTGGCCGTTTACAGCTGTTAACTGAGGTTAACAGGGCTCTAGCAGGGCTCTAACAGGGCTCTAACAGGGCTGTAATACACCTTTTTTCCAACTGAAATAATCTATATAAAATCGAACCTTTGGTTGTCAATTGAGTTGATGGTCTTGTTAGTTTGCTTAAAGATGTATCTTTAAGTATAAGTTATAAAAATAATTTCGGTTTTTGGGCGTGTATTTTCAAAGAAGCCATTTATGTCAGCTTTTTTGCATTTTTTCCAACTTTTTCAGCTTTGACGAAGTGTAGCTTCTAAACCAATAAATGGAACTCAATGCTGTGTATAAGAAAGTTAAAGGGCATTCTTTTACCTGTAAAATGAGTCTTTGATAGCCCAAATCGGTTTACCACAACTCGAGTTAAAAATTAAAGAAGTGCAAAAAACGTTTTTTACACTTTAAAAAAAAACTGTACCATACAAAAAATAAAAGTGCCATTTTCAAACTCAGGGAGATGTACCTTAACCGAAAATCATAAATTCATAAAGTGCGTATTTCAACAATTTTTTTTTGTAAACCCGTGTTATCTTTAATAATATATAAATCATCTATAATTATGAATTTGAGTGTTATTTCTTTATTGGTTAATCACATTTGCATATTTATGTATATATTTTTGCAAATATTTTGCATATATTTTGCATATTTTATGCATATGAATTTTATGTAAATATGGAAAAAAATTTAAATATGCCATTCATTTTAAACTATATTTTCATTGAAACGAACTTTGGTCTTTTCGGAATTGATCTATCTTTATCCTATAAAAATATGATCAGTGATCAAGAATATATATACTTTATAGGGTCGGTAACGTCTCCTTCACTGCGTTGCAAACTTCTGACTTAAGTCATTATTCCCAAGAACAAACGGTAATATGTCAAAAAACACCCAAGCTATAGTTTCATCTGAGAGCTATAAGATATAGTTTTCCGATCCGGCTGGCTCCGACTTATATACTACCTGCAATTGAAAGACGAATTTTGGTAAAGTTTCATTTCAAACGTCATTTTAGACCACAAGTTTGTTCGGCAATGATGCTTAGAATCATTTCAAGAATACGTTCCCCCTATACTTTTTTCGACCCCATACATATTGGCCCGCCCTATTGAATATATACACTGGTCGGCATATTTATTTTGACAGGTTTGAAAGTGAAATCTACTCATATTTTGAACTTGACACAAAAATGTTCTTAGCCCATTAGGCACCCTTTGAATGCTTAAAAAATGTTGGGAGAGTCAAATTTTAAACTTTTTCCTGGGGCATACAATAAAAATGTTTTGATGCAAATAGCTAAAAATGAAAATTTTAGCCGCATTCTCCTCCTTTTCATACAAAATTTTACTAAATCAAATTTACCATTCAAAAAATCAAAAAAAATACAAGGAAAGAGATTTTGAAAATTTTTTTGCAGTTATTATTAATTTTGATTGGGGCTCCAGGAAAAAAGTTTAAAATTTGACTTTCACAAAATTTTTGAACTATTAAAAAGGTTCTTAATGGGTTAAGAACATTTTGTGTCATTTAAACGGAATTGTGGTGTTCTTTTTATATAATTGCCAAAAGTTTATTTTATAAGTTCAAAATATGAGTAGATTTCACTTTTAAACCTGTCAAAATAAATATGCCGACCAGTGTCGCTTGATTGACTCCGCGGCAGACGCTCAGTTTTTTGTGTTTTTTGTCTCGTAATAAAATTGTATGTTTAATTTGTTACATAAGTGTATATATTGTTAAAAATTTGTGTGTTGTTGCTAGCCCTTTAAGACGGACTCCGATGCGGGACCGAAATGTATTGGGAAAATTTATAACGAAGCTGTAACTTACGACTTTAAGCCTTCAGTAACAAGGGAGACAAGCTCAGGCCAAACAAACAAACTAGCCAATCTAATCTGGAGGAAATTTGTAAAGGAAGACGTGTCAATAATCACTAGCCGATCTAAATGGTTTCCTAAACGACGTCCTATAGTATTGGGCGACGTCGTAATCGTAGTGGACGAAAATCTGCACAGGAACCTTTGGCCGAAAGTACGAAATACAAAGTTCGTCACATCCAAAGATGTCCAAGTTCGAACTGCAACTATTAAGACTCAACATAGTTTTATGGTACGGCCAGCAACCAAAATAACGAAACTGGATGTTGGATTTTAAACATAAAATGATAAACAGTGCTGCATTAAAGGTTTGCCAGTAACACAAACTTTGGACATTTGCTTATAAAACTTTGCGTGTAAGGAAGCGTACACTTACAGCTTTTAAATAAACCAAAAAAAATATGTTTTTTTGGGGAAAATTAAAATTTTTTTTTTATAATGCCATAAATTGATTGCCAGTTAATAAAAAGAGTTTTCTATTTTCTAACGGCTGTACAAAATTATTAGATCAGATAATATAGTTGTCTATATTTGTCAGATTCGCCAGGAAAAGTTTTCGTTACCAGTGAAAACTAACCACATGTTGATTCCCAAGATAGCCCCAGAAGCAAGTTTTATCTTCGCCAGTTAGGCTAAGGACAGTTAATTTCGAACATCGATTAGGGGACTGGCAGTCTACCTGAGTGAAAAGAAGAATTGTGAACAAAATTATTGAAGGTAATTTTGAAGAGAATTTATGAGGTAACTAGGAAATCGTTACAGTTTTATTGGTCACCGGCGGTCAGCCCAGCGATGGCGCTGCCACGCTCTCGAATACAATTATATACATACGTATGTATACACAATTCGCTACCGTCGGTGTCTTAACTTTGAGAAATCGCAGTTCGCTGTACTTAATTGGAATAGTTCTGGAACAAAAACCTTGGGATCTCTACAAGCAATTTGTGGGCAGCTACACCTCGATGTTGAGCCTAGCCAACGGAATGTGAGTCGAGTACGTGTCGTTGTATAACACGTAACCTCATCATCGTGAGTACTGTACAACCCAACTGCAGGATATGATGACGTCACGGATACCGGAGTAAAGAGCAATTTATGCCAGCTTTTCATTTTTTCCAACTTTTTCAACTTTGACGAAGTGTAGCTTCTAAACTAATGAATGGAACTCAAAGTTAGAGGGCAGAAATCGGTTTACCACAACGCGAGTTAGAAATTAAAAATCAAAAAGTGTCAAAAACGTTTTTAAGACTTTAAAGAAAGGTATGAGATTATACACTTTTAAATGTCAATAAAACATACACTAAAACTACTCCAAACCTTTCGAATCTATTTATTCAAACCAAAGATTAGCATTTAATACGACCTTTTTTTTGTTATAGAGAAGTTTTTAGCTAACTCGAGGTCATGACGGCTTAGCCTTCAAGAAGTTCAAGACGTCGGCATTATGCAAACACACAAAAAGGAGCGAAGAGGCTTCACTGTACATGCATGTTTCATGTAGTAGCCAACTACAATCTTCAGCAGTGAAATCGCTGTCTTGGTCAACGATCGAAGTGGGTTACCATGCAAGACGCGCTATAACTTAGTGTTTGTTGGACTTTGTTCGGTCTTTTATCTCTATCAGAGTTCCGTAACATTGAGAAGCAGCCTATATATAGCAGCCTTTTACGGCGTGTTGACCGTTTTTTGTCCAAAGATTAGCTCTTAATACGACCTTTTTTTGTTATAAGACTTCAAGAAGTCGAAGACGTCAGCATTATGCATCAAACTATAGTTAGATTTAACTTGTTAGGTAGTATCTTAGTCGACCTAGACAAAGAAGTTGACAATTTAAAAAAACAAGACAGTTTTGTGTATAGGTAATTTTCACTGAAACTTTGAAACCATTGTCCATCGCCTAAACGTTAAAATATTTGTGTTTATTTGGACGTTAATATTTTAGGCAATTTATAATGTATACTGTACATATGGGCGGTTCTTTTACAAACCAAATCTTGGTTTCATTTTTGATTTGCCGGAATCTTTTTTTTTCATGTACTTTTCGGAAAATAAGTAAACTTAAATTATATTTTTGATTTACCACATGAAAGAAAGTTGTTGGAAAATTTATAGGAATAAAATGTAGTGTCGGTAATTTTTATTGTATTCTCTTCTACTCTGGAATGTAAGTTTATTTCATTAGCACTATGGGAAAATAGTCATTTTTTGGCATAAACTCTAGCTTTAAAGATAAAAATGTGAAATTTTTTATATATACTATTATATTATATTATATTATTATATAGGTGTAATTTCGGTTTTTCTTGCTTTTTGAATCGGACAATTACCTTCATCCACCGCCCACGCCGCATATAAAAATTCTTTGGCAGGGATTTACCAAAAATTGTATTCGTATTAGTAAGACGATAAAATAATTTCAAGTTTTGTTAATATTTAAAATTAAAAAGAAAAAAAAAATCACATTTACTAGAAAAGTGAAATAATAGAGGAGAGGTTTATAAGTTGGGACACCCCATTTCTCAAAACTTGTCAACAAAAATATTGCAAAAAAAATGTTTGAAGTCTTTTTTAGTAACATTAGAAGCCAGACTAAAACCAGATTTAAGCTGTGACACTCCTGTACCGTTTTTCACTTTTTTAAAAGTTCTATAAAAAAAATAATGACGTGCCTAAATTAAATTGGCAAGAGGCTTAAAATATTAATAATTTATCTGATAACAAATTAAAAAGAAAAATCTGTATAAAATTTGACAGTCAGAAAAAAAGTTATTAATTTTTTTCCAAAACTACCCATTTTGTGTAAGTTGGGACACTTTGAATTTCTTTTTGCTTTTATTTGATGTAAAAGGACCAACTTTTTGTTTGGTACCTAATGCGTGAAGTTGTATAAGAGATTGTCGAAATGATAGATAAATTAATAAATGATCATCCCTTTCCATTATAGCTACTAGCTATATAATATAATTCGAAATTCTGAATCAATATTATAAGAGAGTACAATAAAAATTTACAAAGCTAAAATTATGTTTATATTAATTTCCCATTTATTTTCTGATCGTTTTTGACATAGTCGTCAGATTTTTCTCACTTTGGTCAATCAATAGGTATTGAAGAAACGAATACACATTCGAATATTCCAAGTATCAATCGGGACTGAATTTTCTTTACTTAGCAATACCCTGATCTAATCTGTGGGCTTTGGCAACTGACCGGATGCTCGTGTTTATGTTATTGAACATTTGCCACGAAATCGTAACAATGTTTCAATATTGATATCAGACAATGTTGCAATATTACGTAGAAATTATACGAAATATTTCTTTGGTTAACTCTCCCTCCTCAAAATCCTACTTGTCCTCAAGAGAAATTAGAAATTGGGAAAATTATTGAATTCCGGAATTATCTTTTTTTTGGGTTGGTATAATATTCTTTTTGTTGTATAAAGCATTTGTGGTCGTTTTTTGTTGTGTGTGGTTACTTAGATTCGAGGCATTTTGGGTTTCATTATTGAATGTTCTGAGTTTGTGAAATTTTTCCAATTTATATTGAGAGTGTCGTTAAAGTGTACCATAAATGTGCCTTTTAGGCGATGAGTAATATTATTCGATATCAGTTCGCCGTTGAAATTTTTTAGTAGTACTATGCCGTCATCCAGTTCTTATATCAAGTCGATGTGGTCCGAGTTGCTATAGTCACACAGCGCTTCCTTTCCCTGAACTAACTTATGAGTACATTTCGATTCTGACAGGTAAATAATTTTATCTTTCTTACAAATTTTGATGTGATTTGAATAATTAATTTCTAGGTGAACTATTGAATTATTTTTATTAATAATATAATATTATTATTAATATAATATTATTTTTTTGGAGAACTTTATTTATTTCAATGAGTTCAAATTCGTTTAATAATAGAGTATTGTTTACGTTAAGTTTGGCCCACTGGATTTCCAATTTTATTATACTTATTTCTTCTTTTATGAGTCTAACCTGCTTTTGTAAGCCTAAAGCAATGTCGTTACCGAAATGATTATCTTTTTGGATTGTGTTTGCTAGCATGTTCGATATCATTGTTACATTATTAATTTAGTCCTGAAGTTGATTGTTTATGATTATTTGGTCATTGTTGTTCGTAATTAAATTGTTAAGATTCTTGCCTATCATAACTAGATCGTCGTGATCTGGGGTACCTGCGATATATTTCCATGATGAGTCATATTTATAGATCTAGTCTGTCGAGTTTTTGGCGTTAATGTGAATGTAATTAGAGAGGACAGTGATTTTGCAATTTAATGCGTTAGTGTATGGTGGTAACTGTATATTAATTTTGTTATAGGGGAGAAGGGGGATCAAAAAGTCCAAGGGAATCAATACTTTGTGGCCATGGCGGCCAAAAGGCTTGTTTAAAGTGCGCGCCGTTTTTACTGAAGGTTCCTTAGAACACCAGAGGGCTGCATTTAAAAAATTTGAGCTTAAAGCGCCATCAGTTGAAGAAATTACGAACCAATTTCCGTCAATGTCAAATTCTTTAAAATCGTCTCATTCTGTTCGTGACACTTTGGTCGCTCGCTAGATTTTTTGAAATATTTATTTTCTGAAGTCAAATTTCGTTCCATTTTTTTTTTTGCTCGCTATTCCTGGTGTTATCTTGCAAAATAAACAAACAGACAGAGCCTGGGGCTGCAACAGTGGGAGGTAATCAAGTGGTTCAAAACGCGTCCAAAAAAAAAAGTTAACACCGCTGAGTAATATAATATAATATAATATAATATTCTTTAGATTACAAAAAATAAATATTAAACTGACGTAAATGCGGTCCAACCCATTAAAAAGCTATAACCGCATTTTATATCATGGGAAAGGGTTAAAAAAATCACAAAATTCTATTCTATTTTAGATCGACGGATTAGTGTCCAAAGAGTCCAATAAAATTTTTTAAAAATTTTCTCATTAACCTATACCGTTAACAGCGAAAGTAAGTTTCGGACTGTTATTACCCCAGTTCTGAGTTTAAAAAGTATATTGACACTTTGCAACTTTCCTCGAAGGCTTTGCAATTTACTTTAAAATGATGTAGGAAAAAGTTATAGCCAAAAGAAAAGCCTTTCCGATGATACCATTCTCATTCCAATGTCTCTTTATTTATAGATGCTATGTCTAACCAAAATTTTCCCCCAATTAATTCCTCCTTCTCCTCTAGTGTGTTTCCTTATCTTCAATTCAGTCCTAAATGAATCTGTTTGATTGATGATATCTGTAATTTTCCTATTCCCTTAAAAATTGTTATAGTGTGACCATCGGTACAGTTCGTTATTTCGGTGGTCGCGAATGCCATTGGTAGTAAGATAATTAAGAACAACATCCTATAATGATAAATGTGTGTGCCGATCCCTCACGAACGGACTGAAAACCCCAAACGGACAACTTCTATAAATAATATGGGTATATTTATTTTATTTATTATTTTTTTTTTATTTAGATCTTTTATTATATTTTGCATATTTTATGCATATGAATTTTATGTAAATATGGAAAAAAATTTAAATATGCCATTCATTTTAAACTATATTTTCATTGAAACGAACTTTGGTCTTTTCGGAATTGATCTATCTTTATCCTATAAAAATATGATCAGTGATCAAGAATATATATACTTTATAGGGTCGGTAACGTCTCCTTCACTGCGTTGCAAACTTCTGACTTAAGTCATTATTCCCAAGAACAAACGGTAATATGTCAAAAAACACCCAAGCTATAGTTTCATCTGAGAGCTATAAGATATAGTTTTCCGATCCGGCTGGCTCCGACTTATATACTACCTGCAATTGAAAGACGAATTTTGGTAAAGTTTCATTTCAAACGTCATTTTAGACCACAAGTTTGTTCGGCAATGATGCTTAGAATCATTTCAAGAATACGTTCCCCCTATACTTTTTTCGACCCCATACATATTGGCCCGCCCTATTGAATATATACACTGGTCGGCATATTTATTTTGACAGGTTTGAAAGTGAAATCTACTCATATTTTGAACTTGACACAAAAATGTTCTTAGCCCATTAGGCACCCTTTGAATGCTTAAAAAATGTTGGGAGAGTCAAATTTTAAACTTTTTCCTGGGGCATACAATAAAAATGTTTTGATGCAAATAGCTAAAAATGAAAATTTTAGCCGCATTCTCCTCCTTTTCATACAAAATTTTACTAAATCAAATTTACCATTCAAAAAATCAAAAAAAATACAAGGAAAGAGATTTTGAAAATTTTTTTTGCAGTTATTATTAATTTTGATTGGGGCTCCAGGAAAAAAGTTTAAAATTTGACTTTCACAAAATTTTTGAACTATTAAAAAGGTTCTTAATGGGTTAAGAACATTTTGTGTCATTTAAACGGAATTGTGGTGTTCTTTTTATATAATTGCCAAAAGTTTATTTTATAAGTTCAAAATATGAGTAGATTTCACTTTTAAACCTGTCAAAATAAATATGCCGACCAGTGTCGCTTGATTGACTCCGCGGCAGACGCTCAGTTTTTTGTGTTTTTTGTCTCGTAATAAAATTGTATGTTTAATTTGTTACATAAGTGTATATATTGTTAAAAATTTGTGTGTTGTTGCTAGCCCTTTAAGACGGACTCCGATGCGGGACCGAAATGTATTGGGAAAATTTATAACGAAGCTGTAACTTACGACTTTAAGCCTTCAGTAACAAGGGAGACAAGCTCAGGCCAAACAAACAAACTAGCCAATCTAATCTGGAGGAAATTTGTAAAGGAAGACGTGTCAATAATCACTAGCCGATCTAAATGGTTTCCTAAACGACGTCCTATAGTATTGGGCGACGTCGTAATCGTAGTGGACGAAAATCTGCACAGGAACCTTTGGCCGAAAGTACGAAATACAAAGTTCGTCACATCCAAAGATGTCCAAGTTCGAACTGCAACTATTAAGACTCAACATAGTTTTATGGTACGGCCAGCAACCAAAATAACGAAACTGGATGTTGGATTTTAAACATAAAATGATAAACAGTGCTGCATTAAAGGTTTGCCAGTAACACAAACTTTGGACATTTGCTTATAAAACTTTGCGTGTAAGGAAGCGTACACTTACAGCTTTTAAATAAACCAAAAAAAATATGTTTTTTTGGGGAAAATTAAAATTTTTTTTTTATAATGCCATAAATTGATTGCCAGTTAATAAAAAGAGTTTTCTATTTTCTAACGGCTGTACAAAATTATTAGATCAGATAATATAGTTGTCTATATTTGTCAGATTCGCCAGGAAAAGTTTTCGTTACCAGTGAAAACTAACCACATGTTGATTCCCAAGATAGCCCCAGAAGCAAGTTTTATCTTCGCCAGTTAGGCTAAGGACAGTTAATTTCGAACATCGATTAGGGGACTGGCAGTCTACCTGAGTGAAAAGAAGAATTGTGAACAAAATTATTGAAGGTAATTTTGAAGAGAATTTATGAGGTAACTAGGAAATCGTTACAGTTTTATTGGTCACCGGCGGTCAGCCCAGCGATGGCGCTGCCACGCTCTCGAATACAATTATATACATACGTATGTATACACAATTCGCTACCGTCGGTGTCTTAACTTTGAGAAATCGCAGTTCGCTGTACTTAATTGGAATAGTTCTGGAACAAAAACCTTGGGATCTCTACAAGCAATTTGTGGGCAGCTACACCTCGATGTTGAGCCTAGCCAACGGAATGTGAGTCGAGTACGTGTCGTTGTATAACACGTAACCTCATCATCGTGAGTACTGTACAACCCAACTGCAGGATATGATGACGTCACGGATACCGGAGTAAAGAGCAATTTATGCCAGCTTTTCATTTTTTCCAACTTTTTCAACTTTGACGAAGTGTAGCTTCTAAACTAATGAATGGAACTCAAAGTTAGAGGGCAGAAATCGGTTTACCACAACGCGAGTTAGAAATTAAAAATCAAAAAGTGTCAAAAACGTTTTTAAGACTTTAAAGAAAGGTATGAGATTATACACTTTTAAATGTCAATAAAACATACACTAAAACTACTCCAAACCTTTCGAATCTATTTATTCAAACCAAAGATTAGCATTTAATACGACCTTTTTTTTGTTATAGAGAAGTTTTTAGCTAACTCGAGGTCATGACGGCTTAGCCTTCAAGAAGTTCAAGACGTCGGCATTATGCAAACACACAAAAAGGAGCGAAGAGGCTTCACTGTACATGCATGTTTCATGTAGTAGCCAACTACAATCTTCAGCAGTGAAATCGCTGTCTTGGTCAACGATCGAAGTGGGTTACCATGCAAGACGCGCTATAACTTAGTGTTTGTTGGACTTTGTTCGGTCTTTTATCTCTATCAGAGTTCCGTAACATTGAGAAGCAGCCTATATATAGCAGCCTTTTACGGCGTGTTGACCGTTTTTTGTCCAAAGATTAGCTCTTAATACGACCTTTTTTTGTTATAAGACTTCAAGAAGTCGAAGACGTCAGCATTATGCATCAAACTATAGTTAGATTTAACTTGTTAGGTAGTATCTTAGTCGACCTAGACAAAGAAGTTGACAATTTAAAAAAACAAGACAGTTTTGTGTATAGGTAATTTTCACTGAAACTTTGAAACCATTGTCCATCGCCTAAACGTTAAAATATTTGTGTTTATTTGGACGTTAATATTTTAGGCAATTTATAATGTATACTGTACATATGGGCGGTTCTTTTACAAACCAAATCTTGGTTTCATTTTTGATTTGCCGGAATCTTTTTTTTCATGTACTTTTCGGAAAATAAGTAAACTTAAATTATATTTTTGATTTACCACATGAAAGAAAGTTGTTGGAAAATTTATAGGAATAAAATGTAGTGTCGGTAATTTTTATTGTATTCTCTTCTACTCTGGAATGTAAGTTTATTTCATTAGCACTATGGGAAAATAGTCATTTTTTGGCATAAACTCTAGCTTTAAAGATAAAAATGTGAAATTTTTTATATATACTATTATATTATATTATATTATTATATAGGTGTAATTTCGGTTTTTCTTGCTTTTTGAATCGGACAATTACCTTCATCCACCGCCCACGCCGCATATAAAAATTCTTTGGCAGGGATTTACCAAAAATTGTATTCGTATTAGTAAGACGATAAAATAATTTCAAGTTTTGTTAATATTTAAAATTAAAAAGAAAAAAAAAATCACATTTACTAGAAAAGTGAAATAATAGAGGAGAGGTTTATAAGTTGGGACACCCCATTTCTCAAAACTTGTCAACAAAAATATTGCAAAAAAAATGTTTGAAGTCTTTTTTAGTAACATTAGAAGCCAGACTAAAACCAGATTTAAGCTGTGACACTCCTGTACCGTTTTTCACTTTTTTAAAAGTTCTATAAAAAAAATAATGACGTGCCTAAATTAAATTGGCAAGAGGCTTAAAATATTAATAATTTATCTGATAACAAATTAAAAAGAAAAATCTGTATAAAATTTGACAGTCAGAAAAAAAGTTATTAATTTTTTTCCAAAACTACCCATTTTGTGTAAGTTGGGACACTTTGAATTTCTTTTTGCTTTTATTTGATGTAAAAGGACCAACTTTTTGTTTGGTACCTAATGCGTGAAGTTGTATAAGAGATTGTCGAAATGATAGATAAATTAATAAATGATCATCCCTTTCCATTATAGCTACTAGCTATATAATATAATTCGAAATTCTGAATCAATATTATAAGAGAGTACAATAAAAATTTACAAAGCTAAAATTATGTTTATATTAATTTCCCATTTATTTTCTGATCGTTTTTGACATAGTCGTCAGATTTTTCTCACTTTGGTCAATCAATAGGTATTGAAGAAACGAATACACATTCGAATATTCCAAGTATCAATCGGGACTGAATTTTCTTTACTTAGCAATACCCTGATCTAATCTGTGGGCTTTGGCAACTGACCGGATGCTCGTGTTTATGTTATTGAACATTTGCCACGAAATCGTAACAATGTTTCAATATTGATATCAGACAATGTTGCAATATTACGTAGAAATTATACGAAATATTTCTTTGGTTAACTCTCCCTCCTCAAAATCCTACTTGTCCTCAAGAGAAATTAGAAATTGGGAAAATTATTGAATTCCGGAATTATCTTTTTTTTGGGTTGGTATAATATTCTTTTTGTTGTATAAAGCATTTGTGGTCGTTTTTTGTTGTGTGTGGTTACTTAGATTCGAGGCATTTTGGGTTTCATTATTGAATGTTCTGAGTTTGTGAAATTTTTCCAATTTATATTGAGAGTGTCGTTAAAGTGTACCATAAATGTGCCTTTTAGGCGATGAGTAATATTATTCGATATCAGTTCGCCGTTGAAATTTTTTAGTAGTACTATGCCGTCATCCAGTTCTTATATCAAGTCGATGTGGTCCGAGTTGCTATAGTCACACAGCGCTTCCTTTCCCTGAACTAACTTATGAGTACATTTCGATTCTGACAGGTAAATAATTTTATCTTTCTTACAAATTTTGATGTGATTTGAATAATTAATTTCTAGGTGAACTATTGAATTATTTTTATTAATAATATAATATTATTATTAATATAATATTATTTTTTTGGAGAACTTTATTTATTTCAATGAGTTCAAATTCGTTTAATAATAGAGTATTGTTTACGTTAAGTTTGGCCCACTGGATTTCCAATTTTATTATACTTATTTCTTCTTTTATGAGTCTAACCTGCTTTTGTAAGCCTAAAGCAATGTCGTTACCGAAATGATTATCTTTTTGGATTGTGTTTGCTAGCATGTTCGATATCATTGTTACATTATTAATTTAGTCCTGAAGTTGATTGTTTATGATTATTTGGTCATTGTTGTTCGTAATTAAATTGTTAAGATTCTTGCCTATCATAACTAGATCGTCGTGATCTGGGGTACCTGCGATATATTTCCATGATGAGTCATATTTATAGATCTAGTCTGTCGAGTTTTTGGCGTTAATGTGAATGTAATTAGAGAGGACAGTGATTTTGCAATTTAATGCGTTAGTGTATGGTGGTAACTGTATATTAATTTTGTTATAGGGGAGAAGGGGGATCAAAAAGTCCAAGGGAATCAATACTTTGTGGCCATGGCGGCCAAAAGGCTTGTTTAAAGTGCGCGCCGTTTTTACTGAAGGTTCCTTAGAACACCAGAGGGCTGCATTTAAAAAATTTGAGCTTAAAGCGCCATCAGTTGAAGAAATTACGAACCAATTTCCGTCAATGTCAAATTCTTTAAAATCGTCTCATTCTGTTCGTGACACTTTGGTCGCTCGCTAGATTTTTTGAAATATTTATTTTCTGAAGTCAAATTTCGTTCCATTTTTTTTTTTTGCTCGCTATTCCTGGTGTTATCTTGCAAAATAAACAAACAGACAGAGCCTGGGGCTGCAACAGTGGGAGGTAATCAAGTGGTTCAAAACGCGTCCAAAAAAAAAGTTAACACCGCTGAGTAATATAATATAATATAATATAATATTCTTTAGATTACAAAAAATAAATATTAAACTGACGTAAATGCGGTCCAACCCATTAAAAAGCTATAACCGCATTTTATATCATGGGAAAGGGTTAAAAAAATCACAAAATTCTATTCTATTTTAGATCGACGGATTAGTGTCCAAAGAGTCCAATAAAATTTTTTAAAAATTTTCTCATTAACCTATACCGTTAACAGCGAAAGTAAGTTTCGGACTGTTATTACCCCAGTTCTGAGTTTAAAAAGTATATTGACACTTTGCAACTTTCCTCGAAGGCTTTGCAATTTACTTTAAAATGATGTAGGAAAAAGTTATAGCCAAAAGAAAAGCCTTTCCGATGATACCATTCTCATTCCAATGTCTCTTTATTTATAGATGCTATGTCTAACCAAAATTTTCCCCCAATTAATTCCTCCTTCTCCTCTAGTGTGTTTCCTTATCTTCAATTCAGTCCTAAATGAATCTGTTTGATTGATGATATCTGTAATTTTCCTATTCCCTTAAAAATTGTTATAGTGTGACCATCGGTACAGTTCGTTATTTCGGTGGTCGCGAATGCCATTGGTAGTAAGATAATTAAGAACAACATCCTATAATGATAAATGTGTGTGCCGATCCCTCACGAACGGACTGAAAACCCCAAACGGACAACTTCTATAAATAATATGGGTATATTTATTTTATTTATTATTTTTTTTTTATTTAGATCTTTTATTTTTATTTCAGACTAATATGTACAAAAGATTTCCCTAAGAATTGTCGGACTTAATCTCCATTAATGTTACTTTTGTGAACTACTTTTCCTACTTCTGTAATAATAGTTGTATTCTTGTTTTCTTTGACAATTTCCTTTTTAAAACGAGGGGATAATCTAATCTTGTATTTTGCTTGACAAATATTTCTTGTCCTGGATAATATGTTTTTAAGGTTTTTCTTTGTTCGTTGTGGTTTTCTAAATCGATCATTTGGTTTTTCTTAAGATTTTATATAATATTTTGCCTGCTTTCTTCATATTGTTCTGGATCAGTGGTTATATTTCTCCCGAAAAAAAATTTCTAAAGGTCGTTTCTTTGCCACGGAGTCTATTGTATAATTATACTCATAAATCGTTCTATTTAAAAGTTCTTCAAAAGTGATTTGACCGTTAACAGAACTTTTGTAGGGAGCACCTTTAAGTAATTAAATATTCAATTTACCTTTCATCATAAAGGTAATGCTTGCTGAGTTGAAGGACTTTTCATTATCCATAACTACGAATTTTGGTGCTCCGTAGTAGAATAAAATGTCTTGTAATTGTTTCTTGATGTCTTCTGTTGCTTTAGATTTTATAATTTTGGCCTGTGCTAATTTTGAAAATTTGTCTATTGCTGTTAATACCAATTTTTCTGTAGAAAAAATGTCAATATGGATTATGTGTGCGGGGTATTCCGGGATTGGTGTTTCGGAAATTTCGGGATTAGGCGGATGCCTATCATACTTATTTTTTATATATTTTGTTTCATTTTTGGGAAGTAATATCTTTCAGCTAATTTGTTTTTATTTTCTTCTGAGTTTCTATGTGCTCTATATGAACTTTTAATATTATTTCCTCCTTTTCTGAATCTTTTGTCAAATCTTCAACTTTGGTTTGAGTAAACCTGATTATAATGGAACAAAAAGGATCTGGGTAAATTTGTTATATCTCTCCCATTATCTCTTCTGTCGTGAGGATGCCGTTTAAAACAGAAGGGTTTAGATATTTTTTTAATATTTCGATTTCGGTTGTCTTTATTAAAATCTGGTCGAGTAACGGTGTGTCTATGAAAAGTGGGAAATGGTATAGTAAATTTGTAGTCCGGTGGATTTTCTTTATAAATAAAGATTTGGTTCTTAAAGGCATTTATTGGGGCTTTAACACTGGGAATGAGGCTGTGGCCAGAGCTTTCAGCGCTGTGTTGTGTTGCTGTCAGTGTGCTAATGTCAGTACCCTTTGGAATCCTGGATAAGGCGTCTGCTATCACATTTTCCTTTCCAAGTTTCTAAAGTATTTCTTTATTATATTCGTCAAGGTAAGATTTTCATCTTTTAATTGCTATTCCTCCCTTCCAATTACAGTCATGTGTAAGAGATTTATAATCGGTGTAAATTTTTACTTTAGTACCACCGTAAACGTATCCTCTAAGCGATTTTACAGTCCAAGATATGGCCAGCATTTCTTTTTTTGCGGCTTCGTAGTTTTCTTCTGTTTGCGATAAGGTTCTAGAGATAAAAGGTATGGGTCTGTCTTTCTGTGAAAGTACGGCTCCTATTGCATGGTCGGAAGCGTCCGTCGTCAATACGAATTCTTCGTTAAAGTTGGGATATTGTAATATTAAGTCTTTTGATATGAGGGTATTTTTTAAGCTGACGAAAGCCTGCATGGCCTCATCATTCAGATGAATAGCTTTCCTTGATAAAGTTGCCTTTGCAATTCGCTCTAAGTAAACTTGTGAGAGGTTTAGCTAAAGCGGCATCTCCTATACCCAGATAATCCCAGAAATGATCTTAATTCCTTAACCGTTTTGGGACATGGGTAGTTGGCGATCGCCTCTACCTTTGCGGGGTTGGTCTTAATTCCCTTGTCCGATATAACAAATCCCAATAACTCAACTTTATTTTTGAAAAATTCACACTTATCCAATTGGCATTTAATATTGGCGTTATTTAATGTTTCAAATATTTTTTCTAAATTTTTGGATTGTGATTTTTCGTTCGGGCTAAAGACGATTATGACGTCAATATAAATATAGCAATTTTTCCCTATGTTTTCCCAAAGAATGTCTAGGGCTCGCTGAAAAATAGATGGATCCTTTTTCAATCCAAATGGAAGTCTTGCAAACTTAAATTACCCGTTATTCACAGAAAAGGCAGTTTTTTCTATATCGCTTTCCTTTAAAGGAATTTGATGGAAGCATCAAGAGCTGCTGATCTAACACAGAAAACATTTTATTATTTCCTAGTTGTGCAAGAACGCCATTAATTTCGGGTGTAGGGTATCTGTCTGCAATAGTTACACTGTTTAGTTTTCTATAGTCTATTACCATTCTGTATTTTTTATATTGGATCCGTATAATTTTTTGGTACTATCCAAACTGGAGAATTATAGGGTGATCGGGATGGTCGTATTAGTCAATTTTTCATTGGGTGCAGCGAAGAGATTTGGACACTTACGAAGAAGTTGGTTTAATTCATTTGTGTGTTTTTGTATGGGGATCTGTCCGAGGAATTATTACGTTTACTGCATCGAATCTTTGGTCTTTTAAAGGAATGATTTTGCCATTTTTCAATGACATCGTTTTGGTGGTTGTATTAATTATTGAACCTAATTCTTTTAAACTATCGTTTCCCAATAGGGCATCAAATGTTTTAGGTGTAGGTAATAAAAAAATGTAATTGTTGTGTTAGGGTCATCAAATAAGTTAGCTGTTTTATGGTGAGTAATTCTAATATTTCCACCAACGGATATGGCGTTAAAAGAAGATTTGTTCTCTACTGGTAAAATGTAGTTGTTATTTGAACCGGTGTCTATTAAAATCTTTAAAACTTCTCCACTCCTCAGCGTACACTGAAAATAGGGTAATGAGGAGTTGGTTATTCTAAAAAATGAAGATAGACGTAGTCGTATTGATATTTAGGGTCGGCTTGGTCTATGGTTTCGGAATATTCGCCTTAGTGTCACTGTATTCCGGTTGTGGTTCGTCTTGGTCCTTTAGTATTTGGTCATATTCTGATAGGGATGGTGATTCTTCTTTTACTTCCAAAGAAGTATTAGTATGTTACGTACGCCCTCTCCTTCAATTTATTGGATGGAGAAAGATTCACTTATAAAACAACAACGAATCTTGAGGCAATGGCAGAGGCACAATTGGCTAGTTGACTCAGAAAAGCAAGCAAAGAAAAGAGCAAGTCGGCGATTCCCGGGTGTCGTAAAACCAGAACAACGGCCACGATCGACCCGCTGGTAACCATAAACCGGGAGCTGGCAAAGTGCATCGGTCGGGCGTTGACTTCTCTAAGATAAGAAATATCATAGGTGGGAACAGCTTAATAATACAAGCTATCACGGGATCCAAGTGAAAGCTCGACTCTGGTATAAAAGACCCCAGCCGGATAGAGAAGGGGACATAACCTATTCTGTTCTCATACCGACGGTAGCCGCTAGCTCCGAGGGAGGAGGATTTTCCTCACGGGCTTCGGGCATCTGCCCACGGAGTCCAATGCCACTGTCCTCTTCTACTGTCCTTGATAAGGACACGCCATCGCTTAGCAAGGAACTGAAGAACCAGACACCGCTGCTAATGTTAACAAAACGGAGAAGATCGGACATCAGGACGACATCTGACAAGCGGACAGTACTCCGATGTTAATTTCCGCAGCACTCGTGATGACCACGCTACTTAATTTGAAGAAGACATAGCAGCGATTCGTTCCGAGGCGAAGTGACCATTACCCACTTTGGAAAAAGTAGTATCCAGTACCAAATGTGTTAAAACAGTGAAGTGCTAACAAGTGAAAATCAAGAGATCAGAAAGACAAGGTCCTTCAGTGAAGATAGTTACGATAGTAACTAAACGAATTGCGAGGCATTTTTAAATGCAAACAATCTAAACCGAATCAAAAGGACATCGAGTGAACAGTAATGAGTAATTTGCGAACCGAGTCTCTCCACCACAGTTGAAGTCGACGCACGCAGCTAACATTATGATATATATATGATTGTGTTTTAAGTGAAAATAATGTAGTTAAGAACAACAGTGGTTTGTCGCACGTATATATATATATACAAATTATAATACCTTCTAAGGCCCAGGATTCGGAGCGTCGAGATCTCATCGCCCAGGACTTAAAAGGGTAAGTTTGTCGGAACACGGTTCCTTTTTATCCACCAAATATATATATATCCGTGCCTTTGTTTGACTATCTGAAGTAAATTTTCCACTTTAGGCCTCCTCAAGGCATTACAATAGTTTACATCAGCCAGTATACCTTTTTGTAATATAATAAAACATTGACTTTTCAGCGGCGAGTATCAGCCTTGTGTTTGTATGAACAATCACAAGAGCCCTCAGAGCGACGTTTGTAGTCATGAATAGTCAGCAACTTGTTGACGTGTGCACCTTGTACAAATGGTGAATTCGATACTCTCCGCTAATAAAATTTGTGGGTCAACTAAAATAATTCCATATGCATTATCAATAATTATATTATTCATAAATGGCACTAGCCAATATTTTATTCAATAAATTTATAATGTGAAAACGAACTTAAAACCATGAAGTGCTAAGTTTTCAACAAGGGGGTGCTGACGCGATAAGTGGAGTAGGTGAAGAATAATGACATAACTTTTGATGGACAACCTGGACAATAGGGGATCGTATTGCGCGGCCCGCGACGATCCATTTGGCACACGATTGTGTGAAGGGGAGGGAATGTGGCCGAAACATTGCCCGATCGTGGGCAATGTAGACCTATGACCGACGGACTTTACGACTCATACTATTTTTCAGGCATCTTAATATTTATTCTCGTTATGTTGGAGAGGAGAAAGTTTTACCAAGAACCCACCCCATCCGTCGAGCTTATGCCGGCAAAATTGGTGCCTGAACATCAGATGACTTTCCCTCGGCCCAAGTCCTTTACAGGACTAGGGCACTAATATGCCCACGTAACAGTAGTTGTTTGAATATTACGCAGTTACACCCCTTTGAAATTCGGAAACTTAATTGCTGCCCTTTATTGGTAGCATGAATAGCACGGAATTCCTGGTTCTCTAACTTCAAGCAAAGGTGAAATGCTGAGGGCAAATCTGTTGGTTTCTTCATTCCGAGAAGGCGAGATAAATCTCCACGAAGTCTGTGAAAAAAGTATCTAAGGCATTATCCCTATACATTTTGGTCATGAGTTGCTTAGCTTCTTTTCTTAGTTTCATGCATCCTATCTTATTAAATATTAAAGATAGGTGTTTGTAAAATGCTTGGTGGAATTCTTCTACAGACTGGTGAGCACCTTGGCATATTGTTGTCATCTGATACTCGAGGGTTCCCAAATCCCGTTTGTCTGCGTAGTGTAGTGTAAGGCATTTTGAAATAGCACTCCAATTTAATGGGATATTGTAGGATTCAAATGCGGTATCGGCATTGCCTGTAATTTTGCTGCGAATTGTGTGCTGTGCGCACTGTATGTTCATAAGTTTTTAGCACCTTGTCTACTACTTTCTTCCAAGAACTACATTCTTAAGGATTACCCAAAAACTCTCTTAAGCTTTTTACGATATATGGTACCCTATCTACACCTTCGAGGTTAGCCCGATTTTCCGGAGCAATTTCCTGATTTGGGGCTTGTGCGAAATCAAATCCTGGGTTTTGTGCCTGTTGTAATAATATTAGAAATTGTTCTGCGAGTATCTGCCTATTGGCATCTTGTAATTCATTTAATGCCATGTTGTCTCAATTTCTTTGGAATAATTCCTATCTGTGAGCCTGTCTTTAATGATTTTGATTTAACATATTTTCTTCCTGCTCTAATTGATTTTCCGGCACTAATTCTTGTTGTTGCTGTAAAATAGCTTGAGCTCTGCCTGAGGTATTATCTGTTGTTGTGCGATATTAAGGATTGGAGGTCTTAAGAGGTTGCTTTCATTGGCCATTTGTTAAAAAGATTTTTTTTTGTTTAAAGGAATAAGTTCATGGGTTTGTCTTACACTAATGTCCATCTTAATAATTATTTTAAATGTAAATAAAAGTATGGAAATTACAAATATAAATATTTTAGAATCCTTTTAGATATGATTGGAAAAATTTTTAGAATTGCTTTAAAATATTAAATTGCGTTTTAATTTTACACTTATTTTATTTTTGGCAAAATTTAATACTTTGATATTTAAAATGTAGTGGAATTAAACTTTAAATTTTATTTGATTTAATTTTTAAATTTAACCATAACATTTAATTTTAATTTTAACTTTTAAATTTTCATTTTTTTAAATTTAATTTTATATTTTAATTTTATTTAAACTTTGAAATTTTCATTTTACTTTAAAATTTTAATTATAGTTTAACTTTGAATTTTTAATTTAACTTTTAAAATTTTAGTTTTAGATTTAACTTTGAAATTTTTTATTTTAAATTCTGATAAGCAGAGTTAAATCAGTTACAAATCAATCCAATCAAGTAAAAATGTAAAGTGAGAAATTACACTTTTACTTGATTGGATTGATTTGTATTTCCTTTTGTTAGATAGATTCATTTATTCACAATCTCACTTAACTTAACTTGATGTGGCTACTCCTCCCGGTGGTCCGGATATCTTCCTGTTTGTCTCCTACTGGGAATCCTGCGACTCACACAAAATAGAGGTTGCCCTGCAGGTGTACCCCACAGTACTTGTAGTCCACCGATGGATCAGTAAAATTTAATTTACCGACCGGTTGTCGTCTTCAGCTTCCAAAAATAATTTGCGAAGGAGTCCCTCTGAATTCGATTTAAAGTTGGGCCAGCGGATAGTTTCTTTATATAGTCCAAAAAGTTTAGTTTTTTGTAACATTCGTATGGCTTTTGTTCCACAGGTAAGTATCGCCAAAGCATATTATTATTATTATTATTATTTATTGTTTTGGCTTCCTAACGCTACAAGTTGCATAACTTATAAATTACTGCGCTAGTCACAACGGATAATCAATTTTATATTCGAACAATATTGGTTCTTAAATCTAATGACATACATTTTACATTAATTATTGAAAGTACAGAATGACAAATATAGTTAAATCGAATTAAAAAAAAGAAAGACAAAGGAAGAAGTTTTGGGGAAAAGTCGCAATGTTAAGATAGGATAATACAGCTTATAGCAAACTAGAGCTGCTATTTTTTAGGTGTGAAAAAAGTTTTGTCTTAAATAGAGGTGCGCTCCTAGTTTCTTTTATGTAATTGGGAAGTTCATTCCACGTTCTAATCGCATATACAAAAAATTGTCTATTTGAGAGCAGAAACCTGTGTCGGATGCATATAATATTCTTTGTTCTTGTAGATCTGGAGAATTGTAGTTTTTCAAATAGGTATGATGGCTCTCTGGTGTATATAACTTTGTGTAAAAAGATTATAGTTCGGCTTTTAATATAATCTGCCAAGCTAAGGTTAAATATTTTGTAAGCAAATTGAGTTACGTGGTTGGATCTATGCAAATTAAATATAAAACGCGCAATACTATTGTATGCTACTTTCAGTTTATGTTGGCTTGCAAAATCACAATTTGCATAGATCTCTAGACCATAGAAGAGTGTGGGTATTAGACAAGATTTCGCAATAAGTAGACGCACAGTAACAGATAAGGAACATTTAACTAGTGACAAGGATCTTATTAGCCCATATGTTTTGCCTATCGCTTTATTTACGTGGTCATCCCAGTTCAATGTTCTATTGAATGTGATACCCAGATTGTTGGCGGTTTCCACATACTCAATTGGTGTGTTATTTATCATCAGGGGGCTTAGTGTATTATTGCATAACTTCTTTTTAAAAATGATCAAGCACTTTGATTTTGATGGATTGATGGCGAGACCGTTGTTATTTGCCCATTCATTTACTTTACCAAGCTCCATTCTACAAATATCTAAACACTCACTAATTCTATTTAAGGGACGACTAACATACATCTGGACATCATCAGCATATAAATGGACACTACATGTCGACAACACAGACGGAAGATCATTTATGTAGAGGGTGAATAATAGTGGTCCGAGAACCGAACCCTGGGGTACACCACGCTTCAAATACGCAAACGAAGAACAAATATTTGACGATACAACATATTGGCGACGGTTTTTAAGATACGAACACATAAGTTTGTCGGCAGTATTAGAAAAGAAATAAAAGTTTTTGAGTTTTGAGCACAGGATTTCATGGTTCACTGTGTCGAACGCTTTGCAATAGTCCAGCAACAGTAGGAAGGTGACATAAGAGTTGTCCGTCTGTTGACGAATATCTTGTTATTTTTAAGATGGCTGATGTGCAGCTACGATTTTATCTAAATCCAGATTGATGATCATTAAGGAGGCTGTTGACAGATATAAAATTATTTATTTGTGATGCGACAATATTTTCAAACACCTTCGAGAGGTATGGAAGAATAGATATAGGGCGGTATTCTTTGCTTGCTTTGGGTATTGGGATAATTTTGGCGGTTTTCCAGCAATCCGGGAACGTAGACGTGGTAAGGGCCGTGTTAAATGTGTGCGTAAGGTAGGGGATAAGTTTAGGAAGTAGAATTTTTATAAATTTAGGATGAATATCGTCAGGCCCAACTGCGTTAGACTTAACTTTAAGAATATTATCTAAGACATCACATTGGTCAACACACATAAATCTAAACCTAGTATCACAGATGTTTTCAGGTACTGAATTCAGGTACGTGTTGGTTGTGACCTCAGGAACTGTGCAGTCTGCTAATTTTAGGTTGAGTTCATTTATGTCAACATCTAGATCCTGTGATATGTTTTGTTTACCTATCCCTAGAGCTTTAATTTGTTTCCATGTTTGCCTCGAAGAGGTTGCATTTTTAAATCTTTGCCTAAAAAAGTCTGATTTTGCAGAATCGATTAGTTTGGTAACCGTTTTTCGTGCCGTTACAAACGTGCTGTGGTGTTGCGGTGTCTTGTATCTTTTCCACTTCTGGTATGCTTCCTTTCGTTTTCTAATTGCCAATTTTATATTATTACTAAACCATGGCTTTTCGGACGGTCGAATTGTTTTACTTTTGACTGGAACAAAACTATCGTATAAGTGGCTAATATTATGTTGAAGAAGGTTGAGTTGAAGATCTACTGTTGGAAGACTGTAAATATTGTCCCATATACACTGGTCAAATGCTTCGCTCAGCAGTATATAGTTAATATTTTTAAAATCACGGTAAACTATTGTATGGTCAGTGAAGTTAAGGTCAAAATTATAGGTCAGGTATATAAGGTCATGTTTTGAAAAGGACGGAACGATTAGCTGATCATACAGACTTATATTATTAACATCACTCACAAAAAACAAATCTAATAGTGTATTACGTGTGCTGCTGAAGTGGGTTGGAAATGAGAGATTCACTGGTTTCAGACCTAGCGATTCCATGTTGCTGGTAAGATGAGATTCCCTCAGAATATCACTATTAAGATCGCCCGCAAGGATTACATCAGTAAAGTTTACTGTAATATCTGACAGAAGATTGATAAGATCATCATAATTTGTGTTACAATGCGGACGATAAATACAGCCAATTAATAGATTTTTCTGCATTATCGGGTTATGTAATTCAAGAAAAATATATTCTATTGCACTGTTTATTGTGTGTTGACAAATAATTTTGGCTTTTAATTTTTTGTTTACATATATTGCAACTCCTCCCCCATGACTAACACGATCAGAACGGTACACATTATATCCATCACACGATATTAGCACATCACACAGACTCTGGACAAACCATGTTTCAGACACACAAATAACATCAATTTCCGAATTTACAAACATATACATAAACTCTTCAATTTTCTTTGGCAGGCTTTGGGCATTTATATGACAAATCTTGAGACCAGGTTTCTGCTTTGCCAGGATGCGCAGAAGGGCATGACTATTTGCTGATAGATTATTCAAGTTTTCTTCCATTGCTAATAGTTTTAAATGTCAAAATAGAATAACAAGGACTACACACCAGACAAGAAATTTGACTAACTACTAAATTAACAATGCGACTCATCCTAGACAAAAGACTTACAAGAATTAAAGATATTAAACTAATTTCAAATCCTAAAGTAGAAATAAAAAAATATTTAATTACGAAATGAATTATTCTCTAAAGCGGCAACTCTGCTTGAGTTAATTTCGCCCGTATCTCTACTCAGATCAGAAAGCTCATTAGAGCTTTGCACATAGTAAGCCTCTCCTCCGTCTATAGGCTTGATAAATACGTCTCCACGTCTTTTGTTTTTTGAGTCGCATGGCATGTTTAAAGCTGCGATTTGGTTGTTCGTCGGTGCACTCTAATCGCCCGCAGCAGCGCAGCTTTTTCGCGCACGTGATCCATTTTTATTATTATTATTGGATCAACAATTGAGTTTCTTTGGCGCGGGCGGACTCGAAAAATAGACCTGACTCGCGGAGGAGGGGTCAGGTGTAGTGAAAAACAAAGGCGATTGAAAAGAGTGGTGAGACTTTCCCCCTCGACTTGCGGCACACCATGCCAGCGAAGGTTGCATGCAACATCCGCGACCTCCTGTGCATTGCTTTTCGCTGCCAGTTGAGCATCCAGTTCACACACTTGTTGTTTCAGTGTATTCACCTCTTTTGCCTCGGTTTCCAGCTCTCGCACTCGTTTCGTAAGATTCTGTATTTCGGTGTTCATTACATCGAATTTGGCCTGTAGAGTGTTAAGAAAGCCGGCCTCGCTCTCTCGATACTCTGAGCCTAGTGACTCCCTTTGCTCCGCGAATTTATCATCGATCAGCTGCAAAAGTTCCATGTTAATTTCCTTCCGTTGACTCGAGAATTTTTCTTCAATTTGTTGCAGCAATTGTGTGTCCGACGGGCGAGCTACCTTGATGTCGGCATTCGATTTTTCACTCCTTAGTCGCTTAGATGCACTCATAATGTTGTTGTTTTAATAAAATGTTTGAGTTTGAGTGATTTGTGTAATTGTATTAGTTATTGATTTGTGTGTGTTTTCGGTAGTTGTTCAGTCTTTATGCACTGCAGGTTTATGTGTGTGGAATTTCTTTTCTTCTTCCCTCACACTTTCGCACCAAAATAACTATGTTTTAAGAGTTTTTGTACAAAAGTGTTGAAATTAGACGAACGATTTGACCGCTAAATGATCTCAGACCACAGGCGGTTTATATTCCAATAAAAATTGTTTATGTTTTTGGATTTTTTTCGACTTTTTGAGCTAGTGTTTCGGGAGCTCTGCAAAAACGCGACTGTTTTCTTTCTTTTCTTCTTTACATATACACTTTGGTAACAACTTTAAAGTCTAATTAGTCTCAGCTAAGCTTGGATGAAATTAGGTTGAAATTAGGTTTTACTTTACTCTAACATTCCTCTATGCTTTTCAAAAGCATAAATAAACATTTCCTTAAGAAGACAAAAATAATTTTAATTTATAAACAATTTTAATTATTAAATTAAATTAATTAAGCAAATATAAAAAAAAATTTTTAAATGTTTTAATTGCCGACAAAGTCGTTGCGGGAAAGCTTATATTTCCGGACTCAAAAACTTGCAAGTCTAGTTACCCGTTTGGCTGTACTTGAAAAATTGGTTCCGTGGTCCAGCGGTAGGCCGTCGTCCGCATTTGACACAAAGTAGCCCCGGTTCGAGCCCGCGATATTATTTCTAATGTTTATATGTACTTCTAATAATAAATACATTGTATGTTAACAAAAAAAAACAATTATTATTATTTGTTTAGACTCATCGACCTACATAATATAGGTAATTCTGAAGTTATAACAGTCGAGCAAATAATCATATATCATAACACTTGCTGCCAACATTGCAATTCTACAGTCAGACCGTCAGTCTGCTTAACAGTCATCAACCGGCCGGCGCAGCGAAAATAGCTTACCTGATAAATCGGAAGTAGAGCAATAATTGGATTAGCACTGCATATAGCTCTTTGACCCACTGCGAGTTACGAAGAATAGCTGTAATTTCATTTTCCTTTCTACATATTTTGTTAAGATTGTTAAGACATTTTTGTACCTATAAATACCGTTAAGTTTGTTTAATAAAATCAGTATCAATCTAAAAATACAACTGACTGTTACTCATTAAACACTCTTCTAGTCCACCTAGTTATAAGTGATAGTTGCGACGACTACAGGCAGACAGTTCATGTGCTGTATGCCAGGCATCTAAGCCCAATACTAACATTTTTGGTGAGATCTCACCAAGAAATCACACCTTAGAACACATCGTTGGAGATATCTTCCATACGAGACCTTTTGCCCAAGTCGTCAACAAGGCGACTGATTTAGGACACCTGAGCAAAGTCGAATCAGGAAGTTGGAAGACTGGTCAACAAGGCGACCAGCTCCGTTCAACGATTTGATAAAATCGTTTGTGATCCCGGTAAACGGATTTAAATCAATCAATCCCGGACACATTTTCGAAGTTGTCAACGGGCGACACTTTGAAACCAGAATCACACATTCTCAGCACCACAGTTGCTGTCATCAAATTCATCCAAATTATTCATAAGTTTTAAAGGCTTCTTGGACCAATTCGGTTGCGAATAAGAGCGTATTCAGCTATAAAAGCAAATAAAACTGTCCCAACGGGTCAGAAGTTTTTTAAACACAAGACATGGATGAGCAAGCAGTCGCAGAAGCATTAGATGTGCAAGAAAAAATCAGTGCAAGAAATCTCAAAATATGTCATCAACTACAAAAAGGATTCATCGAAGAGAAAAGCAGGTCCAAATTATTATCAATCCAAATTGAATGCACTCGATAATGCTTGGAATCGATTGAAAAAGAATGATCTTAAGATTCCAAAACAATATAGAACGGCGGAATATGTGAAGTTCTACAAAGACTGTCGTGAGTAGTACGACAAATATCGAGCTATCATACGTGACGGCATGGAACAATCAGGAAGCCATGCCGAGGTAAATCCAAGCATTCAGCAACCAGCAGTATACACGGGAAAGACCGTAACAAGTGATTTGATAAAATCACTATGGGCGCAAAGTCAAGAAATCAATTTCTCCGTACATGAAGAATATGATGATCCAAGCAGGGAGGATATGACATAAAATCCTTTCTAAAACTTTAAAAGGAAATTCAAGTTATCTAAGGAGCAAAATCAAACTCCTCTAGCAATGAAGATTGCTACTCAAATAGACTCCGTTTTTTTATTTAATCAAATGCATGGTCCATGAAACTAACATGCCGACGGTACGAAAAATGTGGTACCTAAAAACCATTATATAAATGGAGTGTCGGGGTACGGGAGGTTATGCTCTCCCCCGGCAGCAATTTGTTGTAGGATATGCTCTAAAATTAAATAGATGTTTTAAACTTTTATCGTATGCTATTTATTTTGTTTTATTCTACAATAAGATTAGGAGAACAACATTATGCAACTGTTTTCCCGAGTTGAGACCCCCTTTAATTATTTTGACATGAACAACTGCTCTTCAAGTCAGCTGTTATCGGATGGTGGATGGAAGCTCTGTGGAAACACGAATTTCACATATGTCAAAAATTCACACGGATGGACTCTATGGGAAGAGGCTATTAAGAAAAAAAAATTACCTCAGCGCATGGGATATATTAGTTGATTCCTACAACAATCCCTGACATGTGGCAGACACCATTCTCAATTGCTTCCTGCATCAAAACACAGTTAGTGACGATCCAAGGTCATTAAAAGAGTGGTACATTACAACTATCGAGTCTCTAGCATCATTTAAGGGACTGGGCATCGGTGTATCGAGCTGGGATACCATCATTGCCATCATCAAGCAAAAATTGGATCATGCAAGCAGAGCCCTATACGAGCAGTCGTTAGATGGGTCCCGAGAGTTACAGGGTCTCGATACACTACTAAGCTTTCTGGACCAGCGCATCCGAGTTCTTGGAATAGGAAAAAAGGGACAACAATCAAGAAAGGATCAGAAGGGTCCAACATGCTCATCAGCCAGCACTGGAAAAGGACCATGCTGTCAATTTGGCAAAAGGTATCAAATGCGATGACTTCCTCAGCAAAACAATACCCGAACGAGTTAATTGGGTACAAAAACAAAGGCTGTGTGTCAACTGCTTCAGCAATGACCACAAGGCAAAGGATTACCGAGGTCGCCCGTGTTTTAAGTGCGACAAAAACATCATACTTTGTTGCATCTGGAAACCACATCAGGTACAACATCCAATCAACATTCACCCACTGTAGGTGCAGCTAGCAACAAGAATTATAACTTGCTGGCCACAGTCAATGTATCAGTGAAGGCTAGCAATGGTCAAGTTGCTACCTTCAGAGCGCTGCTAGATTCAGGTTCACAAATAAATCTAAATCCATGAGATTGGGCCACCGCCTCAGTCGGCGTCAACATAGCCAAGGAGAGCTTGTCCTGTCTTTTTGTAGTGCAGCTTGTAGTTCATCGTGGCCGCCAGAAACCGCATGACATGCTTAACACCAGCTAAGTGCTCGCTGTGCGGATCCTTGTTTCGCTGTGCTAATTTCACAACGGAATGCAAAATATCGGTCGGGCCGTGAGTGCCAACCGTATCAGCTCGCCAACTTCTGATTTTCATCACACGCCTGATACCCTGCGTGCAAAAACGTAGATGCAGGTCTGTAGCACGGTAGATCATGTCGACTCAACAAATCCTGAATGAATTGCGTATGCACAAGAGTCATTTCTCCCAGTTCACCCTCGCGTTCTGTCACCATGCCGAGCAACAGTCGTATTGCGCCTTTATCGACACATTCGAAAGACGTCGAAATCGATGTCTTAATGTCAATCAGATCTGGTTTGCTTTTACACGCTATAATGAGATCATCAACGTAAACAAGAAAAACCAATGTCTTTCAGAACACCATCAAGTTTAATGTTCCATTGTCTTCCAGCCTGCTTCAGTCCGTATATTGCCTTATTCAGCAATAGCACCTTTCCCGTCTTGCTTCCGTCTTGATAACCTTCGCATGTACACTGTCGTATCCAGATCGCTGTTGAGGTACGCCGTGCATACATCCATCTGGTGAACGTAGAGTTCCATTTCAGCTGCCATGGCCAAAATCAACCGGATGCTTTCCAATCTGCAGACTGGTGAATATATCTCGCTAAAGTTTACACCATAACGCTGGGAACAGCCTTTCGCCACTAGACGAGCCACGTCACGCTTCACACTGTACACCCACTTACAACCAATGGGTTTCTGGTTGTCAGGTGGATCGGTTACTTTCCAGGTCTGATTCATAATCAAAGCATCATATTCAGAACGCATCGCCTTGCGCCACCGGGTAGAAAGTGCACCGCTGAGCGCTTCATTGTACGTCGATGGTATTTGTATTTCACTCGCAGCCTAATTTCCAATTGTGGACTGCCACGTCCGACTCAATCCACTTCCAGCTCCAAACCGCCTTCTTCCTCAGTACCCACGCAGTCCATTTCCTCACTATCGCCGCCGCCTTCATCTTTGATGCCGTGTTTATCAGAGATGCCCTCAGCCAGCTCAGAGGATTTTTGTTCGATGTCCTCGCCATAACTGCTTTTTAACCCGCTGCCAATCAAACGAAATCGTCTCATCTCCAGAAAGCTGCTGTCCACCGTCATTTTCGTCAAAGAGAACATCTCTCTTTTCTAGCGCCACTGCAACGGAGCCAAAAATTTTGAGATGACTGACAGATGGCTTCTTACCAGTCCACGCTTCCATAGACGTCATGTTGGCCAGAGTAGTTGTAGGTGACCGATTGCTTAACTATACCGCAGTGTAAACTGCCTCTGCCCACAGTGCCTTGCATAGTCCAGACTGCACTAGTAAACACCAGGACATCTCTAACTTTCGTAGTCTTTTGTGAGACTGGAAAGTAAAATAATCACTCGCAGCTCTTCATTTAAATCAATATTAACACTTGCAAGTTGATCTAGGATTTCGACAAAAAGACTTATGTATCCGGTCATTGTCTGTCCATTTGCCATCCTGATACTTAAAAGCTTCTTGTAAAGCGATACCTTGCGTACCGGTCCGCTAGGCTGATGCACTTCTCTTAATCTCGTCCAGGCCTCAGCGGAATGTGAACAATGTTTAACATATCCCAACTGTGAGGGCCTTACACTTAATATGAGCGTCGCCAATGCTTTCTGATCCAATCCTAGCCAGTTCACTCCCTCTGGAGCTTCAGAGTTTATTAGCGACTGACTCGCATTATAACTTTGTCAATGTTACAATACAAGACTCATTGTAGAGATTTGAGAATGCATTTCTTCGGGTGAATTACTGAAGTAATGACTAATATGAACTATGCAAATATAAATGTAGCACACTTTCGTGATGACTTCAAATTAACATTAAACAAATTAAAAAACAATATTTTTAAAACAATTTTTTTTAATAATTTGAGTATAAAAATCTTAAAAGAAAACAAGAAAAAATAAATAGAAATTTTTTTTAAACGATTGTTTGATAAACTTTGATGTGGGAGCCTCCGAAAGTTGCAGTTTTTAACGGTTCATAAATCTTAAACGACATAATAATTTTTAGTGATGTTAATTTTTATACCCGTTACTCGTAGAGTAAAAGGGTATATTAAATTCGTGCAAAAGTATGTAACAGGCAGAAGGAAGCGTTTCCGACCATATAAAGTATATATATTCTTGATCAGGATCACTAGCCGAGTCGATCTAGCCATGTCCGTCTGTCCGTCTGTATGAACGCTGAGATCTTGGAAACTATAAAAGCTAGAAGATTGAGATTTGGCATGCAGATTCTAGGGGTTAATACGCAGCGCAAGTTTTTTACGCCGATGTGCCACGCCCTCTCTAACGCCCACAAACCGCGAAAAACTGTGACCCGTTCTGTATGAACGCTGAGATCTCGGAAACTATAAAAGCTAGAAGATTGGGATTTGGCATGCAGATTCTAGGGTGTATTACGCAGCGCAAGTTTTTCACGCCGATGTGCCACGCCCCCTCTAACACCCACAAACCGCGAAAAACTGTGGCACCCACAGTTTTGAAGCTATATTAACGGGAAAAGAAATGTGTATTTGTTTCATCAATACATATTGATAGACCAAAGTGGGAAACCCCCCCCTCCCCCCTAACGCCCACAAACCGCGAAAAACAGTGGCACCCGTCTGTATGAACGCTGAGATCTCGGAAACTATAAAAGCTAGAAGATTGGGATTTGGCATGCAGATTCTAGGGGTTAATACGCAGCGCAAGTTTTTCACGCCGATATGCCACGCCCCCTCTAGCGCCCACAAACCGCGAAAAACTGTGGCACCCACACTTTTGAAGCTATATTAACGGGAAAAGCAATGTGTATTCGTTTCATCAATACATATTGATAGACCAAAGTTGGAAACCCCCCCTCCCCCTAAAGCCCACAAACCGCGAAAAGCTGTGGCGCCCATAGTTTTAAAGCTAGAGCAAAAGTGTAAACGCAATTTTGTTTGGGTTATTAACGCCTACCGAAATATAGAAGAAATTTGTTTAATTTTTTGATGCGGTCGCTTGGTTTGCCCTGCTTGAGACTGCTGACTTTAGCTGCGTACGGGTATTTGATAGTCGAGGCACTCGACTATAGCGTTCCCTCTTGTTTTTAGTTTGTTTTATCTCATACTTTATCGTGTATAAAAATGGATTAAGTGCATCTTCTAGTTATTTTTTTAAAAATAATAAACCGAAAAGTACGTGAAATTTTCTGACTTTGGTTTGGATTATCTATTTCACATAAAATTCCAAGAAATTTCACTTTTAGTTCGTTGGAAAGTTCAATTTTTTAAGAAAAAAACTGCATTTTTCTAACTGTCCTAGGAACGAATTTACAGATTTTTGGCGAAAAAATTAACTTTCTGACCTAGTGTGCACTGTTGGAACGATTCTGGACTCTAGAAAATCTTGAAAACGAAGAAAGGCATCGATCACCAATAGAGGCTCATTGCGAAATGCACTTTGTAGCAAACAGGAGTGGCAGGGGATAGCAAATTTGTTGTGAAACTCCCATTTCTTGAACAGTCTTCAGCCCCAGGGGCATCACAGAAAACAGCCACGAATAGATTTCTGGCTCTGGAAAAAAGAACTTCACTTGAAGTCTGGAAAGGCTACGTGGACTTCATGGATGAATACGAAGCACTTGAACACATGAAACAAGTGCGCCAAAAGGATATACCCGCTAATCACTACTTCATTCCACACCACTGCACTATAGGCTGGATGACCACATTTTGTTAATATTTTAAAAACGAAGCAACATTTAAAACTTTTTTTAAATTGAATTTATAATATTAAAAATATGTTTTTTTTTTTTGGAAAAATGGGCGTGTTGACGACTTTTTTTAAGGGGGGACATCTGAGTAAAATTTTAAAAAAATCCAATTTTTTTTGTTTTAAATATTGTTTAGGGTCTTAAAAATAACATACCAAAATATAGAGTACGGCAAAAGTGTCTAAGTATTGAAATATTCCATTCTGCGGCGATGCCTCATATGTATATCCCAGGCACCTTAAAACTTCAAACGCGTTTTTCTCGAAACCACTTTTTTTGATACTGCCGGAAACATAACTCGAAAAAATCCTAATCGATTACACGTGGACACACGTAGGATTTTAGTGACTTTTTTTTTTAATTTTTCAATTAAGGACATTAGCTTTCCGGCCATGGACCCCCTTCAACAAAAAAGGGCCTACGAAGAAATGTTGCACAGCCGCCATTTTGATTTATTTTTATACAAAAATGTATTTTGTACTTCGAACATAATATTATAAATATTATATATATTACGTTGGGTCTGGTGTGGATGCCACAAAAAAATCAACTGTGTGGGCGATCCCAGAAAAGCGAAGCGTGGTAAGTTCCGAGTCAGCACAAATTTATGACTCACTTGGACTATTTGCAACCGTTGTAGTAAAGGCAAAAATATTTTTGCAAACGCTTTGGCACTCAACCTAAGTTGGAACGATCCCTCAAGAGCTCTAAAGTTATTGCCAGAACTATCGCTCGGATCTGCAAGCATTGAACAGTATGCAAATTCCTAAGCATAAATATAATGGAAATGTTCCAGTCAATCAAGAAGTACACACATTCGTGAATGTATCAAAGCGTGCGTACGGGGCAGCAGTGTACATAAGAGCTACCTACAAAAACAATCAAATTTCGGTACGACTTCTTTGCTCGAAGCCAGGAGTGGCTCCATCCGCGAATAAAACTTTGCCTCGACTTGAACTATGTGCTGCGCTGTTGGGCGCTGAACTAACACATAGAGTAAGAAAGGATTTGCGGCTACCGATCGAAAGGGCATCTGGATACTTCTGGACTGACTCATCTGTGGTTTTGTCCTGGATAAACGCATCATCGGCCGCACACCTCACTTTTGTCGCGAATCGTATCTCAAAAATCCAAGCTGTCTCAGATCCGTCTTAATGGCGACACGTGTCCTCGGCAAACAATCCAGCAGATGTTCTGTCAAGAGGAATCCTCGCCAGCAAGTTAAGCGACCATAATCTGTGGTTTTATGGGCCACTATTTTTACATGGATTATTAAGCCAGTGGACCAGCACTCCAACCCTCAAGCCGAGCGATCTGGAAAGGAGGACAAAAATTTTGCCGATCTCACCAACCACAATCGGAGAAGAGAAATACAGCTGTAAGCACAGTAATTCGTTCCGCAAATTGCAGCGTATAGTGGCGTACATGTTGCGTTTCTGCTAAAGATCGAACAGATCGCCAACAACAACGATACTTACCACGCAACTGCATCAAGGCCGAATTGTGATTTTACGTACCAACAAGTGGAGTTCGCTGCAGAGTTAAGCAAGCTGCAGCGCTATAGGACGGTGGACAAGAAAATCCGAGAGACGCATGAGGACAACATGCATTGCGGTGCTCAGGCACTACAAGTTATCGCGCGACAACAGTAGTGAATTCTCAACGAAAAGATCAGGTCCAGAAGCAATATTCACAACTGTGTGAGATGCTCTGGAGTAAGGCCCAAGCTAAAGCAACAGATTATGGGTGACCTCCCAGCTGAACGAGTCACACAAGCACGCCCATTTTTAATGTCCGGCGTAGACTTTTGTGGCCCCTTTTGGATTCATCACAAGATCCGAAAAAAAAGACCAGACAAAACATACATCGCCGTTTTTTGCTGCTTCTCCACAAAGGCAGTTCATCCTGAATTGGTAAGCGATTTAACCACAAACGCTTTCCTAGCAGCATTAAGGATATTTCTGAGCCGCCGCGGCAGATGTCAGACAATCAGAAAATCCATTACAATACGCAACCTATTTTTTTGGAGCTAGCAACCAGCTTAATCAGATTATATATTCATACCGGCACGGGCACCATCATTCGGAGGCCTCTAGGAGGCAGCCGTAAAATCTCCCAAAAAAAATACTGTTGACAACCACCTCTACGGCGTCATTGACGTTTGAAGAATTAAATACAGTAATAGTCGAAGTTGAACCAATTTTAAACTCACGACCCATTACACTGTTATCAAATGATCCCACAGACATGACAGCCCTCACTTCAGGACACTTCCTAATTGGCGAACCACTGACGGCTTGACCTAACATTAATGCCGATCGCAAGACAAATTCACTTGTAAAGCGATGGGTATTGGTATCTAGGCTGAAGCATTTATTCTGGAATCAATGATCAAACCGGCGCAAACTGCCAATATTACTCGGTTCGACAATCAGTCCGGAATATTCTATAAACGACTCGGCACTGCAAGAACGGTAATTTCGGAATGGACCATCATTGCGAGTTACGAGTTGAAACCATTTTGGAGCGATATGAACATATTGTCCACTGGGATAAAGGAACTCAGGCACTCCATACTGGAACCTTTTTCGCATGCATATGGCGAGCTACAAGAAGGAAGTTATTTGATTAGCTATTCTAGACAGCGAAGATAACTACTTGATATAGTAGGTAACGAACCTAACTTGCTCTTTGGCGTCCTTGACGCCAAATATGCAGACGACATGACCAGGGTCATAACTGAGGTGAAATCCAGAGAAGACGTGTTGATGATGTTAATCAAGAATCAGACTTCAATTTTGGATTCTACTATTAACATAGTCAGGAAAAGCAAGTCATCCACTGACAGTCGCATCAGAAATTTGGAGCAGCAACTAGCAACCATCAACAAGGAACGAGACAGATATCAAGGCTACCACTTGCAGCAAACATTCGTAGTCTTAACTACCCAGCTAATCCTGCTTGCAACTGGGGTGCAGCGGATGCAAGCTGAAATTGCCAGCGTGCTCACCGACGTTCGTTATCGAACCATTAGTCCCATGCTGGTAACTCCTAAGCAGCTAAGACACCAATTAGACAAAATACGGAATCATCTACTACCGGATCAGATGTTGCAGGTCTCGTCGGAAAATGTAATGGAACTCTATAAAATCATTCGCGCTGAGGGAACCACAACTACAGGTCAAGTTATATTCAAAATGACATTGCCTCTGGTATCAACAGCACAGCAGGAAGTCTTTAGCATCATCCCCATCCCGACGTAGAAATCAGGAAGCTGGAATCGATTCGACATTAAGACACCTATTATAGCTGTAAACTCCCACAGAGATCAATTCATTGGTTTTACTGAGGATGAGTTCGAGCAATGTCTAGTACTATCCAACAACGAACACATTTGCTTTAACCATCAAGCCGCATTCAACGCTGAAAATCGGTGTGAGTTTCAGCTATTCAACAACAAATCTGAAACATTCTGTGAGATTATTAAGTCGAAGGCAAGCTTGATTTGGTTAAGAACGCATCAACAGAACAGATGGATGTTTGCGACCCACAACCAAATAGAAAATAGAACAAGGGAATGCCATCCACCATTCACCTTAATGGATCGGGTTTACTGTCTCCTGCAACAACCAAGAGAACGAGGCGCAGCCATCACCTGAACCTACCACACGCAGTTTTGCGTTCAACATTAGCGATGGTTGAACATCTGTTCAACGGCCAGGAGAATGTTAAGACTCATCGACCTATATAATATAAGTAATACTGAAGTTATAACAGTCGAGCAAAGAATCATATATCATAACACCTGCTGCCAATATTGCAATTCTACAGTCAGACCGTCAGTCTCCTTAACAGTCATCAACCGGCCGACGCAGCGAATATAGCTTACCTCGTATACCGGAAGTAGAGCAATAATATGAATATCACTGCATAGCACTTTACCCACAGCGAGTTACGAAAAATAGCTGTAATTTAATTTTTCCTTTCCACTTATTTTGTTAGAATAGACATTTTTTCACCTATAAATACCGTTAAGTTTATTCAATAAAATCAGTTTCAATCTAAGAATACAACTGACTGTTACTCATTAAACACTCTCCTAGTCCACTTAGTTACAAGTTGTAGTTGCGACGACTACAGGCAGACAGTTCATGTGCCAGGCATCTAAGCCGAATACTAACATTATTAATAATTCAACCACTTAAAGTAATGAGATTAAATATGTCCAAATAAGAGGAATCTCAGTCATTATCGGGACAGACTGAAGTGAATATACTCAATGACTATACCCGTTTCAGGTATACAAATAAAATCGTTATACTTAAATAAAAGGCTTTTAATAATAAAAACTCTTACTTCAAATAAGTCAACCGGAACTTCATTTTTTAACAAATATTTTTGAACACTCGCAACTGCATTTTTAGAATATTCCTAAAAAAATTTTAAGAATTAAAAATTGGTAAATTTTCACTAAAGGCTACTTGCATAGGTGTGGGACAGCATTTCCTCCATTATAAAATTATCATAAATTTCCCTCGCCAATTTTTTTCTCTCATCGTAACATTCTGTTTTTTCAAAAATTTTAATCTGAAATTCAAAAGTTCAATTTAAATCATCTGTTTGAATAATTTAGAAATAATGTACCTGTTCAAAAAATTTAAGTTGCTGTATAGGTTCGTCTGAATCATTTTCGCAAAAGTCTTTGAACAGCAAGTAACCTGCAAATAACTGAATTTAATTAAATAACTAAAGTTGCGAAATACATACCAAATACTTCATTAAAAATTTTATGAAAATTAAGTTCGCTTTCCTTTTCCAAATATTTATACATAACACTTCTTACGCTGGAAAGAAAATAATAGTTAATTTATTAGAAAAGTATTTGCATAAGCAAAAATTTTCCCAACAGACGGGATTTTAACATTTTCATGGGTGTCATACAAAACACTGACGGCTTTTGGACTAACCCTAGGCAAAGACAAATCTCAAATACGAAAGATTCTTCAAACAAATGATTCCGACAACTGTCAAGGCTCTTCCATAAGATTAGATATATCGAGTACACTAGTTTACAATGTAAACTTTGCGCCCTAAATTCTCTAAATAATAGAAGGTAGGGTAGGGTAGGATTGAATACCTATATCACAAAAAAACAAAAAGATATTTTTTTTTTTGAAGAAGTATTATGATTTCAGTCAAAAGTTTGCAACGCAGTGAAGAAGTTTTCCCAAACGTATATATATTCTTGATCAGCATTACTAGACGAGGCGATCTGGCCATATCCGTCCGTCCGTCCGTCGGTCTGTCCGTCCGCTTCTATGCAAACTAGTCCCTTAGTTTCAAAGCTATCGAGATACAACTTTACCAAAAGTCGTCTTTCCATTGCATTCCAGCCGAATCGAACAACTAAGTATATCTTTTAGCTCCCTTAGGAATAATCGAAAAAAAATAATGGAAAAAGTATATCATTTTTTTAAACCAGGGGTGCTCAAAATTAACTTAGGGCAGTGCCGTTACCAACACAAACAAAACTAAACTGAAGCACACATGTATCGATGCCGTTTTATTGCTTCAAGATAAGCACTGAGAGATACAAAATATTTGTATTCAGTTTGGTATAGTATTTAGTATTTAAAAAAAAAAATGTTTTCCAGCCAACAAAACTTTGTGGCAATTAGGCACTGTTTTCCACTGTTTTTAAAATGTATTGTGAAGTTATCACTTGCCAATGCATCACTCATTTTATCGACACGCCAAAGAAATACAATGAAATGCACGCGTCACAACCAATAAATTGTCAGTGTACAGCCAAGAGGATGACAACGACACTTTGCATTGTAAGTTGAGGCGAATAAAAAGGTCTATGGAACTGTTGTTGGCTTTGCTCGTTTTGGACAGCAATACAAAGAGATAGGTTAGTGTTGCATAGGCATAAGATATAGTTGTCCGATCCGGCTGGTTCCGACTTATATACTACCTGCAATAGAAAGACGACTTTTGGTAAAGTTGTATTTCGATAGCTTTAAAACTGAGAGACTAGTTTGCGTAGAAACGGACAGACAGACGGACATGGCTAGATCGACTCGTCTAGTCATCCTGATCAAGAATATATATACTTTATGGGGTCGGAAACGTCTCCTTCACTGCGTTGCAAACTTCTGACTGAAATCATTATACCCTCTGCAATGGTATAAAAAATGTAGGTTTGGTAATTATACCCGTTACTCGTAGAGTAAAGGGGTATATTAGATTCGTACAAAAGTATGTAACAGGTAGAAGGAAGCGTTGCCGACCCTATAAAGTATATATATTTCTAGGGGTTAATACGCAGCGTTAGTTTTATTCATACGTGTGTCCTATCATACGTGTGTCTAAATGCCTTTAGTGTAGCCATTTCATTGAGCATTTATGATTTAGAAAATTTATATATTGAAACATTTAATTTAGATACTTCTCCACTAATACATTGCACAAGCACCCAAAAGGGAATTGTATTATCCACTATTCAAGGTGTACAAGTTAGATCAGTAATAGACGAACACGCAATACTAGGTAGAGCAATAGTAGGTAATGACGGTTTTGAAGAAATAATTCATATCCATAATATAATGGAATGGAATGAATTACACAAGCTAATAAATAACATAAAAGTAGACTTTGATAAATCATACAAGTCACTTTCTCAAAACAGGCCAATTCAAAAAAATACCATTAAAAACCATGTGGAAATTCTAGTAAAATGCTTTAATACTAATACATGACCAGAGGGAAAAATTAAATCAAGATCATTGATCAGACTACGATCTAAATTAATATCAATTAAACACAAGTTTAAGTTGGACATATCAGTACCGACTATACTTAACACTTCTTTAACTGTTGAAACTGGTGATGAACCGGAATCAACAAAACAAACTGACATTGACCAAATAGAATAAGAAGACCTTACTGGAATAAATCCTAAAATAGAAGAGCAAGATTTAAATAATCTTACTATTCAGATAAAAAACAATATCACAATGACACAATTGATTTTATTAATACAGCATCCAAGCTTATTCCACTTTTCGATGGTAAAGCCCTGGAGAACCAGGCGGACACGCGAGCAAAAAGCAGGTGGAGGAATACCGAGACTTGCCGAATTGCAAGAACAATGTGCAAAGAGCGAAATGAAAAACTCAGGCAGTATGTACTGCATCTCCCTCGGAAAGACTGCAGTCTGTTAGTGGGAATCCTCACAGGTCACTGTCTGGCCGCATCACACGCAACTACGATCGGAATACAGAACAGCCGCACCTGCAGGAAATGCGATGAACCGGGAGCTATCGAAACCCTGGAACATCTTATCTGCAACTGCCCGGCTCTCTCACAAGCAAAAACAAGAAACATCGGTGCCCCAGTTCTGGCATCACTAGAAGACGCCTCCAGCAGGGAACCAGGCGTACTTCTTGTCTTTGCGAAATACACCTCGATCTTTGTGGACATTAAAATCTAATAAAATATCTCGAGGTTCATACAGATTAGTCGGACAACTAAGGGCCATATTGGCCTATGCGTGGCCCCGTCCATGAGGGCCGTCCGTGTAACCTAACCTATTATTGCTACAACTCCATATCAATTTCTGAGTATAGCATTTAAAAAGTGCTTTGCTCCAGGCTTCAAAGATATTACTCTCGTAGCACTTGAAAATAGTAAAAACTATAAATATAGCATAGCATTTTAAACCCTGAACAACAATAATAGAAAAATAATTCTGTAATCAAATTTAAAATTATAGAAAATGGAATAAAAACGTACAGAACGTACTTGAAAGGGAAGTGACCTAGGAGTAAACACACGTCGCGGTGGATTCGGGTTATTTTTCAAACTCTGCTAGCAAAACAGCCTAAGGGGGGTTCGTTGACCTGTCAATACTCTAACAACCCTTTCGGATCATAATATAATTACAGTTGAATCCATAGCCACAAAAAGTTTCCAAAAATTATGAGCCATTCATAAAATTTTAGTACAATGCTTTAATGAAGCACGAACTACTTCCCATTGCATATGCATCAAGAGCTTTTACTAAGGGAGAAAGTAATAAGTGTACAACTGAGCAGGAATTAGCTGCAATTCACTGGGGAAAATTACCTTGTTGACCATATATTTATGAAAATCACTTTACAATTAAAACAATGATAAATCCGAGTTCTAAACTGACACGTATGAGGCTAGAGTGAAAAGAGTATGATTTTACAGTTGAATATCTAAAGGGAAAAGACAATTATGTAGCTGATGCGTTATCAAGAATAACCATTACAGATTTGCAAAACATTACTGGAAAAATAAAAAATAAATTACTGAAAAAAATAAAATAGGAATAGAGGAATAGGAATAGACAAAGCCTTTAAGCCCAACGTATACGATGTGTAAAGTAGTGACCTTGCATGTAAAAAATATGATATGATGTTAGCGATTTTTATACCAATGGAATCCTAGACTTAGGTAACACCACACCACCACCAGATAATCGGAACAATAGAACGAAGTCATCGAACTTTCAATGAATATATACGCTCATATATATCTGTTGATAAAACTGATTGGGACGTATGCAGCGTAGCTACGAGACTTAGGCTTACTTAGAACCTAAGGGAAATTGTAAAAAGCAGACACAACTTGACGTTGGTAGCGGCACTAAGGCTGCTCCAGCTTTTAAATAAGAATTTCAAATAAAAATTATAAAAGTGAGTTTACACTACAACACTAGAGCAAAAGTGTAAACGTCATAAATCGGACCACTCAGTAAAAAGTTATAAGCAAATAATGAAATATCCTGTAGATGGCGCCACTTTAAAGCGACAGCTTGGTTTGCCCTGCTTGAGACGGCTTGCTTAAGCTGAATAACGGGAACTTGTTAGTCGAGGCACACGACTATAGTGAAATGTAAATTTTTAAAATCGGCTCACTCAGTAAAAACTTATAACCAAATAATGGAATGTCCTGTAGATGGCGCCACTTTTAAGCGACTGCTTGGTTTGCCCTGCTTGAGACTGCTTGCTTTAGCTGAGTAACGGGTATTTGATAGTCGAGGCACTCGACTATAGCGCTCTCTCTTGTTTTTAATGCTCTGAATTTTGAATTAAATTAACACTAACTGCACTTTGAATCTTATTCGTCACAAATGCCACATCGCTGCAGCACGCGCCAGCTCCAATTTGACAATTTACCATGTCGAAGTGGACAATGAATTCAAGAAAAGAATAACCGAAGCAGCCACGGAATGGACTGTAGAAAATTGTATGTTTTTTAGAACAATTAACGATAGTTGGTTAAAAAAATTATTGTCTACATTTGTGGATATTGGAGCTCGATATGGACCTAACCAAGACATTGACAAAATAATACTTGATCCGACGATGTTGTCGCGAAACATAGCCAAGATTTACGAAAAAAAAAGCCTAAGGTTTATAAATTTTAGTGTGATATATATTTAAAACAGTGATTTTTTACATATATCTTGCCTACCACAGATTAAACTAAGTTAAAAATAAATCTTAAGCATCACCTAGCAAACAAAAAAAAATACAAAGACTGGGGATTGAACAGGGTACCTCGATTGTTTGATTTGTTTGGTGTTAAATTTCCCAAGACATTTACACTCCAGGCTATATTTTTGGTTCATATGTAGTTCAAGTGCAACTATATAAATTCCAGTTGCCTTTTTTACTATACTTTTACATGTATTTGGTCTACCAATTAAGTGGCTTTAGGGTTTTTCTTGTCGGAAAGGGAGGGGAGTGTAGGGTAAGGTGACGAACGATTCGTTTTTTGAATGTAACTTTTCTAAAAATCCATATTTTTTTAAAGTGTAAAAGCAGAAAGTTGCTGACATCTACTGAGAACATTTCTGTAAAATTTGGATTCCAAATTCCAACGGAGCTAAATTCTACAGCGTTTGGAGTAAACCATCCTTTTTTTCACTTTAAAAAGTTATAGGGTAATGTGACGAACGATTTGTTTTTTAATGTAACTTCCCCAAAAATCAATATTTTTTAAAAGTGTAAAAGCAGAAAGTTGCTGACATCTACTGAGCATATTTCTGCAAAATTAGGAGTCGAAATTCCAACGGTGCTAAATCCTGCAGCGTTTGGCGTGAACTATCCTTTTTGCACTTTTAAAAGTGTCAGATAAGGTGACGAACTGATGAATACACAATTAAACTCGATGCAGATGTTTAAAACCAGGGAATCAAACCGAATCTTATTTCGGTTCCGGTACTGGTCCCATACCGAATCTGCTTATTCGGTAAACGGTTATATTTTGGTATTGATGTTTTGGTTCCGGTTCTGGTACCGGTACGTACCGATACAGTTTTAAAAATTTCATTTAATACTTTGAAATGATTTATGTGATCATTAAAATTCATTTAATTTTTTGATATAAAGTATACATAATAAGATTTTAATTGGATTTTAACTTTTTATTTCTAAGAAGAAATAGGGTTACTAGCTTCTTAAAAAAAATACGCGTTAAATGGCGTTAAAAATGCCAAATTTTCAACTTGGGTAGACAAAGAATATTTCTGCTACAGGGATATTTTCTTACATCAGCAGTAGGTCTGCTAAAAAGGGACGGGGAGAAGTCGATTAGCGGAAAGTGGGAGCTGATACATACATATGGGTATTTTTTAATTTAGTAAATGAGTAAATGAGTTAAAGAATTTAGTAAATGAGTACCAAAACCAGCAATACGGTAATCGGTTCGAAATTAAATTTTTATTTTGGTCTCGGTACCAGTTCCGGTTCTTTATCGGTTTATTTCGGTTATCGGTTCCGGTTCTGGTTTTATTCCCTGTTTAAAACAATACGAAAAAGCAGTAAAACTGAAGCAGTTAATGTTATCTGGTAATATTATATGTCTTTTTAACAAAATCAACGATAACAATTCAAATTCTTGAATAAAAAAAGTTCATCACAATACCCTACAAAAAGTTCGTCACGATACCCTACAAGGTAGACTTGAAGCAAACACGGTGTCACTCTCAAACGGCGCAAAAGAAAAAAACGCGAAGTACCAAAAACTGTTGATAAAGATCTCATTTATATGTGCAAATACTTAGCTGATTTTATTTTCCACTCATCTTCGCTCTGGCACTGCTGAAACACAAGTAAATTGAAAAGCTTTTCTAGTTTGGGCACCACATTTTAAGCGAAAATTACCTCACAAAAAAATTACCGGACTTCTTATTAATATTACTATAAATACATTGTCAACACGATAAGGGGAGACGACTACATTTATTTGGAATTTTTGTTGTGACGTCATTAATGAGATTCGACGAGTTCGTCACATTACTCTACCTGTCACATTACCCTACACTCCGCTACCAGTTCGAGAAAATTTGCTTTTTTGCTAGTTTTGTATTATTTATTTTTTCGACTAGCACAAATTTTCTAAGCCCTGTATAGTCCAAATGTACCCAGACTGATAGATGTGTTGCTGCTTTATTACGAGTATTAGGAATACAAAGTACGCGACCACTCGCGCTGGCGGTATAGATCTGGATCAGAACTTATGAGCTATCGAGATTTGCACGCAGGCAACTATCGGTATCAGCTGACAGACGGCGTTGCCCAATTACTTCTTTATTTCTAACACTCCTTCTCAACGCTGTTTGTCAGGATAATCAATCTAAATATTATTTACAGCAAACCCATCATATTAATACATTTCATGTGCTTAACTTTGCTAACATTTTTCGTTAATACATCTGCTATCATGTTTTCAGTAGATACATACTTCAAATCTATAAGCTCCTTAAACATATCTCTAACATGATGATATTTAATATCTATATGTTTGCTGCGCGCGTGATATACAGGATTCTTTACCAGACACTGCGCGCTTTGATTATCGCTATGAATCATAATCCGTGGAACCTCGCCAAGACCCATCTCGCACCATAGTTTACGAATATATACTGCTTCCTTTGCAGCTGAAGACAGTGCGACGTACTCAGCTTCGGTTGTACTGAGTGCTACCACGGGTTGCTTCTTAGACTCCCAATTGATCGCTGCTCCTGCTGCTAAAAACGTCCAGCCGGTGAAGGATTTCCGGTCGCTGTTGTCTCCAGCCCAGTCGGCATCTACATAACAGTAGATACCCTGTCCAGTCCGCTGATAGGTTAACTGGAATGTCTTCGTACCCTGCAGGTACCTCAAGACTCGCTTGGCACACACCATGTGCTCTCGATGTGGGTCAGAGTTCTGTCGAGCAAGCTTTGCCACAGAATGAAGTATATCTGGCCTCGTCGTTATAGCCAAATACATGAGCGATCCTATCAGGGACTGATACTCAGCCTGGTTTGCCCGCAAGCACTCCTTGTCGTTGCATCGAGCCTGATAGCCAGCTTCGAGGGGTAGATTGGACGCCTTACAGTTCTGCATCCCATAGTTCTCCAACAAGTCCTCTATGTACTGCTTATGGCCCACTCGAACGCTGCCAACATCGCCATCTCGATCAATTTCCATCCCTAGGAAATGCTTTAGGGGACCGCCATCTACAACATCGAACCTTTTCGATATTCGGTACTTGATTTCGTCCAAGTCAGCTTTGGTGTCGCTCGCAACTATGAGGTCATCTACGTAGACTACAATGAAACTCATCTGGCGAACATGACCCCGTTTGTAGATGCAGGGTTCACTCGGGCATGATGAGAGCCCTAACTCCAGAATAAATTCGTGCAGGCTGCTATTCCACTCACGACCACTTTGTTTTAGGCCGTAGAGCGATTTATGCAGCTTAAGGACCATTTCTGGATGCATCTCGTCTATGAACCCCTCAGGTTGCCGCATATACACCACGTCATGGAGTTCACTGTTGAGATAAGCAGACGAGACATCAAGCTGGTGCATATACATACCACGTTCGACTGCTACGGCTATAATCATCCTTATTGATGAATATCTGGCCACTGGCGAAACCGTCTCCAAGTAGTTGATGCCATGCTTTTGTCCACAGCCCTTTGCGACAAGCCGTGACTTCAAACGCTCCACCTTTCCATATTTGTCCCGCTTCACCGCGTAGACCCACTTGCATCCAATCGCTTTCTCGCCTTCAGGCAGCGTCACAAGCGTCCAGGTTTTCCTTTCCTTCAGATTATCCTTCTCTTGTTGCATGGAACTCATCCAGTCTTCTGCATACTTTGAACAAAGTGCATCCTTCACACTGGCTGGAACACTGTCATCATAGTTCGTTATAATATTGACAGTCTGGTACTCCTTTCTTGGTCTCCCACGAAGACCATTTCGCACAATTTTGGGTCTCCCTGGACCTCGACTATCTTTTGGTAGCACCTCTGCCTCCGATAGCATCTCTGCTTCTGGCAGCATCTTTTCTTCAGGCATCATTTCTTGTTGTGCGTCTTCATGGCTGGATTCTGTGACGGACTCACTCTCTTCATTGACCGCCAACTCTTGATCTTGCGGGACGAGACCAAGATCAGCACTTTCATGCTGCTGAAATGACTCTAAAAATATTACATCACGTGATTCTGTACGTTTTCCAGTACATGGGTTATACAAACGATACGCCGCAGCCGTATCCGAATATCCAACGAACACATGCTCAACTCCTTTTGGTTGAAACTTACGCTGATGTTTCTTGTCCAAAACTATCGCCTTTACTCCAAAGACCTTGAGATGAGACACACTTGGCTTCCGTCCGAACCAAGCTTCGAACGGTGTCATGTTTGCCAACGATGATGACTCCGATCGATTCCGTAAGTATGCTGCAGCAGCTACGGCTTCCGCCCAAAATGCTTCGTCCAGACCAGCATACTGCAACATGCTCCGAGCTATCTCAACGAGTGTCCTGTTTTCTCGTTCCGCTACACCGTTTTGTTGCGGTGTATAAGGCACAGTGGGCTCACTTTGTATACCATTCTTTACCAGAAACTGCGTAAACTCGCCACTCACATATTCCCGTCCGTTGTCGCTGCGGAGGGATTTCAGCTTCTCTCCAGTTTGTTTTTCCACCAGGGCCTTAAAATCCCTAAACTTGCTGAAAACTTCATCCCGCGTTTTCAGGAAACAAACATGCGTATATCGTGATTTATCATCTATAAATGTTACGAAATACCGACTTCCTCCGTTTGACGTTTTACTCATCGGACCGCAAATGTCTGTGTGTACACGTTGCAAAATCTTGTTCGCCCGATTTTCTGCAACCTTTGGAAACGGCTTCACTGTTATTTTACATTTAGCACACGTTTCGCACACATGCTCTCGCATGTCACACATATTCGTTTTTAGTCCACGCACCATGTTATATTTAACCATTTTGTTTAGGCTTCCAAAATTTAAATGTCCAAGCCTATGGTGCCATTTTATTATTTCAGACCCATTCGTCTCAGCCGCAAAACACAAGTTCTCGTTGTTTCAAATAAAAACAAATCATTTTTCTTATTGGCTCTCAAAACAACGGTTCCATTTTTATTTGTTATCTGCGCACTGTTTTCGGCAAACTCTACACGAAATCCATTTTCAACTGCTCTCGGTACAGATAGAAAATTACACTGCAAGTCTTTTACATAGAGCACATTCACGAGATCGATCGTACTCTTCTTATACCGTATGCGCACATTTCCAGTACCTTCCGCCATGATGCTATTATTGCCGGCCAACACTATTTTTTCTCTGTGTTCCTTTATGTTTACAAAACTTGCGCGATCACAGCATAAATGCGTCGTTGCGCCGCTGTCTAAGCACCAGACACTCTCTCGGTACTTTCCGAACTCACTCGTTCCGTAAGCGAAAACTGAATAATTGCGAGTATTCTCCTTCTTTTCGCCCTCTTTCTTTTCGGCCTTTCCCTTTTCGGTACAATTTACAGCAATATGCCCTTGACGACCGCAAGTCCAGCACGTTCTCTTGCTCTTCTCTTTGTTTTTTATCCCACTTTTCGAACTTCTCGACGCGAACATTTTAGTCTCGTGTTCGCGAACCATTTCGTCGTTTTTTCGTCTCTCGCCTTCTTCCAATAATTTGATTTTCAGCACATGCAACGATGGCAACATGTCGCGCGACTCAACCGCAACAACAAAATTTTCAAAGGCGTCGCTCAAACCAGACAGTAACAGAATAACTATTACTTCTTCGGGTAGTCCTACCCCGATCTCGCTCAACTTTTCGAGAACATCGGCAAAACTGCTTAAATGTGATCCGATATTGTCTTCTTCCGTCATTTTAATGCGAAGCAGTTGCCTAAGCAGAAACACACGCCTTGCTGGCCCTGTCGGCCTATGTATTTGTAATAGCTTTTCCCAAGCTTCTGCAGCGGTCTGACAATGTTTCACATGGGACGGCTTTATATGCAGCATTATGCTCGCAAGAGCTTTCTCATCCTTGATGTCGAATGCAGCCTTTATTTCTTCACTGTCATCCTCATGTTTTATTACACGGCGGCAAACCACTGCCCACAAATCTGCGTATATTAAAACGCTTTTCATTTGCACAGCCCACGCGCTGTAATTCTGATCGTCTAGTCTTTCAATAGAATTCATACTCGGATTCATCTTTGCAGTGTATATTCGCGAAGCCACCGACTTGGCCGAAAGTCCAGAACTTTCCTCGCAGGGAACTGTTCACTTTTTACCGCAAGTAATACACACAACTGCTACTGTGTTTGAACGCGAAGCCACCGATTTGGCCTGAAGTCCAGAACTTTCCTCGCAGGGAACAGTTCACTTTTTACCGCGACAATTAAACACAGCCGCAAAACTCTTTATATTTCTTTCGCGCAGTGCAGGCACTCTGGGCCCATAACCTGATAGATGTGTTGCTGCTTTATTACGAGTATTAGGAATACAAAGTACGCGACCACTCGCGCTATCGAGATTTGCACGCATGCAACTATCGGTATCAGCTGACAGACGGCGTTGCCCAATTACTTCTTTATTTCTAACACAGACAAATTCCGGTAGCTTTTTTACTAGTTGTACAACTAGTTGATTTTCAGACTAGTTCGCATTTTTCATGCAGGGAAGTGACTTCTAAAAAATTTAAAAATGCATTTTGAGTTAAGGAGAATATCGATAAGAGAATTACAGTTTGTTAAGTTGTAAAACGCATTCAGAATCAATGATATTACCGAGGAGAGAAGTTCCGCTTATTATGATACCCCACCAAGCTTTTTAGTCAGTCATCACTGATCTTTAAACAACTTGGACGCGAAATGGAGGCTGTTAAACCTTTTGAATACAAAATTGTTGCTGGCCTTCTCAAAAATTCTTAACTGTTAGCTGTTCTTACAATGCAGCAACAATTGTTTAAAATTAAATGTTCGTCGGCAAATAAAAGTAGTAGTAGTAATTTTTCTACCATGTAGGCACTTTCACATATGCATTGAGTGCTTCAAAAATCGGAAACAGAGTTCAAAAAGCTGTCTTTTTCTCTACACATACTGCAGACAGGTTATTAAAAATCATTTACAAGTATTTCAATAAATTGTTAAAAAGACCGCAGACAACATTTTTTTCAAAAAAATCGACCGATTTTTTAAGCAATTTTTTTTTCTGCAGCGCTTGTTCCAAGATCTCCCCGTTAACTTTTTCCGTATGACTTATTGCTATATTGTATATATTGTTCCAAGATCTCCCCGTTAACTTTTTCCTATTCTTAGGACTTGCTTATTGCTATTCTAATATATACAACTCATTAATATATTTCTCACAGTATTTAAATAAAATGTTAAATAGAGCGCAGAAAAACATTTTTTTGAATAAAGGTGCAACCCAAATTTTTTTTTATGGCGCGCGCTCAAGCTGAATACGACTTCTTTATTTATATTAATAATAACTAAATATATTTACACTGCGGTAGTTATGACACTTTCCTGTGTGTCATAAGGCCCACAAAAAAGTGACAGCGCCTGCGGGCGTTATGATACTTTTGAGTGTGTTATAAGGACCACGGGCCTTATGACACTTTTTAGTTTGTCATAGCGCCCGAGGGCACTCAATCAGAAAGTTGGTCTTTTAACTTCAAAAAACAAAAAAAAATATTTTTTTGCTAAGGGAAAATTGAATAACACACATGAATAAAAATACTGTTTAAATTTGTTAATTTAATCAATTTTAGTTGATTTGAACATATTTTATTTAATGAACTTTGACCAAGTAACAAATAATTCCAAAATATTCTTTGAACGATCACATTTTTCATAATTTCACAGAAATGTACTATGCAGAAAGCGACCTCTGTTTGGCTGAGGCCTTTCACAAAATGAGTGTTTTGAAAAAAAATGAATAACTTCTTTTCTGACTGTCAAATTTTTATACTGATTCGTTTTTAATTTGTTAACAGATATATTATTAATATTTTAAGCACGTTATTATTTTTTATAGAATTTTCAAAAAAGTTAAAAAAACTTTTTTGGTCCATAATGGTACACGAGTGTCACAGCTTAAATCTGGCTTGAGCCTGGCTTCTAATGTTTTACTCAAAAGTTTTGTTTCTAAAAAATACTTAAAAACAATTTTTTTTAAAATTTTTTTTGTGGACAAGTTTTGAGAAAATGGTGTGTTCCAACTTAAAGACCGTTCCAAGTTACAGACCTCTCCCGACAAAAACGGATACATACATATAAACATACAATTGCAGAGGGTATAATGATTTTAGTCAGAACTTTGCATCGCAGTAAAGAAGACGTTTTCGACACCATACAGTATAAATATGTTTAGTATGTTTAGTCCGTCTGTCCGTCCGTTTCTACGCAAACTATTCTCTCAGTTTTAATGCTATCGGACTGGCAAAAATCCTTTAGCTGAACCCTCCACACAGGTGCCGGCTGAGCAATGGTCACTGCAATACCCCGAGCCCTGGTTTGAGGTGCCTGGTGGTAGACATAAAACTCAAGTGGATGGTGTTCCTAAAAAACAAACCAGTATGGACGGCAATAGAGTCAGATAAGGGCTGGGATGTTAGCCCAAACGTCGATGGGAAGTACGATTTCTACCATCGGCGGGCACGGAGAGGAGCAATCCTCTCTGCGTGTCGCCAGCGGTCGACCCCCGGGAAGTCGGGAGCAGGTCATCTCAGGGGTAATGCTACTGCCATGACATATCAGGCAAAGTTAAGCCGCATGGGTGCCACATTGCACGTATGGAAGAGGCACCCCCATGCCCACATCCAATGGTGCAGGGTGGTTGAAAGGTGTAAAAATCCTAAAGTGCAACGACTATCCGACCAGGAAGTGGGTGACGAAAACGATCGGCCAACTGGAGGCGTTGTGGGAGGGAGCCATGCTCGTGCAAGCATTAATACCATCTCAATCTTTATAAAAGCAAAATGAAAACGCTATCCTTCTTAGACCATAGGTATAAACTCCAAAGGTAACTGTCTATAGAAACACGAACTGGGAAAAGTTTACAAGTCAGTAACCACAAAACTCGCGACCAGCCCAGGAGAGTGATATAAAGCACCAGAAATATTTCCATCCATGTTATAGGCGACCAAGGACCAATGGAGGACCTCTCGGATTGTCTTCTTCCCAAAGGCGGGAAAGTGTCGGATGTTATAATGTATCGTCTAGAAGCGACCAGCACGCACCCCGCAATAAGCCTCTGGATAAAAAACGTGCTTATCTGCAGCCGGGTACTTTCAGAGTGGGGAACTGCTTCCGTGGTAAAGGGGGCACACAGAGACACACCACAAGGTGGGGTCCTATCGCTCCTAATGAAGAGATTCGAGAGGAGAGCCCCAAAAATAACTGCCTACGCTGACGACATAGGCATAATTATTACGGTAATTTGTCCGTCGACTCTCAACTTCATAATGGAATCAATACTCAGGGAGATATGTGAGTGGGCGGAAAAGGTGGGGCTCAGTATCAATGCGGACAAAACGGACCTTTATTTTTCTTACTAAGAGATACAAGGTAGCGAAATGGAACCCCTCAAAAATTGGAGCAACCACGCAGACCCCGAAACACGCAGGTCAAGTACCTCGGCCCAGTACTGGACCGCAAGCTGGCAAGGAGACCCAATGTATTGGAAAGGGTGAAAAAAGCCAACGTGGCGCTATACGCATCCAAGAAGATGCTTAGCAGCACATGGGGCCTGTCACCTACTCTGATGCACTGGATCTTCATCTCGGTGGTTTGTCCGACTGTGCTGTATGGTGCCTTAGTGTGATGGAAAGCCACTGAAAAGAAGACCTTCACCGAGCTTATGGCGAGAGCTCAGCGGCAGGCACTGGTCTGCAAACGGGGGCGCTGAGGTCAACCCCAACTTAAGCTCTAGAAACGATCCTCGAAATCTACCCCATAGACCCACGTGCAACTAACTGCAGGAACTGCACAACGTCAAGTTGCATAAGGTCACATAACGACGCAATGCTTTGGACACTGTTCAATCGGTCGAACCATGATTAACAAAACTTCGACCCATCGGGAAAGTAAGAAGGAGGTTCTTAGACTGTTGGAAATCCTGTTCCTTTTAGCAGGGAGTGATGGAAAACTTGCTTCTTCAGTCAGGCGACGGTGTAGGGAAAATGCAATTTCCTTTGGAAAACCCTTTAGAAACCTCCTTCACTCCTTACTTTTTTGTTTCACCCCCGTGTATTTTGAAACCAGAGATAGAAAAAATGTAAGGGGTGAAGGAGGTTTTGTCCCTTCCGCTTGTATGGAGCAACCTCATGAAAATATGCTTTTTTTCAGAGGAATGTCCCTGCTGGGAAACTACAGCAAAACTACAACTACGTGACCCCGAACGTGCTCGGATGTTAAAACAGTCTCTACACTTTTGCTCAGCTTTAAAACTATGGGCGCCACAGCTTTTCGCGGTTTGTGGGCGTTAGGAGGGAGGGGGGGTTTCCAACTTTGGTCTATCAATATGTATTGATGAAACGAATACACATTGCTTTTCCCGTTAATATAGCTTCAAAACTGTGGGTGCCACAGTTTTTCGCGGTTTGTGGGCGTTAGAGGGGGCGTGGCACATCGGCGTGAAAAACTTGCGCTGCGTATTAACCCCTAGAATCTGCATGCCAAATCCCAATTTTCTAGCTTTTATAGTTTCCGAGATCTCAGCGTTCATACAGACGGGTGCCACTGTTTTTCGCGGTTTGTGGGCGTTAGGGGGGAGGGGGGGGTTTCCCACTTTGGTCTATCAATATGTATTGATGAAACAAATACACATTTCTTTTCCCGTTAATATAGCTTCAAAACTGTGGGTGCCACAGTTTTTCGCGGTTTGTGGGCGTTAGGGGGGAGGGGGCGTGGCACATCGGCGTGAAAAACTTGCGCTGCGTATTAACCTCTAGAATCTGCATGCCAAATCCCAATCTTCTAGCTTTTATAGTTTCCGAGATCTCAGCGTTCATACAGAACGGGTCACAGTTTTTCGCGGTTTGTGGGCCTTAGAGGGGCGTGGCAGATCGGCGTGGAATATTTTGCATATTTTAAAAAGTGTTTTAGTTTTTGAATACAAATAAAAGTTGTCAACAGTATGCGTTGAAGTCGTGTCCGCCTATTTGATATTATTTGTCCAGCCTTGCTGAACATTCACAGGATGTTGCTAGAACGCATAAATATTTATGTGAGATCTCTTTTAAAGGCTTCTTGATGTTTTTCGAGGAAACTTCGATGTTTGAAAAATATCATTAAACATCGATCTATCGATTTTCACATCGATCTTTTCTCCACCTCTAGTCGAGACCAGACTTAAAGCGTCAACGCGTATACACAGACGGCTCCAAGATGGAAGGAATAGGAGCGGGCTTATACTGGAAGGACCCTGAAATTAGCTTGTCCTTTAAGGTACGCAGCGACTGTAGCGACTTCCAAGCAGAAGTCTTTGCCATTAGGAAAGCGCCAGAAGTCGCTCAAAATATAAAATAAAAATATAACTGTTCGTGGACAGCCAAGCGGCGATAAAATCAACGCAGTCGTCAACAATTAGTTCCATAAATGTAATGGCGAGCAGGGAGGCACTAGATAACCTTAGCACGACTAAATCAGTGCGGATCTATTGGGTTCCCAGCCACCAGGGCATCAATTGTAACGAGACAAGAGAACGTGCCCGCTACCCTCAAACGCTACAAAGCGCCCTGGAGGAACAGGCGGACGAGAGCAAAAAGCAGGTGACGGAATTCCAATACTTGCCGATTATCAAGAACTATGTGCAAAGAGCGCTACGATAAACTCAGCCAGTATGTACTGCATCATCACGGAAAGACTGCATACTGTTAGTGAGAATCCTATTGTCTGGCCACATTACGCGCAGCCACACTCGGAACACTCAATAGCCGCACCTGCAGGAAATGCGATGAACCGGGGGCTATCGAAACCCTGGAACATCTAATCTCCAACTGCCCGGCTCTCTCACGACTAGTTCAGGCATCACTAGGAGAAGCCTCCAGCAGGGAACTAGGCGAACTTCTTGACTTAGCCAAAAACACCTGTATCGTTGTAGAGACAAAAACTTCTTAACGTATCTCAAGGTCATACACATCAACTGGACAACTATAGGCCACATTGGCCTATGCGTGGCCCCGTTCGCCAGGGCCGTCCGAATTAAACTAACCTAAATACAAACAAAAACAAAATAAATAAAAGTATAATTCCTTCCCCTCAGAGTGGACTCAAACCTCGATCGCATTTTTCGCGGGCCAACTATCGCAATGCGAAAAATCCCGATTTTAGATGTTATGCGCAATGTGACTTTTATGTTGATTCCTCTTTGGCAACATAATTCAAGATTCGACAAATGAGACAAAAAATTGAATTTTGATTTTTCGGAACGGCAGAGTGTCGAGAGCGAGATAGCAAGTGACCCAGAGAGAAAAAAGTAAAGTAACGGCATTCCATAAATATAATGAATACGTGTGAGTCGCGTTTGGCAAAAATGACGCTGCCTCCGTATTTATTTATTGGGGTTTATAGTTAACAATGAGACTGCTAACTTATATTAACAGACCTATTTACTTAAATAAATATAACTTAAATAATAGTTTAACAAAGCAAGATTATTAGTACAGATTACTCGAAGACTCAAGAAAGGAGTACATTTTATCTGATAAACGTTCTATCGAGTTTTCCAATGATATTTCAGTATACAACAAATTATAATTCGAGCAAAGAACCCTAAAGAGCTCATGAACTGCAAAGTTTGACCTACAAATTGGGAGGTGAATAGGGCGAAAAGTTCGAGTGAATCTCAAAGGAACAGCGATGTCAATGTATCTTAGGAGACGCGGGGAGTTTACCTCACCCAAAAGCAATTTATGAACAAAAATTACTCCACCGCACATTCTGCGATGTTTTAGAGATTGTAAATCAATTAATTTTAATCTCGATTCATAAGGTGGCAAGTGTCTAGTCGGATCCCAGTTCAGCTGAAGCAAAGCGAATAATAGAAACTGCTTTTGAACTGACTCAATTAATTTTTGTTGTTCATTATATTGAGGGCTCCATACACACGAGCAATATTCCAAAATAGGGCGAGCCATGGAAACATACAAAATTTTTGTTGTGTATGGATCGTTGGACAGACGGACATGGCTAGATCGACCCATTTTGGTCAATCAATAGGTATTGAAGAAACGAATACATAATCTTTTGCAGAAAAGTGCAGAAAAAAATTCCACTGATGAACAGGAGACAATTCTCGTAGAACTGGTGTCGGAGAACAAAAACACATTAGAAAACAAAAAGTCTCACGCCGTCACTTGAAAACAAAAAGCTGCACGCTTTACAACCCTGAAGTGCTATTAGAAACTAAGCCGCTGGCTGTATTGTCGTTTTTGATTATACGGAATTATTTAAAGCATATGGCTCATTCCACGTGAAACGTGACAGGCCAATTTGGGTCAAATCTTAGAATCAATCCAAACTTTTTTTTATCGATAGAGGATTGAAAAATAAGGATCGGTTTTTTTTATTATTTTTTTAACTCTTACCGTTTATTTAAAAAAAAAATTTTTGTAATTAAGCTCCAATTTTTCAGTTATGCACCACTTGAGACTCGTTTGAGTTATATAAATTGTTGGTATGCAACTTTGTGGGCTATCTTAATATCTTTCAGAAAAATATTTTAAAAAATTTTTTAATTTAAAATTAAGTATTTTTTTAGGAAATTTAAAATTAAAAAAATTCTGTACGCCGGAATACACGCGATTTCCGATAATAATAATTATTCTCATACTACACGAGAATCAATTCTTAAAATTGTTGGTAAAAAAAATTGTTGTATTTGCAAGACCTACTATTAAAGAAAACGATTTTAGTCTATCAACTTTTCATCAAGCAACAACAGCGCAACGTGTAAGAACGGGACAGCAATATTTTTGCTCTCCCGCGATCTCCGCTGCTCGTATTGCTGTTCTCTTCTTACACGTTGCGAATAATGGACATGGAATTCATTCCCAACAGTTGAAGGGTTAGCGGCTGCTTAAATTCTCTTCGGTACGCACTAGCCGCGCGCAGTATTGCGGCTTTATCGCGCACGTGTTCGAATTTAATTATAATGACCGGATCTACGGTCGGATTTGGCCTTCTCGGTGAAATGCGAAAGGCCTCTCGAATCCTCGGTGGCGGCGTGAGTTTCAGATTGAAACGCAGTGAATGAAATAGTGACTTTCAGTTTTCATTATCTTGGTAAGGCACACCATGGACTCTCAGGTCCGCTGCGATGGACTCGTTCGCTTGTGTTGCCACCCGCATTTCTATCTCACCAACCCGCTCTCCTAGAGTTTGTGTATCTTGGGTCTCAGCCTCTAGTTTTTTAGCTTTTCCACCACTGCGAGCTCCTACTCCAGTTCTTCTATTTTTCCACTCATCGCGTAGACTTTTTCATGCATTTCATGTAAAATGCGATCCTCGGATTTTTTAGCAAATTTTTGCTCTACCAACTTAATAAACGTAGGTGAAAGTGCACCATTTGGACGGTCTTTTTAAAGGTCCGTGGACGTATTTTCACGTTTTATGTGGCCATTCAGTGAGTGCGTGTGCGTGTCAGTTTTTTGGATTCCGTTTTGCTTAGTTCGGCGCTTGTTTTGTGTTCGCTATGGCTGCCACTGGCAAATATAAATTGGCTTATTGCCAATGTATTTAATTGGTTTAGCTAAATTTACTGTACGGATCAAAACTACACGAAGTTTAAACGACACTTTTCAACAATTTTTGATTTTTTAGACGCGGAAATTTTTCAAAAACAAAGACTTTTATATACATGAAAAAAGTTCTAATGTTCTTGTCAACAAAATTATTGACCTTATTGGCAAGGATAACTTCCACATAATACCCCTTGTAAAGGACAACATTAAGGAAACAAATGACCAAATGAAGTCTGAAGATAATTACAGAGTATTATCGAGAATAAAAAGAACTTTTCACGTATCAGCTAAAAAGAGGCAAGGGCCTGCAAATCGTACTTAAGGGCATAGAGTCCGATGTCCATTTCGATTTAGCGTCGCTTGTGAACGGTTGTGTTTACCATTGTGCTCTGAGTTTTTGCTTTATTTCGTGATCTTTTACAGGTGTATTGTGTTTATTTTATTAACAAAGTTTAGCCTAACAACTGTGTTAGTGGTTTAAATTGATCTCCCAGTTAACGGGTACGTGGTTATAGTTTATTTTAACTTTTCCATTAGATTTGTTTAATATCTTTGCTTTGTTAGTGTAATTTGCACTCTCCTAATTTTTGCTGAAACTTTTGTACTCTCTCTCTCTTCTCTCTCTCCCGCTCTCTATTATAACTGTAAATTTTACTCTCTTTGAACATCTCTAAACTTCGTGTAGACTTTTGGGTGCTTTCTCATTGTCTCCCTCTCGCCTGCTTTACATTGTAACTGTTCGTGCGTTATTGTTGTTGTTGTTCCACAAGCCACGCTTAGTCGACAGAATACTTTTCTCTCGCGCTCTCTTCGATTTAATTCGTGATCCGCGCTCTTATACTTTTTGTGCTTTGTGTCTTTGCGGTTTTGGAATTTGATACCAGTGGCAAATTTACTTAAGGTACTTTTCCAATTTTATTTTATTTCCTTAAATATTTACCTTTTGATTTTTCTTATAATGGCCCTTATTTGCTCAATGAAAAATTGTACTCTTTCTTCTGGTGAAGATTTTATTTTCTGCCGGTTCTGCGAAACGATCATGCATGTTAAATGTGCAGTATTTAATGGCAGAGTGAAAGACTTTCTTGAGCAGCGTGCTGGTCTCATGTGAGCATGTGAGACCTGCAGAACACTGGTAAGTGATATGACTAGCTTTATGAGGCAGACTCGAGACGGCCTTTTGAATCTTTCGGGAGTTATTAAAAAGCTCAATGAAGGGTTTGATTCCGTTTGTGCCCAGTTTAATAATAAAAAATTACTAACCGAGTCGCCCAAACGCAAAAAAGCTAGCTCAACGGCATTAAAAAAATTGGTGGCACCCATCCCAAATGCGAACCCGGTAACTGCAGCAATTTCTGTCGATTCAGCGGTGGCAATGGATACCGTAGGTACTGTATCTGGCTCTCAGCCGAGTGAGGTTCAGACTGCTGCTGGGGGGCGAGAGAAACTTTCAGTTGTTCCACATAGGAAACAATTATTTGTTTCTAGATTTACCCCGGATTTACCAAATCTGAGGATGTTTTGGAATTTATACGAGAAAAATTCCCATCCGAGGATATTGCGGTTGAACAATTTCGATTTTCGTACGCTCGTAGAATATCATCTTTTAAAATATTTGCTCCGCCTGATGTGTTTAATGTACTCCTTTTTGAGTAAGCTTTTGAATCCAGAATTTGTTCCCAATAAACCGAGAACAAATAACAGGCCTCCCACTGCGCCTAATAAAAGGCTTTCCATTGTGCCAAATAACAAGCCTTCCACAGCGCCAAAAAACTAAAAAATTTATTTTTGGCTTATCAAAATGTTAGAGGACTTAAATATGAAGCTACCAAAGCTTTATGCTGACTCCTCAGCATTTACTGAAGATATTTTGGCTTTTACGGAAACTTGACTGAAACCAGAAATATCTGACTCTGAAGTTCTGGCAAAAAATTTTGACACCTATAGGACCGATCGCTCCCCACGTAGGGTGGGTGGTGTACTGATTGCCGTTACCTCTAGTTTAACATCGGAGAGACTTAACTTTCATATCTCTAACGAAATGGAATTTGTTAGTGTCAAAGTTTCCCTGCAATCCTTATCTATTTTTGTAACCTGCTCTTATATTCCTCCTGGCTCTGATTTCTTCATTTATGAGCACCATCTGTCTGCTATTAAATCCGTTATATCCCTTCTTTCCAACAGAGACCTTTTGATTGTTTTGGGTGACTTTAATCTCTCACTTGCCGCTACACCTTTATCCGCCCATGATTTTGTGGATGGTCTTCTCGAATTATCGTTATAGCAAGTAAGCTTTATACGAAATTCAATAAACAGACAATTGGACCTTGTATTTGTTTCAGATCCGCATGAAGTAACGGTATCTAGAATTGACGCACTTGTTGTACCTGAAGACCGATATCATCCTACATTGGAATTGACAATTGGCCTCCCCTGTACTGATACCCTTTCTCCTTTAGTTTCTCAAACTAAAGTGAGATGTTTTCGTAAATGTGACTATAATAAATTAAATTATATGATTTCGCAATATGATTGGACTGATTTACAATTGCATGGATATCGAAAGTGGAATTGAACATTTCTATAGCGTTTTAAACACTTTTTTTGACGAATGTGTTCCTGACAGGCTTCCTCCGAAGCAAAATAGGCCTCCTTGGTTTAACAATGCGCTTCAAAGACTTAAAAATCTTAAATCCAACACTTATAATAAATATAAAAAATCGGGTAAGCCATCTGATTTTTCGAAATATGTGGTGGCTCGTTCAGATTTCAATGTTCTCAACAGTCACTGCTATTCTATGTATTTAAATCGATGTAAATTCTAATTTTCAAATGATCCGAAACAGTTTTATAACTTTGTTAATGCTAAGCGTAAGTCTTCGGCATTGCCTTCTTCGGTGCGTTTAAACTCAAAAGAGGCATCGACGGATTCTGACATTGCGGATTTATTTGCCGAGTTTTTCCAAACTACTTATAGTTCGGCTGCTTGGTCAAATTCTATCTACCCTAACCCCTTAAACAGAGCTAATTGTATTTTTTCCCCCGTAATTACCGAAATTTCTCTCTTAAGAGACTTAGAAACAACAACTCCAACTCCCGGTCCTGATGGACTCCCTGGGTGTGTGCTTAAGTTTTGTGCTTCAACCATTTGTAAACCGGTTCTTAAACTTTTTCACTTGTCTATTTCATCATCAATTTTTCCAACTATCTGGAAGGACTCTTTCATTATTCCACTCCACAAAAAGGGTGCGAAGGCGGATGCCCAGAATTATAGAGGTATTTCTAAATTGTCGGCAATTCCGAAAGCATTTGAACGAATTATTACTTCTCACTTGCAACACTTATGTTCCTCGCTAATATCACCGTGTCAGCATGGTTTTGTTAAGAGAAGATCGACCACTACTAACCTCCTTGAATTGTCATCTTTTGTAATAAATGGATTTAAGAAAAAAATGCAGACTGATGTTATATATACAGATTTCAGCAAAGCTTTTGACTCTGTTAACCACTCTCTCCTTTTATTCAAATTAGATCAGCTTGGGTTTCCATATAATCTATTAACTTGGATTTCAAGTTATTTGAATGGAAGGACTCAGAGAGTTATATTTAAGAACGCTGTCTCCAAAATGATCAACGTGACATCGGGAGTGCCCCAGGGTAGTCATTTGGGCCCTTTGCTGTTTACCTTGTTTATTAACGATCTTCCGTCTATCGTAACACATTCTCGTGTACTAATGTATGCTGATGATGTTAAACTTTGTTTGACATATAATAAGATTGAGTCTAGTTTTGGCTTACAATCAGACATTGATAATTTTCAGATATGGTGTGAGTATAACCTCTTAAATTTGAACTGCCTGAAATGTAACGTAATGACCTTTTATAGAGGTACCCCTACGTTTTTAAGTTATTCGCTTCAGAACTCCCCACTTGATCGTATATATTCAGTAAACGATTTAGGTGTTCTTTTGGACCCGAAGCTTAAATTTGACTGCCACATAATGTCGACTGTCAACAAAGCTATGAGTGTTCTTGGATTTATAAAGCGTTGGTCAAAAGAATTTGATGACCCTTATATAACCAAATTGTTATTTACCTCCCTTGTCCGTCCTATTTTGGAATATTGTTCTTCTGTTTGGAGTCCTCAATATCAAGTGCACATCGACCGTATTGAGTCGGTACAAAAAAAATTTCTTCTTTTTGCGCTTCGTAGTTTGAACTGGGATCAAAACGTAAGGCTTCCTTCCTACCAGAGTAGATTACTATTGCTTAATTTACCTACACTTGAAAACCGTAGAATAATGCTTGGTACTATTTTTATGCAAAATCTTATAAGAGTTGATATTGATTCTGTAGAACTGGTAAACCGTTTAACTTTTAATATTCCCGTTAGACTAACACGAAACTATTACCCTCTTAATTTGCCCCGATGTACATCTAATTTTAGTCTGCATGAGCCCTTTCGCGTTCTCTGTACTAATTATAACAATCTTTATCATTTAATTTGTAATTCAACTTCTATCCCTGTATTAAAAACTAAAATTGTATCTCATTTGCTTCAACCATAGTTTGTAGCCATGTGTCCTGTATTTATTTGTTTCATGTATTTTCCTCGCGAACTCGCATTTTGCCCGAAATTATAAAGGGTCCCGCGCGTAACAAGCACGTGCTTGGTATCGTTGGGTCACTTGTTTGTACTGCTCGTAGTGCATCAACGTCCATCAATATTACAGAGTATTATCGAGAATAAAAAGAACTTTTCACGTATCAGCTAAAAAGCAGCAAGGGCCTGCAAATCGTACTTAAGGGCATAGAGTCCGATGTAACGCCTGCAGAGATAACAAAGGCTCTACAAGAGAAGGGATTTAGCGCTAAAATAGTCTTCAATATCCTTAACAGGGATAGAAAGCCGCAGCCACTCTGTATGGTCGATCTCGAACCAGAAAGTAAGCCCTTGAAGAAATACGAAGTGCTCCCTATATACAATCTTCAGTTCCTGCTGCACCGCCGAATTACAGTAGAGGAACCGCACAAACGAAATGGCCCGGTACAATGTGCGAACTGCCAAGGTTATACTGTACACACTGCCCAGCGAAAGATGACTGCAACTCGAAAAAGTGCAGCAACTGCGGTGGCAATCACACTGCTAACTACAGAGGTTGCCTAGCTTTTAAGGAGCGGAATTACTGCCCGCACCCAAAATAAACAATTTACAGCCTCCAGATCAAACGCGAAAGTCTTCTTCTCGACTGCAGCCAGATCCTCAATAGGACCCCCAACCTCTGACAAAAATGTGACATACGCAAGCGCTCAAAAATCAGGACTGGCTATCCCTTTAAAAAATTCATTTCTGCAATCAGAAATCAATCGCCGCAGTAGCCAAAAAGCAACTTTAATGCTATGATATGCAGTCTACAACAAAGCCTTACGGAATTTATGTCGTTTATGCGCACAACTATGCAAGATTTAATGCGAAACCAATATCTACTGATTCCAATTACGGAACTTATGTCGTTTATGCGCACAACTATGCAAGATTTAATGCGAAACCAAGATCTTCTGATTCAAATGCTAGTTCCACAACCATTCAAGTAATGACTCTACGTGGAACGTTGACGGCGTTTCGCAGCATATACTTGAGTTACCTCAATTCCTACTTGACAATCATATTGACCTAATGCTGCTTTCAGAAACACACCTTTCAAACAAATACAATTTTTAACTACGAGGATATTCATTCTACGGAACAAACCATACACACACGACGGGGATTCGTCTCGTGGCCCCAAAAAGAAAGCACCTCTATAATGCAATTACACCAGTTTACAAAAAAAAAATTTATTAAATACGCACTTCATGAAACCATGATTTTCCATAAATGTACACCTCCTTGATTTAAAAAAAAGGGCACTTACAATTTTTTTTATGGTACAGTTTTTTTTAAGTGTAAAAAACGTTTTTACCACTTTTTCATTTTCTAACTCGAGTTCTGATAAACCGAATTCCGTAATCAAATACTTTCTTATACGCACCATTGAGTTCCATTCATTATTTTAGAAGCTATACTTTGTAAAAGTTGAAAAAAATGCAAAAAAGGCTGGCCTACAGCAAGAAGAAAAATATCTCCACCGCTACATAGAGCAATTGTCAACTTCTAATACAAAACACTCTTTATGGAGAGCTAACCCAACTCCGAAAGAAACCGTGATGCGATGCAGACAGGGCCAACCACCTTAAAAATGTCTTCCAACCAAATCCTGCCACTAGTGAGTTTACTTTGCCGACTTTACCATATGAGCCGCCTCAGCTTCAACATGAGCCACTTGAGTTTCACCCAAACAATATCGTTAGCATCATCAAAAATCAATTGAATCCGAAAAAACCCCCGGGTTGCGACCTTATTACTCCCAAAATGATTATTGAGCTCCCATATTACGCCGTTTGCACTATCACCTCGCTTTTCAATGCCATCGCAAAATTTGACCAATAAAAAGCAATTATAATAATGATAGAAAGCTGGGGAAAGACCACACGATCCCCACGTCGTATAGATTTATGAGCCTACTTTCGTGCTTACCTAAACTCTTTGAAAAATGCGTATTGACTTGGATAAATACATACCTAAGACTCCAGGAAGAATTCCGTCACTTCAATTTTTGTTTCGTGAAAATCACGGAAAAATTAAGCAGGTCAACCGGATAACATCAGAGATTTGGAACGCGTTCGAAAAACGAGAGTACTGTACCGCCATATTTTTAGATGTCTCTCAAGCGTTTAATAGAGTCTGGCTAGAAGGTCTAATGTACGAGGTCAAGACAATGCTCTCCTACAACACCAACAAGCTTTTAGAGTATTACCTTTAGCGAAAATTACCTGACGAAGAAATTACGGGACTTCCTATTAATATTACTATAAATACATTGTCAACACAATATGGGGAGACTGACTACATTTATTTGGAATTTTTGTCGTGCCATCATATTTGAGATTCGACAAGTTCGTCACATTACCCTACACTCCCCTATACTTTATGGTCTCCTTCACAGCGTTGCAAACTTCTGACTAAAATCATTATACCCTCTGAAAGGGTATAAAAATCGATTAAATATACCATGAAGTAAACCTTAGTTTTCCGCTAAGGTACGTCTTTCTGATTAAGAATTTCTATTTCTATTATAATTTCTAATTTCATCAAATACTCATTTTACAGGTAATAAAATGCCCTCCAACTTTCTTATACACGGAATTGAGTTCCATTCATTAGTTTAGAAACTGGCATAAATGGCTTCTTTAAAAATACCCGTCTAAAAACATAAATTATGTTTATAACTTTTATGGTTAGATGGTACTTTGACAAAGAAAACAAGATAACGATCGTTACAATCCGCCAGCAAATTAAATTAATATTATTTTTTGTAGCTCGGAGCAACGGTGGTTTTTTGGACGTTTACAGTTGTTAACAGAGGTTAACAGGGCTGTAATACACTTTTTTTCCAACTGAAATAATCTATGTAAAATCGAACCTTTGGTTTTTTATTGAGTTGATGGTTTTGTTAGTTTGCTTAAGGTTGTATATTTAAGTAGAAGTTATAAAACTAATTTCGGCTTTCAGGTGTGTATTTTTAAAGTTTTTACACCTAAAAAAATTTGGGTGCCCTTTTCTTAGGGCTAGTACTCAACCCAACAAAAAGTCGTCCAAAACAAAAAACTTCATATGAAAAAAACGTCAAGAAATTTTTTTTCAGATGAAGTTTTTTTGTTTTGGACGTCTTTTTGTTGGCTTGTGTACTAGCCCTAAATCTGAAAGACGTACCTTACCGGAAAACTAAGGTTTCCTTCATAGTATATTTAATCGATTTTGTCTTGTAAACTGGTGCTATCAGGGATAGTCCCGCTAATAAAAATGTTATTTAAAAGGGATAATATATTTTCCAATTGCTTATTAGGAAGACTCATAATCATTATAACCCTTACTCGTAGAGTAAAAGGGTATATTAGATTCGTGCAAAAGTATGTAACAGGTAGAAGGAAGCGTTTCCGACCATATAAAGCATATATATTCTTGATCAGGATCACTAGCCGAGTCGATCTAGCCATATCCGTCTGTCCGTCCGTCCGTCCGTCCGTCTGTCCGTCTGTATGAACGCTGAGATCTCGGAAACTATAAAAGCTAGAAGATTGGGACTTGGCATGCAGATTCTAGGGGTTAATACGCAGCGCAAGTTTTTCACGCCGATGTGCCACGCCCCCTCGAACGCCCACAAAAGGCGATAAACTGTGGCACCCACAGTTTTGAAGCTAGATTAACGGGAAAAGAAATGTGTATTCGTTTCATCAATACATATTGATAGACCAAAATGAGCACCCTCCCTCCCCCCTAACGCCCACAAACCGCGAAAAGCTGTGGCGCCCACAGTTTTGAAGGTAGAGCAAAAGTGTAAGCGCCATTTTGTTTGGGTTATTAATGCCTACCGAAATGTAGAAGAAATTTTTTAAATCGGCCCACTCAGTAAAAAGTTATAAGCGAAGAATTAAATGTACGGTAGATGGCCCCATTTTTAAGCGGCTGCTTGGTTTGTCCTGATTGATTGCTTAGCTGAGTAACGGGTAAATACTACTATATCGACTATAGCGCTCTCTCTTGTTTTGTAAGAAATGTTGTCCAATTCTTTAGCTAAATTTGGGTTTCAAGTTTTAAGAAAAGTTATAAAATCATCTAAAATAAAGTTAAGACTAAAATTAGAAAGATCCCAACTTGTTGGAATCGTGGTTTGAGCGCCAAAATTCCCTATGTTTTGCTTGGTTCCAAGAGCTTTTAACCGGTTTAATTTGTTTATACATTTCAAGGTTTTTTATCTTTTGCCACATATCTTTTGGTGATGTTGCATTAGACAAATCGTCAGATGGAGCGTTCATATTTAATTTTCTTACTTCAAAAAAAATGTTTAATGTTTTGTTCGCCTTGTTGTACTCAATTGCGTCAGAAAATAATTTTGTTTTATAACACTTTTGGCGGCTAGCGTTTTTTAATACAAACAATCTATCACAGGATTAATCACAATATTTCTTAGGAGTTTTTTTATTATTTTGCGCAATATGTAAGGTGTTTTTAAAAACAAAGTTCTTAGTTGTACTATACAGGTTGTCAAGAGTTGAGATATGAATTTTTGAGAAATCCGAAAATACCTTCTCATGTAAAATTTTTTGATCAGTAATGGAGTTATTATTAAAAATTTCAATTATTACTGGGAAATTGTTACTATTAGTTATTTTTGTGTTGATTGCGGACCAATAACAATTGTAGTTGATTCTATTTACTAAAGATAAATCAATAGCAGATGAATACACCCAGAAAAAGGAGACCTAAAATGTCAAAAAATGGCCTAGAATTTAGGTAAAATTGGCCTTAAACTGCAGCTAAGTCTCTAAATAGCCTAAAATGTAGGATTCCATGACCTAAAATTTAAGGCCACTAACGGCCTAAAATATGGTAAATTTTTGGCATAGATTTCAGGTAATTGGCTGCCTAAAAATATGAAAAACCCCTATCCAAAATTTTAGGCTTTCTTAGGCCTAAAAATGTGTTCTGAAAAATGTAGGGGAGAGTGGGGCAATTTCGTCAGCATTTTTTTAAAGCTATTTTTTGTTCATCTTGGGCCACATATTCATATTTCTATTTTTATTGTTGAATGCGGTTAGCACCAAGCTTTAAAATGTGATATTTCTCTTTTTTTTATGGCCTGGGCGATTTATAAGAAATTAAAAACTGAAACCATTATTGTGGGGCAATGTCACCACATAGTGGGGTAAAATCACCACACCACTGGGGCAATTTCGCCCCCTGTAAAAATGTAGAGAATTGAACGCCTTTAAATATGCTACACATGTCAAAAGTAGATGCTACTAGTAAATCTAATAGACGGCGCAGGGCAGTAGGCCCTTTTTCTGGTTTTAATTCAGTTGTATATAAATAAATAATTAGATAGCTAAATAACAAATAATTTGAATCCCTGATTTTATTTTTTACTGATTTTGGTTAATGTCTTTTTGGTTTGTCTGCTGCCGGTAGTTTCTTAACTTTTGCCTGATTCAGCTCCTTAGCCAACTCGTCCATTACTTCAGGATCGGTTAAAATAGCTGCCTTACGCCGTTTTCTTCCTTTTTGAGTTTGTTTTCTTGGTTCTGCTTTCGGAATAGGCTTGATGGAATGCAACACTTCTTCCATACTTTTATTGCCGTCTGCTGAACTTCAGGTTGTAATACTCGGCTCTTGATCCATTTCCAAAGGAGTATTCGTGTTGACACGGTCGCTAACACTGCTCGGAAGAAACTAGCTTTCCTTAAAAATATCAGGATTAAAGGGTGCGATTCTGGTGCATTGAAAGCCGGAAACAATGTTTTTGCTTGAAACCGCTAATGGCAACGACTTGCTAATAATCAACGGAATGTCATATATTGTCATTGTTTTACCCGGATTTTCTGTCATCCAATAATCAAACTGTGAGTTTATTGCAGTTTTTAAAGGACCAAACACGGTTCGATCTAAGGGCTGCAGCTTATGCGAACAGTGCGGTGGAAGCGACAAAAGAACTATACCGCTTTCCTTGCAATATTCGAGCCCAGAAATACTTAAATGGGATGCATGGTTGTCCAGAATTAAAAGGGTGGCAAATAACGTCCTCCTGCTGAAACAGAGTTTGAACCGTTGTTACGCCTGTCTCATCCATGTTTCATATGTTAAATGGCGAGAATAAATAATTTAACAGGACTTCTTTCAATAAGTTGAAGAACAGCCTAACATTCGTCACGTTAAAGCTTGTTGCTCGGGACAAACTGGTGGCCCAGGTTTGCGAAGTGCCAGAGCGGAGTGTCGCCCTAAGAAGATAATGAAATGGATATCTGGCTTAAACTTCCATTCTAGATACATTTTCTCCTGCGAAATATTTTTGAATTGCAAATTCACACTGTCTTTTTTTGCAAAAATGTTATAAGTGTTCCTTAGTGCAGACCTCCACTTTTATTTGTAGTGATATTGGCCGCGTTCAGCAGAACATGATCAACATGATCACTGATGGATCAGTAATCAGTGATCAAGTTTCTTCTGCTGAACGCTCATGATACATTACGACGTCGGAAAAATTCAAAATGTTGCCTCAAAACTGTACCGGACCATTTTAAATGTTCTTCAAATTGGTACCAGCGTATGTTCTTTAATAAATTGTTTATAATAAACGTTTTTTTTATTAAAAAGGAATAAAACATTTTTTTGCCGCCCCCGTATTTGCAGCATTACTTACAGCCATCGCGGATACATTAAAAACAAATAGACCTGAACAATTACAAAAAGTACAACCGAATTCATGTTTTATTTAAATAATTTTGTTAATTAGTTTCGATATTTCGCCTATCGATACACGCCAACAGGAATGTATCATGTATCAAGAAAAGGTAGCGTACTTTTTTTAGGCTACCTGATCACTGATCACCAATGCAAAATTTTTGCATCATGATCATCATCATGTGCGTTCAGCAGAACTATCGTAAGAAATCCATCAGTGATCAGTGATCATGTTGTTCTGCTGAACGCGGCCATTGTCTGTGTTTATTGTAAGGGAAACGATGTTTCGACTTCGCGTTTTTATCCAGTAAGACAGTGTGACTTTGCAATCAAAAATGTATCGCAGGAGAAAATGTATCTAGAATGGAAGTTTAAGCCAGATATCCATCTCATTTTGGTAGATCTGAAAAAGTTGATTCATTTGATCATTCAGCATTTCCTCAGCCTTTTTGGCAAAAAGTAAATAATGAAAGCTCCCCAATGCAAAACAACACAAAATCAACAGCAGAAACAATGCATTCTTATAAACCTTTTAACAAAATAGTTAGAAACGTGAAAAACCGCAAAGCTGAAAATGTAAATGCACAGAACACGTTGGCAGCCTGGAAAAGTGCTCAAAAAGAAAACGAATATATTCCATCTGAACGTTTTACACCATTTGAAAATAATAGATCGTCACAGTTCGAGTCTGCTCTCGAAACTGCTGAGTGTGGTCTAAACAATTTACATGCAGAAATTTTCAAATTTGTATCAAACTTTAACAACGAAGAATTAAATACTAAAATTGTGCAAACAAATTGCAGAATTGATTTAATTAAAATCAATAATAAATCTTTATATTTTTTATTAACATTTATTTTTTTTCTATGTTAATTTTTTTTATTATAAAAACTAATAATTCTTCAACCTTTATTTTTTTTTAAATGATAATTCTACAATATAAAATACAAAGTCTTACTTCTAAAAATAATAAACAATTGCTGCAAATTTTTCTAGTAAATAATGATATTAATATTTCAATTTTATCTGAAATTTTTAAATTACAATTTCGTGTGTAGAGAACGAGAAGACTGTAACGCAGAGGAGAAATTACTTCGAACATTACAGTGATGAAGAATTTGTTAAAAGGTTTCGCCTGTGCAAAAGCACGGCACTATTTGTTTTGCAAAAAATTGTTTTGCGACTTGAATCTAAAGTAAAGAAGTAAGAGCATTCATTTGGTTTAACTAATTCCATATAATCAAAAACCATTATTACAGGGAAACGACAATACAGCCATGGGTTAAGCTTCTAATAGCTCTTAGATTCTACGCAATATGTTTTTGTTCTCTAAAATGTTTTTATTCTCCGAAACCAGTTCTACAAGGATGGTCTCCTGTTCATCGGTATAATTTTTACAGCGAAACTTCTTTTCTGCCGACATTGTTTTTTTATTAGTTTGAAATGTTTATATTATCAGATGTTAGTATGACTGTTTTATGGTATTTTGCTATAGTTTTTCGATTAATTTTTGACAATTAGTTAACTCTTCTGATGTGGGTGTGCCACCTAGTCTCAAATTAGTACGCCTTTTATTTGGAGTTTTAAATGACGGACGAGAAAACGAAAACCAGGGAATAAAACCAGAACCAGAACCGGAACCGATTACCGAAATAAACCGATGCCTAATAGAGAACCGGAACCGGTACCGAGACCAAAATAAAAATTTAATTTCGAACCGATTACCGTATTGCTGGTACCGGTACGGTTTTGGTACTCATTTACTAAATTCTTTAACTCATTTACTCATTAACTAAATTAAAAAATACCCATATGTATTTATCAGCTCCCACTTTCCGCTAATCGACTTCTTCCCGTCCGTTTTTAGCAGACCTACTGCTGATGTAAGAAAATATCGCTGTAGCAGAAACATTCTTTGTCTAAACAAGTTGAAAATCTGGCATTTTTGGCGCCATTTAACACGTATTTTTTTTAAGAAGCTAGTACCCCTATTTCTTCTTAGAAATAAAAAGTTAAAAATCCAATTAAAATCTTATTATGTATACTTTATATCAAAAAATCAAATGAATTTTAATGATCACATAAATCATTTTAAAGTATTAAATGAAATTTTTTTTAACTGTATCGGTACGTACCGGTACCAGAACTGGAACCTAAACATCAATACCAAAATATAACCGTTTACCTAATACGCAGATTCGGTATGGGGCCAGTACCGGAACCGGAACCGAAACAAGATTCGGTTTGATTCCCTGACGAAAACCGATTGGCCGCCGGGATAAATTTATCCTTCCATTAGCTAAATTTTACTTTGCAGGACGGACGAGAAAACGGCCCTAAAACGCTTTAAAACTAAATGTATCTGTTAAATATTTATGCTGTACCCACCAAATAATAATTGTATTGCTTATTACAATTTAATAAATTAATTGAGGTAATATTTTAAGAAAAAATGTTTTTAAATACTATAAAGTGCGCTGTATAATAGACATGCCGTGCAGGTCGCAGGTCGAAGCCAATTCGATATCATCGGACTTGCTCTTATGTCCGATGATATCGAATTGGCCGGAACAAATGCCTCCACCGAAAAGGCTGATGAGGACACAGTGATTACTTCGGAGACTGGCTTGGATGTGATAATGAACCACAGTTGGAGAAGTTTTCACGACAAGAATTCCTAGATGAAGAAGGTGCTGGCCAAGCTGGAGCAGAACGACCCCGTACTCGCTACAATTAGTTGCAGTTCCTTACCAGCAAGCCGATAGACTGTGGCCGCATATTTTATGACAATATCGGCCCCGTGCTCATGTTTTCAAGCACGGAATGAAGGAGGAGAAGGCCTGCAGAAGCCCCATATCATTAATAAATAATCATTATATTTAAATAAAAATTATATAAAATTAAGATACAAAGAAATCCACAAATCTGTATTTATTTTATAATATGGTACATTTTTCAGCACACATTTTTAGGCCAAAGAAAGCCTAACATTTTGGATAGGGGTTTCTCATATTTTTAGGCAGCCAATTTCCTGAAATCTAGGCCAAAAATGTCCCATATTTTAGGCCGTTAGTGGTCTTAAATTTTAGGTCATGGAATCCTACATCTTAGGCCATTTAGAGACTTAGCTCCAGTTTAAGGCCAATTTTACCAAAATTCTAGGCCATTTTTTGACATTTTAGGTCTCCTTTTTCTGGGTGTATTCATCTGCTATTGATTTATCTTTAGTAAATAGAATCAACTACAATTTTAATTGGTCCGCAATCAACACAAAAATAACTAATAGTAACAATTTCCCAGTAATAATTGAAATTTTTAATAATAACTCCATTACTGATCAAAAAATTTTACATGAGAAGGTATTTTCGGATTTCTCAAAAATTCATATCTCAACTCTTGACAACCTGTATAGTACAACTAAGAACTTTGTTTTTAAAAACACCTTACATATTGCGCAAAACAATAAATACACTCCTAAGAAATATTCGGATTAATTATTATTTTCTGACGCAATTGAGTACAACAATGCGAACAAAACATTAAACATTTTTTTTGAAGTAAAAAAATTAAATATGAACGCTCCATCTGACGATTTGTCTAATGCAACATCACCAAAAGATATGTGGCAAAAGAAACCTTGAAATGTATAAACAAATTAAACCGGTTAAAAGCTCTTGGAACCAAGCAAAACATAAGGAATTTTGGCGCTCAAACCACGATTCCAACAAGTTGGGATCTTTCTAATTTTAGTCTTAACTTTATTTTAGATGATTTTATAACTTTTCTTAAAACTTGAAACCCAAATTTAGCTAAAGAATTGGACAACATTTCTTACAAAACAAGTGAGAACGCTATAGTCGATATAGTAGTATTTACCCGTTACTCGGCTAAGCAATCAATCAGGACAAACCAAGCAGCCGCTTAAAAATGGGGCCATCTACCGTACATTTAATTCTTCGCTTATAACTTTTTACTGAGTGGGCCGATTTAAAAAATGTCTTCTACATTTCGGTAGGCATTAATAACCCAAACAAAATTGCGCTTACCCTTTTGCTCTACCTTCGAGCGGGCGTGGCACATCGGCGTGAAAAACTTGCGCTGCGTATTAACCCCTAGAATCTGCATGCCAAGTCCCAATCTTCTAGCTTTTATAGTTTCCGAGATCTCAGCGTTCATACAGACGGACAGACGGACGGAAGGACAGACGGATATGGCTAGATCGACTCGGCTAGTGATCCTGATCAAGAATATATATGCTTTATATGGTCGGAAACGCTTCCTTCTACCTGTTACATACTTTTGCACGAATCTAATATACCCTTTTACTCTACGAGTAACGGTTATAATGATTATGAGTCTTCCTAATAAGCAATTGGAAAATATATTATCCCTTTTAAATCACATTTTTATTAGCGATACTATCCCTGATAGCACCAGTTTACAAGACAAAATCGATGAAATATACTATGAAGGAAACCTTAGTTTTCCGGTAAGGTGCGTCTTTCAGATTAAGAAAAGGGCACCCAAATTTTTTTAGGTGTAAAAACTTTAAAAATACACACCTGAAAGCCGAAATTAGTTTCATAACTTCTACTTAAATATACAACCTTAAGCAAACTAACAAAACAATCAACTCAATAAAAAACCAAAGGTTCGATTTTACATAGATTATTTCAGTTGGGAAAAAAGTGTATTACAGCCCTGTTAACCTCCGTTAACAACTGTAAACGTCCAAAAAACCACCGTTGCTCCGAGCTACAAAAAATAATATTAATTTAATTTGCTGGCGGATTGTAACGATCGTTAGCTTGTTTTCTTTGTCAAAGTACCATCTAACCATAAAAGTTATAAAAATAATTTATGTTTTTAGACGGGTATTTTTAAAGAAGCCATTTATGCCAGTTTCTAAACTAATGAATGGATCTCAATTCCGTGTATAAGAAAGTTAGAGGGCATTTTATTTCCTGTAAAATGAGTATTTGATGAACGATATGGTTCACCACAACGCGGGTTAGAAATTAGAAATTATAATAGAAATAGAAATTCTTAATCAGAAAGACGTACCTTAGCGGAAAACTAAGGTTTACTTCATGGTATATTTAATCGATTTTTATACCCTTTCAGAGGGTATAATGATTTTAGTCAGAAGTTTGCAACGCTGTGAAGGAGACCATAAAGTATAGGGGAGTGTAGGGTAATGTGACGAACTTGTCGAATCTCAAATATGACGGCACGACAAAAATTCCAAATAAATGTAGTCAGTCTCACCATATCGTGTTGACAATGTATTTATAGTAATATTAATAGGAAATCCCGTAATTTCTTCGTCAGGTATTTTTCGCTAAACCTATTCAATTTATTTGTGTTTCAACAGTGCCAGAGCGAAGATGATTGGAAAATAAAATCAGGTTATTATATGCACGTATAAATTAGATCTTTATCAACATTTTTACTACTAGACGTTTTTTCTTGTGCGCCGTTTGGGAGAGACACCGTTTTTGCTCCAAGTCTACCTTGTAGCGTATCGTGACGAACTTTTTGTAGGGTACGTGACGAACTTTATTTATTCAAGAATTTGAATTATTTTAGTTGATTTTGTTAAGAAAACATATTGTTCGGAGCAGAGCGCCAGCGCCTAGTCATGCGCGCATACAGTGGGGAGCAAAACCGAGTACATGTTTGCCACTATTGACTTTGGGTACGCATTAAAAAGTTATTAGTAAAGGAAATGAATCCAATTTTTTTGTGTTTATTCTTTGAATATTTATTAAAAAATTCGTATATATAAAACATAACAAAAAAAAAAATTGGCCTCATTAAAAAATAAAAAACAAAATAAACTCGCAATTTTTTTTGGAGGTCAAATTTTAAACTTTTTTCCTGGGGCTTAAAACAAAAATGTTTTGATGCAAAGATTTTCCCCAAGCAAAATAAATAATAACTGCAAAAAAAAAAATTTCAAAATATTTTTCCTTGTATTTTTTATGATTTCTTGAAAATGACAATTTTAGCCGCTTTTTCCTACTTTTCATACAAAATTTTACTGAGATTTTTCCATTCAAAAATCATAAAAAATACAAGGAAAAATATTTTGAAATTTTTTTTTTTGCAGTTATTATTTATTTTGCTTGGGGAAAATCTTTGCATCAAAACATTTTTGTTTTAAGCCCCAGGAAAAAAGTTTAAACTTGACCTCCAAAAAAAATTGCGAGTTTATTTTGTTTTTTATTTTTTAATGAGGCTAATTTTTTTTTTGTTTTATTTTATATATACGAATTTATTAATAAATATTCAAAGAATAAACACAAAAAAATTGGATTCATTTCCTTTACTAATAACTTTTTATTGCGTACCCAAAGTCAATAGTGGCAAACATGTACTCGGTTTTGCTCCCCACTGTAGGTGTACGACGGCACCCGCAGCGCTCTCTGCTTATCTTTTGGCTTTTATCTTTTCTACTAGGCTATCGCTTATCTATTCAGCGACTACTTTGTAGGCCTGTATATATATTAAGAGCTTGGAGCCAAGCTTACACAGTCCGTTTGTCGCTCCGAATAAATGATATACATATAATAGAACCTATATATTCGTTGTTTTCCCCAAAAACATTTGGTGACCCCGACGTGATAGCAGTTTTTATCGGAGTCTGCAACTCCGTCTCGCGATTGTTTAATATAGTTTAAACGCTTTGTTTCGCTGTTGTTTTCGTGCATTCGGTCACAAACACACGAACATACATATGTGCATATAAAGGTGCACAGGTGGCCGTTCGATTTTTTGTACATTTCGCGCTGTGAAAAAACACCAAAACTGTGTTGTGCAAATAATACTTAGCAAGTGAATTGCATTTAATGGTTGTTAATAGCGCATATTACATATATATACATATGTACATATAGCCATACATACATTCGTTGCCAATTACATATATTCGCTGTTGCTAGTCAGGCAATTTATCGGCAAGAACAACAACAACCAAGTTAAAGGTTCCGTTGCATCTCGGCGACGGTTGTTAACCTCTACATTTTCGCGGTAAAAAATATAAGGTGTTTCGTGCCTCTAACGCGGTCGGACATTTATTTTATTTTCTTTTTTTTTCTCGTGATCAAAAAAAAATGTCTGATACGGAAAACTTGGTTCGGGCTCAAAATGAATCCACAAGTGACGTTGACTACTGCCGAGTCAAAGCCCAATCTACTTTGCGGCAAATTAGCTCGATGAAATTTTATTTAGACCCTGAGGCGATTAATCAGTTTGACGAAGCTGATTTGCTGGCGCGAATGGAATGGATTAATTCCCTAAATCAGGCATTTGATTCTGCGCAGACATCGTTGAAAAGGCTGGATTTTGCAGAGATCTCCAGCGACCACCGGATTGAATTTGCTGAGGTTTTCATGAATGTGAAGGCGAAACTAAATCAAGGCTTGGCTGCTCATCGCAAGTCGCAATTGCCGGCTTCAATTCAACATCTATTGATCTCACTAATAAAGCGAATCTCTTTTTTCGATCTAGGAAGCCATGGTTGGAAATTGCTCGTTTTCATGGATCCTACTCTGAGTGGCCCGAATTTCTTGCAACTTATAATACGGTCATCAGAAATGATGATGAGCTGAGTGACATTGAAAAACTACAATATTTGCTCGCTCGAATGCTAATTATAAAGAGGCTATGAATTTGCTGGTTAATCGATTTGATAATAAAGTTTTACACTTTCAGGCACACGTTCAGGCAATATTCGGTTTAAAGGGTGTCGAGAAGGGATCGTCGAAGGGTCTTCAGGAGCTCAGTGATTGCATGAATTCGCATCTGCGAGCAATTCGAACCCTGGCCACTAAGCAACAAATTTTGGATGGACTTTTAATTTTGGGAAATTGAGGACTTTACTTCGTCTAAGCCATCTTTATTGCCGGAAGACTTGGGATGTGAACAGCTTTTCACTGAAAATTTCATTAGACTTGGAAACGGCCAATACTCTGTTCGTCTCTTGTCCACTTCCGGATTTGCATTACTAGGTGATTCTTATTGCCTGGCTCGTCGTCGGTTCAAGAGTTGAAAGCTAAACTAGATAGAAACCCAGCCCTGAAAGCTCAGTACTCAGCATTTTTGAAGCAGTATATCGTTTAGGTCAAATGTCTCTTGTAACAAAGGAACCGTCAGAAACACAATTCTTTTTGCCCCACCATTGCGTACATTTTTTTTGTGAATCTCTCTGTTGTATACGGACGTGTTTTACATTCGCTCTCACATTTATTCGCTTAGTGTCGAAATTTTTGATTTTTATATTCCCAAACTCGGTTGAGCCCGCCGTTTGAATTCAAATTATTGATTTGTGTTAGAACCATCGTCTTTATAAAGATATTGAAAAATAATTAACGACGCGAGTGCATTGTGCATTGTTGTTGTTTTTTATTTACATTATCGTTTTGGCGCTCTCTCGCACCGTTTGCTCTGCTCACCTCCCAACTTCAGTCACCGGCTCTCATTTTCGAGTTAACGGTTCTTTGCTGATTTGGTCTTATCGCGCTCTTTCTTTCCACTTATCGCGCTCTTTCGTTCCTCGGCGCCCTCATAGCCACACAGCTGTTTGTTAGCACTCATCTAAAGCTTTCTGTTTACATTTCTCTACATTCTGCATTCTACATTGTTTGTCTTACTTTAACTTGTAAACAATGTCTGCTTGCTGTGTTGTTGGTTGTCAATCACTTCTCGGCAGCCGATTGTTAATTGCTGGTTATGTGAGAACATTGCGCACGCTAAATGTGTTGACTTTGTGCATAGTGCGGCCCAAATTGCGGATCGTACTAATGCCAACCTGGACTGGACGTGCCCTACATGCCTACATATCAAAATTGATATTAGATCATTTATGAGGCAAGCTATATGTCGTGCGATGAGGACGAGCCCAATGGGAGCGAGTCATCAACGACTGATGCCAGGGTGCAATCCCTGCCAGATTCTGCCAATCGATCACCGGCTGTTGCCACTTCGGTGCCGCACCTCGTACTGCCTATAGATAATACCCTTGCACCTCCTCCTGTCCCACTTTCTTTCTGATCCCTAGGAAGAACAGTATTAGCCCCACTCTCTATTCTCCGGTACCACTCACTCTCATGGTACCTAGGAAGTCTATTTTTGTGTCAAGATTGAATGCAGCACTCACAGTCAACGACGTGATGCATCATATTGTCTTAAAACTCTCCCTCCCAATCAAAAAGGTATTGACATCACTAAATTTAATTTTAAACAAATAAGAGATTATTCTTCATTTAAAATACTTGTTCCGGATGGACTGTTCTCCAAACTTCTTGACCCTAATTTTTGGCCTACTGAAATAATTTTTTGCCTAAAAATCGAAAATTTTGAGGTTTGACCACGGATTTCTCAAAACTGTGACGTGATGGAAAGATTCCAAGTATGAGGTAGTAATCTACAGCTAAAATCCTTTCAGGTTTTGTAGCGTTTAGTCTTGGGCCAAAAAAAAGTCCTGATTTTGTCGACCTGTGTAATTGTTCATGAATATATAAATAAAAATAGTTGGCTTCCCATGACTTCCTTGTCGGCGCCCAGCTATGCTTCAAATTCAAAAAACTAAATTTCATAATCCATTATCAAAATTTAAGGGGGCTTCTTAGTAAACTCTCAACGCTTTATAGAAACAGCTCCATTTTTGATGCCAATGTTATTGTATTCACTGAGACCTGGCTTAACCCATCTGTACACGATAGTGAAATTTTGTCAAAAAACTTTTTTGTTTATCGGAATTATCGTCATACCCGTCGAGGTGGAGGCGTTCTTATTGGAGTCAAATCCGATTTAACTTCTGAGCTTGTTGATATTTCTGGTTCATCATGTATTGAATTTATTTCCGTAAAATTATCTTTCCCAAAAAATTACATTTTTTTAACTTGCTCCTATATACCCCTTAGCTCCGAATTTAACGTGTATTTATTGCATCTGTCCGCCATACAGTCTATCTCCTTGTTGCTTGCTGAAACTGACCAACTCATTGTGCTCGGTGACTTTAATCTTCCCAATATTTCTTGGTTGGAGAGTAATGACTCAATTGCAATGATTACTAGAATGCAACATGACTTTGTTGATGGTCTTGTTGAACTATCCTTGCAGCAAGTAAACTGTATTCCCAATTATATTGGTCGTCTCCTTGACTTAATCTTCGTCTTTGATGGTATCGATGCTAAAGTTAGTCGAATTCCGCCACTATCTCTACCTGAAGATTGTTATCATCCTACCCTTAAGCTCTGTATTAATGGATATTTTAATGCTCCTAGGACTGCAATAAACGCACATCCTAGTTTGTGTTTTAAAAAGACTGACTATGCTAAACTAGTTGAATCTTTATCGACAATTAATTGGTCCTATCTTGTTGACCTTCCTGTTGATGATGCAGTTGGGTATTTTTATAAAGTCCTTTACCGTCTATTTGATGTTCATGTCCCTCTTTCCCCTTTGAAGAATTCTTATAGCTCTCCATGGTTTACTCGTCAACTATCCTATCTAAAAAATAAAAAAAACAGACTTTTAAAGCGGTTCAAAATTTCTGGCTTGCTGACAGACTGGGCCAAATATAGTTCTGCTAAGGCGGAATTTGTCCAGCACAATTCTGACTGTTATCAAAATTACCTGTCTCGTTGTAAGAGTGATTTCAAAAGTAACCCTAAACTTTTTTATTCTTTCGTCAATTCTAAACGGAAATCTAATTGCTTCCCTCATTCTCTTTTTCTAAATAATAATATACATCTGATGACAATGATATTTCCAACCTATTTGCTGATTTTTTTCAATCGACTTATACGGAATGTAATGGTGTTATTGATAATGATTATCCATACCCACTACCTCATCTGAACTCTATCTTCAAACCAGTGATTAATGTATCTGATGTTCTTCAGAGTCTTGATACTCTTAAACTCTCTTTTTCACCGGGTCCTGACAAAATACCAAGTTGTATACTGAGGAATTGTTCGTCCTATCTAGCTTTTCCCTTAACATTAATATTTAATCTGTCACTAAGTCAAGGAAAATTTCCATCCATATGGAAAGAATCGTTTATTGTTCCATTGTTTAAAAAAGGGAACAAGTCCGACATCTCAAATTATCGTGGTATTGCTACCCTCAGCGCAATTCCTAAACTTTTCGAAAAAATTATTACCTGTCAGTTACAGCATCATTGCCGGTCTATTATTTCACCGTGTCAACATGGCTTCACTAGACGTCGATCTACTTTTACAAACCTACTAGAATTGGCTCTGCGAAATAAGTCCCCAAGAAATAAGTCCCCAAGAAATAAGTCCCCAAAAAATAAATGAAATAAGTCCCCAAAAATTTGTATGGGGACAACAACAACGATTTTAGATGTCATTTTGGGGAAGTATTTCATTTTTTGGGGGAAAAAAAATTGGGGACTTATTTCATATGCAATAAGTTCCCAAAAGTGGATATGAAATAAGTCCCCAAACCCAATTTTTGGGGACTTATTTCATTTTTCTTGTTTGACAGAAAATAGGTCTAAGTGTGCCAGGCACATCATAACCTAGCCTTGGTTTACTAGTAAGTCGCTCAGTTCGCTTATTTACATTGCTCGACGTGTACGTGAACTATGGAGTGCGAGAGAATTATAGGTCTACGCCGAACTGGCCATTTGTTTTATGTTAGAGAGCAAAAAATGTTGTATATGAAAAAATCGAGTTATAATAATATATATATAACTGCATTCTTTCCAAACAAATAGAATATTAATGAATTCATAAATATATAATATTTAACATGCTTAACGATGGAAAGGTCAAGCTGCGCCGCAGGCGAGCAATTTTTTTTTTTTAAATCTTGACCTTTCCATCGTTAAGCATGTTAAATATTATATATTTATGAATTCATTAATATTCTATTTGTTTGGAAAGAATGCAGTTATTTACCTCCTCAAAATATTGAATATAAATAACAAGTAGCTGTTTAATTTAATTTTAAATAATTTAAAAAGAAAACGTAAAATACACACATCAAAAGAACTAAAACAAATTTGGGGTGTTATTTTTTTTTTTTAATTGGGAACTTATATTTCATATGAAATAACTCCCCAAACCTTTTGGGGCCTTATTTCATTTTTTTTGTATTGCCGACTTTTTGGGATTGGGGAGTTATTTCGTTTTTTAAATTGGGGACTTATTTCATATGAAACAACTCCCCAATTTTTGGGGCCTTATTTCATTTTTTTTTTGGGGTCTTATTTCGCAGAGCCACTAGAATTTACATCTTTAATTTCTAGAGGCTTCCTGACACATCATCAAACTGATGTGATTTATACCGATTTTTCTAAAGCTTTTGATTCTGTGAACCATAAACTTCTTATTTATAAATTGTCCCTTTTAGGGTTTCCTCCAAACTTACTTGACTGGATACTTTCCTACCTTTCTAATAGAACTCAAATGGTCTGTTTTAACAATAGAATTTCCAAAATAATTAATGTTACTTCTGGAGTGCCATAGGGTACTTTACTCTTTACTCTTTGGCTTAATGATTAATGATCTACCTAATGTTATAAAATCGTCTACCGTATTAATGTATGCAGATGATGTCAAGCTATGTTTGTCCATGTGCTTACCTAGCTCATATAATGACCTTCAATTAGATCTTGATTGTTTGTATACTTGGTGCATGATTAACATGCTAAATTTAAACTATTCTAAATGTAACTTTATGACCTTTTATCGCTGTAATCAATCTCTGTTTTCTTATTCTATTGGAAATAACGGCCTTGAACGAATTTTTTCAGTTCAGGATCTTGGAGTTTTATTTGATCATAAACTTAGTTTTAAAGACCATATATCTACTATATCTAATAAAGCCAGAAGTCTTCTTGCATTTATGAAACGTTGGTCAAAGGAGTTCGATGATCCTTACACAACAAAGCTTTTGTATGTTTCTCTTGTTCGTCCGTCTATGGAATATGGCTCTTGTATATGGTCTCCTCAAATTAGCTGTTACCAAAATATGTTAGAGTCTGTCCAAAAACAATTCCTTCTATTTGCTCTGAGGGGATTAAACTGGGACACAGGTAGTCGATTGCCCTCTTATCTTGTGAGGTTGCGCCTGCTCGACTTACCAACCCTCTACCATCGTAAAAAGTGTCATGGAGCTATGTTCTTACACAAACTTATTAATGGTAATGTCGACTCCCCTTTCCTTCTTAGTTCACTTAACTGGAATGTACCCTGTAGAACAGTTCTCCGTTTTCGTCCGTTGTCCCTGCCAATATGTAGATCTAATTATGCCCTGCATGATCCTTTTCGTGTTCTGTGTGACGACTATAATTCACTGTGCCACGTCTTATATCCCAGTCTTACAGAGCACGTAACGGGGGAACGGTTGGAATATTTGAAAGATGTGAAACACATGGTCCCATAGAAACCCTTTCATAATCTACCATCCCCCATCCAAACATAGTAGACGTTAGTAAAAAAATTACAAATATTCTATTGAATTTATTAAAATTCCGAGGGGCAAGAATGGATAATTCGACAATGGTTATGACTGTGGTTCAAGAACAAAGCTTGATGTTGCAGCAGCTAATGGTGGCGGTTAAGTCCAAACAGCCAAACAAGTCAAATCTGCAAACAAACTCTCGTTGTCCAAAGTATTTGTTTGTATTGCCTCCATGCTGTGCACCGTGTCAAAATGCTGCCAGGAAGAAGGAGTTCTGCCGCTTGGCACCTAAAGGCGAGGTTTCGCTTTATAGGGAAAGGACTTGATAGCCAATACAAAAAGAATAATGCGGTTATTTTTTTTGTTCACTGACAGTGTCAAAATTTGGAAAACTATCGGCTTAATATCGCCTAGGAACGGTTGGATTTGGAACGATAGTTGCGGATGGGGGAATAACTGGAATAATTTTTTAACAGAAAATTCCTATGGAACATCCGTCAAAGAGATGGGGGAAGGTGGATGGTGCTCTGTGGGATTGGGGTATAACTGTTTGTAGCCCTAATGCTACTAATTATACTAAACTTATGTATTTTCTGTCTTCAAATAATTTATAAATTCTTTGTGAGCATGTATTTTAAACTGCCTATTGTTAGATCTTATTTTTTTTTCTATGTCCGCGATTACGATTACTTGCCCAAAACGGTTTAGGACTCCGCGCGTAACAAGCATTGCTTGGTGTCATAAGGGCCACTTGTTTGTACTGACCATAGTGCACCAAAGTCCAAGATAATAAGCAGGAGAGCACGACTACGAAGCTTCGTGTCGTTTTTGATGGATCTGCTAAAGCAACCTCTGGTAGCTCTCTGAACGACTTACTTCTGGCAGGACCAACAATTCAACAAAAAATCTTCAATATACTGCTTCGCTTTCGATTTTTTAAAGTTGCCCTTTGTGGAGATATCTGCACCGTTGCGTGCGTCTTTCGTACGGATGACTTTTTGCAGTGCATCGTTTGGAGAGAGAACTCCACAGAAGAGTTTAATGTTTTTAAATTGAACACGGTGACCTATGGAACCAAGCCAGCTGTCTTCTTGGCTATAAGGGCCATGCATCAACTCTCTTACGATGAGAAGGAATCATTTCCTATTGGATCAAAGATTGTTCGTAGAGATTTCTATGTGGATGATTTAATATCTGGTGGGGACTCAGTTGAGGAGGTGAAAGAAATTCGTCGTCAGGTGAAGGAACTACTGTCGCGAGGCCACTTTCCAATCCGCAAATGGTGCTCGAATGAGTCAGCAGCCCTGGAGGAGAGTCTGAAATGCGACAAGGAGCAGCTAATCAAATTTCACGATAGATCGGATGTCGCCAAGGCATTGGGACTAGTCTGGGATCAGTCTTCTGATCAACTCCTATTTAATTTTTCTCAATTAACAAACGACTCACTAAGCGGGTTGCATTGTCAACGATTGCCAAATTCTATGATCCACTCGGTTTAATAACTCCAATTATCACAAAATGTAAGATTTTTCTACAATCTCTATGGAGTGCGAACGTGGATTGGGATGGCGCCCTGCCAGAGCCCATTCTTTCGTCATGGGGGGAGTTGACCTCACAGTTATCGGTCGTACAGAACTTAAAATTTCCACGATTCGTACTGCAACCAAGGGCCGCCGTTAAGTTGCATGGATTCTGCGATGCTAGCATGTCAGCTTATGGAGCGTGTCTATACTTGCGATCGGAGGCCAATGGAGAATCGAAAGTCCATCTGCTCTGTGCCAAGTCAAGGGTAGCTCCATTGAAGGCTTTAACAATTTCAAGATTAGAACTTTCCGCAGCGCTTTAATTGGCTGAGCTAATCGTAAACGTCAAGGAAGCCATAGATTTCGATTGCACCCTTCATTGCTGGTCGGACTCGTCTATTGTGTTGGCGCGGATTCGGCAACCTCCGAGGGAGTTTAACGTTTTCGTATCAAACAGAATCGCGAAAATTCAGGAGATGACGAAATATATGACTTGGCATCACGTTCCTACAAACTTGAATCCGGCAAACGTCGTATCGCGAGGATGTACTCCGAGAGAATTGCTGGAACATTTTCTTTGGGCTAACGGGTTCCATTCCTTCCGCAAAGTTCGTCGAATTGGCCGTCCCTGCTAGGCGCAGCAAAGGATCCACCAGAGTGCCGTTCTGTGGCTCTACTTGGGACCGTTTGCATAGACAGTTTATCAAAATGCAAATTCCTTAACTCTTTCATTTCAAATTGCAGAGATCTGCGCCGTTAAAAGGTCGTCTTTCGGTAGAGGAGATCAACTCTGGAACTGTAATTCTTTTAAGAGGCATTCAACAGGTTAACTTGGCGAAGGAATACGTATCTCTTAGCCAGGGCAAGCCACAGAAAAGCAAGCTGGTGTCACTTAGGCCTATACTCGGCTCCGATGGGATACTTCGCGTTGGTGGAAGGCAAACTTGGACTACGATACGAGGCATCCTATACTGTTGCCCAAAGATCATCCAGTCACCAAGGCGATCATCGTTTATTATCATGAAAAATATTTGCATGCAGGATCGCAGGCGCTGCTTGCCGCATTACGGCAAAGGTACTGGCCGATTGAAGGCCGCAAATTCGTCATTAGCGTTATCAACAAATGCGTCCGATGTTTCCGAATGAAGCCTGTCACTTGGGAGCACGTCATGGGTTGCCTGCCAGCAAACAGACAATGCCGTTTGGAGCGACAATGCTATCAACTTTGTCGGTGCAAATAGCGAGCTTGCCGAGCTAAAAGAGCTCTTTTTGAGCGAGCAGCTCACAACATCGGTATCTTCAGTCTGTTTAGCTGATGGGATTGATTGGAAGTTCATCCCTCCGCGTGCCCCGCACTTCGGCGGCTTATGGGAGGCTGCTGTGAAGTCAGCTAAATTTCACTTCTACAGAGTCGTCGGTGCATCCGTCTTAGCCATCGATGAATTAAGAACTCTTGCATATGAGATTTCTGCCATCCTTAACTGCCGTCCACTCTGTCCAATTTCAGAAAATGCTGAAAACACTGAGTTGCTAACACCGGCAATTCCTAAAGGGTTCCAGCTACACAAAGTTTCCTGAGCCTGACATTACTCATCATCGCGAATGCCGCCTCAGCAGATGGCAGCGTGTGACCCAGATGCAGCAGCATTTCTGGAAAAGATGGAGCAGCGAGTATTTGACCCTTCTACAAGAGAGGAGCAAGTGGCGCGTCGACACGTCTAATATCAAGGTTGGAAGCATAGTTTTGCTGAAGGAGGACAACGTTCCACCCTTGAGATGGCTGCTTGGGTGCATCGAGGAAGTCATACCCGGCGGGGACGGAGTCATCAGAGTAGCTATGGTCCGTACGGCTGATTAAGAGAGCCGTCGCCAAACTAGCGGTTCTGCCCATCGATTCCGAGATAGTTGGAACAGTACCTCTTCCAACGGGGGGAGTATGCTCGGAGCAGAGCGCCAGCGCCTAGTCATGCGCGCATAGGTGTAAGACGGCACCTGCAGCGCTCTCTGCTTATCTTTTGTCGCCGTCTTTCTCATTCTACTAAAGCTGTCGCTTATCTATTCAGCGACTACTTTGTAGGCCTGTATATATATGAAGAGTTTGGAGCCAAGCTTACACAGTCCGTTTGCCGTTCCGAATAAATGATGTACATATAATATAAGCTATTCGTGCGTTTTTAATAATCAAGGGTGGCATATTCGTTGTCTTCCCCCAAAACACATATAATATTACCATATAACATTAACTGCTGCCGCTTTATTGCTTTTTCGTATAGTTTTAGATATCTGCATTGAGTTTAAAGTTTATTTATTAGTTCGTCACCTTATCTGGCACTTTTGAAAGTGCAAAAAGGATAGTTCACGCCAAACGCTGTAGGATTTGGCTCAGTTGGAATTTCGAATCTTAATTTTGCAGAAATATGTTCAGTAAATGTAGGCAACTTTCTGCTTTTACCCTTTAAAAAAATATGGATTTTTGGGGAAGTTACATTAAAAAACAAATCGTTCGTCACCTTACCCTACAACTTTTAAAAGTGCAAATAAAGTATGGTTCACCCCAAACGCTGAGGGTTTTACAGTGAATCCCATTAATATTCGGTATTTTTTTTTAACTTCAAACATAAATAAAAGGTTTTAAAACAAAAAATAAAAAAAAACTAATAATGCAGGAATAAAGCTTATTTATTATTTTATAAAAATCGGACAACTGTATAATATAGCTCACATAGAAACGATCCGAAAACTAAAGGAAAAATAATAGAAACAAAATTATAGCTTTGTTAATTTTTATTGTATTCTCTTCTACTCTGGAATATAACTTTATTTTCTTATTTCAGAATTTCGAATTATATTTAACATAAATCGGGGGACTATATTATATAGCTGCCATAGTAAGGCAATATAATACGTAAACTGCTACAATTTTGTTTGTTGCGAATCTAAAGGCACAAAAAAGGTATATAAATGTAAGAAAATTTAAATTAAACCCCGATGGTTTATGGACAAAAAGAACAAAAATTCGGAGCGCAAAACAAAAACACGACCGTTTACTGAAAGAGAGAAGACATATGACATATTCTTGAGGTTTAGACGCCTCTATTGTGTCAAACAATAGACCGATTTGTCTTCTTAGTATTTTATTTAAGCGCTTAGAAGGTATGATTAAAGTGCGGTTTAAATATTTTATTAACTTTAATCACCAGTTACCTGATAGATCTTACGTTTTTAGAAAAAATTATTCGACTTATCAATGTAATAATGACGTAATAAATAATAATAATAATAATAATAATAATCTTAAAGCAAAAGGAATGCAAGTTATAGCCGCTGTATACTGTATACTCTTTCAGTATGCAGATGACTTCATTTTAGTGTGTTATGATAGACAGTTTTCAAAAGCTAGATATATTTATATTGCCAAAAACGTTTTTTACACTTAAAAAAACTGTACCATACAAAAAATTGTAAGTGCCCTTTTTTTAATCAGGGAGATGTACCTTAACGAAAAGCATAATTTCATGAAGTGTGTATTTCATCAATTTTTTTTTTTGTAAACTGGTGTTATCTGTTATCCAAAAACTTCGAATAATTTTTTACTGACGGCTCTGTAAATAAAAAGTTTTTTTACATACAAAAAAATTTTCATCACTCACAGCTGAATTAATCGCCTTCGATAAAGCCATCGATTTAGCCATAGATAACCAATACCTGAAAATTGCTATTTTAACTGATAGTCTCAATGGCGTTTTCTCTTTAAAAAAAAATCTCATCCAGATAACCACATCGCTAAGCAAATGATAAAAAAAATCGAAAACGCTAGTTTTCTATTTTCAATAGAAATGCATTTATCCCAAGCCACGTTAATATCGAAGATAACGAATTAGCTGACATCGCTGCTAAATATGCCAAGGTCAATGGTGTTTTCTTTTGTGCTCGCTGGCCTTCTAAGGACGCTATTACTTATGTATACAAATACAGATGGAATGGGAAAATGAATATAATTTATACTGCAGCGGAAGGGATAAAGGTTTCACTAGCCTTAAACCAAGGCTTTGAAGTAACGTACCAGAAGATGCATCTCCCCTTATTTTTAATTGTGACGCCTAACAACACTAAGGAATTAGAATGATATTTATCGTTTCTTTAATAAAGAACCAATCGAATCTTATAAGCAAATTACAAATTTCATACGCACTGCTAATATTAAATTATAATGAAATCACCTGAAATCATAATTATCTAACTCATACTCATTAAAAATCATCGCTAAAATTCATCACCATGTTTAATACAAAAAATCATTTGATATTCATCGCCTACAATTGTTTTCACCACACACATAGGAGATGGCGTTAGGCCAAATAAATCTGTTAGCTGCTCAAGGTTGAAAGTAACTTAATACCAAAAAAAAAAACATGTGGAGGTGAAGTAGTGAGCTGCAAGAAAACACGCGATGGGAATCTCCTCGTTGAATCAAAAGATCAACAACAAGCTTATAAATTTGTAAAACTTACCAACAAAAACTTACTGAAAAATACACCAGTAGCAGTATCCGAACATCGTACGATGAACTACTCAAAGGGAGTAATGTATTCAAATGATCTCCGAGGTATAAAAGAAGAAGAAACCCTAGATAATTTAAAGTCCCAAAAAGTCTCCGAAGTCAAAAATCATTATGTATTTGGCAGCGATTCAACCGAGACTAGACTTATTATCTTAACATTCGATAAATAAAATAGACTTCCCCGAATACGTAGGGGAGAGGTCTGTAAGTTAAGATGGACGGTAAGTTATGACACTCCCTTTTCTCAAAACTTTTCGACTAATTTTTTTTTTGTTTTTAGTCTGTTTTTAGTGACAAAACTTTTGGTGAAAACATTATGTTTGTGGCAAAGCGGCGCTTTCCAGTCCCCCTTCAACCGGCCCTGGAGCCTTAACAGTCGTGAGAGCAGTTATTCCAGATCGCTCGCATCTCGCTCTCTCGCACTGTTAAGTGTCTCCACTTCGCTCTCTAAGCGGCTCTTGGAGCTTCCACCCTGTAGCTTTAAGTTTAGTTCTAATTTACAAGTGTAACCGACAAGTCGTGAATAAACAGTGAAGTTTTTTTATAACGTAAAGAGAGAATTCGGCCGTGAGTTTTCAGTTAAATCTACATAAACTCCGACCATTTGGAAGAGCCGCCCCACTCCGTTTCACATTATAAGCCAGGCTCTAGCCAGATTTAAGCTGTGAGAGTCGTATACCATTTTTCACCAAAAAAGATTTTGTCCACTTGTTTCAAAATTCTATAAAAAATTAAAAACGTGCTTAAAATAAATTGGTAAAAGGTTTAAAACATTAGTAATTTATCTGTTAACAAATTAAAAAAAAGAATCAGTATAAAATTAGACAATCAGAAAAAAAGTTATAAGCCATTTTGTGTAAGTTGGTACTCCCGTTTTGCATACAAAAAGGCCTCAGCCCAACACAGGTCCCTTTCTACTTAGTAAATTTCTCTGAAGTTAGGGAAAATATGGTCGTTCAATAAGCATTTTGGAATTAGTTGTTATTTGGTCAAAGTTCTTTAAAAATGGACGGGAAATAAGTTAAAACGAACTAAAATTGATTAAATTAACATAAATAAATAGTTTTTTTTAAGTTTGGAGTACTTTTGGTGTGAGTTTTAAAAGTGACCTATTTTTCAAAATGCCTTTTTTGACACTTAAAACAAAATATATTTTTTAGTTTTCCGTTAGGAAAACAATATATTTTTTGTTTTTTTTTTTAAGTTAAAAGACTAACCTTTTGATTGGTATCTCATGCGTGAAGTTTCATATGCGATTGTCGAAATGGCAGATAAAAAACAAAAGGTGTACCAACCTACAGAACTCTTCCCTATGTATTGGATACTAGAGAGTCGAAGTTCGCCCTTACATACCTTCCCAAACCGGATGCAATAATTGCCTACGATTGGGACATCTACGAAAAGCCTGCAAAATTTCAGAGAACTGCTATAGGTGTAGCCAAACAAACCACATCAATTTGGCTAAAGGTGAAAAATGTGAGCTGCATATAATTGCAAAAACCTACCTAACTCCAAGAGATAGAAGAGTCGTGTAACTCTTCAAAAACTTGACTACAAAACGGCCTGGAACTTCCTCAAAACCAGACACCAACACGACGGCTCCCTATACGCTTCGGTTGCTAACGCCTCTAATCAAAAATATTCCCGAGCTCAACAGTTTAGCCAGAACACACCATCCACTTCAGCTACAACCTCTCATAACCCATCACCAACTCCAAACACAGGCAGAAAGATTATTTCTTACTACGACAAGGAAGACGATGCAATGTCTACAGACCCTGGCGAAGAATCTATTATCGACGGTCAAATCAATATCCTTGCATGAAATATAGGCAACCAAATTCAAATACATCTTATAAGTAAGGAAAAATCGACCACTATGTGAGCAAAACCTAGCGAACACTCCATATCATATAATATTAAATATGGCACTAATGGTATTAAATAATGGTATTTAAATAATTATAATGAACTATTAATTCTTTTAAAACTACACAAACCAAACATTATTTCACTACAAGAAAACCACAATATTTTTTTTCCAAAATTTCCTATCCCAGTTAAATTCAAAATATATAACAGAATTTTGGCTAGCACAAATTTTTTCAGCACAAACCAATCACTGCAAGTTATGTTTTCGAAACTACTGGACTGGAAATACAATCCCAAAAAAGGTTTAATATGTTTTCAGCCTATATACAACCTTCACAAAAATTTACTAAAACCGATTTAGAAACCACAATGTAACAACACCTACACTGATTACAGGAGATTTCAATGGATGGAATCTTAGGAGACTACACCCACAGTAATAGCTTTATCATATTAAACAACGGTCAGCCAACACATTTCTCTACTCACAACTCATACACCCACATCGACATCACCTTCTTCTCGCCAAGCCTCAAAATTCACTGTGACTTCAAAATCATGGCCTCTCCCCAGGGTAGCGATCACTTTTTCATAGTAATAACCATAATTGCCCAAGAAAAACAGACATTAAACTACACAAAAAGATTTATAACTAAAATAGGAAATTGGTAAACATTTTAAAGTCTTCCCAGCCATTTTAATAACCAAATTCCAGTATCAACTAACACAAACACAGCAACATAAATTCCCCAATCCCCCAAAAAGTCAACACATGGTGGAACAAAAAACTAGAAATCTTAAAATTAAACAAAAATCGAGACTGGAGAGCGTTTAATAAGGAAATGTCTCTTCCCAACCTAATAAATTAAAAAAATTTAAATGCGCAGTTCAGACGAGAAATTCGAAATAGCAAAACAGAAAGTATTCACGCACTAACATCAGCATTTCCACGAACTCAAAAACAAGAAATGATTTGGAATAAAATAAGACAATTCTGTGGGATACGCAAATCAACACATATACATAGTATTCAGGACAACACTACTAACACAATGGTCTCAAAGCCAGAAGATTTTGCCAAAGCTTTTGCCAAACATTGGTCATCTCATTCCGATGATCAAAACTTCTCTCAAGCATGTTTAGACGCAAAACACAATGCATACAGAAACACAACGATTAACCACCAAGAAAAGCAGCTGACTTCATGGAACGAGACATTGACTATCTTGATTTCTGTAGCTTTAAACAGTCTTAAAGGTAACACGCCTGGGAACGACAAAATCGTTTATACAATGATTTAAAAATCGGAAAAAACAGTTAAATAATAAACTTCTTCAACTTAATCCTAATATCATTTATCCCTCAGGCCTTTAAAATTTGTAGAATAGTCCCAATTAATAAACCCGACAAAGGCAAAACATCTATTGAATCATACAGACCTATTTCCCTTAACCTTGCATCTCAAAAACACTTGTCCAAATCTCTTTGTTACTTCCAACAAACTTCTAAATAGTCATCAAATTGGGTTTAAAAAGGGGAAAATCTGTGACAGGCTGTCTATTATATGTAGAGGCTCTGATCAACAAGGTCCTTCCAGAAAAAAGACACGCCTCAATCATATCTCTTGACTTCAAAAAAGCATTCCAAAAAGTAGGGTACAAACAATCAAATACGTTACCCAGTTTATGACAAGTTGAAAAATCAGAGTTAAAGTCAACCACAGCCATTCTCTAATTCAACCACTCCATCACTCCTTAAAAAACAGAAAAACCCAACTATAAACATAAATGGTATTTTCGTGGAGATCAGCAACTGGTGTAAGGAGTCTGGGGCGTCTCTATCGCTGTCCAAATGCAAACATATGCACACTTAGAAAGTACAACTGTCACACTTAACTTTCTTCACAAATAAACAGTACCGGAACTTACGATGTTAGGCTTATCCTTTGACCCGAAATACAAATGAAAACCCCATATATAGAAATTAGCAAAATCCCTAACCAACTCTGTAAACATAAAATGTCTCTCAACTGATAAATATAACACCCAACCACTGAGAAAAGAAAATGCTTCTCGAAAATAGTCTACGGCTTTCCATTATATGGTCTTGCACCAAAATACACTCCGTTCAGCACCAGGAGCCTTTTCCTCTACACCCCTTATAAACATATATCTAGAATCTAACATAGCACCCTTAGACATTAGAACACATCACCTACAAGCCACCTATAATGAAATCGACAGATACCCCTCTAAAATCAACAATTGATAAATTCACAAAAATGAAATCGCGGAAATATAGAATCTCACCATTACACAAAAGCATCAAGTCTTGTGATAACCTAAATACCCCGTTAGCCCAATAAAAATTTTACCGAAATCTAAACCGCCTTGGCATCTGCAACCAGACGCATACATTTTTTAAAATTTATTTTACTCTGCAATGCCTATAAAGGGAAAAAGGCTAGGCTAGTTTTTAAGAACACACAAAAATTTCTTATTGCAGAGTGCCGAAATAATAAATTTTAAAACTATTGCATTTACATACATTTTGTTAGGGAGGCGTTTATTTTATTTAAAAATACCTTTAATATGAGGTGAAGCACAAGTCTGTAGCATCAATATTTCGCAAGTTACGGACTTCCGAAATGTAGCCTTTTCTAGCGGTTTTTCCGCCAAACTAACTTTGACCAAATAACAAATAAATCCAAAATGCTCCTTGAACGATCACATTTTCCCTAATTTCAGAGTAGTTTACTTTGCAGAAAGCGACCACTGTTGTTATCTAAAAAATGCATAGCGCCGATAAAGAATTACAGATGATAACGAAGGCCTACTCTACGAGTTTGAAGAAAATCTATTTTTTCATATGCGCAGTTGAGAAATTCTTACCCAGATGGTATATAAGTCGAAACCGGCCGGATCGGACAACTAATCTTATACCTCCCATAAAAATAATCAGAAAAACAAGAAGGGAAGCTAACTAAGTTTATATACCCTTGCAGATCATTCCTATTCAATTAAAAATACCGAAATATTAAATTTAAACTTACTTTGCAACAAACCAATTTACAGCAATTTTTGTATTATTTTGAAATTTTTTGATCGTTTCTTCCTAGGGCAGCTATATAATATAGTCGACCGATTTATGTTCGGTTAAGGTACATCTCCCTGAGTAAGAAATGGGCACTTTTATTTTTTTATAGTACAGTTTGTTTTTTTAATGTAAAAAACGTTTTTGGCACTTTTTCATTTTCTATCCCGAGTTCTGATAAACCAATTTTTGTCATCTTATACACAGCATTGAGTTTAGAAACATTGGTTTAGAAACTACACTTCGTCAAAGCTGAAAAAGTTGGAAAAAGTGCTATAAAAATAATTTCGGTTTTTAGGCGTGTATTTTTAAAGTAGCTTTTTTGCATTCTAAACCAATAAATGGAACTCAATGCTGTTTATAAGAAAGTTAAAAAGCATTCTTTTACCTGTAAAATGAGTCTTTGATAGCCTAAATCGGTTTACCACAACTCGAGTTAGAAATTAAAAAAGTACAAAAAACGGTTTCTACACTTTAAAAAAAACTGTACCATACAAAAAATTAAAAGTACCCTTTTCTTACTCAGGGAGATGTACAATCACAGTTTCATGAAGTGCGTAATTCATCGATTTTTTTTTGTAAACCCGTGTTATGTATTATGTCAAAAATCACAGAAGCTATAATTATACCCGTTACTCGTAGAGTAAAAGGGTATATTAGATTCGTGCAAAAGTATGTAACAGGCAGAAGGAAGCGTTTCCGACCATATAAAGTATATATATTCTTGATCAGGATCACTAGCCGAGTCGATCTAGCCATATCCGTCTGTCCTTCCGTCCGTCTGTCCGTCTGTATGAACGCTGAGATCTCGGAAACTATAAAAGCTAGAAGATTCTAGGGGTTATTACGCAGCGCAAGTTTTTCAGGCCGATGTACCACGCCCCCTCTAACACCCACAAACCGCGAAAAACTGTGGCACTTACAGTTTTGAAGCTATATTAACGGGAAAAGAAATGTGTATTTGTTTCATCAATACATATTGATAGACCAAAGTGGGAAACCCCCCCTCCCCCCTAACGCCCACAACCCGCGAAAAACAGTGGCACCCGTCTGTATGAACGCTGAGATCTCGGAAACTATAAAAGCTAGAAGATTGAGATTTGGCATGCAGATTCTAGGTGTTAATACGCAGCGCAAGTTTTTCACGCCGATATGCCACGCCCCCTCTAACGCCCACAAACCGCGAAAAACTGTGGCACCCACAGTTTTGAAGCTATATTAACGGGAAAAGCAATGTGTGTTCGTTTCATCAATACATATTGATAGACCAAAGTTGGAAACCCCCCCCCCCCCCTAACGCCCACAAACCGCGAAAAGCTGTGGCGCCCAAAGTTTTAAAGCTAGAGCAAAAGTGTAAACGCAATTTTGTTTGAGTTATTAACACCTACCGAAATGTAGAAGAAATTTTTTAAATTTTTTGAAGCGGCTGCTTGGTTTGCCCTGCTTGAGACTGCTGACTTTAGCTGAGTAACGGGTATTTGATAGTCGAGGCACTCGACTATAGCGTTCCCTCTTGTTTTGTTTCTATTATTTTTCCGATCCTTCCTATGGGAGCTATAAGATATAGTTGTCCGATCCGGCTGGATGTGACTTATATACTACCTGCAATAGAAAGACGACTTTTGGTAAAGTTTCATCTCGATAGCTTTAAAACTGAGGGACTAGTTTGCGTAGAAACGGACGGACATGGCTAGATAGACTCTTCTAGTCATGCTGATCAAGAATATATATACTTTAGGGGGTCGGAAACGTCTCCTTCAATGCGTTGCAAATTTCTGACTGAAATTAGAATACCCTCTGCAAGGGTATAATTATGGGAAAAATTCTAGCTTTTGTGTTTTTAGAGATTTTTCCTATACCTAATACTCTAGATTAGGCGACTCACTCCCGAAATTAGCGAAAAAATTATCCTCGATGTACTGCGATTTATTAAGAATTTGCGTGCAAAAATAACTTGGCGGTGTCTTGTAATTAAATTTTAAAGGTTCCGGTTTTGTTTTAAAAATCAAAGATGCTTTTCAAAATAAAAAAAAATAAAAAACGTTTTTTTTTAATTTAGATTTAACAGGTTCAAACAGCAATCGAAAGCAAGACAAACCAAACAGTTGCTTAAAAATTTCGTCTACGTTTTGGTAGATATTACAAAACTTCATGTACACTTTTACAAAATCTGTTACGACGTGGGCGCCAGGATGTTTTTAGGGTCCTTTTAGGTAAATGTGGCTCTCGGGTGAAATAAACTTGCACTGCGAAGGAACCCAAAGAATCTGTGTGATAAATTTTAAGTTTTTAGCTTTTGTAATCACTCTATCGCTTTTACAACAAAATGCGGCACAATAACTTACAAAACATGAAAAGAATTCTTTAAAAAATTCCTTTAAAAATGCTTGAGATTTGAAAAATAAGCATTAGGGCCATAGAATTAACCGTTTTTTTTCAAAATTCTCTTAATCGGAACAGCTATTTAAGATTTTAAAATCAAAAAATTTTTTTCCCTTCTTATCAGTTTCTTTGCTGTTGCTCTCTCGGCTGGCGTTTGAGATCTCGGTAAGCGCCCGCTTTTGCAAAAAAATTTTTTTTTTTTTGGAATAAGCCGAAGTAGGCCTATTTTTAATTAACACGCCTCACAAGAAAATAGTTCTTGTTTTCATGTTTGTCGATGTCATATAGTTAAAGAAAAAGAATCCCGAAATCTGCGGGTAGTTGAGCCACAGTGGGGCATGGTTACTTCATCAGGGTTAATATATATTATAAAAGTCGCCCATGTCTATCACGGCCGAGAATCCATAAGTCCGCCGGGTGTCGTCTGCGGAGACGACGTCGGCCCAGTGGTGTGGCAAGACGTCTAGCCAGGCGGTTAGAATGCACCAGAAGCCGATCCCTGTATCGATTCGATGCCACTTCACCCCAAGCATCCTCCGTAGTGCTTTTGTGATACAAGTCTGAACTCTTCTTAGCGACGTGTCGCAAGCGGTGCCCCAGCATGTTATTCCCCAATTTAGGGTCGGTAGAACAATGGCTTTAAAGAGCCGCACCTTGGCCTGAAGGGATAATCCGCTATCTGAGCGAAGTAGCCAGTCCATTTTGTCCAGTTTCGTCCTCGCTGACCCTCAGACACGGTCAATCTGACCCTTCCAGCATAGACGGCGGTCTAAGGTAACACCAAGGTATGGTACTCTCTGCTCGTGCTTAAGTCTATCACCATCCAAGTAAAGACTACGGGATCGGCCAGGTCGAAGGGCAAAGGTGGTGTTTTGCGTTTTATCAACGTTTAGCGCAATATTCCATCGAGAGGCCCAACATTCAAAATCGTTCAAAAATGTCTGGACACGCCACGAGGCCGAGGAGGGGGTGCTGCCAGTAGCTAGGAATGCAGTATCATCTGCATAGGTGGCAAGGAGAGTACCACGAACCAATGGGTTTGGGAGATCCGAAGTGTAAATTGTGTACAGAACCGGGCCAAGGACACTTCCATGTGGGACACCAGCACGAATTAGACGTAGTCCAGAAAGATGTCCACGAATGTCAACGGCAAACATCCTATGGTCCAGAAATGACACCATGAGCTTCCAGAGTCCCTCAGGCAGTAGTGGCATTAATTTATAGAATAGACCTTCATGCCAAACCCTGTCAAAAGTCTGTCTGACATCAAGAAAAACCGCCGAGCAATATTTATGACCCTCTAAGGCAGAACTGCCTTATGGCAGTGCATTTACAAACACAATTAAAAGAAAATCACACGCACGTGAGTAACGACCAACACACAGTCATGAAAAAGACAAGAACAATGTGCATTGTGAGTTGAGACGAAAAAAAAAATTCAATGGAATAGTTGTTGGCTTGGCTCGTTACGGACAGCGACACAAAGAAGAACTTGCGTGTGCCCTAGGAAAGTATGGGATGCTATGTACCAAAACAAAAACAAATGTGCCCGTGTGCCATAGGACTGAGCACCCCTGCTCTAAGGCATCTAGAATGTGGTTCACGACTCTGTGAGCCTGTTCGACAGCGGAGTGGCGACTACGGAAACCAAATTGATGGTTTGGTAGAGCGTCATTAAAGGTGTCAATATCCAGGAGCCTGTTAAGTACGATCCGCTCAAAAATCTTCGAAAACGTGGACAGGAGACTTATTGGCCTGTAGGAGTCAGGGGAGCACGGATCTTCGCCCTTTTTGGGGACCATTGTAACTAGAGCACGTTTCCAAGGGGATGGAAAATGGCCAAGTTGAGTGACGCATTAAAAAGAAGGCAGGCAGAGCTGCGCAATAACAGAGTTGGGGAGTGACTTTGCAACTTTACCATCGACCTTATCCATACCAGGAGCTTTTGTTGGGACCAATCGTTTAAAATGATCACGGACCTCATCCTCATCCACTGGTAGCACAACAACAGGAGGACCAAAAGAGAGTCCAAACCTAGAAATTGTGTCTCGAACTGCCTGGTCAGATGCGAAATCGAACGGGGTAAATCGGTTTTCCAGATCATCTGCAAATACATCTGCTATTTCAGAATCACTGTGAGCCCAAGTGCCATCGCTTCGTTTAAGAGAAAACCTGTGAAGAGGTTGTCTTTTCAGATTTCGAGTGCATTTCCATAATGCAAACCCATGATCCTGGTTGGATCAATGGCACTGAGATGATTCACGAAAAATTCAGATTTTGCCAATCGAAGGACTTTTCTGAGCGGACACGGCAGCCCTCAACCTTGCCAAGCCCAGGGTATGCCTTGTCCTCATCCAAACGCGGCGAAGTGCACGACCTTGTCTAACCAATACTGCAATTTCAGGTTTCGAAAAAGCCCATGTTGGCGGCGGAATAGGTACACTCTAGCAGGAGGGGTAGCTTGATGGATCTTGTCCACCAAAACTTGAGCAAACGAATCAACGTCATCCGTAGTGACAAGCGAAGGATTATCTTCAGTCAAAGCAGTGAGCCTGGCACTGAAACTTTTAATATCCGAGCCCCGAGGTAAAAACCTTGTTTTTGTGATGACCTGATAGGCAGCCACAGAGAAATATATCAGGAGCGGGATATGACAGAGGAAAGGCCCGAACATTCAGAGATGGAAAGGTGGCTGCACGGGATACCTCTGTACACAGCAAAATCAATGGCAGTCGGATCCAGGGAAAATGCGTGGGTCCCCCCCCCAGTGGCCAGAATCTGCATGATTGAGCTAGAGACAACAGACATCAGAGTGTTTCCATGAGGGCAGGGCCGTCTGCAACCCCAGAAGCTATGGTGTGCATTCCAATAAAGCGGCTACCCACAGAGGCGAAAAGGCGCAGAAATTCCGCAGCTGGCCACGAGTGACGATGACCAGGAGGTCACTAGACAGCGCTAAGGGAAATTCTTCCAAACGACGTAACCAAACTTATAGCAGTTGCTTGCAAATGAGGCTCAGTTATTGTAGTGCTCAGGTGATAGTCTGACTAGGCGGACGCAATACATTTTTAAATGAATTTTAAGACGTCAATGGCTGACTTTAGAAAACAGGAGGACGCAAAGGAAACCAAGCATTCTGGCTTGGGAGCGGAGCAGTAACAGTTTGCTTTTGAGAACGTTGACGTTCTGGAGTGCTTTTAGACTTGCGTTTCTCACACTGTTCTAGATAGGCAGGACAACTGCGGGGCGAAGAACTATGGTTTGAGCCACAGTTGATGCACTTAAACTGATCCTCTTTCAGTGCTAGGCATTTATCCTTGTCCTTGGTGTCATGGCCGCCAGCGCATCTTGCACATTTAGGTGGAAACAAGCTAAAGTTCTTTGAATGATTAAACGATTGACATTTGAAGCACCTTAAAAGGCCCTTTCTTCGAATCTGGGGTTTTATAGTAACCACTTGATAGTCAATTACTCGAATGTTATAAACATCTTTGTTATATTTAGCTGGTTTTAATTCAACAAAGAATATGTCTCGTTGGGCCTTGCCATTTTCACCAGGAGGGTAATATACATTCCGAGGGTTGTGCCCCTATTCTTTGAGTCTGGCAATGATTTTATCAACCTCAGTTGAAGCGTTAAGGCCCTTGATGACAATTCGGAAAGCTCTCTCGTTTTTAAATTGAAATGTGCTGTATGGAATCCCATTGTCCTTGAATAGCTTTTGGACCACACGGTATATACTGCCATCATCCACAGTAATTCTACAGGAGGATCGTCCAGTCGTCTTAAGGCGAAAGCCAGTAGTGATAGGGTGTAGGGTGATAGTAATCCTATCAGTGGCTTAAAATCCGTGACACCTCTTAATAAAAAGGGTGGAGGACGAGGATCTCGCTTCTTATTCTTGCTTTGGGCAGAGGCATTGACCGAAAACATCGTGCAGTTATCAGATTGGGGCAAGAGTGTATCGCCAGTAGAGTTCATTGTATCTTCATTATCAGATAGAATACCATATTCGTTCCTAGATATGAGGATGAGGTCTTTTCTCTATTAGAAGAGGGTGAAAGTAAGTTCAAATTTTCAACAGAAGCCTGAGGATATTTTTGGTTCTGGTCCGACTTTAGAAGTGTAATCTTACGAGAACTACCATTGAGTTGCTCAAGGTTCCTTCTTTTTCTTTACCTGAGTGAAACGCTCTTAATCAGCAACACTTTTGCTGATCCACGTGGGGCTTGTTTTCTTATTCAACTTCGCATCTACATTAATCATTTCTAGATCTTAGAAAGCTGATTCATCAGAAACTTCAGAGAGGCACCTATTAGCATCAAAGGCCGTTTCCTTGGAATTCCTGGATGCCTTGAACACGGCTTCTTTTACGACCTCATCGGTATTTACTAGCGGTCTTGAGACTTGGTCCTTGGCAGAGACTGAATGTTTCGTTCCATGTGATTCTTTGTCTTTCGAGTGAGCTACCTAATTTTCACGACCCTTGGCCGTAGATGCAGCTCGAAAATAATAGACATCTCTGCTCATTGAAGTTCTGGCATCCGACATTGCAACCATCGTACGAAAACTTATAGAATTCAGAAAGGAAATAGTTAGTGAAACAGCCGGCCTGCCAATAGCGTGGGCAAGGCCGGCAAAAGCTACGAAACGCAGAAAAAAAGAAACCAAAAAATGATGGCAAAAAAAAACAAATTTTTATACAAATTTTATGAAACACGGGATCTCCGAAATAAACACAACCGGTTAGCTTAACACTAACGTCAAAACTTTAAAAAAAAAAAAAAATTCTTGAAAAATCTTTTAAAAAAAGGCTAGAAATTCTAAAAATTAAACTTAAGCATTTAATCCATATTTCAAACTTTTGTTTTTTGTTATACCCGTTATTTGTAGAGTAAAAGTGTATATTGTATTCGTACAAAAGTATGTAAGAGGTAGAAGGAAGCGATTCCGACCATAGTTTAACATCGGAGAGACTTAACTTTGATGTCTCTAACGAAATTGAACTTGTTAGTGTCAAAGTTTCCCTGCAATCCTTATCTATTTTTGTAACCTGCTCTTATATTCCTCCTGGCTCAGATTTTTTCATTTATGAACACCATCTGTCTGCTATTAAATCCGTTATATCCCTTCTTTCCAACAGAGACCTTTTGATTGTTTTGGGTGACTTTAATCTCCCTAATATCTCTTGGTCTCTTCCTACTGACTCACCTGCCGCTACACCTTTATCAGCCCATGATTTTGTGGATGGCCTTCTTGAATTATCGTTACAGCAAGTAAGCTTTATACGAAATTCAATAAACAGACAATTGGACCTTGTATTTGTTTCAGATCCGCATGAAGTAACGGTATCTAAAATTGACGCACTTGTTGTACCTGAAGACCGATATCATCCTACATTGGAATTGACAATTGGCCTCCCCTGTACTGATACCCTTTCTCCTTTAGTTTCTCAAACTAAAGTGAGATGTTTTCGTAAATGTGACTATAATAAATTAAATTATATGATTTCGCAATATGATTGGACTGATTTGTACAATTGCATGGATATCGAAAGTGCAATTGAACATTTCTATAGCGTTTTAAACACTTTTTTTGACGAATGTGTTCCTGACAGGCTTCCTCCGAAGCAAAATAGGCCTCCTTGGTTGAACAATGCGCTTCAAAGACTTAAAAATCTTAAATCCAACACTTATAATAAATATAAAAAATCGGGTAAGCCATCTGATTTTTCGAAATATGTGGTGGCTCGTTCAGATTTCAATGTTCTCAACAGTCACTGCTATTCTATGTATTTAAATCGATGTAAATTCTAATTTTCAAATGATCCGAAACAGTTTTATAACTTTGTTAATGCTAAGCGTAAGTCTTCGGCATTGCCTTCTTCGGTGCGTTTAAACTCAAAAGAGGCATCGACGGATTCTGACATTGCGGATTTATTTGCCGAGTTTTTCCAAAATACTTATAGTTCGGCTGCTTGGTCAAATTCTATCTACCCTAACCCCTTAAACAGAGCTAATTGTATTTTTTCCCCCGTAATTACCGAAATTTCTCTCTTAAGAGACTTAGAAACAACAACTCCAACTTATTTTCCCGGTCCTGATGGACTCCCTGGGTGTGTGCTTAAGTTTTGTGCTTCAACCATTTGTAAACCGATTCTTAAACTTTTTAACTTGTCTATTTCATCATCAATTTTTCCAACTATCTGGAAGGACTCTTTCATTATTCCACTCCACAAAAAGGGTGCGAAGGCGGATGCCCAGAATTATAGAGGTATTTCTAAATTGTCGGCAATTCCGAAAGCATTTGAACGAATTATTACTTCTCACTTGCAACACTTATGTTCCTCACTAATATCACCGTGTCAGCATGGTTTTGTTAAGAGAAGATCGACCACTACTAACCTCCTTGAATTGTCATCTCTTGTAATAAATGGATTTAAGAAAAAAATGCAGACTGTTATATATACAGATTTCAGCAAAGCTTTTGACTCTGTTAACCACGCTCTCCTTTTATTCAAATTAGATCAGCTTGGGTTTCCATGTAATCTATTAACTTGGATTTCAAGTTATTTGAATGGAAGGACTCAGAGAGTTATATTTAAGAACGCTGTCTCCAAAATGATCAACGTGACATCGGGAGTGCCCCAGGGTAGTCATTTGGGCCCTTTGCTGTTTACCTTGTTTATTAACGATCTTCCGTCTATCGTAACACATTCTCGTGTACTAATGTATGCTGATGATGTTAAGCTTTGTTTGACATATAATAAGATTGAGTCTAGTTTTGGCTTACAATCAGACATTGATAATTTTCAGATATGGTGTGAGTATAACCTCTTAAATTTGAACTGCCTGAAATGTAACGTAATGACCTTTTATAGAGGTACCCCTACGTTTTTAAGTTATTCGCTTCAGAACTCCCCACTTGATCGTATATATTCAGTAAACGATTTAGGTGTTCTTTTGGACCCGAAGCTTAAATTTTACTGCCACATAATGTCGACTGTCAACAAAGCTATGAGTGTTCTTGGATTTATAAAGCGTTGGTCAAAAGAATTTGATGACCCTTATATAACCAATTGTACATCTAATTTTAGTCTGCATGAGCCCTTTCGCGTTCTCTGTACTAATTATAACAATCTTTATCATTTAATTTGTACTTCAACTTCTATCCCTGTATTAAAAACTAAAATTTTATCTCATTTGCTTCAATCATAGTTTGTAGCCATGTTTCCCGTATTTATTTGTTTCATGTATTTTCCTCGCGAACTCGCATTTTGCCCGAAATTATAAAGGGTCCCGCGCGTAACAAGCACGTGCTTGGTATCGTTGGGCCACTTGTTTGTACTGCTCGTAGTGCATCAACGTCCATCAATATATAAAGTATATATATTCTTAGTCAGTATCACTAGCCGAGTCGATCTAGTCGTGTCCGTCGGTCCTTCTGTATGAACGGTGAGATTTCGGAAACTATAAAAGCAAGAAGATTGACACTTTGCATGTAGATTCTAGGTGTTAATACGCAGCGCAAGTTTTTCACGTTGATGTGCCATGTGAGCTGGACTCACTTTGTATCTCTATTTAAAAATAAAAATTCACAACTAATTTTAAAGTTTTTTGAGGTTAGAAATTACACAAGTATTAGCTGACTTTCACCGCTATTACTTAACAGTGATGCACTCTGTTAAACTTTTTTGTTAGTAACATTTACCCCTTGAAGGGGCCGTGGCAAACTTTTTTTATGTCAATCAGTTTAAACTTTCAGTCTAGCTTAAAAACTGTGGGCGCCACATTTTTTCGCTGTTTGTGGGCGTTAGAGTGGGCGTAGCAAACTTTTTTAAGGTAATCGATATGTATTGAAGAAACAAATACATTTTAGTTAAAACTTTGGAACTAGTTTCAATACTGTAGACGCCACAGATTTTTGCGGATTGTGGGTTTTAGATTGGCGTGGCAGTCCGCTGAATTAAATTTACGCGGCGTGTGGGAGCCCCTAAATCTGTACTTTGAATACCAACTCTCTAGTTTTTAGAGTTTCCAATATTTCGGCGTTCACTCAGACAGACTGACGGACATGGCTAGTTTGACTCGAAAAGGCTTCCTTCTACCTGTTACGTACTTCTCCCCAAATACAATAGGTATACCCTTTAACTCTACGAGTAGAGGACGCAATTAATCCATTTCAATACACCATTAAGTATGATAGAAAACAAATAAAACAAGAAAGGAAGTTTGCAAGCCGAAGTTTATATACCATTGCAGTTCATAGTAATAATAATATAATATAATAATAATAAACATTTTCTGTCTCAATACATTGCCGTTCATGTTCCACTGCATTATGGGTAATTTGACCACTTTTTTGTCCAAAACACATTTTTCAAAAGTCGTTAGAAATTGGTTTTAGGATAACTGCTAGGCACTCGACTGTAGCGTTTTCTTTTGTTTTACTAGTATCTGTTAACCAATTTATTTCCGTTGCCATAAAATAAATTTGTTTCTTTTTCTAAGACTGTTAGAAAGCAGTAGGTATTCATAATAATATACCATTTTACTATTTCGCAAAGCCATGGTTTCGTAATGTTATAATTGGGGCCTACTTTTTTAAAAATGAACAATTCTAAATGTGATGTATTCAACACGAGGTTTTTATTCTGACTGTCTTAATATTCTATAATCCAGTTACATGTTATTCATTCTGTTTCTCTCTTATTCTCTAGACTGGTATAACGTATTCTTAAGTGCTGTGTAACATATTACTAGCATTGTTATTTTAATCTTAAAATTTAAATTTGTCGTTATACAAATACCTACCACGTTACCCCTTGAAGTTGTTTAACAATGGGTGTGTAATATTTCTTATTGCTAGTACTCGGTTAAGGTTTAACTACCTTACCCTCTGCTCGCGGTCTTAACATCCGCTTAGGAGTTTCATTATTTTTGTCCATTGGAGTCGAAATATCCATACTGCTCTTCATATTATTTGAACATTCCTGGTCAACTGGGTGTTCCACGTTCTCCAAAGACTCAGCCGCTTGTTGAGTTTCTCTTATTTGATCAGTATGACGTTTAATGCTGCGATACGTTTGAGAAAGAGTGCATAAATACGTTCGCTTTCCAAATTGTTTGCCTATTGTCGCAGGTGACCAACTAGCTCTTTTGACGTTTCTATATTCTCTAATGAAGACATGTTGCCCTTGACTGAACTGCAATTCTCCCTTCCCTTTATAGTTTTTTATATTTTTACTTTGAGTCTATTGTTTAACGATCTTTTTAAGAATATCTTCACTCCTGCGAACCTATAGTGCAATGTTTGGTATTACTAAAATCTGCTAAAAATCTATTAACAGTCTCTAAATCTTCATTTGAATTATCTTTGGGTGACGCATAAGTAGATTTCTTTAGCGTTTTTACAAAAATTTCAGCCTGGCCATTCGGGGATTATCTTTGGGTGACGCATAAGTGGATTTCTTTAGCGTTTTCACAAAAATTTCAGCCTGGCCATTCGTGGACGGATGTCCTAGGGCTGTGAAATTATGACTTTTTTATTTATATTAAATTGTTTAAACTGGTCTGATGTGAACTGTCGTCCATTGTCACTGATTAAAGTTCTGACTAAACCGTACCTGCAAAAGAGTTCCCTTAATTTTAATATCGTGATGTCTGACGTTATGAAAACTTCAGGCCATTTTGACAGAGAGTCTATAATTACAAACAAATATTTATTTTTAATTGGACCTGCAAAGTCTATATGTCTATTCTTCCGGGTACCATAGTATCAAGGTACTCTTGTTCAGACTTTCCTGCAACTGTTGGCAGGGATCGCAATTGTTTATGAGCCGTTCTATGTCTTTTTCAATACCAGGCCACCATATGTATAATCTTGCCATGGCTTTTGATTTTACCACTCCCAAGTCAGACAAGGTTAAATATTCAAGAACTTGTTTTTGTAAGCACTTGAGAATTATGGTTCGGTAAACCCATAGAATGCAACAATACTCTACTAAGAATTCAATATCCTTTAGCTTGAATGCCTTGTATTCTGCACCTTGTAATTTAGCCACGAATCCGTCAACTATTGCAACTAGCAACTTCGATAAAATAGGATCAAGTCGTGTTTGCCTTGCTATCTCCTTATAGTCCAAACAGAATTCGTTTTTGTCTTTCACAAAGTTGACATACGTAATTTCATCGTGTGTTCTATCTGGTGACTTAACTTGAGGAATCCTCGACAAGTGATCAGCTTCATTAGAAGTGCCTTTCACATATTCGACATGATAGTTGAATCCAGATAAGATTAGCGCCCAGCGTTGCATTCTAGCAGACGCCATCAACGGAAGACCTTTTCCTTCACCAAATATGGCAAGAAGTGGTTTCATAACAGAAAATATAATAGCTAACGCTTCCTTTTCGATTGTACTATATTTCTGTTCATTCCGTTGAAGCGCCCTTGATATAAAGGCAATAGGTTTTAGAGTGTTGTCCTTATCTCTGTGAGAAAGTATTCCTGCAACCGCAGAGTTGCATGCGTCTGTTGTAAGAACGATGTCCAGCTCGGGGTTAAAATGAACCAAAATGTTTTCAGATGCTATGTCTCTCTTCATGTTGTTGTATGCAGCTTGTCAATCTAAATTCCTTATGAATTTTGAGTGTTTCTGCAACAATTACTATAGTGGATGCATTTTCTGAGAGAACTTATCAATAAATTTAGAATAATAATTGACCATGTCCGTGAATGCTCTTAGCTCTGAGACATTTGTCGGTGCTGGTGCATTGAGTACAGAAGAGAATATTTCATTATTCTTTTTTAATCCTTCTTTATTTATGGTAAAACCAAGATACGAAATGCTATCCTGGAAAAATTTACATTTATTTTTATTTAATCGCAGACCTGCATTTTGCAATCTCGGTCTCGGTCTCTGTTTGAAAAATACTAGCGTCTTTTGATAATTTTAATGAAATATTAGAACCTACAAATGAACCTAGTCCTTCTTGAAAAACTTGCGAAAATTCATTTTCAATCTGTTCAGCTACAGCTGTGCAATCAGTACAGCTATTAATCGAGTTTACCTGACAAAGTTCGAAGTTAAATGCTTCTAAAAATGATCTTCCCAGCAAGGCTGTGTTATTGTTCTTTCATACAACTACGACAATGCTCTTAGTTGTGCTGCGAACCGTTATAGATGCATCAAACTCACCTATAATTTGAATACGGTCGCCACTGTAGTCCACATATGGGACCTTACAAGCTCTTAGCGGTACATTGAGTATATGTAACAGGTTTGCTGGATTCAGTGTAGATGGCGCACCAGTATCGCAGGTTGCCACAACATTTATGCCTTGAATTGGAATTGACAGTGTGTACATTTCGTCTCCATTGGTGATACTGTTGTTGTTTACGCTGAAAATACTGTGATTAATATACTGTTTTTCGGTTAAACTTGAATTGGAAACTGATACATGATTAACGTTTCTATCTTTTTCTTGCTTAGATCTACAAACTGATGCCAGATGTCCATGTTTATTGAAGACATGGCACTTGCAGTCCTTGTACTTGCAGTCCTCCGATTTGTAGACCCGCCGGCCCTTTTGCTGCGAACTTAGTTTCTCATATTAATGCTTTCCGCAGTGCTTGATCGGCAGTCAGCGTTTCGTCCTCTTTGCAAAGCCGCTCGAAGGTCGCGTTACTCATTCCTACGACAAATTTGTCACGGACAAAGGCATCTAATTGTCCGCCAAACTTGCAGCTAAGGGCATGATTTTTGACCCTCAGCTATTGTTTCGTCGGCTCTTTTGAAAGCCATGTGAAATTGTTTGCGCTCCTGAAATATTATTGTGGGAGGCGTGTAATGAGTGTTTAATGTACTGCACAGCTGCTCGAAGGTTTTCGTTGCGGGTACTGCGGGCTGGATAAGGTATGTATTGCGTGGTACGCCTCGTATCCGATGGATTTAAGCATAATCGCCTTTTCCACATTGTCGTCCGTGCAGTTGAGTTCCGTAAAATTAATTTCCAGTCGTTCTTTCCAAATGTGCCATGAGGTTATTTTTGGTGAAAACTCGGGCAAACTAGTTGCCTGTGTACAATTTGACACAATAACGCTGTCGTTGGGCATGTTTATCTTTCTTGACAAAAGTTGGTCTTATTTGCTTGTATGACAAGTTGATGTCGTTGAATATATTGATATTAACCAAATTTTTTATCTCGTCGCCATTTATGTGATGTATTCAACACGAGATTTTTATTCTGACTGTCTTCATATTCTATATTCCAGTTACATGTTGTTCATTCTACTTCTCTCTTATTCTCTAGACTTGAATAACGTATTCTGTGCTGTGCTTTGTAACATATTACTAGCATTGCCAGATTGATCTTAAAATTTAAATATGTCGTTATACAAATACCTAACAATAAATAAAAGAATTAAAAAAAAAATAATTGCTAAAAATGGCCACCAGTAGTGGGCTCAATCAAAGGACTTTCTTTATAAAGGCGTACAAAACCTTCGCATATAAGTATTATTTAGTTCAGGAATGGCTTATTTACTAATGAACCCCTGTAATTAGAATATGTTTGTTGGTAATGTCTGATTTTTATACCATTGCAGAGGGTACAATAATTTCAGTCAGACGTTTGCAACGCAGTGAAGTTGAGGTTTCCAACCCCGTAAAGTCTATATATTCTTGATCAGCATCACTAGACGAGTCGATCCATGTCCGTCTGTCCATCTCTTTCTACGCAAATTAAGCTTTTCCAAAAGTCTTCTTTCTATTGCAGGTAGTATATAAGACGGAACCAGCTGGATCGGACAACTATATCTAGGATCGAGAATCTAGGCAGGATTGATCAAATAATGTCAAATTAAAACGAAAATTTAATTTAACATTTTGTAATATGTAATTGAATAGGAATGATCTGCAAGGGTATATAAACTTCGTCTAGACGAAGTCAACTTTCCTTCGTGTTTGTTTTTGTTTAGGCTTTCAAGTAACAGGTAAAAAAACTGGTAACAAATGAACTAGTTGTTTCCGATGACACACCTATAAAAAAGGACCTGTTCGTTACAAGGGAATAAACATACAGTTAGTCAAGTAGTCAATTCTGTGCATAAAGGCCAAGGGAGAACGGTATAGTCGCAATGTGCCTCGACTTTAGGATACTCGTTTGTCCATCGTTTGTCCACGTTTATATAATTTTAAGTTTTGTTTGTCCACGTCCAGTTTTAAAAATATAGAATTTAAAAAATTTTAATAAATCAAAAAGTTGAATTTTTTAATTTTTTTGTAATGGAATTGTTTGTCTACCGTTTGTCCATCCTTTAGAATATTGATAAAGTCAAAACCTTAGAAAATACATAACTTTTTCGTTTTCACTGAATTTCAAAAAATCTAAAAAGTCAAAATTTTGAAAATTATTTTTCATGTAATCGTTTGTCTACCGTTTGTCTACCAGAATTTTAAAAAAGTCAAAACATAAAAATTTTTAAAAAAATGAAAACTAATAAAATACGTTAGCGCACCTTTTAAGTCTAATTTATTTATGTTTTCCGAACTCTTAAAGCTAAACATAAACAATTTTGGGCCACCACTTACAAATATTTTCCCTAAATATCTTCAACAAAATTCCCCCTTAAAAAAATTATTCTTAAGCAAAACATGGCTTAAAACTAAACAATTTCAATAACGAATTTTCGCATCCCAGAAAGAAAACAAAGCTAGAAAACTTAACAACAATTGGTTTTATTTCAAGGTAATAGTCTAGAAAAGGTGCGCAAAAATCGCGAAAAAAATTACCCTCGATGGACCGCGATTTCTTAGGAACTTACGTGCAGAAGATTATCGGCGGAAATGCATGGTTCTCTTGTAATTGCATTTAAAGTTGCGTGTTTTGCTAAAAAAACAAAGTAGCATTTTATAGGATTTTAAAGGTTTTGCTATAAAAACAAGTAGGTTTTTGTTGCTTGAAACTGAAATTCCACTTTTGATTTTTGTTTATTATGGAATCCTGCAACGGAAAAGAAGTGTTTGCATTTCAGCGTGGAGACATGTAATAATTAATTTTTATATTTTTTAAGAAAATCGTAGAAAGGCTACACCAATAATGCACGAATTTTATAATCCTTAAAATTGGAAAAAGAAGTGTAAAACGCTGCTTGTTGCGAATTGTTTGCAATTCTTGAATCGCGATTTCTTGAACTTTAATTTTATAACATTATCATAAGTTACGCATATGTTGGTCATCCATGGCCATGGTATCACACGATACGGTTAATGTTAGATAAATTATTTAATTATTATATCAAAGTACAAGACTATATTTTCTGAAATTTTCATTGAAAAAAAATTAAAAATGAGTCGTCTGCGGCCAATCTCCGTAGGCGCCTTCAAAAAAAGAGGCTTTGCGGTGAACAGCATAACTCATTACTGGATCACCAGAAAAATATTTTAAAAAAATGTCCATTAGTTAAGATGTTTCTTGAGGTAATCACGTTGAGTTTTTTTTGTTTTTAATTTTTTTGGATTTTGGTAATACTTTAAAGTCAAAAACGTGATTTTAGCCTAAAAAATTGGATATATTAGTTATTATAAAATAAAAAATTTAAAAATTAAAAAAAAAACTTCGACGTGATTACCTGCGGATTCAGGTACAGAAATTATGTACATTAGATTTCGATGGATAATGTTCACCGACTTAAAAAAACATACTTTTCAGGAGAACGTATAGAGACGGCAGAGAACGCCCCTCGTTCAAATGGTCATATTTTTTGTAATTTTCATCCGATTGACAATTTTTACACAACATTCTTAACGTGTTGTACATTAAAAAAAAAAATAAAAAAAAAATCGGAAAAAAAAATTAAATACCATACCCCCCCTTAAGGAATCACTGTCCACCGAGGTTATTTAATTCGCGGTTGTGGGGTCTGGCTTGCTATAAAAACAATTTCCCATTCTTGTCTAATTTTTTCGAACGCTTATTATTTTGACAACAAAAGGAAAGCCCAAATGTTTTTAATAGAAAAATGTCACCAAACACATCAAAATCCTGGAAAATGCTACTTTTTTTTTATAGCAAACCACGCAACTTTAAAATGCAATTACAAGAGAACGATGCATTTCCGCCGATAATCTTCTGCACGAAAATTCCTAAATTCCCTCATGCCGCATTTACTACTTCTACGATGTGAACAATTGTTTTTAAATTGTTTAGTTTTAAGCGATGTTTTGCTTAAGATTAACTTTTTTAAGAGGGGTGTATTGTTTAAAAATATTTAGAGAAAATATTTGTAAGTGGTGGCGCAAAATTAAGATTATTTTTTAAGAGGTTGGTATTGTTGAAATTATTAGAGAAAATATTTGTAAGTGGTGGCCCAAAATTGTTTATTAATTTGTTTACAACGGTAGACAACGATTCCATAAAAACAATTTTAAAAATGTCGACATTTTAGTTTTTTAAAATTCAGTGAAAAGGAATAAGTTGTGTATTTTCTAAAGTTTTGACATTTTTAAAATTCTAAAGGGTGGACAAACGTAAAAAACGATTCCATTAAAAATTTTGAAAAATTCAACTTTTGATATTAGAAAATTTTTGAAATTCCATATTTTTGAAACTGGACGTGAACAAAAAAAACTAGAAGGATGTCAAACGTGGACAAACGATTCCCATATTCAAAATTAACATTTTTCCCGACCCAGCTTCTCTGAGCTTGACTAGTTGCTTGCATGAGTGAGTGAACAAAAAGAGTTGCTCAGTAAACTAAGTGTCACTTGTTAATTTTAGCTTCCTTGCCTCTTTTTTATTCACTTGTTCAGTGTAGCTCCCCTTTTTGATTTTTAGTTCACTTCGATTTTTAATAGTTAATTTATGTTCATTGTTGTCGTTTCATATTGTACATAAGTACATATGTTTATTGTATAAACATATTTATGTGCAAATGTTTAATACCTGGGGTCTGGTAAAATTAATTTCTTGCTGGCCCTTGCAGCTGGAGTACATTTTGACTTTTCCATTGCCATAAGATAGCTGACATCAGCTAACACCGCTTCCAAATCTGCCATAGCCGTTATTGTATTAATTAACTTGTGTTTGATATTTAATGTATAACCGTTTATAAAATTTGTTAGAACAATTTTATTTTAAAATATTTTTGCTTTATTATTGTTGTCAACAAAATAGATAGTAAGTATGTATATTATTTCTTTGAGAACTTTTGTTGGTACTCTAACATTTAGTGTAACCGAGGTACAGAATATTAAAATACCGCTAAGCAACATCAAATTATAGGGTCTTCCCACAGAGATCCATCCACCATCCGTTGAACGAATATTCCATAAGGTTTGGCCGTTCCGAAAATTTTCTAGTTAGTTCCCCGTTAAAATTTGACGGACTTTTAGCCTCTTCCCAGGGACCGAAAATAACAGTTATTTATTTATAAGTCTTGACGAAATAAAGCATAATGGAAACGTAACAAGAAATTTTCAAGTATACAGATACATTTGTATACTTTTAATATAGTCAGTTTATGAATAAACTTTAATTTAGCGACTTTTAAAAATAAAAATCTGTTATAACTATTATTAATAATTTTTATTTTATAATACCCTTGCAGAGGGTATAATGATTTCAGTCAGAAGTTTGCAACGCAGTGAAGGAGACGTTTCCGACCCCATAAAGTATATATGTATATTCTTGATCAGCATGACTAGACGAGTCGATCTAGCCATGTCCGTCTGTCCGTCCGTTTCTACGCAAACTAGGCCCTCAGTTTTAAAGCTATCGAGATAAAACTTTACCAAAAGTCGTCTTTCTATTGCAGGTAGTATATAAGTCGGAACCGGACGGATCGGATAACAATATCTTATAGCTCCCATGGAATAATCATAAAAATAATTGAAAAAAAATTATATCTTCAGTGTTTTTTGACATATTAACTATTGCTCTTGGGAATATCATTTTTTCAACTGTCCTGAATTTCGAAATAAATTTTATAAAAATCGGACGACTATATCATATAGCTCCCATAGGAACGATCGGAAAACTAAAAGGAAATTAATAGAAACAAAATTATAGCTTTGTTAATTTTTATTGTATTCTCTCTACTCTGGAATATAACTTTTTTTTAATATTTTAGAATTTCGAATTAAATTTAACATAAATCGGACGACTATATCATATAGCTCCCATAGGAACAATCGGAAAACTAAAGGAAAATTAATATGAACAAAATTATAGATTTGTTAATTATACCCTTGCAGAGGGTATAATGATTTCAGTCAGAAGTTTGCAACGCAGTAAAGGAGACGTTTCCGACCCTATAAAGTATATATATTCTTGGTCAGCATGACTAGACAAGTCGATCTAGCCATGTCCGTCTGTTCGTCCGTTTCTACGCAAACTAGTCCCTCAGTTTTTATGCTATCGAGCTGAAACGTAACCAAAAGTCGTCTTTCTGTTGCAGGTAGTATATAAGTCGGAGCCGGCCGGATCGGACAACTATATCTTATAGCTCCCACAGGAATAATCGGAAAAATAATTGAAAAAAAAAATATAACTTATGTGTTTGTTGACATATTACCTTATGCTCTTGGAAATATCATTTTTTTAACTGTTCTGAATTTCGATAAAATTTTAAAAAATCGGACGACTATATCATATAGCTCCCATAGGAACGATCGGAAAACTAAAGTGAAATTAATAGGAACCAAATTATAGCTTTGTTAATTTTTATTGTATTCTCTTCTTCTTTGGAATATAAGTTTATTTTATTATTTTAGAAATTCGAATTAAATTTAACATAAATTGGATGACTATATTATATAGGAAGGATCAATCAATTAATGTCAATATAATTCGTAAGCTGCTATAATTTGGTTCGTTGTTGTTTGCAAATCTAAATTTAACATTTTTGTAATTTCAAATTGAATTGGAATGATCTGCAAGGGTATATAAACTTCGGCTGGCCGAAGCTAGCTTCCTTTCTTGTAAAAGTCTCAAATAACTGTTATTTATGATTTTTACATTAAAACTCAGAAATAACTGTTACGTTTAAGTTATATTTTATAAAAGTCTTTCATAACCGTTATCAATGTCTTTAAAAAAAACAAGAGAGAAAGCTAACTTCGGCTAGCCGAAGTTTATATACCCTTGCAGATCCGGCCGGCTCCGACTTATATACTACCTGCAACAGAAAGACGACTTTTGGTAGCGACTAGTTTGCGTAGAAACGGACGGACAGACGGACAGACGGACGGACAGACGGACGGACAGACTGACGGACAGACGGACATGGCTAGATTGACTCGTCTAGTCATGCTGATCAAGAATATATATACTTTATAGGGTCGGAAACGTCTCCTTCACTGCGTTGCAAACTTCTGACTGAAATCATTATACCCTCTGCAAGGGTATAATAAAAGTCCCAAATAAAAGTCTGACAAAGATTTTTATTCGAAGTAAAATCAAATAAAAGTCTTTGAAAAAATAAAAGTCTTGACAACAGTAAATAAAAGTCTTTGCCTGTGTCTCAGAACTTCTCAGTCGTATTTTATATAACTTGGCATCAATTATTCAAAGTGTGCCGGCTACCCCAGTAACTGTGGAAAGATCATTTTCTGCCTTAAAATTGGTTTTAACTGACTTGCGCGGAAATCTGTCTGCTGAGAATATAAATAAAATATTGTTGTAAAAACTCAATAAATAATAACTAAAAATGTTTTTCCATTTTCTGGGTTGCGATAATTTGAAAATACGTGTATTTATTAGAGCAAGAGGAATCGACATCATTTAACCGAGATAGGCAGCTCTAACACACAAGAATAATTTGAATTTATAACGATTACATTTATTTAATAAAATTAAATAAAAAAGGATTCTACATAATCCAAGAGTTTTTATTTTTTGTAGGTCGTTGACCGACAAAAGTATTGACAAAATAATTACTTTTACTCCATGTATCCGCATTTGCGACTCTCATAAGGGTTATTGCAAAAAAAGGATTAGATGTATAAACGTTAAGTACTCCTTATGTTTCTCTTAAAAATTAGTATCTCTAATATGTGTTGTTTTCCTCATATTTCCAAAAGACTTTTATTTGGTTTTTGAAAGACTTTCAGTTTTCTGAAAGACCTTTATTCTCAAAATTTTTTTTAAAAGTGTCTTAGTTATTTTTATTTCATGTTTTAATACATAAAAGTCTTTGCTTGACTTGTATTTTAAAAAGTCATAAATAACTGTTATGAAAGACTTTTAAAATACAAATCCAAAATAACTGTTATGAAAGACGTATAAGACCTTAAAATAATAGTTATTTAAAACTTTTATAATAAAAATCGAAAAATAACCGTTAAAAATAACTGTTATCCATAAAAGTTATAACCATTATTATTGGCTCTACCTATTATAGGGTCTTCCCACAGAGATCCTTCCACCATCCACCATCCGTTGATCGAATGGTCCATAAAGTTTTCCGTTCCGAAAATTTTTCAGTTAGTTCCCCGTTAAAATTTGACCGACTTTGACGGGCTCTTTTATGCGATAGTTAGCCGATGATTTTTCGTAGCAACTCTGTATTCTTCCTTCTGAATGTGAAAATTGGAACGTTGCCTACGAAAACATATTCAAACCAATTGTTGATTTTTACAAAGTTTTTACAAACTAAATATTAATAATAAATTTACAAAAATCAACAAGCTTAAACATTTTTAAATTTTTTCCCGCCATTGGTTTATATATGATTTCATAGTCAACGTTCCAAATTTCACAGTCAGCAATTTGTGTGCAGATTTGTTGTAGGTTAAGTTATAACATTGGACATATGTTTTAAACTATTATCGTATGCTATTTATTTTGTTTTTTTGACATGAGCAACTGCTCCTCAAGTCAGCTGTTATCGGATGGTGGATGGTGGACGGTGCATGGAAGCTCTGTGGGAACACGAATTTCACATCTGTCAAAAATCCCAACCGTTTCACACGGATAGACTCTATGGGATGAGGCTATAAGATGGTTGATTTTACTATGTTGGAATCAACTATAACAAAGATTGATACTTAAATTACTTACCACTATTTTATCAGAATGTTGCAATTGAACTAGTTCCATAGTAACTTCTAATTTATTTATATTATATTTGTACAATTTTGCCAAGTTATTTAGTGCATATAAAATATAATTAATTTCAAAGAAAATGCAGTCATCCTAATCGAAGTATAGTGAATATGTTTCAACAATACTTGACTACGTCAATGTAGACAATAGGTGTATATTATATACATATATTTGTACATATATTGCCTAAACCGAACTTAATCTTTCAAACATATTGTATGTATATCTTGCTTATTTATTTAAATTAATATAAATTTTTTGAAGAAACATTCTAAGTTGTGTATTATAATAAAACTGGGAAAAATCGATAAATATGTACATAGTTTACCCTAAATGTTATGTATGTGATTACATATGTAGGTATGTATTTATAATACATATCTACTTTGTTATTATACCTAAAAACAAAAATCTTTTTAACTGTAAAATCCAGTAAGTTGAAATTTGACATGCAGTGCCACGCCCAGAAATCCCAAAAGTCTGTACCTCCTACGATTTTTGGGTTAAATCAAAAATTGTAAATAATGCTCAGGTTCGCCTGCCAAAATCAAGATTAAAAAAATTCGCAAATTTGTATAGTATAGTAGATAACATTAATATTGGTTTTTTTTACTTCAAACGCGAAAAAAAGATTGAAAATTAATAAGAACAATTAACTTTAAAATCGAAAATAAACCTTTATTTTTATCTTTTTGGAAATGTTCATAAATATGTATATTAAGGTTTTATTTCCAATTAAAAGTAAGAAAATAGAGAAACAAAAAACTCAACATTTTACTTTACTTTAATATTCGTTTTTATCTTATATAAATATGTACATACAGTTAATCCCATTAATATTCGGTATTTTTTTGTACCTTCAACGTAAATAAAAGATTTAAAAACAAAAAATGGAAAAAATCAAATGATGCAGGAATAAAGCTTATTTTTACTAATACTTTTTTTTAATTTTGAAGAGAAACATTCATAAACAAAAAAAACACCGCATATTTAGGCCACATTAATATTCGGTTTTTTCCTTTTTGTACTAAAAATCATAAAATTTATTTAGGAAATAAACTAAATTGCACCTTTGAAATGCCAGCCAATATTGCCTACCAAGCTAAAAAAAGGGTGTCCGCGATAAATTAAAAAAATTAACAAAGGTCCAAAAAATTATTTATTTTAGTACAAAAAGGAAAAAACCGAATATTAATGTGTGCTAAATATGCGGTGTTTTTTTTGTTTATGCATGTTTCTCCTCAAAATTTAAAAAAAAAGTATTAGTATATATATATCTATGAAAAGGTAATAAAAAAAAGCTTTATTCCTGCATCATTCGATTTTTTCCATTTTTTGTTTTTAAGCTTTTTATTTACGTTTAAAGTAAAAAAAAAAACCGAATATTAATGGGATTCACTGTAAACGTTTGTTATCTTCAAAATAAACTTAATTTAATAATTGATAATAATAGCAATTTTTTTTATACCCTTGCAGAGGGTATAATGATTTTAGTCAGAAGTTTGCAAAGCAGTGAAGGAGACGTTTCCGACCCCATAAAGTATATATATTCTTGATCTTGATCGACTAGACGAGTCGATCTAGCCATGTCCGTCCGTCCGTGTGTCCGTCCGTTTCTACGCAAACTAGTCCCTCAGTTTTAAAGCTATCGAGATGAAACTTTACCAAAAGTCGTCTTTCTATTGCAGGTAGTATATAAGTCGGAACCGGCCGTATCGGACAACTATATCTTATAGCTCCCATAGGAATAATCGTAAAAATAATTGAAAAAAAATTATATCTTTAGTGTTTTTTGACATATTAACCATTGCTCTTGGGAATATAATTTTTTAACTGTCCTGAATTTCGAATTAAATTTTATAAACATCGGACAACTATTTCGTATAGCTCCCATAGGAACAATCGGAAACTGAAGGGAAATTAATAGAAATAAAATTATAGCTTTGTTAAATTTTATTGTATTCTCTTCTACTCTGGAATATAACTTTATTTTATCATTTCAGAATTTCGAATTAAATTTAACATAAATCGGACGACTATATTATATAGCTGCTATAGAAAGGATCGAGCAATTAATGTCCATATAATATGTAAACTGCTATAATTTTGCTTGTTGCAAATTGAATTGGAATGATCCTTTCTTGTTATGGTATCGCTTTAAGGTTTTGGAATATTTTAAGTTATTTCTTTTGTGTATTCGAGCCAATTTTAGTCCACTCTTTCTGAAGCCGTTCCTCCAAGAACGATATGGAAGGGATTGACGTTTTATGGGCACGACGGTCTTCATTTCACCCATTCTCAATCAAATTGAGATCCGGCGATTAATGAGGCGTTTCCAAAACTTTTAGACAGTTTTAAAGCATCCAGGCATGAATATATAAAAAACGTATTCAAATTGACAATGTTCAGAATGGACAAATTAAGTGTTAAGTTGTTCATTACACTATTATGTGCTTCTCTATTGGCCGCGATTTTTCTTGTTCTTATCTGCAGCGAACTGAAACAAACGTAAGCTTGGTAATTTAAAAATAAAAACAGATAAAAGAGTAAAATATATGTGTATTAAAATAAATTGTAATATATAGGGAAGAGGTCTGTAGGATGGGACGGTCTGTAAGTTGGGACACTCCATTTTCTCAAAATTTTTCCACTAAACATATTTTTTGTATTTTTTTTTTAGTCTTTTTTAGTGACAAAAAACATTACAAGCCAGGCTCTAGCCAGATTTAAGCTGTGCGAGTCGTGTAGCATTTTTCACCAAAAAAGTTTTTGTCCACTTTTTTCAAAATTCTATAAAACATTAAAAACGTGCCTAAAATAAATTGGAAAAAGGTTTGAAACACTAGTAATTTATCTGTTACCAAATTAAAAAAAGAATCAGATTAATTTGTCATTTTTTTCAAAAACTACCCATTTTGTGTAAGTTGGGACACTTTGAGCGTCTAAGTTTAGACACCCGTTTTGCATACAAAAAGACTTCAGCCCAACAGAGGTCGCTTTCTGCATAGTAAACTACTTTGAAATTAGGGAAAATGTGATCGTTCAAAGAGCATTTTGGATTTATTTGTGATTACATAAGCGAATGTAAAAATGGGAGACTAAAAACAAAAGGTGTACCAACCTATAGATCTCTCCCCTATATATTTATCGAAAGACTTATGACGTCATACAGGCAATCGAATGATTCGAATAACTCGGATTTTTTTAGCCTTTTAAATACTCAGTCGTTTCACTCAAATATTTTGCTATTATACTCTATACCTACTGAAATTCAATCCATTATAATCATAATTTGCTTAATACTTACCTAACTCTATTCTATTCGAATGGAATCCGTTCAAGGAATGTTTGATTTCAGTCAAGCAGGTGTCTTATATTATCCTGGTACAATTTAAAAGTCTCGCCAATGCCAATTTTCTCCGCCGATTGCTTCAAATTCTTTTTCATAATTTGTAGTAATTTGCAGCCCCAAATCATCACACTTCCAATGCCGTTTTGTAGGGTAAATCCAGAGACATAAGAATATGAAGATAGAGAGCGCTCTAGAGCCACCCAGCGGGAAAGTAAGGAGATTCTTAGACAGTTGGAAATCCTGTTCCTTTTAGCAGGGAGTGAAGGAAAACTTGCTTCTTTTAGCAGGCGACGGTGTAGGGAAAATGCAATTTTCTTTGGAAAACCATCTAGAAACCTCCTTCACCCCTTACTTTTTTGTGTCACCCCGTGTATTTTGAAACCAGAGATGGAAGAAATGTAAGGGGTGAAGGAGGTTAAGTCCCTTCCGCTTCTATGGAGAAACCTCATGAACATATGCTTTTTTCCAGAGGAATGTTCCCGCTGGGCAGCCGCTCTCATGCACGCATACAGCACGATTGTAAGTGTGCACATATATTTACTCACACTCTCTTTTTGATTTTTACGCTATCAACTTTGTGCGAGCGGACAGAGGGAGATTTTCGGCGCCACCAAAAAATTAGTTGCATATTGCAAAGCGAACGTATGGCAAAAATGTTAAATTTAGATTACCTTGCGTTTTTGTTGCAACAAACAAAATTCAAGCAGTTTTCGTATTATTGTGACGGCAGTCCATGTAGTGACGAAGCGCACATGAAGAGTGTGCGAAGGCGACTACTATATATGGCCGCTAAATGGAAAATCTGTTGTAATAGTCCGATCGTAATGAGTACCTTCGCACTTAGTTAGTTTTATTCCTACTGAAATGCGCCTAATTTGCTATATATAATAGTTAAAAAGATATAAACAAAACAAATATTTTTTAAACTTTTTTTTTAGCTTATATTATTTTTTTCACAAACGGCCCTAACGACTTTCTTTAAAACATTGAACTGTATAGCCCTTGAGATTCCTTAAATTTAGGTACATTTCTGTAAAAATTCACGTTTAAAAGTTATTCACAAACGAAAATAGCCACTTTTGCAGCTCAAAAGAATATACGCTGCCTAAGCATTAAATTTTGTATGTTCGTATTCAAACTGTATTCTAGGTTCTAGGAATCGTTAAATTTGTGTTAAACCGTTCCATTATATAATGTAGTGACGAAGTGCACAAGGAGAGTGTGCGAAGGCGACTACTATCTATACACGAAGAAATGAAAATCTGCTGTGATAGTCCGATCATAATGAGTGTGCGAAGGCGACTACTATCTATACACGAAGAAATGAAAATCTGCTGTGATAGTCCGATCATAATGAGTAAATGCATTGCTAAAACTTAAAGGATTGCATACCAAGGCCTCAAGAAAATCAATTGGTTTGGGATAGAGAGCGGTGAAAGTGTAAACGTGAAAATTTTGATTTAAATTTGGATCTGTTGGGGCCGGTGGGGGTAATTGGCCTTAATATGAGTCATATCGTAAAATCCGATGCTCCGTTCAAAAGTTATACCGAAAACAAGATTTTCTTCTTATTCCCAAAATGAAAATTTAGTTCTGTTTGTCAGTTTGTCTGTCAGCGAGTGAATTTTTAAAAGTGTATTTAATCATGTGTTTAATCATTTTTGTCACAAATGGTGATATCAGAACTTTTGTATGTTGAATGTGCGGTCGTCACTAGTTTTTACCTCGTTAAGCGGTGTTTATATTTGATAGAAGTTAACAAAGCTAAATTTTTTCCTTTGGGAGCTATATGACAGTCGTCCGATTTTTCTAAAATTTAAAACGAAATTCAGAACAGTTTAAATAATATTCCCAAAAGCATTAGGTCATATGTATGTAAAACAAGAGAGAACGCTATAGTCGAGTGCCTCGACTACCAAATACCCGTTACTCAGCTAAAGCAAACAGTCTCAAGCAGGACAAACCAAGCAGTCGGACATTTTATTATTTGCTTATAACTGTTTACTGAGTGGGTCTATTTAAAAAATTTCTTCTACATTTCGGTAGGCATTAATAAGCAAAAGAAAATGGCATTTACTTTTGCTCTAGCTTCAAAACTGTGGGTGCCACCGTTTTTCGCGGTTTGTGGGCGTTAGAGGGTGCGTGGCAAATCTGCGTGAAAAACTTGCGCTGCGGATTAACCCCTAGAATCTGCATGCAAGTGCCAATCTTCTAGCTTTTATAGTTTCCGAGATCTCAGCGTTCATACAGACGGACGGACGGAAAAACGGACATGGCTAGATCGATATATATATATATATTTCATATGGTCGGAAACGTTTTCTTCTACCTGTTACATACTTTTGCACGAATCTAATATACCCTTTTACTCTACGAGTAACGGGTATAAAAACACCGATCTTTCCTATGGGAGCTATAAGATATAGTTGTCCAATCCGGCTGGTTCCGACTTATTGAAATACGACTTTTGGTAAAGTTTCATCTCGATAGCTTCATAACTGAGGGAGTAGTTTGCGTAGAAAGGGACGGACAGACGGACGGACGGACATGGGTAGATCGAGTGCGATAGCTTTAAAACTGAGAGACTAGGAGAGACGGACAGACAGATCGACTCGCCTAGTGATACTGATCAACAATAGACATAAATACTTTTTAGGGTCGGTAACGTGCCCTTCACCTCTGACTAAAATCGTAATACCCTCTGCAATGGTATATTATTACTGTCTCCAATTCTTCAAGTGGACGTCCATGTTTTTTGTGTAAGATAATTTTTGAAAAGAAGGCCAAAGGAACAATGTTAAGGTAATAGGGGCAGCATAATTATGGAGTTAAGAAAACCCTTAAGAGTTCTGATCTAGAATTTTCTCTGAAATCACATTATTGAAGAAAAGAAAAGGCGGAAACGAAATGATTCGCGACACATGTATTTGCATTCCTAACCTCCCAATTGATTAACGGATATCTTGTTTTCATTAGTTTTTCAACTGGATTAGGTTTATTCGCACATTGTACTGTTTTTTAAATGTCTTTTTAATTGAAGAGGTTTGACTGTGACCCAATCACAAGACTGTGGTATTTCTCACTTAAGGCTACAACTTAATGAATGTGTCAGGCCATAAAGTCACAATGGACAAAGCAAAATGGGGATAAAACTGGGACTTGGTAAAGGGCACTAGATTTCCGAAAATATGTTATTTGTATGACAAATTGCAAAAGAAAGAATTGAAAAAAATCGAATTTTTTGGGACACTTTGGGATAGGCTATTGTTTCAAATTATAAATAGCGCACCTCATCTTAATATTTAGAATTTTATGTTTATATTTTAGATTTTTATTTCAATCCGATCTGGGTAATTTTTGCTACTTCCCGTTTTTTGAACGAAATTTGATTAGTATTTAAACTATTTTTCCGTTATTGTAATTTATACTCTTTGTGCATGTGTTTCAATAGCTTTGTTGTTCTTGTATTTCTCTGTAATCTCTCCCGTTATCTTTCGCTTCTAACTGTTCTCGTTAAAGCAAAGCCATCCGTGCCAGATTCAGTTCTTTTTTTCAGTTCTGCTGCTGGGGAGCGAAAATAACTCTCAGTTGTTTTACATAGGAAACATCAATTTGCTTCTAGATTATGTTGTGAAACTGAGGATGTTTTGGAATATACACAAGAAAAATTAAGATCCAAGGACATAATCTGAATGTTCCCTAGACTGTTGAATTGTTGAATTTCAGTCAGCTGTTCCATACAAAATCAACCTTCAGAAATTTCAGCAATTCAACATCCTCGGGGCTGTTAAAAATTTTGTTGAATTGCTGAAAGCCAGAGTTGTCAACATTTTTAATAAAAGTCATGGCAACTCTGTAGCATTTTAATATCACTAGTATGAATTATTTACTTTAAAATAAAATTAGAATGTTTATTTGTAGTTACTTTTCCCTCGGTATCAATTTAAGAGAGTAACTAGCAGTAAAAAGACAATCTTTACATATTTTAAGATCCGTGAAAAGTTTCAACAAACAACAGCTGTTTAACAATTCAACAGGATTCATTTATGGTTGTACACTCAATTGCTGAATTTTTTGTTGAATTTTCAACAATTCAGCAATTTAACAGTTTAGGGACAACCCTGATCAGTGTAACAATTTCGATAGGTTCAAGTTAGTAAGATGTCTTCTTTTAAAATATCTATTTTGCCTGATGTGTTAATGTACTAAATTCTTTAAAATCCGAGAACAAGTAATATACCTTCCACTGTGCCAAAAAACTGAAAAGCTTAATTTTGATCTTTCAGATGTAAGGGCACTAAATATGAAGTTACCGAAGCTTTATGGTGGCTGCATTGCATTTAAAGAATATATTATGACTTTTTCGGAAACTTGGGTGAGATATCCGACTCACTGTCACTAGGACTCCTCCAGATGAGCATAGACTGCATACAATCAGCCTTGTATTACACTAGTTTACAAAATAACTGAGGTCACAGCTTTACCGTTTCGCGGCTTTAAGGCGATTCGATTGTGTAGATCTGCCGGATGATAAAGTCTTGCCTAATTTTATTTGGCAAAGAGACAATTGCATTGTGAGCCATGACTGGCACTCCAAGACAGATGAGATTAGGAAACAAAGATTATATACCCTTGCATTTTGTAGACGCATCTTCAATAGACGTATCTATATAATCTCGATTTCTTCTGATAAAGCTCGTTTTCGTCGCATTTCTCGAAGTTTGTTGTGTCTCCGAAGAGACCCTTCGGTGTAAAGCCGTTTTCCTTCTGATTGCCTTGATTGCCCTACGTTTTCCAAACTTTTCCCATCACCTATTTTGTGTATACCATTTTCAGTATTTTTCATTTTGTAGCAGAAGTAAGAGCCCTAATTAATTACCGTCATAGAATACAAATGATTTCGGTTTTTAGGCGTGTATTTTTAAAGTAGCCATTTATGCCAGCGTTTTTGCATTTTTTCCACTTTTTTAGCTTTGACGAAGTGTAGCTTCTACACCAATGAATGGGACTCAATGCTGTGTATAAGAAAGTTAAAAAGCATTATTTTACCTGTAAAATGAGTCTTTGATAGCCTAAATCGGTTTACCACAACTCGAGTTAGAAATTAAAAAAGTTCAAAAAACGTTTTTTACACATTAAAAAATTAAAAAATACAAAAAATACAATACAAAAAATTAAAAGTGCCCTTTTCTTACTCAGGGAGAAATACCTTAACCGAAAATCACAGTTTCATGAAGTGCGTATTTCATTAATTTTTATACCCGTTACTCGTAGAGTAAAAGGGTATATTAGATTCGTGCAAAAGTATGTAACAGGTAGAAGGAAGCGTTTCCGACCATATAAAGTATATATATTCTTGATCAGGATCACTAGCCGAGTCGATCTAGCCATGTCCGTCTGTCTGTCCGTCTGTATGAACGCTGAGATCTCGGAAACTATAAAAGCTAGAGGATTGGGATTTGGCATGCAGATTCTAGGGGTTAATACGCAGCGCAAGTGCCACGCCCCCTCTAACGCCCACAAACCGCGAAAAACTGGCACCCACAGTTTTGAAGCTAGATTAACGGAAAAAGGAATGTGTATTCGGTTCTTCAATACGTATTGATAGACCAAAGTGGGAAAGTGGGGGAGGGGGCCCCCCTAACGCCCACAGCCCACGGCTGCTTGGTGTGTCCTGCTTGAGACTGCTTGCTTTAGCTGAGTAACAGGTATTTGATAGGTGAGGCACTCGACTATAGCGTTCCCTCTTGTTTTTTGTAAACCCGTGTGATTAATCTTAAGATTTTAGATTTGCTTATATGCACAATACATGTACAATACAATACATCCAATACAATACATACTTGAAAGTAGATTATCGGCCCTGTTCTAGTTTTTACTTCCGAAAGATTCACACGGAATCGAATTTCCCTCTGTTGTTACTTTATTAACTTCCGAAAAATTCATACGGAAACTTTCCGCCAAGCATTTGACAGGCGGATTTAAATCCGCCAGCATGAAAATTAATTGCTTTAAAATACTTCGCGTTATCTTTATACGCATGTGTCCGACTATTTGTCCAAAAATCACATTTTAACAATCAACCACTCCCCGTATTCATCTGATATGGCAACGTGCGACTTCTACCTTTTCGGAAAAATGCATTTGCCGATGAAAGGAAAGCGTTATGCAGACGTAGAGGCCATTCAAAAGGCTTGCACCGGCATACTGGCGGCCATACCAGGCAACGAGCTAAAACACTCGTTTGACATGCTTTTGGACCGTGCAAAACGCTATATTAAAGCAGAAGAAGACTATTTTAAATAAAAGTCACCTTGTATGAACACTCAACAAAAATTTTAACTCACACTGTGGATTCGAGACATGTATCTGTGCTGGGGTTAAAATGGAGAATATTGTTGATGAAATAATGTTTTTAAATAGCAACTAAAAATTTAATTGTTCACATGAATATATTCACTATCGGCCCTGTTCCTAGTTTCACTTCCGAAAGATTCACACGGAATCAAATTTCCCAGACCTGTTCCAAGACTCACTTCCGAAACAACTGCACGGACTCGAATTTCTCTCTGTTGTTACTCTGTTACCTTCCGAAAAATTCACACGAAAACTTTCCGCCAAGCATTTGACAGGCGGATTTAAATCCGCCAGCATGAAAATTAATTGTTTAAAAATACTTAGCGTTTTTTATATGCCAATGTTATTCTTATCAAATTCCTTGATGATTTGTGTTCACAATTACATCACCGGAATTGGAACTAATTGCAGATTTGACTTATTAGGAATTATTTTGTGGTTGCACCCCAAAACCCGATAAAATCTACACTTGACAATTAATGCAAATCCGCCGCCCTTGTTTTAAATTCCACTCGGATTTAGTCAGAATGGCCTAGAGTTGTCACGGTATGAAAGTAACTTACACTTACTTATTTACACTTATTTTACACTTATCCGATAAGGTTCATGGTTCTTTTATAGGAAAGATAATTTTTCCTAATTGACGAAATAAGTATTATTGTTAGGAATACCACATTATTTCATGTGAAATTTTAACGGTGACATTTAATAGGGACTTTGTTTTTGAACTTTGGCATTTCTGTATGCTCGAGCAGTTTCCAACACTATTTGAAAACCAATAAAAGATGTTTAGGGAAATCCGATAGTGTTAACAAATTCACTTCCGAGTGGAAACTGGTACAGGCCGGTATAGCTTGTAAAAATCACTAAAAAAAATTAAACTTAAAAATATAATTACATTTAATTTTAAGAAAAATATATGCGGTAAAACTCAAAATTTCGCAAAACCGTTCAAATTAGGTTCTTATTTTAGCGTTCTGAACTGGAAAAGTAACAATTTTTTATCAAAATCGGACCTTTGGAACAGGGGAGCCCCATTTGGCAAATTTAGACTTATTAAGACTAAGGTTTAATTTTGGAAGCAGTTGCCATTTTTCGCTTTAACCGCTTTCCTACCACAATATACATATGTGGGGCATGGTTAGGTTAGGTAAGTGGGTATGGCTGGAGATTACACTTACGACGCATTGGGATCTATGTGGTACTATGTGATCTCAGAACAGAACCATTTTTACCTAGCTCATAGGTTAGTGGTTCTTTTTATGAAACCTAGGAGTTTGGGCATGCTTATGCTTTGTATAGCCGCAAGGCTTGAAAGCGTGTAGCTTCCTAGTGTTTGAAAGGGTTGGGCAGAAGCATAGTAGTTGTTCGAAGTTCTCTTCTTTTTGTATTTAATTTAATTTAATTTAATTTTGATTTTATTTTTTCCTAAAAACTTCATATGAAAAAAATGTCAAGAATTTTTTTTTCATATGAAGTTTTTTTGTTTTGGACGACTTTTTGTTGGGTTGTGTACTAACCCTAACGCTACAAGTACAAAAAAAAATTTATAAATTAGTGCGCTAGTCACAATTTGTTAGATTCTTGAACATAAATAAATAAATTTGTTAACTTCATGTTCTATTGCAAAGACATTAAAGCTAGATAACATTACAAACATTATTTTTTAAAGAATAAAGTTTTGTTTTAAATTAATTAATAGTTTGAAGATGTACACACACATCCTTAACCTTTTCTTTGAATTGGGTGGCAGATTTAATTGTTTTTAGTGCATGTGGTAGTTTGTTCCAAGAACGTACAGCACAGATAAAAACATATGCATGTCACATTTTGATAGAATATTTGGCAAATCTGTAATATAAAACAAGAGGGAACGCTATAGTCGAGTGCCTCGACTATCAAATACCCGTTACTCAGCTAAGGTCAGCAGTCTCAAGCAGGGCAAACCAAGCAGCCGCTTCAAAAAATTTAAAAAATTTCTTTTACATTTCGGTAGGCGTTAATAACCCAAACAAAATAACGTTTACACTTTTGCTCTAGCTTTAAAACTGTGGGCGCCACAGCTTTTCGCGGTTTGTGGGCGTTAGGGGGGGGGGGGGGGTTTCCAACTTTGGTCTATCAATATGTATTGATGAAACGAATACACATTGCTTTTCCCGTTAATATAGCTTCAAAAATGTGGGTGCCACAGTTTTTCGCGGTTTGTGGGCGTTAGAGGGGGCGTGGCACATCGGCGTGAAAAACTTGCGCTGCGTATTAACCCCTCAAATCTGCATGCCAAATCTCAATCTTCTAGCTTTTATAGTTTCCAAAATCTCAGCGTTCATACAGACGGACAGACAGACGGACAGACGGACATGGCTAGATCGACTCGGCTAGTGATCCTGATCAAGAATATATATACTTTATATGGTCGGAAACGCTTCCTTCTGCCTGTTACATACTTTTGCACGAATCTAATATACCCTTTTACTCTACGAGTAACGGGTATAGAAATAATATTGCTACTATCCATTTGAAATCTAATATCTTCAGTGCTTTTTATAACAGCTGTTGCAACTTCTGTTCTTCCGGAAACCAGAGTTTTTCTCTGAAAAGACATTGTTTGTATTCATAAAACTCACGATTTGGTTAGCAATTAACCTATATTCTGTAGCTAATTTGTGAAAAAGCTCTATTTGCGAAAGATTTAAAAATGTTTTCGGTTATGAATACTTGTGTTAAAAATATTTAATAAAATTAGAGGGCATAATGCGTTAACGCGCAGAAAGTTTAAAACGGTCATTGAAGATTTGAAAGCTGCCTACAGGGATATACTTATGTACACGGAAATAAGATTGTTAAGCCGGGGGAAGTGTTTAGAACGCCTATTTCATTGAAGAATAGAAGTAGCTAATTTTCTAAAAACTCAAGGAAACGACTTAGGCGATATTGTAGAAGTATTTGAAAATCCTGCTTTTGTAATTGTAATTGATTACATTTTTATGTGATATAACCTCTTTATTAAATGATCTAAACCTTAACCTTCAAGAAAGAAATAAGAAATTTTTTTAAAATGATTAATATAATAAGTGCGTTTCAAAGAAAACTTGACTTACTAATAAGTAATTTAGAAAATAATATTTTAGATAATTTAGATAAAAAAAAATAGTAGTATTAGAATTAAATCTAAGTGTACCTGACAAAAATAAAGAATTTATTAGTATAATTAAGTCTCTACAAAAAGACCTAGAAGGTAGATTTCTTGATGTGAAATCCATTGAGAATATTTTTGATTTACATAAGAATCCCTTTATCTGTGATATGAGTAATTTAGACAGCCTGCTACAGGAACAACTCATTAATTTACATAATGAAATTGGATTACCTTTGGAAAGTGGGCAATCAATTTGGGTTCACGTAGATATTAAGAAATATCCCAACCTTAAAAATGAAATTTTTAAGTTGTATTGAATGTTTGGCACGACATATAACTGCGAGGTAGCGTTTTCAACGATGAAAATAATTTTATGTAAACTAAGAAACTCCTTATCTGACCAACATATAGCAGATCTTATGCGAATTAATGAATATAAAGAGGAAATTAATTTTTCGGATATTTTTTGAGTTTTTAATTAATTTTATTTTGTATGTTTTGATGAAATTTTTGGTTTTTGTTTGTGAATTTAATTATTTTTATATTATTTTGAAATTGTTCGGATTATTTTTGTCTGTTTAATTTTTTTTGTTTAATTTTTCTTTAAGTTGTTGTGTTTTTATTTATTTGTTTAAATTTTTATTGCTTTTTAAATAAAAAATTATAATTTCATTTGGTTCTTTTTGAATATTTTTTCGTGGTGTAAAGTGGATAAACGTCACGCGTGCAGCCAGCTTCGGGTTTGCTCGCACTAATACAAACGCAATGCGCGCTTTCATTGTATGTGTTCTGCTTCTGCTGGCCACCACTGCTCTAGGAGTAACGGATATAATAATAGCACAGCTATTTCTATCACAAGGCTCAGAGAGTGTCAGGTAGGGGTTACCTTCTAGGTTTTAGGAACGGACAATTGCAAGAACTTCTGATTTAGAAATTTCTAAATTTTAGATCATCAAGATCAGTATCACAGCTTAATGTTGGTTTAATATTGCCGATCCCCAATTCCCTTAAAATTGACAATGTATTTTTATTGTTTTTTGAATGTCGGAATTTATGTATAAAGTTATTACGTTTCGCCTCTGCAATGGTTTCATTGACCAATTTCCAATTTGTTTTGAAATCCTTATACAAATTATCTGTCTTGTAGCGTTTCCATTTCGCATACGATTTAGAATTAAACCACGATTTGGCCCTGGGTTTACACATTTTGCAGGATTTTAACTTTCCGTTGTAAAATTTCTAGCTAAGTGTTAGCCTCAGCAGTGCAATATATGGAGGTCCAGTCGCACGAGTCTAAATCAGCACTAAGTGTAGTCTATGTTGATGAAGTCCCTATACTCTTTGTAATAGTCAGTTTTTCTATCTGTTTACTGAGTCCTAACCTGCGCGCGTGGGTTCCTAAAAGACAGTGGCTCGTGAGGACATTAATAAGAGTGGAGATTTCTACCCTGTTGTATTGTAAAAGGGTTTTGATTTTTTCGGGTTATAATTTGGCCAAGTGAGCCTGGAAAATTGAAATGTTGAATTCGTATTCCAGCGGTTTTTGGAGAGGGTGTACAATCTTTGCTTGTGAAGAAGCTTACACGTAGCCATGGGCATGCCCACCGTGTCGCTACCGCGAAGGTTGTCGGCGGTTGTCCTTTGTCTTGCTAGCTCGTCCAGGCACCCAAATGAGGTTGATTCTGAGATGAGAGGATGCCTGACTATCCGAAAAGATGAAGATGTCTGTGTCGTAGTGTTTTGATGTATCCATGTGAGACATGGCGTCCTGTATAGCCATAATCTCCGTTTGAAAGAGACTACAGTGATCTGGTAATCGAAAAGAGACTTATGTCTAGTTCAGGAGAGAAAACTCCCCTACCTGTTTGCAAGTTAAGCTTGGAGTCATCTGTGTATATATTGACGGCGTTCTCGATCTGGTCAAAGCGGGTGGGTATGAGAACCTTGTATATTTTTTCCACGTTGACTATGGTTGGAACGTAGTCTGTTATGTGTGGTATGTAACTCTGGTTTGTTAGTATAGTAGTGTGGCCCGTCGAGCCTGTTGCTTAGGCCGCCTCTTTGCGGAGCCTCAACGCTGTTGCTAATGCCCAGCTTTAGCCAACCAGGTCTACAGGTTCAAGGTAGACAATTGTATTCAATGCTTTAGTGGCGGTGATGCGGAACGCCCCACTGATGCAGAGTTCTGCGCTTCTTTGAGTCTTGTGTAGATTCTTAAGGTTGTACTGCTTGGGAATGCCACCAGACGATGTTTCCGTAGAGAAGGGTGGGTTTGACTATTGCAGTGTATAGCCATTAAACTATTACGGGAGAGAAAGATACTTGGTATCTTAAACTTCCTTGTAAATAGAACTAGTTTGCTCTTTTCTGCGTTAACACCCAGTCCACAGCGCGCTGAGAGTGTGGATAGGGCTGTCTCCATCACGTTGCAAACAGTTTGAGGAAATTTTCCTTGCAGTAGGATTACCACGTCGTCCGCATAGGCACCACCTTTGTTCCCGGTTCTTCTAGAAGTGATAGAAGTTTATTAACTACTATAACCCATAGAAGAGGGAAAAGTACACCGTCTTGCGGGGTTCCTCTACTGACAGTCCTGGTCGATTGTGCTGATCCTATAGTGTAGTATGGTATGTATGAGTCCCCACTGTAGGACGCTTAATGCTTAGTTCCGTCATAGCGTCAGTAATAGCTGACATTGTTGAAGACGTCTTCTATGTCTAGGAAGGCTGCCAGGAAGAATCTATACATGATACCAATGAAGGAGAAGAAACTAATCGGACGGAAGTCCTTTGGAGAGGTATAAGATGTCTTGCTGGCCTTTGGTATAAATAATACTTTAATTTCCAGCCATCTGGATGGAATGTAATTTGTGCTAGACAGTCGTGAAGAATGACAGTCAGCCAAGAGAGGTTTTTTTTTATATTCCTTTACTTGAGTTATCTTACAAGTAATTAACAATAGTTAGGATAGGAGGCTCGGTCGCGCGGGACTGCCGCAAAGCATTGCTTTGTACGACTTAAGCCGCCTACTCCACCTGCCCCAAACTCCTTCTCACCATACGTCTGAGCGTCTTCATGATGTTGGCAGCGAATTCTGCTGTCCCAAAAGGCCTGGCTGACCAGCATGGTTGGAACCAGTGTATGGGCGCCTTGAAGCAGAGCCTGGTGACACCCAGGTATCTAATTGCCTGTTGAGAAGTAATCTCGTTTCCGCCAACCAGTATCTTGGCCGTTTTCACCTGTTTCCTGCTTGAGATCAGGACGGTTTCCGTCTTCTGCGAGGCCAAATCCAGACCTGCCACCCCTAGCCACGACTGTACCGTGCGGATCGCTGTGTTGGCCGCCATTTCCGCATTGCAAATCTCTTTTGCCACCACTATCTGCGCCACGTCGTCGGCGAAACCAACGATTGTGGTGTTCTCTGGTAGGGACAGGCTTAGCACTAAGCCTTGAGGGACCTGGTGCCTTCGAAGGTGTCCAGAAGAAGGACCCTGTTGTCAAAGTAGCTGTGAACTATGTTCAGCAGATATTCTGGAACATGGAACGCTTTCAGTGCTTCCAACGTCCGCCCCCAGTCCGCCGAGTTGAAGGTGTTGCGGATGTCCAGCGTTACTACTAAGCAGTACTTCTTTGTGTCTCCTTTCCACCGGGTACCCTCGATGGCTTTCTCGGCAAGGCTTGCCATTTTTGTGATCGGGTCCAGGGTCGATCTCCCCTTCCTAAAGCCAAAATGATGCGGGGACAGTTCATCTGCGTGCTCTATTGCTGTTTCCAGCCTGGTAACAATTACCTTCTCGAAGACATTTCCTATAGTGTCCAATAGTCATATCGACCTGAAGGAGGAGGGATCCCCTGCTGGTTTTCCAAGCTTAGCGAGGAGCAAAAGTTTTGGCCGCTTCCAGCGCTCGTGGAAGGTACCTTCTGTCAGGCATTTGTTGAAGAGCGCTGCCATCTTTTCGGGGTGCAGGTTTAGTAGAAGCTTAATTGCTTTGCTAGGGACCATGTGTGGGCTTGGTGCCTTTTCACTGGCCAGCTCTCACTTCGACGACATCCTGCGCAGTGACAGGACAGCTGAAGCTTTTGCCGGGCGCCGGCGTCAAGGCTCGAAGAGTGGCGGGCTCTTTAGACTTGCCTTCTTAGGCGAAGGCAACTACCGCGTAAGATGGATATTTCCTCATTCCACCAGAAAATGGGTTGGTGGTGCTTTCGATACCTTTTGCGCTGCTGCATACTTGTATCGCAGGCTCTCTCCGTGACGGCTGCCAGCTTGTTCGCTGCATTGTTCGCGCAATCTACCCCGGCTAGGTTGAGGTCATCTAGCGCTGCAGCAAAGGCTGGGACACTAAGGGTATTCCGGCGGTATGCCTTCCTTGCTAAGTGCTAATGTCGAGCGCGGCAAAGGTCTCCTCTGGCGTTTGTCGGTGGTCGAGGGTTAGGCTTGGTGCCAGGTAGAAGCTGTATACACAGACCGCGTCTATCAAACCACGTACGAAGCCTTTTGCAGCCCAGACTTGGCTGAGTCGAGTTGTTCCAGGCCGCACAACCATATAGCAGTTTTACCTGTGTGATCTACGATCCACTCCCTGCTGGTTCCTGTCCTGTAAAGCTCGCTTAGAATCGCCACCTCTGCTCCTCCGTCGCGCACGGTCTGCGTCAGCAAGTCCTACGCCGTCCTGCAGTGATGGGTGAGTGATGAGCTGATCACGGCAATCTGGGACTCCGAGTAACTGGGACGAATGGTCCGAACTTTAACCTTGCCCTCGTCGAAGTCGTATTGCTTTGCCAGAGCCGCGGCAATATCTGATTTCTTGGTCAAGGCGTCTAGGTCTCGGATTTCAAGGACCGCCACTTTTGAATCCGCCTACGAGGATCGGACATCTGCTTCTCCGCACCTGCACCTGCGAAATGCTTTCCTTCATGGATTTGGCGCTCGTGGTGCTTCCTTTGGCCACCTCCAGCAGCAGGTTTTCGTTGTTTGTACGGCGTACCTTACTGACGCAGCTCCCCAGGCCTGAGAGCTGGTCGTCGTCCCTTCTGGTGACCATGAACAGAATCTCATTGTACGTTTTACACTTCTGTGTAACGATGACAGCATCCGGGCGAGTGCGTGTCGACTTTTGCCTTGACCTCGTGACGGTTCTCCAGGCCGCTCTTTCCGGGCCCTCTCCGGGCACAACGCTGCTCGCCGACGGCGCCTCTAGCATTAGTTGCTGGGCGCGAGGCTGCTGCTGCGCTTGGGGGCCTCTTCTGGCTGGATTTCTGGATTTTTTCCCTTCTTCGCCTTCGCTGACGGTGCTTTGTCCTGACCAGCATTCGTGTTCCCGTTGGCTGATACGCACTTGGGCACCGCGGGATCGGTTTGGGTCCCGATAGCCTTGTTCCAGACTTTCTGGGTTTGATGCTCCTTGTCGGCTGTATTCTGCCCGTCCTTGATGCCTTGCAGGCATTTCCAGCAGACAGTTTCTCTCTCATGATCCTACTCCTTCTCCCCGCTAGTAGCGTTTAACCCCTCGGATATGATCGACTGGAGATCCTTCAGTTTCGCCAGTTTCGACTTAATGGCTACCGTTATGTGGCGAACCTGTTTGTCGTTTACATTGCTGAGGACTTAATCGAGGATCTTGCGTGTGATGTTGTTTAGGCAGTTTGGCTCCTGTGCTGCCCTGCCCCACTTCGGCGGCGTTTTCCGCTAAACGCTACTTGGACTCGTGTCGTCCCACAACTCCCACGTGTCGGAGTTTTGGTGTCCGTGTTCTCGTACCGCTGGGCTACCGACCCCGCTAGAAGGATCGGATATCTCAGGATCCTGCTGCTTTTCCTGAAGGCCGGGGGGCTTCCAGTCTCCTCGTCGCTGATTCCCTGGCTTGGTGCTTTACCTGCCATGGCAGCCACTTCAAGGGTTTTGGGAATATTTTTTAGGGCCCTGCGGGTGGGTTTCCACATGTGTGACTGCCACCTGGAGTGGTGATGTTTTGCGAAGACATTCCTTTTTTTTGTTGCATTATGGCTCATCCCAGGCTGCATTACCTGCTGCCAGGGCCACTGTGGCACAGAGGCATACCACGTAGCCGCCCAGTGTGAGACAGACGATGCGTGTGTTTTGACGGTTGGTACGGTTCGATTCGAGGTCTCCAACGGCAGTTGGTGTGCTCCATGGCCTTTAGCATCTAGATGCCCTCTGCCGTGGAAGAGTGCTGTCACTTGCCTAGTCCCGGACTCCCTACCAAGGAGTTCGTTCAGCCGCCCTCGAATGTGAGCTACACTCAAGCGCAGATCGACATGTGCAACCCGTAACGGGTAGCGTTTGTCAGTTAGCGACTGCTCATGCCGGCTGAGCATGGTGCAGCACAACGCGTAGGAAACTGTGGGAAGCTGGAGAGGAAGTGCAATTACAATATTTACCCGCCATCCAAAAGCACTAAAGAGAGTGCTTCTTGGTCCCGCTGGATTCCCGAGGAATCTTGATGACCATGCCTACACGACTTCATGGAGGGGTTGCCTTCATGCGCGGAGACAGGTGAGTCCCAGGGCGGCCCGCTGGAGGCCTCCCGCTGCCTCGGCACTGCTTGTAGGCGCTGCAGGCAGACTTCCGGCGGAGCACCGCTTATCGCACCTTCACTCACTTCACTTCCGCCAGCCAAGGGAGGGTCTTTTTTAGTGTCCGTTGTAATTGGGCCGGGTGATTTGAAGGGCCCTAAGGGTTTGCTTTAACATTTCCTTCTTGGCCCCCAGCTGAATCGAATGCTTGTAGGCAAGTAATTAAACGTTCTCAGAGCGCTTAGTAATGACTCATTGCGAGCATAGTATGTCAATGGTACGAAGATTCCTGGCAGGAGCATTGAAATTAATGCATCCCGACAGGCAAGGACAATAAATATTACCTACCAGCAGATCATTAACGAAAAGAAGGCCTATAATTGCACGGCGATCCTTCAAGGAACAAGTGTGAAGCAGGGAACACTGGTTAGCATAGGGCGGAGCCTGTTTGCAATTCAAACTTAAAAAACTTTTTTTGCAACCTCTCAATCCTATTCACTTCACTATACACCTTCTTAAGAATTCCAAATTAAGAAAGAATGTTCGACCCTGAAACGGACAAACGCAGAGTATACAGACAATCTGGAATACGGATCATTGAATAAGACAGTAATTTAAAATTCAGATGTTCGTTGAACAGAAATTTGTCATCAAATAATACCTCCAGATCAATTATTTCATTCAAAACAGGGAGAGGGTGGTTATTGATGTGATAAGTGGATGGGATGGTTACAGGACGTTTCGCATAACAAACGATCTGGCATTTGTGAAGGTTCAAGGGCAAATTATTCTTGGAACACCACCTTCCAATACTGTCTAGGTCCGATTGAAGCGATACCTAATCATTTACGGTACTGACAGTCCTATAAATCTTCAGATCATCCGCATAAAGAAGGAAGTTAGAATGATTGATAGAGGCACAAATGTCATTTATAAAAATAATAAAAAGTAAAGGGCCAAGAGAGCTACCGTGAGGATGTCCTGATGTCACTTTATAGGCATAGGATAATGCACACCCTACCTAACATGATAGCGTCGGTTATCCAAATACGATGATTTAAGGCAGAGTGACACACCTTGTCAAAGGTGAGTGAATGTGAGTGATCCTCAAATGCATGTACACAGTGACTTGTAAAAATAGCCAAGTTGGTCGTCGTAGATCGAACACCCAGTCGGAAGTGGAATGCATCCAGAAGGCATGATGGATAGCATCCGATACGCTGCTGCATGCATGCCCGATCGATGACCATAACTCAGTCCCTTTTTACAGCAAGGCGGGAAACGCGGGAAGCTATCCGATGGAGCGCTCCTTGAGCGCTGCCTTTTCACGCATTGGGCATGGGTGGTTGTTGTAATTTCAACTTCGGAAACGTTCGGGATTGGTTTCCATTTCTCCTTTGGATGCTTCTGGATGCGACTCCCACGAATGAAACAAATTAGTTCTAGTCGATTTAAAAACTAGTTTTTTTTTTAATTTCATTATTCATTCTTTAGTTTTCCTCAATCTTTTCAAACAAATTAAAAATAAATTATATTAAATTAAATTATACTAAATTAAACCTACTTCTTCCCCATCATCCTCAAAATCGTTGTCCTTGTCCGGACCTTTGTCTTTATTGGTCGTCGCCTTTTCCCGGTTACCATCTTTATACACCCGGTTTTTTGCCAAGTCTTCGTGTCTATAGCCTTCCCTCTTTTGAGATTCTGCAAAATATAGAGTTTTAAAATTTTGTTTGACGAAATTGCAAAATTAACATCAACAATCTTAAACACTTACCGTACATAACTTGGTTGAATGCTGCAAATGCTTACAGCTCCCGTAGTTCATCTGGTATATCAGTTCTGGGAAAGGAAAAATAAATAGACTTTTAGTTAGTTATGGTTATTTTACCTCGTTAAGAGGTATTATTTATTATTTCAACTTATCACCGCACTATATTTACTTGGCAGAAAAGCACAAAAGGTTTGTTTTTAATAAACTATAAACAATAAAACGATTAAAAATGGTTTAATTGAAAAATCAACTAAACTTAGCTGGTCAAATTCCAAAAAGCAACTGACAAGAAATGCATAAGAAACGAAAAAACGGCGAACGTTCTTGCAATGTCTCTTTTGTTCTTTTCATTTGTTTTTTTAAAGAGCACCGTTTAAAATATTATCATTTCATATTTTCCATTCCAATGGATGCATTACGATGGAAGCTGTAATTGCACCGATTGAAAAAAAAGAAACGAACGATCGGCAAGCGTTCGGGTTTCGGCAAGGGTTCGACTGCGACGTACGAGAAGCTACGATTGCACGGACCTCTCCCTTTTTGCCTTCTAAAAGAAGCTATAGGGGAGTTATGACTTGGGTTGCATCTAGCATGCATTGTATCGGACAATGTTTACTGTGGACAAAGATGCGATCCGGATGCATTTCGAATGCCGACCACTCCAAAACTTCCGACTGGTCAGGCATGAAGCCATGTTGGTTAGGTTCTATATAACCCTTATTAAGAAAGATAATTTTTTGATAATTATTTTTCGAACAATTTAGAAATGTTGCCGTTTTTAACAATCGGCCTATAGTTCGAAATATGGAATTACTTCCTCCTTTATGGACCAGCATAACTCTCGAAATTTTCCATCTTATTGGGAATCTACCCTGAGACAAGATCAGCAGGGGAAAGTAAAGACTGCCAATGCAATTCTTAAGGAAGAATGATGAAATTCCATCAAAGACTAGCCTTGGGAAATTATAAAAATAACTGATTGCTTCAGAAATGTCATCGTACGTTATGTCCAGGCTTCCAATATTGCACATTTCTGGAATTGAATTTAAAGTTTCCAGATTATACCAATCATTAGAATGTTCAATGTTTGAGGAAAAACACGCAGCAAACAAATTTACGATATCGGCCTCAGAGGAAGCAGGAACATCAACATACGACATAGTTGAAGGTATAGACGAATGAGATTTCTTAGAGTTAACAAAGGGCCAAAACGCCTTAGGGTTGTCCTTCAAGCTATGCTCAACTTCACAAAGTATTGATTATATAGAAATTTATTGAGAAACTCAAACTCACGTTTATGCTGTCTGTATCCTTCACCATTTGCTGGGTTATGTGTTTTAGAAAATTTTGTATAATATTTTTTTCTAGGGTTCTTGTATTTTTGCAGTCCTTTTGTATACCAAGGAAGCCAGTACCCTGAAACGGACAATGCTGTCACAAGTGTTTCTAATAGCTGAAAAAAAGGTTTTATAATTGGTTTCAATGCAAGGGTTCGATAGCAAGGCACACCAATTCAAGGATAGCAGGCAATCCCTTAGGGAACTCAAACTAGAGGGATCAAATATGTATCTAGGATTAAAATCAATAAATGGCAGAAAGGTATAAAATTCAATGTTAGAGCACAAGGGTTTGTGATGCACAACACAATTTGAAATAGTAAATTCAAAAGATAAGTTAGAATAAACAAAAGAATTTATAAAGATTAAATCAAGAAGCTTATGCAAATCATTGAAAATATTATTAATTTGGATGAGGCCCATACTAAAACAGTCCAGAAAACAAAACTGAGCTTAAAATCTCCTGCCACACATAAGTCGTCAGAGTCCTCCAAGCTGGCATGGATGTTAGATATGTTGTCTAGGTGAGCCTGGTAAAGTCCAGAATAAAGGAAGCCACAATGGCTATCTTCCCGGATGAGCCAGACACCGAAATCGCCAACTGGTCCAGAAACGGGTCATAATTAAGGAGCCGAATTGCCATACAACAGAATTTACGGCTAACATGCGGACACCACCTCCTCTCTCGCACTGCATTCTGCCGAAGTCTCAATCTTATTTTCGTATTTAAATAAGAAGTTCCACTATTTGTTGTTTTATTATAATAAGTTGATAGTTTTATTTAGATGAAATTAGTGATAAGTAGATCGGATAATAGTTTTAGGTATTTTAATGAATTAAACTTGTATAAAACTGCGTTTTTTAATAATATGATCGCGTCGTTCTTAAGCTTCGTCGCTCGCACGTCTTTTTCATTCGCTTCTCGATCTCGTTATGACTCTCGTTAAATACCTCCTTAAGTACTTTTTATGACAGCTGATTAGAGATGAGTTGGTCTGAACGGAGCTGCCAGACCCATTCCCACAACTCGGCCATCCTTCGTCGTCCTCGGTAGATATTTGCATCCAAGGTTTTATATAATCAGCGCAAGAGGTAGTGTATCTTGGTCCGTCAGACGATAGAGATTTCTTTACAACATCGTAAGTGTCCTTAGGCTTGACTTTCGTAACTCGATAGGGACCCAAATACTTAGGTTTTAACTTGAGTCCACCACCAAGCTGAGTACGTTTGATAGCGACAACATCGTCAACTTTGTATGTTGCTGCTGGTCTACGTCTGAGGTTATACGAGTGTTTGTTCTCGTTTTGCATCGTAAGGATCTGTTGCTTTGCAGCTTTACGAATCTCGTCTCGATTATCCTGGAACATTTGGATGTCAGTTTTAGTGCGCATCTTGATGCCTACAAGTAACTCGAATGGAGTTGTATGTGTACTCCTGCAGTACGTTGAGTTTATTGCCTGCTGTACCTGGTTTACATGCTTGTACCACTTGCTGGGGTCATAAATGGACAGTTTGCACAACACAAAAACAATTGTGGCGTTGAGACGTTCGACTTGCTTGTTTGCTCTTGGAACTCCTGTCGTAACTGCATGCATTTCAATACCCTCGTTCTCACAATACTTTTTGTACTCGTCAGAGGTGAACGCTGTGCCTCGATCGGATATTATTTGAACATGATTGCCAAATATTACGCTCTGAGCCTCCAGTCTGGTAATGACGTCCTTGGCAGATGTGGATTTCGTGGGATACAGCCAACAAAACTTGGTGAATCCGTCAATGACTGCAAGAATGTGTTTGTACGCCTTGTGAGTTGTTTCGAGAGACCCCAAAAAGTCGATGTGGAAGGTTTGAAGTGGCTCCGCTTCCTTCGGCAATGGGTGTAACTCTCCTTCTTTTTTCCCTAGTTTGCGGTTTGAAACAATTCATGGAATGCAGCATTTGATTTGTCTCTGAATCTTATCTTCGAGTTTTGAAATGTAATATTCCTTTCCGATGATCTCTTTGGTCTTCTTCACAGAAAAATGTCCTTTTTCATGAGCCTGCCGAATGATTTCGCGTTGAAGGATTGGTGGTACAACTATCAGTTCATTGTCGTTCACCAATTTGTAAAGCAGACCAGATCTCATGAAGAAATTGTTGTGGCTAGATTTTTCAGCAAGGATGTCAATAATAGCTTTTAGTTCTTTGTCTTGCGATTGGACACACTTCAATTTGCTGTGTAAGCATTTGTCAGAGATAATCATAACAGGGTAACGGCTTAAAGCGTCTGCATGACGTATGAGAGTACCCGATCTGTGTTCAACTTCAAAGTCAAACTCTTGAAGTGCGAGGATCCAACGTTCGACTCGAGTACAGACCTTTTTTTTCATCGTCCTGCTACTGCCAGGATCTTTAACTCGTAGCTGGAAAACTTTCTTTCTTGATTGTTTCTTACTCATGTAGTTATCATAGTTATCATTGGGCGACTTTTGGAGAAGAACTGCACCGAAACCATCAATCGATCCATCTGTATGTAGCTCTGTTTCGTGCTGCGGATGAAAAATCTTGAGAACTGGTTTCTGGGTAATCAGAGTCTTCAGCATGTTAAAAGCATCTATCTCTCTGTCAGAGAAACAAAACTTGGCGTTGTGCTTCATCAGGTCTGTCAAGGGCTTGGGAAGGGCTTCCGGAAATATCCACCCAGACCCAAGAAGCTTTGAAGTGGCGTCTGGTTAGTCGGCAAGGGAAACTTCATCACAGCCTTGGTTTTTTCATCTGACATAAAAATCTTTTTGTTTTCAATACTATGGCCTAGGAACTCGATTTTCTTTTTAAGGAAACAGCATTTCTTTAAGTTGATCACCAAACCGTAGTCCTCACAACGCTTAATGACTGTTTTAAGATTGGCTACTGCTTCGCCTTAAGGAATCGCTATAACAGATCGGGTCAAGTCTCGGAAAATGGCGTTATCGTGCCTTTGAAATACGCCTGGGGAATTCGTAAGACCAAAAGTGACCTTCAGAAACTGGTACAGACCATTGTGAGTTACAAAGGACGTTAACGTGGAAAAATCCGTTTTGAGGTGAGTATCTTGCAGACGGTCTAATTGGTTTTCAATCAAGGGCAGGAGAACCATATCTCTTACTATTACCTTGTTAATCTTAATTCACTTTTGGAGTCATGGCTTTCTCGGCTTCGTATTTTTATTCCGTCACGATTTATTAGTATTTCGACGTTGCTACAAAATTCTGCGCCTAACACAACTTGTACGTCCAAAAAATCCGACGAAACAACTAGAAAGTCTTCTTCAAACACTTGATTGTCAACTTCGAATTACTCTCTAAAAGAACCGAATATTTTCACCCTGTTGTTGTTTCCAAAACTGACAACAAAAATGTTCGCAGCACTCAGTTTAGGCTTATTTAATCTTACGTACGTTGTTTGTTGTATTTGCTGCCTTATAATGTTGTATTTGCTGCCTGTGTCAATAAGAGCCGTGTACTTGTTGTTTTTCATGAAAATTTCTTTACACATCAACAATTTATCATACGATACTTTGCGCGCATCTTTCGGAGTTTTAACAGTTTCGATTTTGCCTGTGGGGCAGTCTTTACATATAAGTCCGAAATTATTGCAGTGAAAGCACTTCCGACCGCTGCTTCGATGTGGGCACTGACTAGATGTATGGCCACTTGCACCACAGTTGTAGCAATGTACCTGAGACATCTAGATCTAGATCTAGAGAGACTCTAGAGAGTCGTTTGCCGACCCCATTCGTGCAAGTTCATCCGCCTTTTCGTTTCCTGGTATATCATTGTGCCCTGGCACCCATGTTATCTGTACATGGTTGTTTGTTGCTAGTATGTTAAGAGCCGACTTGCAATCGGCTACTAGTGTCGAAAACTTGCTTCTTTTAGCAGGCGACGGTGTAGGGAAAATGCAATTTCCTTTGGAGGACCATTTACGACTTACCCCAGATCAGAATCGATAGTGGAGTCGATATAGCCATTTCCGTCGGTCTTTTTCTACGCAAACTGCACCCATAAAAATGTCTTTCTAAATTTTAGAAATCTCACCTTCGAATCAAACAGCCTTTAAATGTAGAAAAAATATTTTTTGTTTTTAGAAAATTCGTCCTTATTTATTTTTAAAATTTTTTTCAAAGATTATTGCACAAAATAGAGCTTGGAAAGAGTGAAAAGTAAAACCATTTTTTTTATTGACTTCTTATTTCCTGGTCCGACAAGGATTTCCCTATAAATTAATGCTTTACGGACAAAAACAATATTAAGTATAATAAAAATATGTAGTTCCATACTTAAATTAACTTGTCCGCCTTATGGCATTTTACAGTACAGTTTTATGCTTATATTATTATGGCGATACCAGGATGCTAACTTATGCTTATTGATAATAATATTTCGGGTTCTTGTCGAGGTGCCAAATTTCAATTTTTCATTTAACTGGGTTTTTTGGTTTTTATAATTTTACCCAAAGGAATGAGATTTCGGGCATTTCTCCAGGATTTAAAATTAATGCCGTGTATACTATTGACAAATGCCGTGATGTGCCCTCGTTTAATATTAAATACGTATCCAGCTATATTATTAAATGCAATATTTAACTTGTTTGCGAGGCACTGTCACAATGACCGAAAATCTCTATTTCGTATCCCAATGTTGGTAGGAGGTAAGATTTTGATATCATAAGTCTTATGGACGTTGCTAAAAATTGTTGCGACAAATAAAGTTGCCTAAGTTGGCCATATGATATCCCCACTTACTAACATTTGACAATTCCACGCTACTTACATATATCTACACAGTCTAATATTCTTTCTATAGGACAGTTAACATACATCTGAACGTCGTCAGCATACAAGTGGACATTGCAGTTAGACAATACAGTTGGTAGATCGTTTACATACATTGGAAACAGATGTGGACCTAACACAGACCCTTGGGGCACGCCACTCTTTAGTAAAAATGTTTCTGAACATTCAATTTCAGTAAGAACAGCTTGCATTCTACCACTCAAGTATGATGATATGAGTTTAACAGCGGATCCAGAAGAGGTGAAAAATTTGAAAAGTTTTGTACATAGAATTTCATGGTTAGCCGTGTCAAATGCTTTGCTGAAGTCCAATAATGTTAAAAATGTTATCTGGTTACTGTCGAGTTTATGTCTGATGTTCTCAGTTATATTATTATTTCATGGTTAGCCGTGTCAAATGCTTTACTGAAGTCCAATAATGTTAAAAATGTTATCTGGTTACTGTCGAGTTTATGTCTGATGTTCTCAGTTATATCTATTATCGCAGTTGTACAGTTATTGCACATTAATGAATTTTGGCCTAGGAATAAATTAATCTGTTATTGTTGAAAGAACGCAAAGAAATGGAAAAATAGATATAGGGGTATATTCATCATTGGCCTTTGGGGACGGGAATAATTTTCAGGGCTGTGAACCACTCCGGAGCTGAATCACTCCGAACCGGAGTGGTTCACATTTTTTATAAAACGAACCGAACCGTGAGCCGGAGCCCCGTATTTTTTTTTTTATAATTGAGCCGGAACCGAACCGGAGCTATTATTTTTGAAATTCGGTTCGGTTCACGTGTTTGTGTTCGTCTTTTTTATTTAATATTGTTGGGAATTTTCTGATCGTATTAACAGAGTTTTTTTTACTAAGGGAAATAAAAATACACAAATATTTTGTCTATGCAATGCATACCTCTAATACAATTAATCTAATAATATATAACGTTCATCTTTCAAAATTTTGCAGTATGCGTACATTAAATTTACATGATTACATTCATGGTAGTATACTAATAATTTATTTATTGGTGTTTATAGTTAACAATGAAAGTGCTAACTTATATTAACATAACTATTTACTTAAATAAATATAACTTAAATCATAGTTTAACAAAGCAAGATTATTAGTACAGATTACTCGAAGACTCAAACATTCTATCGAGTTTTCCAATGATATTTCAGTATACAATAAATTATAATTCGGACAAAGAACCCTAAAGGGAGGTGAATTGGGCGAAAAGTTCGAGTGTCCCTGAGTCAAAATCTGCCAAGTGGGCATCCCCTGTTCCGAAGGTCCGATTTTCATCGAACTTTTTTACTTTTCCCGGCCCGGCCAAAGGTTTTTCGCAATTCGAACTTTTCGGTGGGCGCACAGCTATTTTCCATACAAAAATTTAAGAACGCGCGCATGCAAAGTAAAAACGCGAGCCGCAGCACTTGTGTTGAACAGTGAACTTTCATGCTTTGCGCGCGTTTTTAAATTTTTGTATGGAAAATAGCTGTGCGGCCACCGAAAAGTTCAAATTGCGAAAAACCTTTGGCCGGGCCACTCTTTTTTTTTTTTTTATCTGTTTCGTAATGAATCAATCTTCATTTTCAAATGGTTTTAAACTCTATAGCTGGTGAAAAACACTGAAAAAAATAAAAACTAAAAAAAAAATTTAATTTATTTTTAATAAAAATAAATTTTAATTTTTTTTTAAATTTTTTTAATGGAAAGCCATAATAATTCTTGAGCGATTAGTGAAAACATCATAAAGATATCTCTTACCGTTCCGAAGTTATGAATTAATGACTGAGTGCAACTTTTTCGAAAAAGTGTCAAAAATGCCATGTTTTGACCTCTATAACTCCGGTAAAACTCAAAATTTCGCAAAACCGTTCAAATGAAGTTCTTATATTTTCGTTGTGAACCGGAAAAGTAAAAAAGTTCGATGAAAATCGGACCTTCGGAACAGGGGTTGCCCACTTGGCCGATTTTGACTCCCCTTTGAGCAGCGATGTCAATGTAGTTTAGGAGACGCGGGGAGTTTACCTCACCCAAAAGCAGTTTATGAACAAAAATTACTCCACCGCACATTCTGCAATGTTTTAGAGATTGTAAATCAATTAATTTTAATCTCAATTCATAGGGTGGCAAGTGTCTATTCGGATCCCAGTTCAGCTGACGCAAAGCGAATAATAGAAACTGCTTTTGAACTGACTCAATTAATTTTTGTTGTTCATTATCATTAATAGAGTATTTCCAGCAATTCTATTTACGATTTTCTATGCGGAATATTAAAAAAAGACATATTTAACATGAATTGATTATGTGAATGTAACAAAAAAAATCGAGGAAAGTGTATATTTTTATTTTAATTTTTTTTTACTTAATTTTAAAAAAAATTGATTTATTTGAACCTTGGTTCGAACCTGAACCCTGCTCCGGCTCATCAACGTACCGGTTCGCAAACCGGAACCTTATCTGTCGATTAAGTTTGAACCCCGAACCGAACCCATGCAAAAATAATATGGGTTCACAGACCTGATAATTTTTGCCATTCTCCAGATATTAGGAAAACAGGCAGTAGAAAAAATGCAGTGTTTTGTTTTTTTAACTCTTTCCATTTCTGATTCATTGACATGACAGTTTGAAGTTTTTGTGAGTAGTAAGAACGCTTAGCATTAACGTTAATGTGTTTACTGTAGTTCCTATTGACTTAAATTCATTCTTTTTCAATATTACTAATGAATTTTGTATCTTTTCCATCTTCTGTAAGCAGTATCTCTTTGGCTCATCCTTAAAGCTGTGGTATTATTAAACCATGGATTACCCGTGGCCTTAATAATTTTTTGTTTAAGGGGCACAACGATTCTATGCTTTCTGTCAAAAAACCTAATTGGGCATTTCGCCAGTTGAAGAATGCATATAATTTATATCGAGGGCATCTAAATGCTGGCTAAGTAAATTGAGGTCTATTCTCCTAAAATCTCTATAATTAATCGTGTGGTCAAGAAAAATAGGGTAAAAATCATATGTCAGATTGATTAAGTTATGCTTTGAAAAAGCTGGCACTGAGACTTGGTCATATCAAATAGTCTTACTACGATCATTTACAAAGAAAACATTAAGAAGACTTTTAAGAATATTGGAGAAGTGTGTAGGTATAGTAAAGTTCAGAATCAATTTAAGTCTCTCTATTTATAAGTTTAGATGCCGCTCAATGAGCAAATTACTATTAAATTTCCCGGCTACTACAACGTTGTTATATTCAAAACATAATGAAGCCACTACTTCAACAAATTCAGAATATTCTACTGTTCGATTCGGTCGGTAAACATACCCGAGAAACATATTGGAAGCACTTCGACTCCCGTTGACTTCTAAGAATAGATACTCAACTACACTTCCTCTTGGCTGCTTACAAATTAGTTTTGCTTTCAGTTTTGTAATAATGTAGATAGCCACACCCCCGGCATGCCCCTCACGATCGAATCTATACATATCGTAACCATCACATGCTACCATTGCGTCATCAAGAAGAGGTCAAACCACATTTCAAAAACACACAAAACATCTGTGTTAGACTTAACAAACAAATACCTGAACTCTTCAATCTTTTTTCATAAACTTTACTCATTTATATGACAGATATGAAACCCATTATTTTGTTTGGCGAGAACCCTTAATATTGCACGACTATCCGATTGGGATGCAGCTATATCAGAAATACACGCAATTTAAGAACAATTATGTTGTACCAATAAAAGTAACTAACTATTGCGACTTCTCTTACACAAGTATAACTAACCCTAATACATTTCTCTTAGCTCGCCTTTTTTCTCAATAGATGAGATGGGAGAGCGAAACATTAATTTGCATACTATCAACGCACATTACCTCAGCTCCCACCTCTATTAAAATAAATATGTCTAAATATATCTAGCCAGTTTTTATAGGAAAAAACGCAAAGTTAGTGAATTTTTTAATGGCAAGGCCCTACTTTAAATTATGATGTTCATTCCAGCTTCCAAATTTTCGTAGTTTGTGGGCATGGCGCCCCGTTAAGACAAAATTGCACTGCGCAGGAATTCACAGAATCTTTATAGTGCATTCCAACTTGCAAGCTTTCAAACTCGGCTAGCTATCCTAATCAAGAATATATAGACTATAGGGTTGCAAACGCACCGAATTTGCCTTTTTCCTACCTCATTGCCTGCTAAAAGAAACAGGATTTTTAACACTGTCTTCGCCTTTTCCCGGTGGAAGTGCCCTTCCCAACACAAGCAAATAAAAACACACGCACACAATTATCGACACCGTTATATTGCTTCAAGATTAACATTGAGAGAAAGGAAACATGTTAAATTTAATAAAATAATGATTTTGATTACAAAAAATTTGTACTGTCTTTGACATTTATAAATTTTTTGCAAATCATTTGCCAATACATCACAAGTCTTACCGACACGCCAAAGCAATAGAATGAAACGCACGTTCCACAATAAACTATAATCAATTTCTATCAAAAACGCAGTGAAAAGCCTAAAAACAAGACAACTAAAATTTGTAGTGTGAATTGAGACGAACAAAAAAGTCCAATGGAAGTGGTGTTGGCTTGTCCGGTTGATAGGTGCGTGCCCTCAGCCATGCTTTGTTCTTTTACAAAAATAAATGTGGCCCGCGTGCCCTAGGGCTGAGCAGCCTTGATATAATAGTTATCAACAACCCTAAAAAAGCCTTATTTACGATAGTAATTTAATTTTAAGAAAATTTAATCTTTACCTTTTTGTTTCAGCTTAAACATGAATCCAACTCATAATGTTAATATGGATCTATCTTTGGCGCACGAGTCAGGAAATATGCAAACCCAATTTGCATCATTTCAAAACTTTGAACAATTTTCGGCATCAGGATTTACAAACTCACCTATTTATATCACAAAACCGTCTGGTTTGGGTGTTTCACCTCATTGTTCTGTTCTCGGTCCTCAACACAAGATTGAGACTACATCTTCAGACATTTCCATTCCAGGTATAGAAAACCATTCATTAGCTCCAACTGTTAGATACATACAAGGAGACCAATTCGAGGATACGCAGGAATATGGTGTAGCTGGTATACCCTGCGGCATAGACTCTGAGTACACAGATGAATCTGTAGTACCTTACTGCTATACTTCAGAAGCTAACTACACAGGAATTCAAAGCACAATTGCAAACATAAATCCCTTTTCTGGAAGGACTTATAATGATAACCCGAACGAATCCGAAGCAGCCGCAGATTCCAAATGTCGAACGTTTGAAAGTTCAACTGAATTTAAATTACCGCAATTTGCCGTGAATACTGCCCCTCAAAGAATGGGAGATAAGGATAATTATATTGGAGGATCAGATAACGATATTGGTTCAACAATGAGGTGGCGGGATCCAAATCTTTCGGAAGTAATAAGCTTTTTAAGCAATCCGAGCAGTGCTATAAAGGCAAATGCTGCGGCTTACTTACAACATTTGTGCTACATGGATGACCCAAATAAGCAACGAACGAGATCACTGGGCGGAATACCACCATTAGTTCGATTGCTGTCCTATGACTCTCCAGAAATACATAAGTAAGTAAAATATCTTTTTATAAATACTACACTTCTACGCCGAAAAATAGACGGATTTGTATGATTTCTTATACACTCACCCGCAAATCTCTGCGTACACTCCAAAAAAATGTCAAAATCGAACTTTTAATATTAATTGTTGGGCCATTTATCCATGTATTTTATTGATTCTTTTTTTAAACAAATTTATAGTTTATTGTCTTCATTGACGTAGTTTTTTACGAAATATTCAACAGGAGGTTATATTTTATTTTTAACTAGCAATACCGGCAGTGACGCTGTCCGCTACTATTAGCAAAGCATTTCATGCTTTAGATAGTCACCTGATTTTATTATATTTCGGGATTCTACTCGGATATTAATTAAAATTCTGAAATATGATAAGATCAGGTTATTACCACAGTAAACCCCACCTAATATTTTACGATAACTCCTAACCATAACTTACCTTTCATTTACACCGGCTTAACCCAACCTGTCTCTCACCACAGGCATACTTTTTTAACACCCTAATGTTGTTTTTACTATTTCCTCGCCTTAACCCTAGTGTAACCCATTCATACTCAGCACTAACGCCGAAAAACTATTATTTTAATCACCTTTCTCTACCAAAACCCCAGTTTTTTCTTTGCTTAGCCACTCTAGTATTACCTGAAAACAATATTTTCTTGCTTAATTATTTCAACTTAGGGCCGGTTTCTCGAGTGCCGGCTAAAATTTCTCGAACAGATAGAGTCCCTGCTAAGGTATCTTGGCTTTCTCGAGTCTCAATATGAAAGCTAACTTTGACAGGGACTCGGACTCCCTGCTAAGCGTTTTCGGCTCGATAAAATGACATGATTTTACAAAGCCAACTACGAAGAAGAAGCGGAATCACAGCTGACTTTGCCTTTGACAGGCAAACAGCTGATAGAATAATCGAAGCATGCCATTTTTTGCGGTTTACATCTCAATTCTGTGCCCTAACAGCACACTCTAATTGTTTCCCGTTCAGATAAATTAAAGGAATCGAGAAATCCTCGCAAAAGTCCAAAAAAACGTACTTTTCTCACGTTTACCCTTTCTGTACATTACTTTTACCGTCACCCTAATCTAGCTAATAACGCCTTAACCGCAACTTTAACCCCGCATTAACCTCACCTTATTCCCGCCTTAACTCATGCGTTCTGGTATTCTTATTCTTTCATTTCGGTCAGCTAATTAGTCAGCTAAAAATAAAAACAGACAGCGTGCTGCCAATTAACACCCAAATAACCTTAAAAACTTTAAACAAAATATAAAAAATAACCCACAAATACCTATGGATCTACGGTCAAGATAATTTAAGCGAAGAACGGACTTGATCGCAGGATCGGTAGGTTAAAAGAAATGTAATGCTCCCATGTCAGTTGGGGCTCACCAGCTCGATTAAAATATTGCCGGAAATAAAATAAAACTAAAACATGGCGCACCTAAAGCACAAACTCTTTTGGGTGTAAACTGTGGGAGTAATTTGATCTAAAAGGCAACATTTTGCGATTTTTAAGGTTTCCTGTGAGTCTTTTGGATACACATCTTTCAAACAATTTCCTTCGTGCGCCCATCCTGTATAACAATTCTTTCAATATTCGTGCAAAAGTATGTAACATGTAGAAGGTAGCGTTTCCGACCATATAAAGTATATATATTCTTGGTCAGGATCACTAGCCAAGTCGATCTAGCCATGTCCGTCTGTCCTCTCTATGAACGCTGAAATCTTGGAAACTATAAAAGCTAGAAGATTGGCACTTTGCATGCAGATTCAAGGGGTTAATACGTAGCGCAAGTTTTTCACGCCGATGTGCCACGCCCCCTCTAACACCCACAAACCCCGAAAAACTGAGGCGCGCACAGTTTTGTAGGTTGATGAACGGGAAAATGAATGTGTATTCCTTCTTCAATACCTATTGATTGACCAAAATGGGGCAACCCTCCCTCCCCCCTAACAACCACAAACCGCAAAAAATTGTGGCGCCCACAGTTTTGAAGCTAGATTAACGGGAAAAGGAATGTGTATTTGTTTCTTCAATACCTATTGATTGTCCAAAATAGGAGGCACTCGATTATAGCTTTCTCCCTTGTTTTTTGTGTATACAAGAAAAGTGAAATATTATCTATGAGGATATGAACATTTTTACTTTAACGGGGGTCCTGCTTCTCTATATGTGAGCCCTTTGTGATTAGGTTTATCACTTGAACTTTTAAAAAAAAAAAAAAATTTGTAGTTTCTTAGGGCATCTTCCGAGCGGCTGTTTCTCTCCCAAACTTCGAGAAGTGCAGCGTGTACTAACTCATAAGTTCCTGGACAAAAGTAATTTTTTAGAAGAAACGGTCAAAACTTTTTAGTTTTGTGATATTAAGGATACATATGGTAATACCTTTGCGTTTTTACCTTCTTGCAACTTAGTGCCATTAATAAGTTATACTCCACGGAACACAAAAAAACTTCTTAGATTTAAGCTAAAAAGATACACATATAAACCCATTCAAAGTTCACAATAAGCCTTAATAATCAAAACATGTAATCAAAGATACATTTATAAATACCTTCGCTAAAATTTTCCATTATCAGAAAAATTTAACCAATTTGTTGCCCATAAAAAAAAGCAGTGACAGTTTAAAAATATTTCTCACTAATTTACGCACACAATAAACTCAATCGAACAGCTGACTTTGTCCGTTTATTAACACTATAGTGTGGTTAGTGAAAATTCTTGGAGAACGATATTTGGCTAATTAGGGTATGTAAATTTCACAAATATATCTTTTATTTTTATACCCTTGCAAAGGGTAAAATGATTACAGTCAGAAGAAATGATTACAGTGAAGGAGACGTTTCCGACCCTATAAAGTATATATATCAGCGGTCAGCACACACATACGACGACACTGGGCAGCTCATCAATGTGTGTGTGCAGTGAGAGGCAGCGGATGGGCAGAGCAGTTCCCTGTGCTCATTTAATAGGACGCTGTCGACCGCTGATATAAGTTAAAAGATTGTACTTAAATTGATCATAAAAAAAAACAATCTTTTCTTTATTGAGTTGTTTTAAGAACTGACTTACTTAAGTTAAACAATTATTTATTACAACTACGCGTCGATCCATCGCTGCCGCCGTCTCTGCCGCTGCTGCTGCTTTTGTTGACGTTCCTTATTTTGATTGGTTATTACTTTTTGTTGTAAAGTTCATACGGTCTTAGCCACGTGCGCTGAGCTAAAAGTTGATCGTACCCAGCCAAGTGCATACAACAAGAACAATACTTAATGCTTTGGCCGGAAATGCAGAATGGCATATTCCCAAAGTTGATCGAACCCAGCCAAGTGCATACAACAAGAACAATACGTATGAATTCATTGGCCAATAATCGTCTTACTTTTGTATAATTTGGTGCTAACTCCTCCCTCCTTAAGCGCAACCTTCCTCGGTCGCCACGTAGTATAGTATAGGTCCGAAATGTGGGGGTTTTCTTGCGTTTCTTGCGCGGAAGCTGATGTACTCTCCGTAGATATACGTCTTCGTAGGAGTTCCGCGATTGATCCTATTATTAGTAGAAGTAGGATGATGGCGGATCCGTAGCTTACGGAAGATTCTATGGTTTTTTCTCTTCTTAGTTTTTCCAAAGCTTTTGTGTTGTTGATGTTGATTTCCTTGACCATTTGTAGTGAGAGAACTTTCTCTAATTTCGTTTTTTTCCTACTAGTTGGAGTAACGGAGGTTCTGGTTCGACCATGTTGATATTCCTTGATTTTTATGTAGTTTCACCAATACTTACTGTTGAATTACGATATTGTATTATGAAGGAGCCTTTCAGATGCAGAAGTTTTTCAACAAGCGAGACTGGCCCATTGAAGTCGTTAAATAGTATGGTGCCTGGCAGTATTTCTTCGAAGTCCGGTATGTGTTGATTGTTGATCATCTTACGTTCTGGTTCTCGAAGGTTCAGGAGAGCGTTTACGCAAGTATCATTGCTTAAATCTGACAAATTTTCTGAATTACAAATTATCTTATCATTATGGGATTCGCAAGGACTTTTAATTGCAAATAATTGTCTCTTACATTCTAACAAATTTTCGTTTTATATCATTGATTATTTGGGCTTTTTTTATTGCTTTGATTTTTAAAGTTCTACAATTATCTGTTTTAATGGTTGGGAGGCTGATAATATAGATAAGATCCTTGCCATTGTGGCTAATTTAACTTTAGCAAATTCCAGTAATTCTTCTATGTTGAAAAATAAGTCATTTTCTTTTTTAAATATATTTTCTACCACTGTGGTTTCTGTACTTGTGAATACAAAAGAATTTATTGTGTTAGATTTGGCCCATGTAATTGCGTATATAATGTTGTTAATTTCTTCTTTTATTAATTGAATTTTATATTTTAAGATATTTGCTTTCTGATTTACGATTTCTTCCGAGCACTGAGTAATTTTCAGTATTGCATTAGTAGCATTGGTGAGTTGGTTAATTTTTTGATTAATTAATCTGTTTATTATTATTTGTTTATTGTTGTTTTCTAATTGCTTATTTATCTTATTTTCTAAGATCTCGTAATCGTGTTGGTCTGGAGATCCCGCCAGCCATTTCCATGCTGTACCTTTTGCTTCTATTGCCCATTTTTGCGTTTAAACTATGCGTAAATCGGTTTGAATCTGTTTTAATTCGTAGAAAAGGTAGGGATGCAATAAATGGGATGAGGTGAGTGAATGAAATGATTCTTCTAACTTCGCCAGAGTTTCCTCATAGCTGGTTAAGTTAAAGATGTGGATGATTTAAATGTTCCGTCTTGCCTAGCCCCTAATCCGGTTTCGAGTGAGATGATTTGTGAGTTGGAATAGTCGAGGACTGTGGTTATCCCCAAACATGTTGGTAAAAATAACCTGAAAAATTATGTTATTTTATTATTCTTATGTATTATATTTCCAGTTTGTGTTTTAATAGTGGTCATTTTATTGTGATATTCGAGGTCGGCTATTTGTTTTTTCTGAATTTTTTGTTTAATTTCTTCTTGTTTTCCTTTTATGTTTTCTGCTGAACTTGAGATTGTGCTTCTAAAAAATATGTTTAAGGGGCTTTCTTTAGTTACAGAATAGATTGATTTATTATATTCCTGAACAGCTTTAAAGATTAAGTCCCCAAAGGTCATGCTCCCGTTGTCTTTTTTTGAGGCACCGCATGATTTAGGATAGAGTTAAATAAAACCTCCGTTACTTGTCGATGCATACGGAGCAGTCGTGTGCACAGATATTTTGAGTTCGTCTTCTAACATAAACTTGATTGCTGCTGAGCCGAATGAGCGTTCGTTGTCCCTTATTATCCATTGCGGCATACCGAAAGCAATTAACATTTCCCTTAGCGGGTTTTTAATATCTTCAGATGCTCTTGACTCTAAAATTTTTACCTGGACATATTTTGAAAATTTGACAATTCCTGTTAAGACTCTATGTTTTTCTGTAATATAAATGTCAATGTGAACTATTTCTCCTGGGTAATTAGGATTTTGATTCTTTACAAGTTTGACAGGCTTGAACTACTGCTTAAACTTTCTTTATTGTTTGTGGAAAAAAATTTTTTTTTAGGATTTTTTTTTTGCATTCCTATGGGCTTTTGTTCGAGATTCTAAAGTTACGTCGTCTATTTCGTTTTGAGTAAACCTTACTTTATTTGATTTGAAGTATGTGGGGTAGGTAGGTAGGTAGAAGTGGTGAGGTCCTCTCTGAGAACCTCCAAGTAGAGCTGAGCTCCGTTTTGATCCACACCCTCGAAAATTGTTGTCTCCGCGTTCTCTTCAGTACCAGCCTGCGTCATTTAGAAAACCTAGGATTGCAGTTATCCTCTGCTTTCCTATTTCTCCCAATGATTCTCCTTTCTTTCCAACAGGGACCTTTTGATTGTTTTGGGTGACTTCAATCTCCCCGATATTTCTTGGTCCCCTCCTACTAACTCACTTGTCGCTATACCTTTATCTGCCAATGATTTTGTTGATGGTCTTTTAGAATTATCGTTACAGCAAGTTAGCTTTATACGTAATTCATTAAATAGACATTTAGACCTTGTGTTTGTTTCTGATCCGTCTGAAGTCACGGTATCTAAAATTGACGCTCTTGTGGTACCAGAAGACCAATACCACCCTACATTTGAATTGACAATTTGCCTTCCCTACCTTGATACCCTCTCTCCTTTAGTTTCGTCAACTAAAATGAGATGTTTTCGTAAATGTGACAATAACAAACCTAACTTTATGATTTCCCAATATAATTTGACAGCTTTTTATAACTGTATGGACATCGAAAGTGCCACTGAACTATTCTATAGCGTTTTAAACACTATTTTTATACCCTTGCAGAGGGTATATTGATTTCAGTCAGAAGTTTGCAACGCAGTGAAGGAGACGTTTCCGACCCTATAAAGTATATATATTCTTGGTCAGCATGACTAGACGAGTCGATCTAGCCATGTCCGTATGTCCGTCCGTTTCTACGCAAACTAGTCCCTCAGTTTTGAAGCTATCGGACTGAAACTTTACCAAAAGTCGTCTTTCTATTGCAGGTAGTATATAAGTCGGATAACTATATCTTATAGCTCCCATAGGAATAATCGCAAAAATAATGGAAAAAAATTATATCTTCGGTGTTTTTCGACATATTACCTTCTAATCTTGGGAATATAATTTTTTTAACTGTCCCGAATTTCGAAAAAAATTGTAGAAAAATCGGACAACTATATCATATAGCTCCCATAGGAACGATCGGAAAACTAAGGGGAAATTAATAGAAACAAAATTATAGCTTTGTTAATTTTTATTGTATTCTCTTCTACTCTGGAATATAAATTTATTTTATTATTTAAGAATTTCGAATTAAATTTAACATAATCGGACCACTATATTATATAGCTGCCATAGGAATGATCAATCAATTATTGTCAAAATAATACGAAAATTGCTATAATTTGGTTTGTTGAAAATCTAAATTCAGAATTTTGTAATTTGTAATTAAAAAGGAATTAACTGCAAGGGTATATAGACTTCGGCTGGCCGAAGTTAGCTTCCTTTCTTGTTTAATGAATGCGTTCCTGATAGGCTTCCTCCAAAGCCGAACAGGCCCCCCTCGTTTACCAATGCGCTGCAAAGACTTAAAAATCTTAAAACAAACACTTATAAAAAGTATAAAAAATCTGGTAAGCCGAGCGATTTTTTTGAAATACGTAGTGACTCGTTCCGATTTTAATGTTCTTGACAATCATTGCTATTCTATGTATTTAAATCAATGTAAATTTGAATTTTCAAATGATCCGAAGCAGTTTTATAACTTCGTTAACGCTAAGCGTAAGTCATCGGCATTACCTTCAGTGGTTCGTTTAAACTCAATGGAAGCATCGACGGATTCTGAAATTGCTGATTTATTTGCTGACTTTTTCCAAACTACTTATAGTTCGTCTTCTTGGTCAAACTCTAACTACCCTAATCCCTTAAATAGGGCAAATTGTATTTTTTCCCCTGTAATTACCGAAAGTTCTCTCTTAAGAGACAACAACGCCAACTTATTCTCCCGGTCCTGATGGACTTCCTGGATGTGTTCTTAAATATTGTGCATCAACCATTTGCAAACCGATTCTTAAACTTTTTCATTTGTCTATTTCATCATCTGTTTTTCCAACTATCTGGAAAGAATCTTTCATTATTCCACTTTACAAAAGAGGTATTTCTAAATTGTCGGCAATTCCTAAAGCATTTGAGCGTACTATTACATCTCATTTGCAACATTTGTGTTCCTCGCTAATATCACCGTGTCAGCATGGTTTTGTTAAGCGAAGATCTACCACCACGAACCTTCTTGAATTAACATCTATTGTAATACAGGGATTTAAAGAAAAAATGCAGACTGACGTTATATATACAGATTTCAGCAAAGCCTTTGACTCTGTTAACCACTCTCTCCTTTTATTCAAATTAGATCAGCTTGGGTTTCCATGTAATCTATTAACTTGGATTTAAAGTTATTTGAATGAAAGGACTCAGATGGTTATATTTAAAAACGCTGTTTCCAAAATGGTCCATGTGACATCGGGAGTGCCCCAGGGTAGTCATTTGGACCCTTTGCTGTTTACCTTGTTATCGTAACACATTCTCGTGTACTAATGTATGCTGATGATGTTAAGCTTTGTTTGACATATAATAAGATTGAGTCTAGTTTTGGCTTACAATCAGACATTGACAATTTTCAGATATGGTTTGAGTAAAACCTCTTAAATTTGAACTGCCTGAAATGTAACGTAATGACCTTTTATAGAGGTACCCCTACGTTTATAAGTTATTCGCTTCAGAACTCCCCACTTGATCGTATATATTCTGTAAACGATTTAGGTGTTCTATTGGACCCGAAGCTTAAATTTTACTGCCACATAATGTCGACTGTCAACAAAGCTATGAGTGTTCTTGGATTTATAAAGCGTTTGTCAAAAGAATTTGATGACCCTTATATAACCAAATTATTATTTACCTCCCTTGTCCGTCCTATTTTGGAATATTGTTCTTCTGTTTGGAGTCCACAATATCAAGTGCACATCGACCGTATTGAGTCGGTACAAAAAAAGTTCTTCTTTTTGCGCTTCGTAGTTTGAACTGTGATCGAAACGTAAGGCTTTTTTCCTACCAGAGTAGATTACTATTGCTTAATTTACCTACACTTGAAAACCGTAGAATAATGCTATCTTTACTTCTTTTACTATCTTTATGCAAAATCTTATAAGAGGTGATATTGATTCTGTAGAACTGGTAAACCGTTTAACTTTTAATATTCCCGCTAGACTAACACGAAATTACTACCCTCTTAATTTGCCTCGATGTACATCAAATTTTACTCTGCATGAGCCCTTTCGCGTCCTATGTAATAATTACAACAATCTTTTTCAATTAATTTGTACTTCAACTTCTATCCCTGTATTAAAAACTAAAATTTTATTTCATTTGCTTCAATCTTAGTTGTATCCATTAGAATCTTTATTTGTCCCGTCTCTATTTTGTCTTATGTATTTTCCTCGCGAACTCACATATTTGCCCAATTTGAAAAAGGGTCCCGCGCGTAACAAGCACGTGCTTGGTATCCTTGGGCCACTTGTTTGTACTGCTCGTAGTGCATCAACGTCCATCATTAATCGGGGATTCCAGCTCATACGCCCCGAAGTATCTCGCCCTGATATGGTTTAGTGCTGGGCAATGGCACATCATGTGCTCAGGTGTCTCCTGTGTGTCTGTTTCTTTGCAGCTTCTGCAATTAGCGTTGTACGGAAGCCCCATCTTCATGGCTTGCTTGCCAATGACCCAATGGCCCAATGGCGTATGATGAGTGCTGTGATCCTTCTAATATCCCTTTTACTTTTGGTTATTAGCTCTCGAGTTATCTTGCTATTGATGGTTAGCCAGCAGAGTTTTGATCTCCTGAGACATCTAGATCTAGATCTAGAGAGACTAGTTGTATAGGAGTCGTCTGCCGACCCCATTCGTGCAAGTTCATCCGCCTTTTCGTTTCCTGGTATATCATTGTGCCCTGGCACCCACGTTATCTGTACATGGTTGTTTGTTGCTAGTATGTTAAGAGCCGACTTGCAATCGGCTACTAGTGTCGAGTTGGTTCTTGTTGCTGCGAGAGATTTGATAGCCGCTTGGCTATCAGAGTATATCCTTACCTTGGTATTCCTGAGGCATTGCTGTATAGGGTCAAGTCTGCTAGTTAAAATTGCGATAAGTTTTTCTTCTGTGTAAGTTTTTTGTTTAACTATGTCTGTGGTATGTTGGAGATGGTATTTCAAAACTATTTCAGTATTTCAGTCTCTGATTAGCATTCGTTGTAGTCAGACGTGTTTTCTTTTCGCTATGAATTCTTATTCGTGCTCCGAGTGCAATGCTGAAGTCTCAGCAGCGCAGCTTCGCGGTTTTGAGGCGGTCCGTTGCTCTTCGCTTTGTCGCCGTACTTTTCACACTGCATGTGTTGATCTCCCAGAGGATGCTATTAGATTATTAACAAATATGCCGAATCTACTCTGGCAGTGTGATGGCTGTGTTGTGAGTAATGATGCACACTCCAAAATCGATGAAGTGATGGAAGAACTTCGTGACTTGAAGAGTCTATACATGGACTTAAACTCAAAGTTTCTGAAGGCTTTTCCCATTTCTGACACTGACAATAACAATGTCAGTCGGCGAAAAAAAGTGGTGAAACCTTTGGCTCCAGCTTCTTCAAGTGATCGCCAAGCCAACCATGCAGACCTGGTTCCCCGCGCACCAGTTTCTATTGCCGCCAAGCCCTACGCAAAGAATCACAGGAACAAGAGACAAATAGTTGGTCAAGCTGCTAGTTGTGATCAACTCGACGTTGTGCCGATTAATAAATTTCTTCATATTGGTAGATTCAGAGCTCATGTAAAATCTGATGCGGTGAGTGGATATGTTGCAAATAAGCTTGTCGTGGATACCGCTACCATAATCTTCAAGCCTTTAGTCAAAAATGGTGTAGATGTCGCCACATTGGAATTCGTCAATTTTAAATTAAGAATACCAGAGCAGCACTTTCAGACTGTGTTTAGCAATGCATTCTGGCCGAATCCAATCAAAGTCAGTCGATTCGTCCATAGGGATAGGCCTATTGTTGATGGGAACGTCCTGGATTCGCACAATCATCATACATCGGACTCAAAAAACCCCCAATAATCGGCGCCCCTGGTGTCGATTTTATTACGGCAAATTGTCATGATCCGCTTCCTCATCTTCATGCTACTTATTCGCAAGGTCAACGCCCGCTGGTTTTGGTATCGCTAGTTGCTACCATTAATCCCTCATACGTTACTCCCAATGCACTCTCTTGGAGTACATTGCTAAAACAACAACATCATCATCTGGATTCTTCGTTTTCTGTTTTGTCTGACGTTCATCAAAAGTTCTCAGGAGAGGCTTTTGCACCAGATTCCATCAAGACTTGCGCTCTAACAGCGCTATGCGGAGTTGTGCTCTCATCACCGCCAAAACAACAACAACATCAGCTGGAGTTGTCGTCCTCTGTTTTGCGTTACATTCGTCACACGCTCTCTGGAGAGGAGCACTCATCATTTTCCATCACACATCTCGCTCTAAGCGCACTCTCTGGAGTTGTGCGCTCATCACAGTCAAACAAACAAAAACGTCAGCTGGAGTTGTTGTTGTCTGTTTTGCGCGACGTTCGTCACCCACTCCCTGGTGAGGCGCTCTCATCACATTTCATCAATATTCACGCTCTAAGCGCGCTCTGCGGAGTTTTGCACTCATCACTGCCAAAGCAACAACAACATCAGCTGGAGTTTTCGTCCTCTGTTTTGCGCGACATTCGTCAAACGCTTTCTGGAGAGGAACTCTCATCATCTTTCACCACGCTTCTCGATCTAAGCGCGCTCTCCGGAGTTGTGCGCCCATCACAGTCAAACAATCAACAACATCAGCTGGAGTTGTTGTTATCTATCTTCCGCGAAGTTCGTCATTCGCTCCCCAGTGAGGCGCTCTTATCGCATTGCATCAATGTTCCCGCTCTAAGCGCGCTCTTCGGAGCTTTGCGGTGTTCACAATCGAATCAACAACAAGGTCAGCTGGAGTTCTCATCGGCTGTTTGGTGTGACTTTTCTGGATGGCTCCATCAACAACAACATTGCCCTTCTCTTCTTAACTTGGATAAATATGCTCCCTTAACAGCGCCATTGCCATCACTCTTAAGAACTAGTTACCCTTCGCTAAAAGCATCTAACAATATACAGGAATGCATGCAGACCGGTCTACTGGTGGAACCAGGAGATTGAAGAAGCCCGCCGAGAATGCATAAGTGCTAGAAGAGCCTACCACAGGTCGCGGGGAAACCAAAGCTTTCTGTTTCTCAGGGAGATATACACCCAAAAGAGGAAAGTCCTAAAAAAGGCTATACAGTCCAGCAAAAAGCGATGCTTCCACGAACTGTGTGACGAAGCGGAGAACGACCTATGGGGCAGAGCATATAAGGTGGTAATGAAGAAGACAAACGGGCTCAAAAACAGTGCTCCAACAGACTCTGCAACACTTGAGGGGATAGTCAGGCATTTATTTCCCGCCCAGGAAGAGCGGCAAGAGGATGCCATCCCATCGATCCTCCAACCTCAACCAGTGACACAGGAAGAGGTTGTCAAAATCGCCCAACGATTGTCAAACAATAAGGCGCCCGGTCCTGACGGCATACCAAACAGGGCACTCAAGATGGCGATCAGCCTCCACCCAGTAACATTCGCTAGGATGTACACAAAATGCCTGTCACAATCCCGTTTCCCAACAAGGTGGAAGCAGCAAAACCTGGTGCTCATACCGAAACCGGGGAAGGCTAGAGACGACCCGTCTGCATACAGACCAATCTGTCTCTTGGACACTGCGGGGAAAGTGCTTGAAAGCATCATATGTCAAAGATTAGGCGAGGCAATAGAGGCCGCCGGTGGACTGTCCGATAGCCAGTATGGCTTTAGGAAAGCTCGCTCAACCCTGGATGCCCTGGAAACGGTAGACAAAATAGCCCGGAGTGCTATAGCGGGTACACGTTGGCTTGGAGGAACCAAAGAGTACTGTCTGGTGGCTACACTGGACATAAAAAACGCATTCAACTCCGCATCGTGGAGCAGGATAATCTCGGCCCTCGAGAGACTAGATATCCCACCATATCTAAGGGCGATTGTTAGCGACTACCTCGATAACAGATGGCTACACTATGACACAGACGACGGCCCACAAATCTACAGGGTCACGGGCGGAGTTCCGCAAGGGTCTGTTCTAGGCCCTCTACTATGGAACACCATGTATGATGGCATCCTACGGCTGGACTTCCAGCCAGGAGTAAACATCGTAGGTTTCGCCGATGACGTCGCGGTAGTAGTAGTACAAAAAAACAAAGAGGACGTGGAGAGCACAGCAAACGGGGCCATCCGTATGATTGGGGACTGGCTTAGATTGGCTGGCCTTGAACTGGCGGAACACAAAACCGAAGCAGTGCTTATAAGCAGCAGAACAGCAGTGGAAACGGTAGAAATCACAGTTGGTGAGTCGACTATAACCTCAAAAAGAGCCATCAGATACCTGGGTGTCATGCTAGACACACGGCTAACCTACAAAGAGCACCTACAGGAAACACATAAAAAGGCCCGTGGCGTCACTGCGGCATTATCACGCATGATGCTAAACCACAGAGACCCGAAATCATCGAGTCGGAGACTGCTCTTCAATGTAGCAAAGTCTACCATCCTCTACGCAGCACCAATCTGGGCCCAAGAATGTAAAGAAAGCTACCTGAGTGGTATAAACCGAGACTACAGGCTGGGGGCACTACGAGTAAGTTCAGCCTTCCGAACGGTCTCCACAGAGGCCATACTGGTGATCAGTGGCATAATTCCCGTGGAGCTCGCAGCGATTGAAGCCAAGGAGAACTTCGAAGCGAGAAAGGCAGCAAACTCACTACCGGACCGCAGCCTGGCGAAACTTAGAGCCAGAACCAAAGCCCTCGAAAGCTGGCAACAGAGGTGGAACGCGGCAACAACTGGCCGCTGGACGCACCGTCTCATCCCAAGCATTGCGGAGTGGTTCAACCGTAAACATGGGGAGCTGACCTTCGAGCTAACACAAGTGCTTAGCGGACACGGCTGCTTCAAGGAGTACCTCTGCCGTTTCGGCAAAGAAGCAAGCCCCTTGTGTGACGTTTGTAGAGTTCCGGAGAGTGCTGACCATGTGCTGACATCTTGCGTCAGGTTTGGAGAAGCACGAGGGAAAGCGGAAGAGGTCCTGGAATCCCGGATCACGGCCGAAAACTTGGTACCAGGCATGCTAGAAAGCCAGGCCAAATGGACAGCGGTTTGCCTACTGGCGACGGAAATTACGCGTGAGCTGAGGCGTCTAGAACGCATACGCAACGGACAGTCCTAAAACCTGGTCGTCAAAAAAGAGCAGCTGGTCTTGCGAAGCAATGCTTCATGGCAGTACCGCAAGCCCAGCAATTCCCCCCACCCCCCTGTATATGTATATGTAAAAGTATCTTGTACTAAATTACCGTTGAATAAAAAAAAAAAAGGAATGCATGCATGATAAAATACATATCAAAACTACTACACTACTAAAGGTGATCTGCGGGCCTACAACATTGGGATCGCAAGATCATATACTTCCTACGGCATTGGACTATAATGCATTAAATACGAATCCAGTGGTTGTTGATCATGCTACTGTGAGTACAGCCCCGCTAAAAGTTTATTTTCAAAACATCTCTGGAATGCGGACAAAGGCGGAGCAAGTATACCTTGCCACATTTTTTCATTTATGAACACCATCTGTCTGCTATTAAATCCGTTATATCCCTTCTTTCCAACAGAGACCTTTTGATTGTTTTGGGTGACTTTAATCTCCCTAATATCTCTTGGTCTCTTCCTACTGACTCACCTGCCGCTACACCTTTATCAGCCCATGATTTTGTGGATGGCCTTCTTGAATTATCGTTACAGCAAGTAAGCTTTATACGAAATTCAATAAACAGACAATTGGACCTTGTATTTGTTTCAGATCCGCATGAAGTAACGGTATCTAGAATTGACGCACTTGTTGTACCTGAAGACCGATATCATCCTACATTGGAATTGACAATTGGCCTCCCCTGTACTGATACCCTTTCTCCTTTAGTTTCTCAAACTAAAGTGAGATGTTTTCGTAAATGTGACTATAATAAATTAAATTATATGATTTCGCAATATGATTGGACTGATTTGTACAATTGCATGGATATCGAAAGTGCAATTGAACATTTCTATAGCGTTTTAAACACTTTTTTTTGACGAATGCGTTCCTGACAGGCTTCCTTCGAAGCAAAATAGGCCTCCTTGGTTTAACAATGCGCTTCAAAGACTTAAAAATCTTAAATCCAACACTTATAATAAATATAAAAAATCGGGTAAGCCATCTGATTTTTCGAAATATGTGGTGGCTCGTTCAGATTTCAATGTTCTCAACAGTCACTGCTATTCTATGTATTTAAATCGATGTAAATTCGAATTTTCAAATGATCCGAAACAGTTTTATAACTTTGTTAATGCTAAGCGTTAGTCTTCTGCATTGCCTTCTTCGGTGCGTTTAAACTCAAAAGAGGCATCGACGGATTCTGACATTGCGGATTTATTTGCCGAGTTTTTCCAAACTACTTATAGTTCGGCTGCTTGGTCAAATTCTATCTACCCTAACCCCTTAAACAGAGCTAATTGTATTTTTTCCCCCGTAATTACCGAAATTTCTCTCTTAAGAGACTTAGAAACAACAACTCCAACTTATTCTCCCGGTCCTGATGGACTCCCTGGGTGTGTGCTTAAGTTTTGTGCTTCAACCATTTGTAAACCGATTCTTAAACTTTTTCACTTGTCTATTTCATCATCAATTTTTCCAACTATCTGGAAGGACTCTTTCATTATTCCACTCCACAAAAAGGGTGCGAAGGCGGATGCCCAGAATTATAGAGGTATTTCTAAATTGTCGGCAATTCCGAAAGCATTTGAACGAATTATTACTTCTCACTTGCAACACTTATGTTCCTCGCTAATATCACCGTGTCAGCATGGTTTTGTTAAGAGAAGATCGACCACTACTAACCTCCTTGAATTGTCATCTCTTGTAATAAATGGATTTAAGAAAAAAATGCAGACTGATGTTATATATACAGATTTCAGCAAAGCTTTTGACTCTGTTAACCACTCTCTCCTTTTATTCAAATTAGATCAGCTTGGGTTTCCATGTAATCTATTAACTTGGATTTCAAGTTATTTGAATGGAAGGACTCAGAGAGTTATATTTAAGAACGCTGTCTCCAAAATGATCAACGTGACATCGGGAGTGCCCCAGGGTAGTCATTTGGGCCCTTTGCTGTTTACCTTGTTTATTAACGATCTTCCGTCTATCGTAACACATTCTCGTGTACTAATGTATGCTGATGATGTTAAGCTTTGTTTGACATATAATAAGATTGAGTCTAGTTTTGGCTTACAATCAGACATTGATAATTTTCAGATATGGTGTGAGTATAACCTCTTAAATTTGAACTGCCTGAAATGTAACGTAATGACCTTTTATAGAGGTACCCCTACGTTTTTAAGTTATTCGCTTCAGAACTCCCCACTTGATCGTATATATTCAGTAAACGATTTAGGTGTTCTTTTGGACCCGAAGCTTAAATTTGACTGCCACATAATATCGACTGTCAACAAGGCTATGAGTGTTCTTGGATTTATAAAGCGTTGGTCAAAAGAATTTGATGACCCTTATATAACCAAATTGTTATTTACCTCCCTTGTCCGTCCTATTTTGGAATATTGTTCTTCTGTTTGGAGTCCTCAATATCAAGTGCACATCGACCGTATTGAGTCGGTACAAAAAAAATTTCTTCTTTTTGCGCTTCGTAGTTTGAACTGGGATCAAAACGTAAGGCTTCCTTCCTACCAGAGTAGATTACTATTGCTTAATTTACCTACACTTGAAAACCGTAGAATAATGCTTGGTACTATTTTTATGCAAAATCTTATAAGAGGTGATATTGATTCTGTAGAACTGATAAACCGTTTAACTTTTAATATTCCCGTTAGACTAACACGAAACTATTACCCTCTTAATTTGCCCCGATGTACATCTAATTTTATTCTGCATGAGCCCTTTCGCGTTCTCTGTACTAATTATAACAATCTTTATCATTTAATTTGTACTTCAACTTCTATCCCTGTATTAAAAACTAAAATTTTATCTCATTTGCTTCAATCATAGTTTGTAGCCATGTGTCCCGTATTTATTTGTTTCATGTATTTTCCTCGCGAACTCGCATTTTGCCCGAAATTATAAAGGGTCCCGCGCGTAACAAGCACGTGCTTGGTATCGTTGGGCCACTTGTTTGTACTGCTCGTAGTGCATCAACGTCCATCAATATATAATACATCACAATGCGAGTTTGATGTTATCTGGAAAACATTACCGACATCCACAATAATCTGCTGGACCATCAACATATATGTGTGATTGGCGACTTTAATTTGTCTTCTCTCGTTTGGTCCCAGGATCCGGACCATCATTCTTCACTGCCAAGCAACATACATCAACCACACGAGATTCTTTTCATCGATGATATTTTTAGTATGGGCTTAATACAAGTCAATAATATATACAATAACTTACAGAAAATTTTAGACCTAGTATTTCATAGCGCTGATATCAACTTTTCCTTAGTTCAATGTAATTCACCTATAAGCAATTGTGACATCCATCATAGGCCATTACTCCTAGGTATAAACTTTTATAGTTTTGCGCCTTCAGCTGAACACTCTTCTAGATTTATTTTCAATGAAACCAGCCTCTGTTCCATCAGAAATGAGATATCTGCCATTAACTGGGAATCAGTTTTATCGCATATCAGTTTGGAGTCGTGTTATGACACTTTCTTAGTAATTATTTTAAACATTATTAAGAACAATGCTCGAGAAAAGGTCCAAAGTTCATTTAAATTGCCTTGGTATACAAGAGGTTTAAAAACGCTTAAAAATCTGAGAAATAAATTCTATAAAAGGTTTTTGGTTACACACGATCCTTATGATTGGAATAGACACTTGCAGCACAAACGTGAGTTTGAATTTCTAAATAAATTTCTTTACAATCAATATATAGCGGATGTTGAGATCGGACTTAAAAGTAATCCCAACTCTTTTTGGCGATTTATAAACTCAAAGAAAAAAACTTCTTCAGTACCATCTGCCATGTTCCTAGGGAATTTATCTTCGCATTCAAATATAGAAACTGCAAATCTTTTTGCTTCTTATTTCAAAGATAATTTTGAGCCAACAAGTGCCTGGAATGATTCTCAAACCTTAAATGCGATTACTCCCCTATTGAATTTAGGTAGTTTAATCGTGCTAGAAGAGAATATTCATAAGGCCGTTGAAGACGTTGATGATTCTTACGCTCCGGACTGTGATGTGATTCCGGCTTACTTTCTGAAACATTGTATAGAGGTGCTATGCGTACCACTAAAAATTATTTTTGACAAATCACTTTCTAGTGGACACTTTGCGGAAAGATGGAAGGTCGCATCCGTGACTCCAATCTTAAAATCAGGGCCGAAAAATAACATTGCCAATTACAGGCCTATAGCAAAGATTAGTAATATCGCTAAACTCTTCGAGCGCATTGTTGCCCATAAACTATCATTTCTTACGAAAACATATATAAGCACTTCTCAGCATGGTTTTGTAGCAGGTCGGTCAACCACGACCAACCTTGCCGTTTTCAGCAACTATTGCGTTCATGCATTTAATAAGCGATCTCAGGTTGATGCTATATACACTGACTTTGCGAAAGCCTTTGACAAAGTTAGCCACAGTGCCCTACTGGCAAAATTAGCTCGCTTGGGTATACATTCGGCATTACTAAATTGGATAAAATCATATTTACACAATCGTCTTTACAGAGTGAATATTAATGGAAATTTCTCTGGGTATACATTCGGCATTACTAAATTGGATAAAATCATATTTACACAATCGTCTTTACAGAGTGAATATTAATGGAAATTTCTCTGATTCCTATTTGGCAACCTCGGGCCTCCCTCAGGGGAGTGCTATGGGACCTCTGGTTTTTATTATTTTCATTAATGATGTGAGGTTCTGTTTATCCTCAGAGTGTCTACTGTATGCAGATGATTTAAAAATTTTTAAGTCTATTAAAGTAGCGACAGACTCACAATCGGTTCAACAGGACTTAGATTCGTTGAGCTCTTGGTGTAGCCGAAATGCGCTTCCTCTGAACATAAACAAGTGCTTCTATGTTACTTACAGTAAATCTGTATATAATTTCGTCACATCCTATAATATTAATGGTCAACCTTTACAGCTGCGGCAGGAATCCTTGGATCTAGGTGTGATGTTTGACTCGAAATTTAAATTCTCAGCTCACTTCGATTACATCTTGCCCAGAGCCTATGCCATGTTTGGATTTGTGAAAAGGAACGCATCGCTATTCACTGATCCCTACACCAGACTTGCGCTTTACTTTGCATTTGTCCGATCTAAGCTAGAATATGCCGCTCTTATATGGAACCCCTTTACTAGCACAACAACAACAATTTCTGAAATTTGCTCTATTGCCGCTAGGATTGCTAGACCCTGTTCCTTCTTATCACCAGCAATGCAAGCTTGTTCGTCTACCATCCCTTGCGCATCGTAGAAATATCCTGGCCATTTGCTTTATTTTTGATTTGGTGAATGGTGATATCGACTGTCCTGAGCTACTCTCGAAAGTTGGTTTTAACGCTCCTTCTAGGCAACTTCGGAATTTTGATCCCTTTTTTCTTGAGCTGAGGCGGACTAATTATTCCCAAAATGAGCCTCTCTATAGGGCTTTATCTGAGTATAACGCACTTCCAGCTGATATGCAATCAGACTACTTCCCAAAGAAAAGCATTTTTAAACATAGGTTAGTTAATTATTTTGTAAATGTTAGTACGTAATATAATTTTTGGATTGTATAAGTAGCCAGTTAAGGTATATCCGTTGGCGAAATAAATAAATAAATAAATAAAACTATGGGAATCTGTATCCGCTGTCAGTAAATAACGGGTGTTTTTTTTAGAGGTATAGAACTTTAAGTTGCAATAAAACAACGATGGATTATTCGATTGACATGAATTTTTTTTTGTATTCGAAAGATAATCTTGTGGCATTACATTTTATATATGATTTCTGGCATATGACCGCCACGGGTGGCTCGGATGTAGTCCAATCTGGACGTCCAATTTTCGGTGACTTTTCCCAACATTTACGGCCGTATATCGGCAATAACACGGCGAATGTTGTCTTCCAAATGGTCAAGCGTTTGTGGCTTATCCGCATAGACCAATGACTTTACATAGCCCAACAGAAAGTAGTCTAGCGGTGTTAAATCACAAGATCTTGGAGGCCAATTTACAGGTTCAAAACGTGAAATTAGGCGGTCACCAAACGTGTCTTTCAATAAATCGATTGTGGCACGAGCTGTGTGACATGTTGCGCCGTCTTGTTGAAACCAGAGCTCCTGGACATTATGGCTGTTTAATTCAGGAATGAAAAAGTTAGTAATCATGGCTCTATACCGATCACCATTGACTGTAACGTTCTGGCCATCATCGTTTTTGAAGAAGTACGGACCAATGATTCCACCAGCCCATAAAGCGCAAACCAAACAGTCAGTTTTTCTGGATGTAACGGTGTTTCGACATACACTTGAGGATTAGCGTCACTCCAAATGCGCCAGTTTTGTTTGTTGACGTAGCCATTCAACCAGAAGTGCGCTTCATCGTAGTGCACGATACGTATTCCGCACTGAACCATTACTTTCGAAATAAAATTGCACTATATGCAAGCGTTGTTCAGGCGTGAGTCTATTCATGATGAATTGCCAAACCAAACTGAGAATAAATCACTTGACAGCTTAAACGGTCGCCATCTTGAACAGTGATGCCAACTTAAAGTTTTATACCTCTAAAAAAAGCTCCTCCGGGCTTGTACCTGATCTCGTGATTATATTCACCAACGAGGTCTCTTGTTGCAGTTGGAGTCGGATTATTAGATAGATTTTATCGATAGGTCAGAACGATAGGGCGATGGTTTCGGTGGCGCCCCCCTGTGGGGAATCTGGAGGACGATCTGGCCATTTGAGGTTCGCTCAGGGATTACTCTTCCGTGGCCTTGAATCTGTCCGATGACCCAGTTTTGGGAGAGGCAAGGGAATATGGCGATATCGCCATGATTATAGGCAGATTAGAATAGTCTTAAATAATAAACTTAAATAAGTGTTTGTGCAAAAAAACAGAAAGAAGTGAGTGTTAGCGTGTTAGGTTTAATAGTGTACTATATTAACAAATAATTGTCTGTAGGGCAACCGGGGTCCCAACACCAAGGGCCCCGGAAGATTTATTTTGGAAATTTATTTTGGAAGTTAAGTTTGGAAATTCTCCTATAAACCATACGCACCTTAAAGCGGATCCGAGAGCCTGATGTGGTGATGTCCCTGTAGCCTTTTGGACTCAGCTAGACGCACTCGAACCAGCCTACCCTATCGCAAAACCGATCAGACGTATTTATTTGCCTTGTCCAAATCTTAAATTGAAACTTATCCAAGAACCTACTACTAATACGATAACTCTCGCACCGTTTGCTCTGCTCATCTCCCTACTTCAGTCACCGGCTCTCATTTTCGAGTTAACGGTTCTTTGCTGATTTGGTCTTATCGCGCTCTTTCCTTCCTCGGCGCCCTCATAGCCACACAGCTGTTTGTTGGCACTCATCTAAAGCTTTCTATTTACATTTCTCTACATTCTACATTTTTTGTCTTACTTTAACTTGTAAACAATGTCTGATTGCTGTATTGTTGGTTGCCAATTTACTGGCAAAATCACTCCTCGGCAGCCGATTGTTAATTGCTGGTTGTGTGAGAACATTGCGCACGGTAAATGTGTTGACTTTGGGCATAGTGCGGCCCAAATTGCGGATCGTACTAGGTCTAATGCGTGCCCTACATGCCTACACATTAAAATTGATATTAGATCATTTATGAGGCAAATGGAGCTGGATTTCCAGGCTTTACATGCTGGATTTACGGACTTATTAAGTCGGTTTAATGTTTTCGACTCAAACTTTAAAGGTCGTATTCTTCTTAATCAATTATCATTAAATATAAATCGTAGTCCTACACTGCCTAATATCTCTCTACATGTTCCAGATCTCTCGAGCAACATCTCTCTTCCCAGCCCCACTGTAAGCTATATGTCGTGCGATGAGGAAGATCCCAATGGGTGCGAGTCATCAACGACTGATGTCAGGGTGCCATTCCTACCAGATTCTGCCAATCGGTTACCGGCTGTAGCCACTTCGGGGCCTCTGCCGCACCTCGTACTGCCTATAGATAAAACCCTTGCACCTTCTCCTGTCCCACTTTCTAGTATGATCCCTAGGAAGAACAGAAATAGCCCCGTTCTCTCTTCTCCGGTACCACTCACTCTCATGGTACCTAGGAAGTCTATTTTTGTGTCAAGATTGAATGCAGCACTCACAGTCAACGACATGATGCATCATATTGTCTCAAAACTCTCCCTTCCCAATCAAAAAGGTATTGACATCACTAAATTTAATTTTAAACAAATAAGAGATTATTCTTTATTTAAAATACTTGTTCCGGATGGACTGTTCTCCAAACTTCTTGACCCTAATTTTTGGCCTGCTGAAATAATTGTTCATGAATATATAAAAAACAAGAAAGAAAGCTAGCTTCGGCCAGCCGAAGTTTTTATACCCTTGCAGATCGTTCCTATTCTATTTGAAATTACAAAAATGTTAATTTTAGATTTGCAACAAACAAAATTATAGCAGTTTACGGAGTATTTTGACTTTAATTAATCGATCTTTCCTATGGCAGCTCTATATTATAGTCATCCAATTTATGTTAAATTTAATTCGAAATTCTAAAATAATAAAATAAACTTATATTCCAAAGTAGAAGAGAATACAAAAAAATTAACAAAGCTATAATTTTGTTCCTATTAATTTCCCTTTAGTTTTCCGTTCGTTCCTATGGGAGCTATATAATATAGTCATCCAATTTATGTTAAATTTAATTTGAAATTCTAAAATAATAAAATAAACTTATATTCCAAAGAAGAAAAGAATACAATAAAAATTAACAAAGCTATAATTTTGTTCCTATTAATTTCCCTTTAGTTTTCCGATCGTTCCTATGGGAGCTATATGATATAGTCATCCGATTTTTCTAAAATTTAATTCGAAATTCAGAACTGTTAAAAAAATGATATTTCCAAGAGCATAAGCTAATATGTCAAAAAACACATAAGTTATAATTTCCGACTTATATACTCCGACTTATATACTACCTGCCATAGAAAGACGACTTTTGGTAAAGTTTCAGCTCAATAGCTTAAAAACTGAGGGACTAGTTTGCGTAGAAACGGACGGACAGACGGACATGGCTAGATCGACTCGTCTAGTCATGCTGACCAAGAATATATATACTTTATAGGGTCGGAAACGTCTCCTTCACTGCGTTGCAAACTTCTGACTGAAATCATTATACCCTCTGCAAGGGTATAAAAATAGTTCGCTTTCCATGACTTCCTTGTCGGCGCCCAGCTCGGCTTCAAATTCAAAAAACTAAATTTCATAATCCACCATCAAAATGTACGGGGGCTTCTTATTAAACTCTCAACGTCTTATAAAAACAGCTCAATTTTTGAAGCCAATGTTATTGTATTCACTGAGACCTGGCTTAACCCATCTGTACACGATAGTGAGATTTTGTCTAATAACTTTTTTGTTTATCGGAATGATCGTCATACCCGTCGAGGTGGAGGCGTTCTTATTGGAGTCAAATCCGATTTAACTTCTGAGATTGTTGATATTTCTGTTTCATCATGTATCGAATTTATTTCCGTGAAATTATCTTTCCCAAAAAATAACATTTTTTTAACTTGCTCCTATATACCCCCTAGCTCCGAATTTAACGTGTATTTATTGCACCTGTCCGCCATACAGTCTATCTCCTTGTTGCTTGCTGAAACTGACCAACTCATTGTGCTCGGTGACTTTAATCTTCCCAATATTTCTTGGTTGGAGAGTAATGACTCAATTGCAATGATTACTAGAATGCAACATGACTTTGTTGATGGTCTTGTTGAACTATCCTTGCAGCAAGTAAACTGTATTCCCAATTATATTGGTCGTCTCCTTGACTTAATCTTCGTCTTTGACGGTATCAATGCTAAAGTTAGTCGAATTCCGCCACTATCTCTACCTGAAGATTGTTATCATCCTACCCTTCAGCTCTGTATTAATGGATATTTTAATGCTCCTAGGACTGCAATAAACGCACATCCTAGTTTGTGTTTTAAAAAGACTGACTATGCTAAACTAGTTGAATCTTTATCGACAATTAATTGGTCCTATCTTGTTGACCTTCCTGTTGATGATGCAGTTGGGTATTTTTATAAAGTCCTTTACCGTCTATTTGATGTACATGTCCCCCTTTCCTCCTTGAAGAATTCTTATAGCTCTCCATGGTTCACTCGTCAACTATCCTATCTAAAAAATAAAAAAAAACAGACTTTTTAAGCGGTTCAAAATTGCTGGCTTGCTGACAGACTGGGCCAAATATAGTTCTGCTAAGGCGGAATTTGTCCAGCACAATTCTGACTGTTATCAAAATTACCTGTCTCGTTGTAAGCGTGATTTCAAAAGTAACTTTAAACTTTTTTATTCTTTCGTCAATTCTAAACGGAAATCTAATTGCTTCCCTCATTCTCTTTTTCTAAATAATAATATAGCATCTGATGACAATGATATTTCCAACCTATTTGCTGATTTTTTTCAATCGACTTATACGGAATGTAATGGTGTTATTGATAATGATTATCCATACCCACTACCTCATCTGAACTCTATCTTCAAACCAGTGATTAATGTATCTGATGTTCTTCAGAGTCTTGATACTCTTAAACTCTCTTTTTCACCGGGTCCTGACAAAATACCAAGTTGTATACTGAGGAATTGTTCGTTCTATCTAGCTTTTCCCTTAACATTAATATTTAATCTGTCACTAAGTCAAGGAAAATTTCCATCCATATGGAAAGAATCGTTTATTGTTTCATTGTTTAAAAAAGGGAACAAGTCCGACATCTCAAATTATCGTGGTATTGCTACCCTCAGCGCAATTCCTAAACTTTTCGAAAAAATTATTACCTGTCAGTTGCAGCATCATTGCCGGTCTATTAATTCACCGTGTCAACATGGCTTCACTAGACGTCGATCTACTTTTACAAACCTACTAGAATTTACATCTTTAATTTCTAGAGGCTTCCTGACATATCATCAAACTGATGTGATTTATACCGATTTTTCTAAAGCTTTTGATTCTGTGAACCATAAACTTCTTATTTATAAATTGTCCCTTTTAGGGTTTCCTCCAAACTTACTTGACTGGATACTTTCCTACCTTTCTAATAGAACTCAAATGGTCTGTTTTAACAATAGAATTTCCAAAATAATTAATGTTACTTCTGGAGTGCCACAGGGTAGCCACCTGGGTCCTTTACTCTTTGGCTTAATGATTAATGATCTACCTAATGTTATAAAATCGTCTACCGTATTAATGTATGCAGATGATGTCAAGCTATGTTTGTCCATGTGCTTACCTAGCTCATATAATCACCTTCAATTAGATCTTGATTGTTTGTATACTTGGTGCATGATTAACATGCTAAATTTAAACTATTCTAAATGTAACTTTATGACCTTTTATCGCTTTAATCAATCTCTGTTTTCTTATTCTATTGGAAATAACGGCCTTGAACGAATTTTTTCAGTTCAGGATCTTGGAGTTTTATTTGATCATAAACTTAGTTTTAAAGACCATATATCTACTATATCTAATAAAGCCAGAAGTCTTCTTGCATTTATGAAACGTTGGTCAAAGGAGTTCGATGATCCTTACACAACAAAGCTTTTGTATGTTTCTCTTGTTCGTCCGTCTATGGAATATGGCTCTTGTATATGGTCTCCTCAAATTAGCTGTTACCAAAATATGTTAGAGTCTGTCCAAAAACAATTCCTTCTATTTGCTCTGAGGGGATTAAAATGGGACACAGGTAGTCGATTGCCCTCTTATCTTGCGAGGTTGCGCCTGCTCGACTTACCAACCCTCTACCATCGTAAAAAGTGTCATGGAGCTATGTTCTTACACAAACTTATTAATGGTAATGTCGACTCCCCTTTCCTTCTTAGTTCACTTAACTGGAATGTACCCTGTAGAACAGTTCGCCGTTTTCGTCCGTTGTCCCTGCCAATATGTAGATCTAATTATGCCCTGCATGATCCTTTTCGTGTTCTGTGTGACGACTATAATTCACTGTGCCACGTCTTACTGTTTGATACCCCTAATGCTACTAATTATAATAAACTTATGTATTTTCTGTCTTCAAATAATTTGTAAATTCTTTGTGAGCATGTATTTTAAACTGCCTATTGTTAGATCTTATTTTTTTTTCCATGTCCGCGATTCCGCTTACTTGCCTAAAACGGTTTATGGCTCCGCGCGTAACAAGCATTGCTTGGTGTCTTAAGGGCCACTTGTTTGTACTGACCATAGTGCATCAACGTCCAAGAATGATCAAAACCATAGTTGTCCTCAGTGTTGCCTATTAAAAGGGTCGCGAGCCTTGGTTTTCGGTGGGGGAGATTGCAGCGTGCAATTACATATTTGGCCTGTCCCTTCTTTTCCCCAGGAGCTCCTTTGGATCAGGTGACCCGACACACAGATAGTGTGTTTTATTTGCGCCTCGTTTTTAGTGTGAGCTCCACCAACAAATGACTGGTGGAGCATAGTATCGCGGCGCCTGTAGACTTTTCCCAGGGAAGCAAGTTCCTCTGCATTGACCGCCTAAGTTTTAAAACGGCGGCCAACTGTGTGCTGAAAGAAGGATAAATGAGTTAATGCAAGAACAACAATAATTATGTTAAACTTAAACACTTGTACTTACCGCAGATATTAAATGTAATTGAAGACCGAAATGTGTGAGTGAGTTGTCGCTGTGGGGGAGATGAAGCTGTCGTAGGCGCGAGGAGTGACTCTGGCTGACCAAGAATGGGTGATGCCTTTGCGGAATCCTCCGGGGCATCCTTGGTTGGGTGGGTGTGCTTGGCTAAGTCATCTAAAGCCACCAAAACATTCCTTTTTCCCGTCATCCATTGTTAAATTGCCTTTGCTTACATTTTGTTTGTTAGTAGTAGTAAACCGATAGTTTAGTGATGAGAGACCATGTAGTCATCGATGTTTATGTTGCGAGCTGTGGCATTAGGGGGACTGAGCTAGCGGCACTGCCAATGGGAAAAATAGCAGTTCGTAACACTCTCCATCGTTTTAACTTAGCGTTATTTTTATTTACGCTATTTGAGAAACTCAGGGGCTGGTGGTCCGTGTATATTACCACTTTCGAATACCCGTAAAGGTAATGTCTTAAACTTTGCAGAGCCCAAACGATAACGAGCATCTCTCTTTCGTTGGTTGCGTAGTTTTCTTCGGTTTTTGACAAGGTGCTTGAAATAAACATTATTGGCCTTTGGTTTTGTTCCAATACTGCGCCTATTGCGTAGCTTGAGGCATCGGTAGTCAGCTGGAATTCTTTTCCGAAATTTGGGTATGCAAGGGTTACGTCTCTGGAGACGAGGGTATTTTTAAGTTTCTCGAATGCTGTAATCGCATCCTTGCTCAGGTTGATAGCGGTTTTGCTTGACTTGGTCTTAGATGTGCGGCCTTCTTCGCCTCTTAGGAGAATGGTTACAGGTTTTGCTATTTTTGCATAGTCTTTTATAAACCGTCTGTAATAACCTGTCATGCCCAGAAAAGAACGGAGATCTTTTAATGTTTTCGGGACTGGAAATGTTGTAATCGCTTTTATTTTATTGTATACCCCAAGAAATCTACTTCGTTTTCGAAAAAAAGCATTTCTCTATTTGAACTCTCATGGTTGCGTGTTGCAGGGTTAAAAATACCTTTTCAAGATTTTGACCATGGTCTACCTCATTTTTGCTAAATACTATGATGTCGCAAATTTTCCCTATGTATTCCCTCAGTATGTCATCTAAAGCTCTTTGAAAAATAGATGGAGAATTTTTTTAGGCCGAACGGAAGTCTCGTAAATTCATATTTTCTGCCGTTTACAGTGCATGCTGTTTTTTCTATGTCCGTATCTTTCAATGGTATTTGATGAATGCCACTCTTCAGATCCAAAACCGAGAAATACTTGTCACAAAGTTGTGCAATAATTTCGCCAATTTTGGAGATCGGATACCGATCTGAGATAGTGACTTCATTAAGTTTCCTATAGTCGATTACTAATCTGTACTTTTTTCTTCGGTCTGACCGGACTTTTTTGGAACTACCCAGACTGGTGCATTATATGGTGATCGTGAGGGTCTTATAATGCCGTCATTTAGCATCTCATTTATTTGTTTTTCTACTTCTTATTTTAATGATATTGAGTATGGGTAGTGTTTGAAGAGTCTGACGAGGTTCTGATCTCGTCTACTACTTTTGTTGTGTATGCAAACTTCGTATCAGGATCTGCAAAGAGGGTCTTGTCATTTTGTACGATGGTATTTATAATAGATTTTGGAGATCCGGTCCAATTGTATTTACTGCTTGTGTTGCTAATTGGTGAATTTTAATTTTGTGTTTATTAACAAGAATTAAAGTTTCGTTCTTCACATCTGTAACTTCTCCTAGGCTTTCATTGTGTCATAGAAGGTTTTCAGTGTCTCTAGTAAAAAAATCTCATGTGTGTATCTGAAATGTTAGGGAACTTAAGTATTGCATGTTGTGTTATTTTAGTGGTGCCTCCAACTGAGCTAACGGAAACAATTTTCTCATTTTGTTTTGGTTTTGGTACTAGTTGACTTTGAATATAATTTTGATTTGAGCCTGTATCTATTAAAAATTGTAGTATTTTGCCGTTCCCCGTAATTATTTTAAAGGAAAGTAATGAGGAACGATTTATTCTAAAAAATAAATAATTTGGATATAACCCAACTTCCCAGGCTAACCAATTTAAATATTTTAAACAACGGATAGGGTTGTTAGCCTGGGGAGTTGGGTTTGCTTCCGACCACTGAACTTGATTTGGGTTGTGATAGAGGTTGGGATGGAAACTTTGTTTAGCGGCTACCGTCTTATATTGTTGTTAAGGCTTGGGTGGTAATATAGGTGCCCTTGCTAAATATGGAATGTTTGGCGTTTTTCTGTTTATAGTATTTTGATTCTCGAGTAAGCTACACATGTATGGCATGCCCCAAATCGTGTGGCTCTTTAATAGCTAGTAGTTGTGCCAAATTTCCGTTAAGACCTCTGACGAAAGTGTCCAAGGCCTTTTCCCTGTACATAGCTGTAGGAGATTGCTCAGTTTCCTGTGAGGCATATAATTTAAAATAATGGCGATCTGATTTAAAATCAATGACCGCTGTTGATACACTGCTTGGTAGTAATCGACTATACTATCACTACCTTGATTAAGAGCATAAAGTTGGTATTCCAAAGTCTTTAAGTCCCTCTTGACCGCAAAATGCGCTAATAGGCATTTTGATATAGCCGTCCAATCTAGGGGTGTGTTATATGATTCTAAAACTGCATCTGCTTGACCGATAATTTTGTTTCGTATTGCTAGCAAAATTCCGTAGTATTTGGGTGAGCCGATTCTGACTTCATAGATTTTCAACACCCTTTCTACGCTCTTCTTTCATGAAGAATATTCGCTTTTATTTCCTGAAAAATCCCTAAGTGTCTGTACGATGTCTGGTAATTTGTCTAAGTCACTAAGATTGTCCGATAACTCTCTTTTAATTGTTTGGTCTGTATATTTTGAAAAGTCCTTATTAGGATTAAGTATTTCTTTCACTAAGTTACTAAGATTTGCCTCTAAGACAGTTTTAATTTTTTCTTTAATATCCCTCTTAGTCATGATTCGTGGATTTGCGAGTCTGTCTGCTATATCTTGGTCGGGAATTTGGGGATATATGAGCACTAAAGAGTTGAGATTAGATTTCTAATTTTAATTACTCAGAATTCAGAAGTTTGCTACTTAAATAATTATGAAGTTAGTTTCTGATTGCAGTGTGGATGTTTTCAACTAGGGTGTGGATTTTCGTTAATTTCTATTCGTGTAAATTTTTTAGAATTTTTTTATGTTTCAATGGATTCTCTTAAAACCAGTGACCGTTAATCATTATAAGTCAAAAATTAAAAATCACAATTTAATGATTATTAGTAAGCGAAACAAAATATCGCTCAGAAACAATGATTATTTTGTGAGCGATATTATTTCGCTTAAAAATATCACTCAAAGTGCGATTGAAGCCGTCCTACGCGGAATTTTTCAAAGATTATACTTTGTAATTGTAGGTAAAACTACGGAGCACATATTCAGCTAAGAAAAAATAGATGTTTTCTTCGTAGAAACCATTAGAAAGGCAGATTTTATGTCATTTATATATTAGTAAAACGGCTTACCAACAAGTTATGAACTATTCCACCTAGATTCAAGTAGACTTGTGGAGTAGGTATTAGCATGTTGGTCTACCGTGCTGCATTCCCCATACAATTTAAAACCCATTTTTTTAAATGGTTTATACACAGATAATTACTTTTTTTCTTTACTGTATATGTGCTCCGTAGTTTTACCTACAATTACACATTTAAACGGCTTCAATTGCACTTTGAGTGATATTTTTAAGCGAAATAATATCGCTCACAAAATAATCATTATTTCTGAGCGATATTTTTTTTCGCTTACAAATAATCATTAAATTGTAATTTTAATTTTTAACTCAAAAAAAATATTATTTTCGGTACCTGCTTAAAACTATTCTTACATTAAAATCATCATTATGATCTCGGCGTGCTGACATGAAGGCGGGTTCGACAGATTCCAGTTTATCCTGTACCGTAGCGATTCCTCCTCGATATGGGTTTACTATGGGGCCTCCCCTGCACTCTTTTCACGTTCCCTCCGAACGGGTACTAGAGGGTCACGGCGATGGTATTTGGCCTGGTTGTGTCACTAGGCAAAAGTTCTTTTTATAGGAGTGGCCGTTTACGTTGCGTTATTCGTAACGGCACTTTTCCCACTTCCGGGCCTCGGTTTTACACTTCACACGGATTAGGTCTGAAGTCGAAACGTCAGAATTTTATCTGTACTTCGCAAGACGCGGAACTTATAGCCTTTCGCGACTTTCAAGCAGGTCCCTGTTCGGGCGCCAGTTAAAAGATTGTATTTAAATTGATCATAAAAAAAACAATTTGTTCTTTATTGAGTTAGTTTAAGAAGTGACTTACTTAAGTTAAACAATTATTGATTACAACTACGCGTCGATCCATCGCTGCCGCCGTCTCTGCCGCTGCTGCTGCTTTTGTTGACGTTCCATATTCTGATTGGTTATTACTTTTTGTCGCTGTCGCTGACGTGTAGCCAATGCCCTCAATAAAGTTCATACGGTCTTAGCCACGTGCGCTGAGCTTGTACCTTTTGGTCAGCGATAGTGAGAATGCAGAATAGCATATTCCCAAAGTTGATCGAACCCAGCCAATTGCATACAACAAGAACAATACTTAATGCTTTGGCCGGAAATGCAGAATGGCATATTCCCAAAGTTGATCGAACCCAGCCAAGTGTATACAACAAGAACAATACGTAATGCATTGGTCAATAATCGTCTTACTTTTCTAATATTGGGTGTTAACTTATATATTCTTGATCAGGATGACTAGACGAGTCGATCTAGCCATGTCCGTGTGTCCGTCCGTTTCTACGCAAACTAGTCCCTCAGTTTTAAAACTATCGGGATGAAACTTTACCTTTCTGTTGCAGGTAGTATAAAAGTCGGAACCAGGCGGATCGGACAACTATATCTTATAGCTCCCATAGGAATAATCGGAAAAATAATGGAAAAAAAAATTATAGCTTAGGTGTTTTTTGACATTACCTTTTGCTTTTGGGAATATCATTTTTTTTTAACTGTTTTGAATTTAGAATTAAATTTTAGAAAAATCATAAATCATAATATTATGGCTTAAGTGCTTAGGTTTAATTTTTTAAGAATTTATTTAGGTTTTTTGAAAGTTATTACGTTGATTTTTGCTCGAGCAAAAAAACTTTAACTTTTGAAATTTCCAGCATTTTTTAAAGTTTTTTTTTAAAGATTTATTTAGATTTTCTTAGTTTTTGCGTCGCATTTTGCGGTTTCAATTGGTTTGGGAGAGTTGAAAGTGAAAGGGTAAAGGTAAAAATTTAGAAATTTGCATCTGTTAGAGCCGGTGAGGATAATTAGACCCTACCTTTAGAAAAACCCGCTAGTTTAGCGGAAAAGCAGCTATAAATAGCAAAAAATCGGATGGCCATAAATTCTGAACTACCTAAGCAACAGACTTGTAGTGAAGCTCGTTTAAATGGTATTTTGAAATGCCATAAACGCCTTCCAAATGTAACACGGGTTTACAAAAAAAAATGATGAAATACGCACTTCGTGAAACTATGATTTTCGGTTAAGGTACATCTCCCTGAGTAAGAAATGGGCACTTTTAATTTTTTGTACGGTACAGTTTTTTTTTAGAGTGTTAAAAACTCGAGTTGTGGTAAACCGATTTAGGCTATCAAAGACTCATTTTACAGGTAAACGAATGCCCTTTAACTTTCTTTTACACAGCATTGAGTTCTTTTAGTTGTAAAATGAGTCTTTGATGACCGAAATCGGTTTACCACAACTCGAGTTAGAAATTAAAAAAGTGCAAAAAAGGTTTTTTACACTTAAAAATAAACTGTACCATACAAAAAAAAGTCACGTTTAAAAGTTATTCCAAAAAGACTTTTTTTTTGTGTTGTTTTACTACTTAAAAAAAAACTTGCTAGTTCAGCGGGAAGAAAACGCTAATATTAGATCCTATGGCAGGAAAAGTAAGAGAAAAGGAAGACAGACAGAAGACAATTTAAATATTTTAAACAACGGATAGGGTTGTTAGCCTGGGGAGTTGGGTTTGCTTCCGACCACTGAACTTGATTTGGGTTGTGATAGAGGTTGGGATGGAAACTTTGTTGTGCCAAATTTCCGTTAAGACCTCTGACGAAAGTGTCCAAGGCCTTTTCCCTGTACATAGCTGTAGAAGATTGCTCAGTTTCCTGTGAGGCATCTAATTTAAAATAATGGCGATCTGATTTAAAATCAATGACCGCTGTTGATACACTGCTTGGTAGTAATCGAGTATACTATCACTACCTTGATTAAGAGCATAAAGTTGGTATTCCAAAGTCTTTAAGTCCCTCTTGACCGCAAAATGCGCTAATAGGCATTTTGATATAGCCGTCCAATCTAGGGGTGTGTTATATGATTCTAAAACTGCATCTGCTTGACCGATAATTTTGTTTCGTATTGCTAGCAAAATTCCGTAGTATTTGGGTGAGCCGATTCTGACTTCATAGATTTTCAACACCCTTTCTACGCTCTTCTTTCATGAAGAATATTCGCTTTTATTTCCTGAAAAATCCCTAAGTGTCTGTACGATGTCTGGTAATTTGTCTAAGTCACTAAGATTGTCCGATAACTCTCTTTTAATTGTTTGGTCTGTATATTTTGAAAAGTCCTTATTAGGATTAAGTATTTCTTTCACTAAGTTACTAAGATTTGCCTCTAAGACAGTTTTAATTTTTTCTTTAATATCCCTCTTAGTCATGATTCGTGGATTTGAGTTGTCTACGGCAAGGTTTGCGAGTCTGTCTGCTAGATCTTGGTCGGGCATTTGCGGGTATATGAGCACTAAAGAGTTGAGATTAGATTTCTAATTTTAATTACTCAGAATTCAGAAGTTTGCTACTTAAATAATTATGAAGTTAGTTTCTGATTGCAGTGTGGATGTTTTCAACTAGGGTGTGGATTTTCGTTAATTTCTATTCGTGTAAATTTTTTAGAATTTTTTTATGTTTCAATGGATTCTCTTAAAACCAGTGACCGTTAATCATTATAAGTCAAAAATTAAAAATCACAATTTAATGATTATTAGTAAGCGAAACAAAATATCGCTCAGAAACAATGATTATTTTGTGAGCGATATTATTTCGCTTAAAAATATCACTCAAAGTGCGATTGAAGCCGTCCTACGCGGAATTTTTCAAAGATTATACTTTGTAATTGTAGGTAAAACTACGGAGCACATATTCAGCTAAGAAAAAATAGATGTTTTCTTCGTAGAAACCATTAGAAAGGCAGATTTTATGTCATTTATATATTAGTAAAACGGCTTACCAACAAGTTATGAACTATTCCACCTAGATTCAAGTAGACTTGTGGAGTAGGTATTAGCATGTTGGTCTACCGTGCTGCATTCCCCATACAATTTAAAACCCATTTTTATACCCTTGCAGAGGGTATAATGATTTCAGTCAGAAGTTTGCAACGCAGTGAAGGAGACGTTTCAGACCCTATAAAGTATATATATTCTTGGTCAGCATGACTAGACGAGTCGATCTAGCCATGTCCGTCTGTCCGTCTGTCCGTCTGTCCGTCCGTCCGTCCGTTTCTACGCAAACTAGTCCCTCAGTTTTTAAGCTATTGAGCTGAAACTTTACCAAAAGTCGTATTTCTGTTGCAGGTAGTATATAAGTCGGAGCCGGCCGGATCGGACAACTATATCTTATGGCTCCCATAGGAATAATCGGAAAAATAATGGAAAAAAAATTATAGCTTAGGTGTTTTTTGACATTACCTTTTGCTTTTGGGAATATCATTTTTTTTTAACTGTTTTGAATTTAGAATTAAATTTTAGAAAAATCATAAATCATAATATTATGGCTTAAGTGCTTAGGTTTAATTTTTTACGAATTTATTTAGGTTTTTTGAAAGTTATTACGTTGATTTTTGCTGGAGCAAAAAAACTTTAACTTTTGAAATTTCCAGCATTTTTTAAAGTTTTTTTTAAAGATTTATTTAGATTTTCTTAGTTTTTGCGTCGCATTTTGCGGTTTCAATTGGTTTGGGAGAGTTGAAAGTGAAAAGGTAAAGGTAAAAATTTAGAAATTTGCATCTGTTAGAGCCGGTGAGGATAATTAGACCCTACCTTTAGAAAAACCCGCTAGTTTAGCGGAAAAGCAGCTATAAATTACAAAAAATCGGATGGCCATAAATTCTGAACTACCTAAGCAACAGACTTGTAGTGAAGCTCGTTTAAATGGTATTTTGAAATGCTATAAACGCCTTCCAAATGTAACACGGGTTTACAAAAAAAAATTGATGAAATACGCACTTCATGAAACTATGATTTTCGGTTAAGGTACATCTCCCTGAGTAAGAAAAGGGCATTTTTTATTTTTTGTATGGTATGGTGTAAATGCAATAGTTAAAAAGTTACTCACAAAACAAATTTTTTTTTCAACTTTATTTTTAGATTTTTTATTTTTGTTTTTTTTTTTTGTCGAAAACGGCTCCAAGGATTTTTTTTCTTTAAACTATATAGATTTTTGAGATTCTTTAAATTTTGGTAAATAACACATTATTGTAAAAAGTCACGTTTAAAAGTTATTCAAAAAAGACTTTTTTTTGTGTTGTTTTACTACTTAAAAAAAAACTTGCTAGTTCAGCGGGAAGAAAACGCTAATATTAGATCCTATGGCAGGAAAAGTAAGGGAAAAGGAAGACAGTAGTAGATATATTTATTAATTAATAAATAATTTTATTTATGTATATGCCGAAGAAATAAATTTTAAAAAATGTATCTAATCTTGTGTGTAATCATCTTTCGTCACAAATGTTGATATCAGAACTTATTTATGTCGTCGCTGGTTTTTTTTACCTCGCTAAGAGGTGTTTTTGTTTGATAATAACAATGGTGAAAATTGTTAAAACCCTACGTGGTATTTTATATAGCCGCCACTAAAAAAATAGTTAATATATTAAAAATTTCCCTATCGCGGTCAAAGTCGCGCCGGGAAAGATAGTCTTACTATAAACAATTGAATATTCATATAAATAAGTATTATTTTAGTGCTTAACTGTGAGACTAATGGTTAAGGGACTTGAAAACAGGTTAATTGGAATAAATAGAACTAGCAAAAATATCACCCAAAAACCTATTTTAGAAAAAAGAACAGATTTTCGGACAGGGGGTGTTTAAAATTTTTTCCAGATAAAGGCGTTAAAAAAAGGAAAAATCTGTCCGGAAAAAAATAAAATGGCAGCACTGTTTGTAACACTGTTTTGTAATTTTAATTAACACGATCACTCTTGCATATGGCTACATAGAGCATTTTCTTCACAAATTTCATTCCCGTTCTTTTTACAATATTATTTGGCATTCTGCGGTGCGATTCAAAAATACGTATGATGTCGTTGTCAGTTTCTTGGACATCGAGCGACAACTCAAACTATAAATTAATAAAAAAAATACGAACAACATTTGTATAAAATTAAAACCTATTTAATAATATTTGTTCACGCCAAAAGGGCGTTTAATTTCGGGAGGCAGTGTCGAGCGGCATTTTTCTTCAGATCTCCACATCTCGCTCGCACTGCCCTTCGCTCTCCAACTCTCCCCAACTCTCCGCTCCGCTCTGGAGCTTATAAGCTAAGATAGGCTTAATTAGTTCCTATTTACAAGAGCACTAATAACACAGGAACACAAAATTAAACTTTGTGAAATTTCCATGAACCATTTATAGTTTTCCATGATATTTGGGTTCTTCTGAGTAAAAGTCCCATACAAAATTATTTTCCATCACCTCCAGGTTCCGCGGTATAGCTAAGAATGCAAAAAACCGATGTTTGCCGACATTTTGAATTACGTGGCCTTTGTTATTGGTCTTACCCTAATTATGTTCGCTGAAATCTTCTCTCAATACATCACGACACTACTAAAAAATAGTCCCCATCGTGAACCATTGCTTATGTCTTTGGAATTAGACGCCAAAGTTAAAACTCCCAAAATGTTCACAATTTCTCTGATAAAAAAAAAAATAATGAGAATTAAATCTTGAATGGAACTAATTTTTATTATTCGTTGAATCTATTGTTCATTGTATGCTTTAATTTCGGTTTAAGGCGTTTTCATGAGGACATTTTATTGGATTTATTAAACGAATAAAACCGCTGTTTTAGTTTTATCATCTACTCCTATTTGCTGTCAAATTTCAAATAAGTCAAGGCAACCTTAGAATGCTGGCCCTGAAGGGATTTAAAAATCCTCCAAAATAAACAGATACATATTTATTCGCATTCTAAGGTTGCCTTGACTTATTTGAAATTTGACAGCAAATAGGAGTAGATGATAAAACTAAAACAGCGGTTTTATTCGTTTAATAAATCCAATAAAATGTCGTCATGAAAACGCCTTAAACCGAAATTAAAGCATACAATGAACAATAGATTCAACGAATAATAAAAATTAGTTCCATTCAAGATTTAATTCTCAGAATTGTTTTTTCATCAGAGAAATTGTGAAAATTTTGGGAGTTTCAACTTTGGCGTCCAATTCCAAAGACATGGGCAATGGTTCACGATGGGGACTATTTTTTAGTAGTGTCGTGATGTATTGAGAGAAGATTTCAGCGAACATAATTAGGGTATGACCAATAACAAAGGCCACGTAATTCAAAATGTCGGCAAACATCGGTTTTTTGCATTCTTAGCTATACCGCGGAACCTGGAGGTGATGGAAAATAATTTTGTATGGGACTTTTACTTAGGAGAACCCAAATATCATGGAAAACTAGAAATGGTTCGTGGAATTTTTTGGCTGTGTACCTGTGTAAACAGCCGCACGTCGCGCAAAACCCCGAAGTCTTTATACCCGTGTTTTCGACTTTATTTCCACGCGGTTTTCAACCGCTTTTCATGTGACTCATCACTTCCTTAATCAGGCCACCCCCGCCCCAACAATATTAATTATTCTTCCTAGAACATTTTCAACATTTTTTTTTCCTTTTAACTTTGCGAAATTATAAAAAATTTTGAAGACCAAATATGTACCTACATGTAAATGTCTATCTAAAATATAATAATACTAAATAATTCTCTATGAATTTTCTTTTTAGAAATGCTTGTGGTGCTCTGCGAAATTTATCTTACGGTAGACAAAATGATGAAAATAAACGTGGAATAAAAAACGCTAACGGAATAGACGCTTTGGTTCATCTTCTTTGCCGATCTCAAGAAACAGAAGTAAGGGAATTGGTGACTGGAGTTTTGTGGAATATGTCTTCTTGTGAAGATTTGAAACGGTCAATTATTGATGAATCACTCGTTGCTGTAGTCTGCACCGTTATAAAACCTCATTCCGGTTGGGATGCTGTTTGTTGTGGAGAAACATGCTTTTCAACTGTATTTCGAAATGCATCTGGAGTATTGCGAAATGTTAGCTCTGCTGGAGAACATGCAAGAGGATGTCTTCGTAATTGCGAACACTTAGTTGAATGTCTTCTTTATGTAGTACGAACATCAATTGAGAAAAATAATATTGGAAATAAAACAGTTGAAAATTGCGTTTGTATCCTTCGTAACCTTTCATACCGATGTCAAGAAGTTGAAGATCCCAATTACGACAAGCATCCTTTTATAACACCAGAAAAAGCAATTCCATCTTCATCAAAAGGTAAATAAATATAAAAAACTATTTTGTACGCGATATAGAAATTTTTTGTATTTTTATACCCTTGCAGAAGGTATTATAATTTCAGTCAGAAGTTTGCAACGCAGTGAAGGAGACGCTTCCGACCGCATAAAGTATATATATTCTTGATGAGTCGATCTCGCAATGTCCGTCAGCAATAGTTAATATGTCAAAAAACACTGAAGATATAATTTTTTTTCAATTATTTTTATGAATATTCCAGTTCCGACTTATATACTACCTGCAATAGAAAGACGACTTTTGGTAAAGTTTCAACTCGATAGCTTTAAAACTGAGGGACTAGTTTGCGTAGAAACGGACGGACAGACGGACATGGCTAGATCGACTCGTCTAGTCATGCTGATCAAGAATATATATACTTTATGGGGTCGGAAACGTCTCCTTCACTGCGTTGCAAACTTCCGATCGAAAAACTAAAGGGAAATTAATAGAAACAAAATTATAGCTTTGTTAATTTTTATTGTATTATCTTCTACTCTGGAATATAACTTTATTTTATTATTTCAGAATTTCTAAATAAATTGTACATAAATCGGACGACTACATTATATAGCAGTCATAGGAATGATCAATCAATTATTGTCAAAATATTACGAAAATTTCTATAATTTGGTGAATTTAGATTTTTGTAATTTTTAATTAAATAGGAATTATATGCAAGGGTATATAGACTTCGGCTGGCCGAAGTTAGCTTCCTTTCTTGGTGTTGGTGAAAGGTGTTTATAGCCACTGCCATTTAACAATTAGGTTAGTTTCGGTACCAGGATGGAAATGGCCCGGACGATCTAAATTGGTTCAGTGGATCTAGCCATGACGGTCTGTCCGTCTGTATGAACGCAGAGATCTTAGAAACTATGAAAGCTAGAGGATTGGCACTTTGCATGCAGATTTTAGGGGTTAATACGTAGCGAAAAACTGTGGCGCTCAGAGTTTTGAAGATGGAATAACTGGAAAAGGAATATGTATTAGTTTCTTCAATACCCATTGATTTAAGGTTGCTACTTTATGCGCTGCCCCTTAAGGTATGCTTTATATTTTAGTACCTCTTAAATGCTACACACACTGTAAATAACTTGTGTTATTAACATGTTAAATGTCAAAGTATTAAGTTCACAAAAAGGTATTGACATGTGTGTTATAAATTGTAGCCTACATATGTTAGAAACATATGTAACACACACATCTTATTTGGGTTATTTACACGACGTGTTTTTAACACAGCTAAAATGTCAAAAATGTATATTATGTGTCTATTTTATAAAAAATGTATATGTGTTTGGTTATGGATAATTTTTCTAAATATCTATTCAATTAAAAAATTTTGTGGGGTAATAAATTTCCTACTTAAAAAAAAAAATATTTTGTTCAGCGACAAGATAGGCCGTTTTAAAATAAGTACCAAAGAAATCAGTAAGCAATAAGCACCGACGAAATACGGTTGGATTTGAGCATTAGTAAACGTAAAAACTATAATAGATTTTGTTTTCCCGAAGATGTGCCGCTTAAAAAAATTGAACTTGTTAGTGGGTGAATCAACGAGTCTTTCTTTTGTTTTATATTTAAAAGAGTATAGAATTCTATAAAATGTTAACAGTTATACTAACAGTTACCGTTTTTTTGACTCGCACACTTTTGAAGTAAAAATAAAAAAAGGTAAAACAAATTTTTAAGTTAAACCGTTTTATGTAAAACATGTACTAAATGTACTAAAAGCCTAAAAATAATATAAAATAGATACAGACGTGAGAATTATAAACATATGCTTAGACTAGACTAAAATAAAACCGTGGGGCAAACAAACATTTTAATGACGATTGTACACAATTGACTTGCCCCACGGTTTTATTTTAGTCTAGTCTAAGCATATGTTTATAATTCTCACGGGTGTATCTATTTTATATTATTTTTAGGCTTTTAGTACATTTAGTACATGTTTTACATAAAACGGTTTAACTTAAAAATTTTTTTTACCTTTTTTTATTTTCTAGTTTTTAGTTTTTATTTCGCATTTTTATTTATATTTTTTTTACCATTTTGTTCCCACGAGTAATAGTCATTTAAACGGTCGACGCCCCCAGAGGTCTGCTCTGTGTTTTTGATGCTTTTTGTTCCCGTCGTTTCTGTAATCGACCATTTCTATCAACTTCACTTTCTTTAGCTCGTTTTGCTTTATAATTTTCTTTCGCTTTTTGAAGCCTTCGTTTACGCTGTGTTGCATTTTCTTTCATAATTATTATTATTATTTAACTTACCCCGCTTGTTGTCAGATTGATCTGAATTAATCTGATGTGTTTGACAGTGACAATGATACCCATGTTAATGTGATTGATAAAACCTAAGTTATCTGCAATTTTGCATAGGCCGCCATTTTGAATTTTAATTTTATATAGTACATTGTATTCTACTTGTTGAGACCTTTCATTTGATACCCATATTGATGGGATTGATAAAACCTACGTTTTCCGCCATTTTGCGGCCGCCATATTGGATTTACAATGTTATTGACATTATTATATTGTATTGTCATCGGAACTGAAGGTGCGTACCAAATTTCAGATCAATCTGACAACAGGAAGGTACTTAAATTTCAATTTCTAATTTTGACCCTAGTGTGACCTACGTTTTCCGCCATTTTGCGGCCGCCATATTGGATTTACAATGTTATTGACATTATTATATTGTATTGTCATCGGAACTGAAGGTGCGTACCAAATTTCAGATCAATCTGACAACAGGAAGGTACTTAAATTTCAATTTCTAATTTTGACCCTAGTGTGACCTAAATAAAACAGTTTAAAAACACATCGTGTTAAAAACACATTGTGTAAAAAACACGGTGTGTTAATAACAATTATTTTTTTACATTTAACACTTTTGTATTATTAAATTCCAATGGAGATGCGCTCCAATCTTCCCGCTCCAAAAACCGTGTCCGTGTCCATGTAAACCGATCTAAATAAGAACCTTGGTTGCTTTATTGGGCCAGTCAGACAAACAAAATGCATTTAAAAGCTACAAAACTCCATTTCACAAGCGCCCTAGGGCCAAAAGGGGATCATCGGGGGACACAGATACAAACATGTGTTCACAACGCTAGCACGTTTGACGAGGTGTGTTCCTTCACCACCTTTGCTATATATAAATTAGTAGATAGAATAAAGTGACTCACCTCTGTCGTTAATGTCGGATCTTACCCACACGCTGTGGTGTGCATTGGCATCTGCACTAATGACGAGTTGGTCATCCTTTGAGCCGAATTCCACTAAGCTGCTCAGCTCTTCTGGTGGCGCCTGCCTTTCGTGTAGCGTGTAGCAGGACGTTACCAAGAGGCGCTTCTCCTCGCTTTCTATCATAACCGTAGTCAAGTCGTCGGAGCTGTAAGGTTAGCATGGATACCCATCCGTACAAGTACGGGGCTTCTGTTCTTGCTTACCGCTGGTGAGTAGAAAGTGTTGTAGTTTGAGGTCCTTAGTCCGGCCACGATATTGCCCGAGGCAATCCATGGCTCCTGAACCAAGGCTATGTCGACTGGCCCTTGGTCCAGGCCAATCAGGAGCTCCGACGATGCGATTATGCCTTTATGAAGATTGAGCTGCAGCACCCTCAGAGTCATGGGCGGTTGGCTCATCTCCGATCGACGGGATAGTTATAACTGTCAGGTCACCGTCCTCTTCCTCTTCCAAGTCATGCAGAGCGAGGTCCTAGGCGGCATCGACGATGACTTCCGGACCCATGTCCTTCTCTATCTCGCTGCCTGCAGGATGTGTGCGCCCTTGTCTTCGGGGTGGCGCTTCTTGAGACGCAGGTAGACACTACTCATGCCCCACGCCATCTTCCCGAATCTTGGGTACATCAGATCCTCCCCCTCCTTGTTGATTTGGAGATCTGGGTAGTGGGTTGGCCATGTGAAGAATCTTCCAATCCGCCGTTGGGACGTCTGGATTCTGCCGTTGAAGCAGCTTCAGGGCCCGATCCCCTTGGATTGCGATGGGGAAGTCCACTTTCGCCTTTAGTGAGGATGGGATTAATTACTGTCCACCACCTCTAGCTTGGCCTCCTCCCACAACGCCTTTAGTTGGCCGACCGTTTGCGTCAGCCATTTCCTGGTCGGATCGTCGTTGCACTTTAGGATTTTGACACCGTTCAGCCACCGTGCACCATCGAATGTGGGCATGGGGGCTGTGGGTCCTTTTCCATACGTGTACAGAGAGATTCAAGGAATCGCGCATAGATCTTCCAGCGCGCTTCCGTCATCTTCCCATTCTCGTAGTTCCTGTCAATAAGTGCCACGATCGGGTATCGGTTGACCCGGCCTTCTTGTTGAGATTCACTGCTACTTTGGGTGGCGGAGGGCCTGCTTCCTTTTGCCCCCGTTTCCGATTTCTCACCGGAATGTCCTTGGCGGCACTCTCGTGTGAGCGTTGCCTTTTGTTGGCCAGCTCCTCTACCTTAATCGCAAATCCGCTTGTCAACGCCATTGCGGGTTTTCTTGCGAAATGCAGCCATCCATCCTAAACCTTTTGCTCTGCCCAGGCTAGCTTTTCCTTCTCCTGCTGGGAAAGGTTATCTTTGTCCTGGAGTCGGCTCTTAATTTTGAGGGCTGCTTAATTTTGAGGGCCCTTTAGCCTTCATCCCCTCGCTTCTACGATTCGGCCCTTTTTTACGCTGGAAATGGCTTCTTTTGGCTTCGTCTAGCGCGCTCTCCAAGTCCGAGTCTACTATGACAACTGCACCCGTGCGACTTAACTTTGCCTAAGATGTTATGGCAGTAGCATTGCTGCTGAGATGACCGGCTCCCGTCATCCTAGGGGTTCGACCGCAGACGACACGCAGAGAGGATTGCTCCTCCTCGTGCCCGCCGTTTTATGCTTATTGCCTCCAACCATGGCCACTGATTCCGTCGCCTTAGCTAGACGGGTAGCACAAGCGACATTGCATTACTGCTCGCATTACTGGAAATGCAGAGACCATTGCCCAGCCGGCCCTCTTGTTTAGGGTTCATCTGGAAAATTTTTCATATCCATGTTTTCATATCCAAGTATTCGGGGAAAAGTATGTAACAGGTAGAAGAAAGAGTTCCCGACCCTATAAAGTATATGTATTCTTGATCAGGATCACTAGCCGAGTCGATCTAGCCATGTTTGTCCGTCTGTCTGTCCGTGTGAACGCGGAGATCTCGGAAACTAGAAGAGATAGAGAGTTAGGACTGGAAATACAGATTCTAGGCGGAAGTTTTTCATGCTACTTTTCTTAAATCAGCGAAACCTTATAGCGACCAAAATTGTTAAAGGTGATAAAAGATGTGAAAAATCCCCATTAGGTTAGGTTAGGTTAGGTGGGTATGGCTGGGAATTAGAAAATAATCCCACAAGACTGAGAATGTGGATAGGGCTGTCTCCATCAGGTTGCAGAGAGTTTGAAGAAATTTTCCTTGCAGTAGGATTACCATGTCGTCCGCATAGGCACCACCTTTGTTCCCGGTTCTTCTAGAAGTGATAGAAGTTTATAAACTACTATAACCCATAGAAGAGGGATAAGTACACCGCCTTGCGGGGTTCCTCTACTGACAGTCCTGGTCGATTGTGCTGATCCTATAGTGGAGTACACTACTTTACTGGAAAGTATGGTATGTATGAGGCCCACTATAGGACGCTCAATGCCCAGTTCCGTCATAGCGCTAGTGTTAGCCGTTGGGGTGACGTTGTTGAAAGCGCCTTCTATGTCTAGGAAGGCTGCCATGGAGTAATTCTTGTTTCGGAATCCTTTCTCTATATATGATACTGCGGTATCTGTTGATCTGCCTTTACGGTACGCATGTTGTGCATTGGAGAATAGGCTAGGGTTGGGAGTTAGTCTGATGTGGATATCGATTAGTCTTTTCAGGGTCTTCAACAAGAAGGAGGAGTCCCTTATTTGACGGAAGTCCTTTGGAGAGGTGTGAGAGGGCTTGCTGGCCTTTGGTATAAAAATTTCTTTAATGTCCAGCCATCTGGTTGGAATGTGGTTCAGTGCTAGACAGCCATGGAAGATGACCCTCAGCCAAGGGAGGGTCGTTTTTAGTGACCGCTGTAGTTGGGCTGGTAAGAACCTGTCAGGGCCGGGTGATTTGTAGGGCTTAAAGGAGTTGATAGCCCACTTGATGCGTTCAGGGATTGTTATATTGGCCGATCGTCGGGGTTCCCCTCTATATAGAGATCCTCCACTGCTGGCGTGTTTTTAGGGAATTGAGTGTCTAGCAGGAGTTAAAGGGTTTCCTTGCTGTTTCCCGTCCAGGTGTCACTTTTGGTTGTTAGGTAGCCAACGGTTACTGGGGATTTTGCTAAAATTCTTCTAAGTCTCGACGCCTCCGCTATTCATGCTACTGCAGAAGTTAGCCCATTTCCTACATTTCGATATTCCCTTATGTATATACTTAGCTTCATGTGGTAGATGTTCCTTCTTAAGTTACACCCCCTGCTCTATATACATATATCGAAATTTTAAGACAGAACCATGATTTTGATTCTAATCTTAACATGTAGGGGAGAGGTCTGTAGGTTGGTACACCTTTTGTTTTTAATCTGCCATATTTAAATTCGTTTATGAAACTTCACGCATTAGATACCAATCAAAAGGTTAGTCTTTTAACTTCAAGAAAAACAAATAAGAATTTTTTTTCCTTAGGGAAAACTAAAAAATATTTTTTTTAAGTTTGACACTCTATTTTTAAAGCACTTTGACCAAATAACAAATAAATCCGAAATGCTCTTTGAACGATCACATTTTCCCTAATTTCAGAAATGTTCTATGCAGAAACATTAGTTCTTTATCTGTTAGCCGACCTCTCCCCTAATATTAAAAATATGTTTTTTTTGGAAAAATGGGCGTGTGTAAGCCTTTTTTAAGAAACCAAAATGTTTTTTTAGACAAAAAAAAATTTGAAAAAAAAATTTTTTTTAGTTATGTTCTTAATGAAATAAATATGAAAAATAAGTGCCACGCTGCTCCACGTTCGTCCGTCACTGCCAACAGTTTTTTTTAGCAGCCTGAACCTTAACAGTGAGAGGCTCTGCTAAAATTTCTGGTACGTAACATTAAAGTCTGATGTTATCATAACAGAATGACATCATTGTATCTTAAGGAGGGACATCTGAAAAAAAGGGTAAAAAGACGGATTTTCTAGAATTTTTTTTGGCCAAATGAAAAAACCTTTCAAAAATTTGTAAAGTAGGTTTAATAATATTAGGTTCTAAGTACAAAACACATTTTTTTCAAATAAATCAAAAACAAAAAAGCGGCTGTGCAGCATTTCTTCGTAGGCCCTTTTTTGTTGAAGGGGGTCCATGGCCGGAAAGCTAACGTAATTTATATTTGATCTAGATTTTTTATCTAAATTTTGTTAGTTTCTATACATCAACAGCTATCGACACACGTAGGATTTTTGCGATATATTGATTTTTTGCAAAATGGTGAGTGATTGAAAAGAACGTCACAAAAATCCTACGTGTGTCGATAGACATAGGTATTTTGAATATACTGTCAAAATATCAGATCGATCGATTACGATTTGTTCGAGTTATGTTTCCGGCAGCCTCAAAAAAACTGGTTTCGAGAAAAACGCGTTTAAAGTTTTAAGGTGCCTGGGATATACATATGAGGCATCGCCGCAGAATGAAACATTTCAATACTTAGACACATTTGCCGGACTCTATCTTTTGGCATGTTATTTTTAAGATTTTTAAAATTTTACTCAGATGTCTCTCCTTAATTTTAAGGACTTAAAAAAAATGACTTGTGGCATCGCCGCAGAATGGAAAATTTCAGTACTTAGACATTTTTGCCGGACTCTAACTTTTGGTATGTTATTATACCCGTTACTCGTAGAGTAAAAGGGTATATTAGATTCGTGCAAAAGTATGTAACAGGTAGAAGGAAGCGTTTCCGACCATATAAAGTATATATATTCTTGATCAGGATCACTAGCCGAGTCGATCTAGCCATGTCTGTCTGTCCGTCTGTCCGTCTGTCCGTCCGTCTGTCCGTCCGTCTGTATGAACGCTGAGATCTCGGAAACTATAAAAGCTAGAAGATTGAGATTTGGCATGCAGATTCTAGGGGTTAATACGCAGCGCAAGTTTTTCACGCCGATGTGCCACGCCCCCTCTAACGCCCACAAACCGCGAAAAACTGTGGCACCCGTCTGTATGAACGCTGAGATCTCGGAAACTATAAAAGCTAGAAGATTGAGATTTGGCATGCAGATTCTAGGGGTTAATACGCAGGCAAGTTTTTCTCGCCGATGTGCCACGCCTCCTCTAACGCCCACAAACCGCGAAAAACTGTGGCACCCACAGTTTTGAAGCTAGATTAACGGGAAAAGGAATGTGTATTCGTTTCTTCAATACATATTGATAGACCAAAGTGGGAAACCCCCCTCCCCCCCTAACGCCCACAAACCGCTAAAAACCTTGGCACCCGTCTGTATGAACGCTGAGATTTCGGAAACTATAAAAGCTAGAAGATTGAGATTTGGCATGCAGATTGTAGGGGTTAATACGCAGCGCAAGTTTTTCACGCCGATGTGCCGCGCCCCCTCTAACGCCCACAAACCGCGAAAAACTGTGGCACCCACATTTTTGAAGCTATATTAATGGGAAAAGCAATGTGTATTCGTTTCATCAATACATATTGATAGACCAAAGTTGGAAACCCCCCTCCCCCCTAACGCCCACAAACCGCGAAAAGCTGTGGCGCCCATAGTTTTAAAGCTAGAGCAAAAGTGTAAACGCAATTTTGTTTGGGTTATTAACGCCTACCGAAATGTAGAAGAAATTTTTTAAATTTTTTGAAGCGGCTGCTTGGTTTGCCCTGCTTGAGACTGCTGACTTTAGCTGAGTAACGGGTATTTGATAGTCGAGGCACTCGACTATAGCGTTCCCTCTTGTTTTTAAGACTCTAAAGATTATTTTAAACAAAAAATTTTTTTTTTGATTTTTAAAAAATTTTACTCAGTTGTCCCCCCTTAATTTTAAGGACTTTAAAAGAATGACTTGTGGTCATCCAGCCTATAGTTTAGTGCCTCGACTATTAGATACCCGTTACTCAGCTAAACTGCTTTCCAAAAAGAATTACGCGGAAAGCGGTGGTGCAAGGCATAAAAGGAGGTGCTTTACATAAATATGCATTTGTGGGCGTTAGAGTGGGCGTAGCAAACTTTTTTAACATCAATCGATGTTATTGACGACGCCAATCTCTAAAGATTATTTACGAGAAGACCGATTTTTAAGAGGATAGGACCACAGCCCAAACCGTAAGAGCTACAGCAGCCAAATTTTTCCACAGTATACTATTGGGCGCCTAACCGCCTACTAAGATCCGATATGTCCCTCAGTGGCCCCAAACAACTCCAGTATCAATATTTGGACAAAATTAATGAATTAGATTTATTTAATATAATGCATAACTTCTAAAGTAGTTGGAATTTCAAAATTTGTATTTTACACAAAGGGCATAGCAGACTTACCGGCCCCCAGCGATTTTTAAAAATTTTGAATAAGGGATGGTAGATAATTAGAAGGAGAGTATAAAAACCAATTTTGAAAGCTATTGGACATTTGGCTGATGAGTAATCGTCTGCAATCCAAAAATATATTTCTGCTTATATCTGACCAACGAAAGTGGCCAACTGAAAAGTTTTGATGAGGAATCAAAGGGAGATGAAATAGATCCCTATCAAAGAAGGTTGGAATTTTTAAGACGATTTAATGGTGCCGAAAACCGCGATTAAAATTTTCAAAAATTTTTTTTACCACTTTCAAGTTTTAGCAACATTACCAATTTTTTACAGTTTCTGTGTCTTTAAACCACTGAATTAACAGAAAACTTCATAATTTTATAGGTGGTGCAACACTGCAAAAAAAAGGAAAAACTGGAATACAGGCTGGTTTGTGTATTAGCTTGCGCTTAACTTAGGGAAAGTTAAATGTGTAAACACGGAAAATACGGTAACTCTTATGCTGTCATTTTAATTTTTTTCCTAACCTTTGATTTGACGGATAGCAATTTGTTAAGTCCTTCGAAGTTTTTTCTTGCTCAAATATGGCTGAAAAATGTTCCAGTGGTTTTCGTTGGCTCCGCAAGTCGAAGATAGGAAAAAAACATATTGTGAATCAAGAAGACGCTAATACTTTCAGCTCTAAGCTTGGGAAAGTAATTGCCGTTGGCTCAACTATATGCCATAATTGTCTTCTTAAAAAATATAAAAATAACGTAACAAACTTGGAAAGTGACGAAGACGACAACGACGCCGACTGCAACTTCAAGATATTACCACAAAGGTCTAATGAAGTCGAGGACGAGGAGAAAGTGACTTTGGAGATCCCAAGAGTTTGTTCAACCCATAAATACTGTTTTATTTGCCGAAAGACAAAGAACCTAATGGTTGTTCCAAAAAACGCTCGGTTTCAATGCTATTCAGTAAGAGGCACTTACATTCCAAGACTCAATCGCTGTTGCAGAGAACACCTTTTAAATGATAGGTTTTTCGAAAACGAAATATCCGGGCTAACAGCGTTTTGCAGTTTTAGCGATATACCTATTAGTGAGATAGGAGAACTGTTGCAGTTCACAAATCAAGCTAAAAGACTCGAGAAGTTGACAGATAAGCAGCTTCTCCACTTTACTGGTAAACCATAATCATATTAATTTTATCAGAAGTTGTAGTATTTTGATATTTTACCTGCAGGTTTAAGCTGGATACAACTTAAGGAACTCTTCAAATCGAACCGTAGAAGAAGCTTTGGTTATATTTTTGGTAAAGCTCCGCCTCGGAAGTAGTAACGAAACTATAGCCAATATTTTTGAACTGCAACACGCCCAAATGGTATCTGAATATGTCAATGCAGTGACAAAGGCTTTTGAGAAGGATATATTGAAGAATGATTTTGGCTTCAACGCAGTATCCCGTTCACTTATAACGGCAAACACCACAAACATTACCAAATCACTTCTAAATATTGAAGATGATAAAATAGTAATTATATGCGACGGGACATACATACGGCATCAAAAAAGCACTAACAATACCTACCAAAGAAAGTCTTACTCAGGCCAAAAAAAAGTACCATTATGTAAGCCCTTTACCATATGCACAACCAATGGATTCATCATTGATATGCCAGGGCCGTATACTGCTAACGTCAACGATGCCACAATTATGAAGCACTTGCTGCAAGAAGAAAATGGACTTTCCAAGCTTCTTCAGCCGGGAGACGTAATTGTTGTAGATCGAGGGTTTAGAGATATCGTTAAAGATCTTCAGGACAAAGGCTTTGAAGTGCTTATGCCTGCCTTAAAAGGCAAAAGAAATCAGCTAAGTACTTTGGAAGCGAATAAGTCCCGGGTGGTTACAAAGATCAGATGGGCAGTCGAAGCGGTGCACGGTATTTTGAAACGAAAGTACCAGCTTCTCGCTCAAAATATAGACAACAAAATGCTTCCAAGAATTGAAGTCCTTTTGAAAATAGCGTTTTACCTAAATAACCGATATGGCAAACGATTGGAAAGTGATAAAGATATGGCTGAAAAGGTAGTAAGCCAAATCAAGAAAAATATGGATGAAACTAATACATTAATGGAAAAAATCGAAACTGAGGGGCTGATGAGAAAGAAAGTAACGTTCGCCAACATCAACTGCAATGTTCTTGATTTCCCAGAACTGAGCGAGGAAGAACTAATGATCTTTTTCGGAGGCTCATATCAGTTTACGCAGTCCGTATGCTATTTGGCCGAACTTCAAAATTCAGTTGGGAGTCTTAATATAGAATACCTAAAAGAAATACAATACTGTACTATCTATGTATTGGACGTTACAAATCAAAATTAATTAAACCTGCAGAAGTTTTAACGCACATTTTTGACAGAACTGGCGTATGTGCTACTATCAATGAAAATAGCGACGACGACTAAATAAATGCAAACCGACCTGTATTCCAGTTTTTCCTTTTTTTGGCAGTGTTGCACCACCTATAAAATTATGATTTTTTTCTGTTAATTCAGTGGTTTAAAGACACAGAAACTGTAAAAAATTGGTAATGTTGCTAAAACTTGAAAGTGGTAAAAAAAATTTTTGAAAATTTTAATCGCGGTTTTCGGCACCATTAAATCGTCTTTAAAATTCCAACCTTCTTTGATAGGGATCTATTTCATCTCCCTTTGATTCCTCATCAAAACTTTTCAGTTGGCCACTTTCGTTGGTCAGATATAAGCTGAAATATATTTTTGGATTGCAGACGATTACTCATCAGCCAAATGTCCAATAGCTTTCAAAATTGGTTTTTATACTCTCCTTCTAATTATCTACCATCCCTTATTCAAAATTTTTAAAAATCGCTGGGGGCCGTTTTCCCTAGGTAAGTCTGCTATGCCCTTTTGGGTTTTGAAAGGGCCTAATTGAAAATCAAAAGAAAATTTCGAAATCCCCCATAATTTGGGGGGTACATAGAAAATTAACTTTCGGATTTAAAAAAACCGAGGCTCCGATCAAGATAATTTTTGGAACCTAGGTAATTCTATGTCTTAAGAGCTTAAGTTTGATTTTTGACATGTCCAGCATTTTTATACCCGTTACTCGTAGAGTAAAAGGGTATATTAGATTCGTGCAAAAGTATGTAACAGGTAGAAGGAAGCGTTTCCCATATAAAGTATATATATTCTTGATCAGGATCACTAGCCGAGTACATTTAGCCATGTCCGTCTGTCCGTCTGTATGAACGCTGAGATCTCGGAAACTATAATAGCTAGAAGATTGGCACTGCATTCAGATTCTATTTCAATACCTATTGATTGACCCCTTGCCAACCCTCCCAACCTTATTCAACAATTGCTTTCCACTGTGGCGCCATTTACGTGGATAAAAATCTGTTTACTTGACATCTATTTTTTAAAACATACTTTTGGCCAAACTGGTAAAGGTCCTCAAACGGTAGTTTTTGGCTAAAAAAATCTTAAAATTATTTTGAGTAATTTTTGTGACAGATAAAAAGTGGCACTTTTAAAATATTTTAACAGCAAAACTAACCATGAATCCGTTTGCCTGTAATACACACGGAACGGTGGCCATGTCTAGCATTTGTCCAACCTTTAAGGTCTTTTGCTCAGAATCCTTACGTCGGCGAAATTTTTTCGAAACGAAACGAATTCAAAGCAGAGGACTCCACGGTTTTAAGTTGTTTTTTTTTTTTAACTAAAATAAACAAAAAAAAATTAAAGTAAAAAAAAAATGTTTATATCTCATGTTTGTTGAAATAAGGGTCAGGAAATTAGAGAATCGGAAGACGCAGACAACATATTGAACAGATCCTCATTCAGCAATCTGTATTTTTTATAAAATTTGTTTAGCGATTCCTGCACTTCTTCGGAAAGCTCTCCAGTTGGCAAACACTGGTATTCGATTATTTCTCTTCCATGCGCCAATATCTTATGGACTGTCGGGTACAATTTCTTTTGTGGATACAATTCCTCTAAAAGTGATGCCGTATTTGAGGCATATTCTTAATATTTTGTAAAGTTAACCTTTTCCTTGCAGTTTAAAACATTTAAGATGGTTCTTAACCTTTAACCTAGTTCATTGTTAATTCCAGTGATTTGAGTTACAACTTCATGTTGTTTAAAAAGTCTCTTCGAAGTATTTCCATCATTTGAGTTTCCGTATCCGTATTTAGGAAAATCCACTTTTAATCCAACGTCCTTGAAAAAATCGTTCTGTATTATCTTTTTTCTGATGCTTTCCCTTTCCTTGCTTGATGGGTTTTCTTCAAAGTGTTCATTTTCGTTTGGAATAGTATACGCTAGTTTCAACAAGAACTCTATACACTTTATCCGAACATGTAAGTGTGAAATTCCATATTCAAAATGTTACTCATCTGTAGAATATTTTTGATAACTAATTGCCAGGCAAACATATAAAAATTGTTAAATAAAATCCTTATTTGACAGTCAATAAAAACTTTTCCCATGAATAGAGATGGTCATTTCACAAGGTTGCGCCATATGCAATTTCTGGGACCATGACTTTTTTTTACCTTTTTTGGCTCTTAAAACCGCGGACCCACGCGGACGCAGCTACAACTTTTCTAATATCAAGAAGAAAGTCCAAATAACGTCTTAGGAAAGTATAAAAAAATAGTATTAGTATAGTATTTTTTTATTTGCCATCAAAGTTGACAAATATGGAAAAAATGTACGTTTGGCAAATAACCCATAACTAAGAGATGCGGCTGGCAAACTGCAATATCTTTTAGTTTTTTTTACTCTTAACACACCAATCAGTGGAAGAAAGAATCAAAGCGATTCGATGCCTAGTTTTTAAGATATACCCCCGGAAGTGCGAAAAATTAATTAAATTTTTATAGTGAAAAATTGATAATCTTTGAAGGGGGAAAACTTTTACAATTTTTTTGACTTGAAAAAGGGTAAAATATTTATCAATTACCTGTCGATTGGTATGGGTCGCAACTTTCTAGGACAAAGCCGAAAAATTGATTTATTGCACGTTTTTCGGCCCAAGGCGCCACTGTGCGTCGCTTCAGCGACAAACAGAGCGACTATGACCGTATCCAGGACATTGCCGAGCGAAAGCAGAGACCCGGAGAGTTTCTCGATGACTACTTTGCGGCGATAAGACGTTTGGTGGCCAGAGTGTACAACACGGTAGATCAGGACTGGATAATTCGAACTATAAAAAGGAATCTAGCGGAGCCAGTCAAGCAATGGGTATATCCGGTTCGAGTTTTGGTCCGGTGGACCAAAGGAACCAGGACTCTGTGGAACACAAAGGTTACCCCATTGAAGCCGTCTATATGGGAGCAGTCAAGAAAACATTGATATGTTGGACTGTTTGAAGAGGTGACCCGGCTTTTGGGTCACCTCTTCAAACAGTGCGGCGTCGCGAAGGTAAGCCAGTTTTGCTACAAGTGTGGCAGACACGCTAACGCCGCAATGTTCCAATTGTAAGAAGGAGAACGTTTTTCGGAACGCAGCGTTCCATGAGGGAGTCCGCGGAGATAGAAAAACGCCTACCAAACTGAGTATACTAAAAAGGATTGCAGAAACGAACGATTCAGGCCAGGAAAAACCAAGTAGCAAAGTTGGTATCTCCCTACAGGAGAGAGTACGGCGATATAAAGAAGTACGGAGTGGTTTGTTTGGTGAGAATCAGCTGGCTGGGATGAGGGTCATCACAATGAGGGTCAAGAAGGCCAGAGAGCCGTTTAGAAGACGTAAACAGGACAGGCGGAAACTGCAACAATCAGTGACGGCAATCGGATCGCAGGAGAACGGCAATAAAGATCCTCTTCCATATGCGGTAGTCCAAGTGGCGGGATGCGCGGTGAGAGGATTGCTGGACTCCGGAGCGTCACTGAGTGTACTGGGAAAAGGATGCAGAGAATTGGTCAGTAAGCTGAACATCTCATGGAGACCACTCCACGCAAAAGTGAGAACAGCAAGCGGATCTACACAGGATCTACACGTTCAAAAATACCACAGTGAACATGGAACTATTCCTGTGTCCCACATTGGAACAAGAACTATATATTGGAGTGAACTTTTGGAAAAGCTTCGACGTAGCACCGGAAGTTTTTGGAATTGAAGAGATCTCGGCCAGTACAGAAGTTGAGAAGACGCCGAAAAAAGGTGAGCCAGAAACGCATGAGCTGAATGCAGAGCAACGACAGCAACTGGATGAGGTCCAAAAATCTTTTCTGTCGTTTGAGGAGCATGGACTGGGGCGAACTGAGAAAATGAAGCACGCCATAGAGCTGGTGCCAGGCGCCACTCCCGTCAAGGATCGCCACTATCCGGTTTCGTCAGCAGTTCAAAATATAGTTTACGAGGAAATTAATGAGGTGCTCCGCTTAGGGGTCATAGAAGAGAGCAACAGCCCGTGGAGTAATACAATTACACTAGTGAGGAAGCCAGGAAAGAATCGCCAATGTTGAGATGCTAGGAAGCTCAATCAGAGGACCGTCAAGGATGCATATCCGCAGCAGAACATAGAGGGAATTTTGAGCAGGATAAACACGACAAAATTTATATCTAGCGTCGACCTCAAGCATGCTTTCTGGCAAATCGAAATGGAAGAAAGCAGCCGGAGATATACAGCCTTTACCGTACCAGAACGTCCGCTGTATCACTTTGTCGGGATTCCTTTTGGTCTCACCAATGCCGCTCAGCGACTTTGTCGGATGATGGACAAAGTAATACCGCAAAAGCTAAGGGAAAAGGTGTTTCTGTATCCGGATGCCCTGTTGATAGTGTCTCCAACGTTTGAAGAGCTCTTGGTCACTCTGAAAAAAGTTTCCCAGTGCCTGAAGGAAGCGGGTTTGACCATAGGACTCAAGAAGTCACACTTCTGCTTCAAGGAGCTGTGGTATTTGGGTTTTGTCATTGGTGGAGGGGTTCTGAAAACTGATCCTGGCAAGGTAGAGGCTATCAAAAACATGCCCATTCCTAGAAGTGCCAAAGAGGTTAGACTATTCCTAGGAACAGCCGGTTGGTATCGGAGGTTCGTCCAAAACTTTGCAGAAATGGCAGCCCCGCTGACAGACACACTTAAAAAGAGAAAAAAGTTTGAGATGACCAATGAGGCCAAGGAAGCTATGAGGCGGCTGCAGGAAGCGCTCATGACTGCACCTGTTTTGCGACATCCCGACTTCGGTGGGAGATTTTTCGTCCAATGCGATGCTTTTGATTATGGAGTAGGAGCTGTTCTCTTTCAGGAAGAGGATGCCCAATAGCTTTCTTTTCCCAGAAGCTCAATTCTTGCCAGCGGAACTATAGCGTGACGGAGAAGGAGTGCTATGCTGCGGTGTTAGCAATAAAACGGTTCACGGTGATTACTGACCACTCAAGCCTGAAATGGCTGATGTCACTTAAGGACCTTAGTGGCAGGCTTTCAAGATGGTCGCTGAAGTTGCAAGCGTTTGATTTTGAAATCATCCATCGGAAAGGCTCGGACAATGTGGTAGCGGATACGCTGTCGCGAGCGGTTGAAGAAATTGAGCAGAATGACGAGTGGCTACAGGGATTTGAGACTACTGAGTTCGAGTCGGAGGACTACGTAGAGTTACGAAAAGACATGGAGTCCAAGAAGGAGCAATTGCCGGATATAAAAGTGGTGGATGGTTTCATATTTAAACGGAATCAGGCTTGTGGCAGTCCCGAGCTCGAAGAGCATAGCTGCTCATTGACTCTGATGTTGATCGAGCAAGCACGGAGGGATAGCGAAAACTTTAAATTTCTTGAGGCACCGATTTTACTGGCCGGGAATGGTGGCTCAAGTCCGTAGGTTTGTGAGGGATCGTAAGGTGTGCACAGAGACGAGATCCACTAATAAGGGACCCCGACCTGGCATTAGAGAGGAAACGGTTACGTATCGCCCGTTCCAGAAAATTTATATAGATTTTCTGGGAAAATACCACAGGTCAAAGAATGGGCACGAGAACAGCGATTTATTCTCCTTCGTTGAACGCGGCTGAGAGAGTGAATCAGCACCGATTCGAGCATACTTGGAGGAGGATCATCGCGACTGGGATTTGTTCCTGCCGGAGATCGCAGCAGCTCTGAGAAGCGCGATCCATCAGTCTACAGGGGTTTTACCTTATTTAACACTGTTTGGATAGCACATGTATACAAGTGGGGGCTATTATTAATTGGCAAGGAAGCTGCAGTCCTTGGAGGACAGTGAGATAAGGAATCTACGTCAGGAAGATAAATTTGCATTGCTGAGAGACACAATCCGCGAAAACTTACTAGCGCACGATACTTCAACCGGAGGACGCGAGAGGTAAAGTTCAAGCCAGGACATGAGATCTTTCGAAGAACCTTTGTTTTGAGCGATTTTAGCAAGAACTTCAACGCAAAATTTTCTCGGAAGTTTTTGAAGTCTAGGATCCGTAGACCGACCGGAAACAATATGTACGAGGTTGAGGACATGAAGGGGAATTCGGGAGGAGTGCTACATGCAAAGGACCTAAACCAGTGACAATAGAAACCAAGGCGAACAAGAACAGAACACAAAAGGATAGGAAGGAAATTTTAATCATCGATGAAATTTGGAAGAGAAGATAAATATAAATCGGAAATGATTAGTGTGCATTGTTCTAAAGCTCACGCAGAATTCATGAAGAACATATGTATGTAAACAAGTAAAAATCTTCCTCCATGGCAAGCGTCCGAACGGATGTTTTTTTAACAAACCCGCAAGCAGTGTCATTAGACCTGCCAACTTAGCCATGTTGGTCACTCATGACTAGACGAGTCGATCTAGCCATGTCCGTCCGTCTGTTTGCCCGCTATCGAGATGAAACTTTACCAAAAGTCGTCTTTCTATTGCAGGTAGTATGCAGGTCGGAAGCAGCCGGATTGGACAACTATATCTTATCCCATAGGAATAATCAAAAAAAAATAATTGAAAAAAAATTAGAACTTATGTGTTTTTTGACATATTACCTTATGCTCTTGGAAATATGATTTTTTTAACTGTTCTGAATATCGAATTAAATTTTAGAAAAATCGGACGACTATATCATATAACTCCCATAGGAACGATCGGAAATCTAAAGGGAAATTAATAGGAACAAAATTATAGCTTTGTTAATTTTTATTGTATTCTCTTCTACTTTGGAATATAAGTTTATTTTATTATTTTAGAATTTCGTATTAAATTTAACATAAATTGGATGACTATATTATATAGCTGCCATAGGAAGTATCGATTAATTAATGTCAAAATACTCCGTAAACTCTTATAATTTTGTTTGTTGCACATCTAAATTTAACATTTTTGTAATTTCAAATAGAATAGGAACGATCTGCAAGGGTATATAAACTTCGGCTGGCCGAAATTAGTTTTCTTTCTTGTTTTTCTTTAGTTTTCCGATCGTTCCTATGGGAGCTATATGATATAGCTTTCCGATTTTTCTAAAAATTTAATTTGAAATTCAGGACAGTTGAAAAAATGATATTCCCAAAAGTAATAAGTAATATGTCAAATAATACTGAAGATATAATATTTTTTTTTCATTTATTTCTACGATTATTCCCATGGGAGCTATAAGATATAATTGCCCGATCCGGCCGGTTCCGAATTATGTACTACCTGCAATAGAAAGACGACTTTTTATAAAGTTTCATCTTGATAGCTTTAAAACTGAGGGACTTGTTTGCCTAGAAACGGACGGACTGACGGACATGGCTAGACCGACTCGTCTTGTCATGCTGATCAAGAATATACATACTTTATACCCTCTGCAAGGGTATAAAAAGATATTTTTTGAATTTAAATACCCTAAATAGCCAAGAATCGTTATCTAAGATTTTTTTCTAACAACACTATAGTATTGATAAACGAACGAAGTCAGCTGTTCGATTGACTTTGTAAATTATTAAAAAAAACCTTTGCAAACTTTCACTGCTTATTTCGTGGAGCTATTATTTCTATTATGGAAAATCGTAGCAAAGGTATTTATAAATGTATCTTAGATTACATGTTTTGTGTGTTGTTTTGTAGTGTATAACTTATAAATGGCACAAACTTGCAAAAAGGTAAAGAAAGCAAAGTTATTACCAAATGTATCCTTGATATCGCAAAACTAATCATTGTTGGAACTTTTTGCACTTTATTCTGCCCTAAGAAACTACAAATTTAATTTGTTGAAAAGGACATGCTGAGTGATAAACCTAATCACAAAGGGCTCACATATAGAAAAACAGGATCCCCGTTAAAGTTAAAATTGCCATCTGCTCTCACATAATATTTCACTTTTTTTGCAAATGTTAACCATTTATTCTTCTTTGACAAATTTTGAAAATGAACGAAAACCGAAATTATTTTACCGTCTTACCAATACAAAAACGAATCTTTTAAAATTCCTTGCCAATAAATTGTTATATGCGGCGTGGGCGGTGGATAAAGGCAATGGTCCGATTCAAAAAGCAACAAAAACCGAAATTACACCTTAATCTTAATAGTATATATACAAAATTTAAAATTTTTATCTTTAAAACTGGAGTTTATGCCAAAAATCGACTTTTTTCCCATAGTGCAGAGTAAACAGTATAATTAATATTTTAACAAAATGTATGTATTATAGCTAATAATTATTTCAACATTTTTTATTTTCAGGAGAACATTTAGGCTGCTTTGGAACGAGTAAAAAAAAGAAAGATGTTTCTAATAATTCCGATGCGTTTAACGAATACAACATTTCTACAGAATATTCCAAAAGTTCTGTGTCACAGAATCAACTCAGTAAGGGATATGAGCAATTATGGCAACCTGAAGTGGTTCAATACTACTTGTCATTATTGCAAAGTTGTTCTAATCCAGAAACACTCGAAGCCGCTGCAGGAGCAATTCAAAATTTATCTGCGTGCTATTGGCAACCTAGTATTGATATTCGCGCAACAGTGCGTAAAGAGAAAGGTCTACCGATACTCGTAGAGCTTCTTAGGATGGAAGTGGATCGCGTAGTCTGCGCAGTTGCCACGGCTCTGCGAAATTTAGCTATTGATCAACGCAACAAAGAACTTATTGGAAAGTACGCAATGCGGGACCTAGTTCAAAAACTTCCCTCCGGAAATTTACAACATGACCAGAACACGTCAGATGATACCATAACAGCAGTACTGGCAACCATTAATGAGGTTATTAAAAAAAATCCTGAGTTTTCACGTTCCCTATTAGATTCAGGTGGTATTGATCGACTTATGAATATAACAAGGCGGAAAGAAAAGTATACATCTTGTGTATTAAAATTTGCAAGTCAGGTTTTATATTCCATGTGGCAACATAACGAATTACGCGACGTGTATAAAAAAAACGGATGGAAAGAGCAAGATTTTATTAGTAAACTTTTTGCCGCACATAACACTCCGCCAAGTTCCCCAAATAATGCAAACAATACCCTCAACAGGCCAATGGCTTCACAGGGACGAACTCGCTACGAAGACAGAACCATTCAGCGCCCAACTAGCACTTCATATGGGCCTAAGGATTCTAGTGCCGTTATGTCAAGTAATGATTCTGCATTGCTTTCGGAAATGGTTAGGAAACAATTATAAAATGTTTGATTTTTATATTATTACAAGATTAATAACTACATAAAAAGTATTTAAATTATAGAGATTAAGCTCATTATCGGGGGTGGCTCAGAAATATCTTCAAACAGTTTGGGGTGGTATTTGTATTGAAGTACCTTAGAATTCCATTTAAGTGCCACCCGAAAATATATCTGAGCGACACCCGTTTTTATATTCCTTTAGTAAAGGGGATTTTATAGCACTTACCCACTTAATTGTAAAATATCATATTATTTAAATATTTAGTATACTAATCTGATATTAATAAATAAGAAATATCCATGTATTAATAATAACTGTTTATTTTGTGTATAGATATAATAGTTACAAGCGTTTACTAAATTAGGAGGCATTTATATTTATACCCGTTACTCGTAGAGTAAAAGGGTATATTGCACTAGTTTACAGCCAAAATGCTCCAGTGCAATTGATCGCGAATTCTGTTAGTGTTGGACCCCTACATCACGAAAGTACCAAAACTATTTTTTCGATGACACTGTTTTTTTTTTAAAGAATTTTTTAAAGTTTAAAATGTTAAATTAAATACCTGATTTAGCTATTTTGTGACCCGGCTGCCATCACCACTCATTTTAGTTAAATGTCGCCGCCTGGTATAAAACTTAAATTTGAACTCAGTCGACCGAGAAAAGTTGACAAATCCGAGCTTTACAAATCCACCATAAATCCAATTTTCCATGGATTTAAGCCATACCCGGCTTGTTTTATTTGGTAGGATGTAGAGTGTTGGTACCCATTATGATTATTTAACGGATTTTTTTCGAGTTTTTATGGTATATACATCTTACAGTCGACCAATATGTCGACTCGACTTTGTCAAGCTGCTGCACTGCCATTACTTATCCAATTATATTGATCTGTATGGCAAAGGTAGGCTCTAAACTATTGACTTTAAAATGAAATAAAAACTGGCCCAATGAATATTTGCCGAGATATATGAAAAAATTCGAAAAAAGTCCGTAATTTAACATTTTTAACTTTAAAAAAACTGTGCCATTGAAAAAAATTTGTGGTACTTTCGTGATGTAGGGCTCCAACACTAACAGTATTGGCATCAATTGCTCTGGAGCGCTTGAAAAATATTATTTTGTAAACTAGTTTTGTATTCGGGAAAAAGTATGTAACAAATAGAAGGAAGTTTTATCGACCCCATAAAGTAGATATAGGAGTGGTCAAAAGTATTTGCACAAATTACACGGACTTACTCATAAGAAATGTGCAAATACTTTTGACCACCCCTGTATATTCCTGTTCACTAGCCGGATAGCTGTTTGGGATTTAGTTACCTCAGCTTCCCATCCAGCGCAAGTTTATCATGCCAATGTACCGGGATCAAACTATTGAGAAACTATTTCGGGCAAAAATCAATAAAAATATGTTTTATTAAAGTTTTCAGTTTTTTGGCTTGGTAGAGATTTTCGTTGAAATGCGCATATAAGTTAAAAGAATGTATTTTATTTGAATATAAAAAACAAACTTCTCTTTATTGAGTTAGTTTAAGAACTGACTTTACTTAAGTTATGATGATTGATTACAACTGAGCGTCGATCCATCGCTCCCATCGTTTCCGCCGCTGACGTTATTTTATTGTTATAATTTTGACATATTACCTTATGCTCTTGAATATATCATTTTTTTATCTGTTCTGAATTTCGAATTAAATTTTAGAAAAATCGGACGACTATATCATATAACTCCCATAGGAACGATCGAAAAATTAAAGGGAAATTAATAGGAAGAAAATTATAGCTTTGTTAATTTTTAATATTTTCTCTCCTACTTTGGAATATAAGTTTATTTTAATATTTTAGAATTTCGAATTAAATTTAACATAAATTGGATGACTATATCATATAGCTGCCATAGGAAGGATCGATCAATTAATGCCAAAATAATCCGTAAACTGCTATAATTTTGTTTGTTGCAAATCTAAATTTAAATTTGTTTAATTTCAAATAGAATAGGAACGATCTGCAAGGGTATATAAACTTTGGCTGGCCGAAGTTAGCTTCCTTTCTTGTTCTTCTTAGTTTTTCTAGCGCTTTTGTTTTGTTAATGTTAAGTTCCTTGACCATTTGTAGTCAGAGAACTTCCTCTAACTTCGTCTTTTCTCCCATTAGTTGGAATAACGGAGGTTCTGGTTCGACCATGTTGATTTCCCTTGACTTGTATATAGTTTTGCCAATAGTTACTGTTGAATTACGATATTGCATTAAGAAGGAGCCTTGAAGTTGCAGAAGTTTTTCGTCAAGCGAGAATGGCCCATTGAAGTCGTTTAATATGGTGCCTGGCAGTATTTTCTTTCGAAGGTTCAGGAGAGCGTTTACACAGGTATCATTGCTTAAATCTAACAAATGTTCTGAATTACAAATTGTTTTGTCATTATGGGATTCGCAAGGATTTTTAATTTCAAATAATTGTCTCATTCATTCTAACAAAGTTTCGTATTTTATATCATTGATTGCTTGGGCTTTTTTTATTGCTTTGATTTTTAAAGTTCTACAATTATCTCTTTTAATAGTTGGGAGGCTGATAATATAGATGAGGTCGTTGTCATTTGTGGCTAATTTTACTTTAGAAAATTCCAGTAATTATATGTTAAAAAAGTCATATACGCTATTGCTTTTGTGGAATTTTATATTTTAAAATACTTGTTTTCTGATTTACGATTTCTTCCGAGCTCTGGATAATTTTCGGTATTGCATTAGTAGCATTGGTGAGTTGGTTAATTTTTTGATTATTATTAATTAATTATTACTTGTTTATTGTTGTTTTCTAATTGCTCATTTATCTTATTTTCTAAGATCTCGTGATCGTGGGGTTCTGGTGATACCGCCAGCCATTTCCATGCTATACTTATTGCTTCTATTGCCCTTTTTTGTCTTTTTTGAGTTTGAAGTATGCGTAAATCGGTTTGAATCTGTTGTAATTAGTAGGAAAGATAGGGGTGTAATGGATTAGATGAGGTGAGTGAATGAAATGATTCTTCTAACTTCACCAGAGTTTCTTCGTAGCTGGTTAAGTTAAAGATGTGGATGATTTTAAATGTTCCGCCTTGCCTAGCCGCTAATTCGGTTTCGAGTGAGATGATTTGTGAGTTGTGTTACGAGTGCCGGTTATGGCGGGAAGAAAGGAAAAGACGGCGATCGCCAGAAGTCACCGCCCGTAAGGCTGCGAAAAAAAGGAAAGACCAAAAATTGAATTCAATGCACTCATTGATTATTTAATTAAATTAAATTTAAATGGAAAATTATAGCGGTCAGTAAAGCAACCAGAGACAGGGAGCTGACGCTAGCTAAACCCAGAAGGTCAATTGGCTAGAGCGAGGGAAAATGAGTACCTAGATGGGAACACTTAGGTACGAACATATGAACCCGGAAACAAAAAGAAAAGCTCTAGCTACTATATAAAATAACTAAAACTCCACGGAGAAGTCAGTCAGATTCTGAGATAAGGCCGGCAGTTATACGAGTCGGAACGCTAAAGACAAAATTAATTCTGCCTCGGACGATCAAAGGACCAAACAAAAGAAAATGAGGTCCAAAGAACAACAATAAAAAAAAAACAGAGGTAGCAACGCCAGCAACAAAAAGAAAAACTGAATAATTAAACATTAACCACAAAAGCAGACGTGAATGTGAAATCAGAGATCTATCGAGAAGTCACCGCTGTGGAGTTCAGTGAATTGCTCGAGTGCCGCGTTCTACCCTACGCCAATATTCGTATAGTTTATTTTTTGACTGCTAAGCGAAAAATACTATGTGCAACACATATTATTCCTAAATATTACATTTTTTCATTAAGTGCACTAATACACATACATGTACATATATATATGTGAGTCAAAATCTCCCAAGTGGGTCCCCCCCGAATCGAAGGTCCGATTTTCGTCAAACTTGTTTACTTTTTCGGTTCACAACGACGAAAAAAAATTCGTTTGAACGGTTTTGAGAAATTTTGAGTTTTAACGGAGATAAAGCGGTCACCAAATACCATTTTTGGCACTTTTTCAAAAAAAGGTGCGTGGCAGATATCTTTATGATGTTTTCACTCATTGATCAAGAACTGTATTGGCTTTTAAAAATATATTTTTTTAAAATTAAAAAAAAAATTTGTTTTTAAAAATAAAAACACAGTTTTTTTAAGTGTATTTTTTTCAGTGTTCTTCACCAGTTACAGACTTTAAAACCATTCAGAAATAAAGGTTAATTCATTACAAACAATATCAAAAAATAAAAAATTGGGGATCGGTCAAAGGTTTTTCGCCATTCGAATTTTTCGGGGATGAGCGTTTCAACATCGCAAAGCAACTATCCTTGTGCATAAATTGTCTCGGAAATGGGAACATGGCAGGCAAGTGCTGCTCAAAATTTAAGTGCCGCGTATGCCGGGGATTGCACCACACCTGTTTGCACCGATTCACACAGCCAGAAGAGAGCAACCCAGCAGACATCTTCTTACGCGGATGCCCAGCTTCGGAACTATCGGACACAATTTGGTTCTCTGGCCCTAAATTCCTTAGATTATATCCGGAGTTCTGGCCAAAATCACCTCCAGACTGTGAATTTGATAACCTCTACTTGGAGAAGCGGAAGGCAGTTTCATCCGCATGCAGCAAAAATATATCTGCAGATGACAAAACAAAGATAGCCGATGGTCCACATCTCGAAAGCGTCATGCTGGAAATTGTCTATCGCAGGAATCAGGAAATCAGGGATAAAACTATTAGAGGATTTGTTCAGTCGCAGCAGTAGTTATAAGTCAGCGCTCTGAAGTATCATATATCGGGTCAAGCCGTCAGCAACATTAGCAATGACCCACATATTGGCACAAGCGTATTCTGCTGAATTGTAACTGGGTTACGCCCATTGCCAATAATGCATAATAACCGACACTTTTTTTTATACCAAATCTGTTAACCTATGCACTTTATACCCATAAATAGCGTTAAGTTTATACAATAAAATCAGTAACAATTCTGACTCTCACAATCAAGTTGTACTCATTCTGCATTCAACAGAGGCTGTCGCTCTAGTCTTCAGATCCTCATATGCAACCCCTAGCCCAACTGGTTTAAGTTCTAGTTGCGGCGAATCTAGGCATACAGTTTATGTACTGTATGCCAGGCACCTAAGCCATTCAATAAACATTTTGGTGACCCCGACGTGATCTCACCAAGAGATCACACCCTAGAACACAACGTTGGAGATATCTTCCATACAAGTCCTTTTGCCCAAGTCGTCAACAAGGCGACAGATTAAGAACACCTGAGCAAAGTCGACTCAGGAAGTTGGAAGACTGGTCAACAAGGCGACCAGCTCCGTCAACGATTTAATAAAATCGTTTTGTTTGTTTGTGATCCCGGTAAACGGATTTAGATCATCCAATCCCGGACACATTTTCGAATTTTGTCAACAGTAGACACTTTGAAACCAGAATCAAACATTCTCAGAATACGAGAACTCAGCACCACAGTTGCTGTCATCAAATTCACCTAAATCATTCATAAGTGTTAAAAGCTTCTTTGACCAATTCGGTTGCGAATCGGAGCGTATCCAGCTATACAAGCAAATAAAACACTCCCAACGGGTCAGAAGTTTTAAACACAAGGTAATAAATATGAGTGACATGGATGAGCAAGCAGTCACAGAAGCACTAGACGTGCAACAGGAGATCAGTCAAGAAATCTCAAAATTTATCATCAACTTCAAGAAAGATTCATTGGAGAGGAAATCAAGTCCGAACTATTATGAAAACAGACTAACCATACTCGATGACGCTTGGAGTCGATTCACAAAAAATGATCTCAAGATTCCTCAAAAGTATAGAACTACGGCATACATGAAGTTCTACAACGACTGTCGTGAGTCATACGACAAATATCGAGCTATCATACGGGACGGCATGGAACAATCAACAAGCCAAGCCGAGGTAAATCCAGTCACAACTGGTAACCCTGCAAGCATTCAGCAGCCCACGATAGAGTCCCAGAAACTAATATCAGCATGTCGTCGACAAAAGGCAATATCAGATTCTATTAAGCGCGCTCTGAAAGAGTATTCAGGTACGGGAAAGACCGTAAGAAGTGATTTGATAAAATCACTATGGGCGCAAACGCCAGAGATCCATTTCTCGGTACATGAAGATTACGATGATCCAAGCAAGGGAGGATATGATATGAAATCCTTCCTAAAACTTGAAAAGGAAATTCAAGATGTCCTAGGAGCCAAATCAAACTCCTCTAGCAATGAAGATATGCATTTGCCCAGAGTCAGCATCCCCAAATTCGATGGGGATCTACTCAAATGGACTCAGTTTTTTGATTTATTCAAATGCATGGTCCATGATACTAACATGCCGACGGTACGGAAAATGTGGTACCTAAAGACCACCGTAACTGGAGGGGCTGAAAGATTGATAAGACACATCGATCTTAAGGAAGAAAATTACCTCAGCGCCTGGGGTATATTAGTCGATTTCTACAACAATCCCCGACATGTGGCAGACACGATTCTCAATCGTTTCTTGCATCAAAACACAGTGAGTGACGATCCAAGGTCATTAAAAGAGTTGTACATTACGACTATCGAGTCTCTAGCATCATTAAAGGGACTGGGCAACGATGTATCAAGTTGGGATACAATATTGATTGCCATCATCAAGCAAAAATTGGATCTGGCAAGCAGAGCCCTATACGAGCAGTCGTTAGATGGGTCCCGAGAGTTACAGGGTCTCGACACACTGCTCAGCTTTCTGGACCAGCGCATCCGATTTCTTGGAACAGGAAAAAAGGGACAACAATCAAGAAAGGAACAGAAGGGTCCAACATGCTCATCAGCCAGTACTGGAAAAGGACCATGCTGTCAATTTTGCAAAAGGAATCACTGGCTCTATAAATGCGATGACTTCCGCAGCAAAACAATACCCGAACGAGTTAATTGGGTACAAAAACAAAGATTGTGTGTCAACTGCTTCGGCAATGACCACAAGGCAAAGGATTGCCGAGGTCGCCCGTGTTTTAAGTGCGACAAGAAACATCATACTTTGTTGCATCTGGAAACCACATCAGGTGCATCATCCAATCAACATTCACCTACTGTAGGTGCAGCAAGCAACAAGAATTATAACTTGCTGGCCACAGTCAAAGTATCAGTGAAGGCTAACAATGGTCAAGTTGCTACCTTCAGAGCGCTGCTAGATTCAGGATCACAAATAAATCTGATTTCTGAACGAATGGCTTCAGTACTATCACTGAAACTTCATGGAACTTCTCTACGGATCAAGGGCATTGGAGGCAATCCAAAAACCAGTAGAGCAAGAGCAAATGTTCAAATAAAATCAATGCATAACGCAGAAGTTGAAGCCTTTGTCCTACCACACATATTAGCTGATCAACTGGCGCATCAGTTAAATTCGGCAAGCCTACAAATCACAAGCAGCATAGCTCTGGCCGATCCGAATTTCGATAAGCCAGGAAAGATTGACATGCTTATCGGAGCAGAGCACTACTATTCATAGCTGCTGCCAAACCAGACGATACTAAAGGCAGGAGGACCAGTTCTTCAGAATACAAAACTTGGATGGATCATTGCCGGAAGGATCTCCTCGGATCACGATTCAGCGGCGGTTTGTGCCGCCGCAGCTACAAACGAAGAAGTCGACACACTATTGGAACGATTCTGGACTCTAGAAAATCTTGAAGCCGAGGAAAGGCATCGATCACCAATTGAGGCACATTGCGAAATGCACTTCGTAGGAAACTTGGGAGTGGCAAAAGATGGCAAATTTGTGGTGAAACTCCCATTTTCTGAACAGTCTTCAGCCCTGGGGGCATCACAGAAAACAGCCACGAATAGATTTCTGGCTCTGGAAAGAAGAACGTCACCTGATGTCTGGAAGTGCTACGTGGACTTCATGGATGAATACGAAGCACTCGGACACATGAAACAAGTGCACCAAACAGATATACCCGCTAATCACTACTTCATTCACACCACTGTGTGCTAAAGCCGGAAAGCAGTACAACAAAGTTGAGGGTAGTATTCGACGCTTCATGCAAAACCACCAGCAACAAGTCTTTGAACGACATACTCTATGCTGGACCCACTGTGCAAAGCGAGCTATTTGCCATTCTATTACGCTTCCGCACTCATAAATACGTGTTTACAGCGGACATAGAGAAAATGTATCGGCAGGTGTGGATGCATCCTGACGATCAGTATCATCAACTAGTCGTCTGGAGAAAGAATCCATCAGATGATCTTAAATATTACCGGCTCAAAACCGTCACCTACGGTACAACGTCAGCCCTATTCCTAGCAACAAAATGTTTAGATTACTTGTCCGAGAAGGTAAAGGATCAATTCCAATTCTAAAGCACGATTTCTACGTAGATGACTGTCTCACTGGAGCAAACAGCGTTGCAGAAGCAGTCCAAATTCAACAGGAATTAAATAAAATATTGTTACCATCCGGTTTCAAGCTTCGAAAATGGTGCTCCAATAATGGGCAAATTCTAACAGACGTTCCCGAAGCAGACACCATCAAAACCGTCAAGCTAGACGAAACATTGAAACACTACAGTGTCAAGACGTTGGGTTTGGTATGGATGCCACAAAGAGATCAACTGTGTGGGCGATCACAGAAAAGCGAGGCGTCAATCATTACCAAACGCGTGGTAAGTTCCGAGTCAGCACAAATTTTTGACCCACTTGGACTATTTGCCTCCGTGGTAGTAAAGGCAAAAATATTTATGCAAACGCTTTGGGCACTGAACCTGAGTTGGGACGATAAGCTCCCTCAAGAGCTACAAAATGATTGGAAGAGCTATCGATCGGATCTGCAAGCATTAAACAGTATGAAAATTCCTAGGCATATCTATAATGGAAAGGTTCCAGTCCATCAAGAAGTACACACATTTGTGGATGCATCAGAGCGTGCGTACGGAGCAGCAGTATATATAAGAGCTACCTACAAAAACAATCAAATTTCAATACGACTTCTTTGCTCCAAATCACGAGTGGCTCCATCCGCGAAAGAAACTTTGCCCCGCCTTGAACTATGTGCTGCGCTGTTGGGCGCTGAACTAACACACAGAGTAAGAAAGGATTTGCGATTACCGATCGAAAGGGCTTCCGGATACTTCTGGACTGACTCAACTGTAGTTTTGTCCTGGATAAAAGCATCGTCGGCCGCATACCACACGTTCGTTTCGAATCGGATAGCAAAAATCCAAGCTGTCTCAGATCCATCTCAATGGCGACATGTGTCCTCGGCAAACAATCCAGCAGATGTACTATCAAGAGAAATTGCAGCCAGAAAATTATCAGAACATACCCTCTGGCTGTATGGACCACTTTTTCTACACGGTTCAAGGGACAAATGGATCAAGGTGCCAGTAATCGGTCCAAGTGATCTTGAACGGCGAACAAAACAAGTGAGTCTTCCAGCATGTCAGGATCAGACAGGAGAAGAACTCTATAATTGCAATCATAGCAATAGTTTCCAAAAACTACAAAGAATTGTGGCATATATGATGCGTTTCTGTTACAAAAGGAACAGATCAAGTACAACCACTCTATGCATTGGTGAACTAAGTCACGCTCGTACGATCATACTGCGCACCATTCAGAAAATTGACTTCGCATGTGAGTACAAGCCACTTGTTGCCCACAAGGCCGTGGACAAAAAGAGCGCTCTCGTCTCTCTATCCCCCATGATTGGCAAGGTTAGCCTCATCAGAGTCGGAAGGAGATTAGAAGAATCTGAACTCCCGTATAACGCAAAACATCAAATCTTGCTTCCTTACAATGATCCAATAGTAAGAATGCTGTTGCGAGAAATGCATGAAGAGAACATGCACTGCAATTCTTAATTCTCGACCTATTACACCCATGTCGTCCGATCCTACGGATGTGTTTGCATTAACCCCAGGCCATTTTCTGATTGGTGAGCCTCTAACGGATGGGAATTAGTGTCCAGACTTAAGCACGCATTCTGGAAGCAGTGGTCAATGGAATACCTTCAAGAGCTTCAAATGCGCAACAAATGGAAGACTATGTCGCAGAATGTCAAAGATGGGCTACTTGTATTAATAAAAGAAGATAACTTACCGGTGATGAATTGGCCGATGGGAAGAATAGTAAAGACATATCCTGGCAAGGATAATTACGTACGTGTAGTAGACGTAAAAACTGCGTCTGGCGTATTTCAGCGACCAATCACGAGGCTTGCGCCGCTTCTTAAAGAAGAAGTATCGACAAAGCGGTTTAACATTTCCACCGTGTCAGAAGAGGTCCCAAAAAGGAAGAAAACAAAAATGCCAGTTCTACCAACCTTACTAGCAATGCTACTTATTCTTCCGCTCGCAGTGGGACAGCCAACAAATGTAACTCAGTTCGACAACCTGCCCGGGATCTTCTATGAGCGACTCGGCACGGCAAGAACGGCAGTCTCAGAATGGACTATCATAGCATATTACGATTTAAAACCGTATTGGAGTGATATGACCTTGCTGTCCACTGGGATAAAAGAACTCAGGCGCAAGTGTTCTGAGTTGAAGAACGCAAATGCATGCAACTCCATACTTGACTATTTTGCACATTTATATGGCGAGCTACAGAAAGGAGATTATCTGATAAACCATTCCAGACAGCGCAGATCACCACTTGATATAGTTGGTAATGTAGCTAGCTCACTCTTTGGAGTCCTTGACGCCAGATATGCAGACGACATGGCCAAGGTTATAACTGAGGTGAAATCCAGGGAAGACGTATTGAGGATGTTACTCAAGAATCAGACTTCAATTTTGGACTCTACTATTAACATAGTTAGGAAAAGCAAGTCATCTACTGACAGCCGCATCAGAAATTTGGAGCAGCAACTAGCAACCATCAACAAGGAACGAGGCAGATATCAAGGCGATCACTTGCAGCAAACATTCGTTGTCTTAACTACCCAGCTAACCCTTCTTGCAACTGGGATGCAGCGGATGCAAGCTGAAATTGCCCGCGTTCTCACCGACGTTCGTCATCGAACCATCAGTCCCATGCTGGTAACTCCTAAGCAGCTAAGAAACCAATTAGACAAAATTCGGGATCATCTACTTCCAGATCAAATGTTGCCGGTCTCGTCGGAAAATGTAATGGAGCTCTATAAAATCATGCGCGCTGAAGGAACCACAACTACAGATCATGTCATATTCAAAATGACATTGCCCTGGTATCAACAGCACAACAGGAAGTCTTCAGCATCATCCCCATCCCGACGTGGAAATCAGGAGGCTGGAATCGATTCGACATTAAGACACCTATCATAGCTGTAAATTCCCACAGAGATCAATTCATTGGTCTTACTGAGGACGAGTTCGAGCAATGTCTAGTACTATCCAACAACGAACACATTTGCTTTAACCATCAAGCCGCGTTCAACGTTGAAAATCGGTGTGAATTTCAGTTATTCAATAACAAATCTGAAACACTCTGTGAGATTATTAAGTCGAAGGCATGTTTGATTTGGTTAAGAACGCATCAACGGAACAGATGGATGTTTGCGACCCACAACCAAATAGAACTTCAAGCTGTATGCAAGGGAATGCCATCCACCATTCACCTTAATGGATCGGGTTTACTGTCTCTGTCCTCCGGCTGCACCGCACGAAACGCTAACATTAGTATTAGCACATTCAGCACGATAATCACCGAATCACACTTAGCGTACATTCGTTTTGGCAACATAACAACGCCCGTTGTGTAAGACACATCAGAGTCAGCTCGAGAGATTGCCACCCAACCATCTGAATCAGACGAACTGGATCGTCTACAACAAAGGCTGGCTAAGCTAAAGGATACAGCATGGTCAAATCAATTCACCACCATGCAGCATCATCAAGTAGCAGCGTATGCGGCGTTAGCAATATCAATAATATTGGTCATCGCATATAGTCTCCGAAAGCGATTCGTCAACTGGAAGCCACGACAACGGACCTGCAACAACCAAGAGAACGACGAACAGCCGTCACCTGAACCTACCCCACGAAGTTTTGCGTTCAGCATTAGCGATGGTTGAACACTTCAATTACTTGTTCAACGGCCGGGAGAATGTTCAGTCGCAGCAGTAGTTATAAGTCAGCGCTCTGAAGTATCATATATCGGGTCAAGCCGTCAGCAACATTAGCAATGACCCACTTATTGGCACAAGCGTAGTCTGCTGAATTGTAACTGGGTTACGCCCATTGCCAATAATGCATAATAACCGACACTTTGTTTTATACCAATTCTGTTAACCTATGCACTTTATACCTATAAATAAGTTCTAGTTGCGGCGAATCTAGGCATACAGTTTATGTACTGTATGATTCTGCAGGATTCTCGCCTTACTTGTCAAAGGAACCCACACACTCACCGTTCTACGAGTAGGAGGTCGACTAACTAGAGCCCCAATTCCTATCGACGCGAGATATCCGTTGCTCCTCCCATAGGACAATGATTTTACCTGGAAGTTTTTCAATCACCTACATAGGACTAACATGCATGCTGGAGCCAAGGCGCTTGTGGGACTACTTCGTCTACACATTTGGATTGCGAACGCGAAAAAACTGGCATCATCTATAGTCAGGCAGTGCGTCCGCTGCTACCATTACAAGCCCAGACTTTGTAACCAAATAATGGGTTCGCTTCCTTCTGACCGACTGCAGACCGTCAGACCATTCACTGTAACTGGAGTAGATCTATGTGGACCGTTTTTAACATCCTATCGCATTCGCAGAAAGGTGCCATCTAAGACTTATTTGGCGATCTATGTCTGCTTCTCATCAAAGGCGGTACATATAGAGCTGCTCTCAGACCTTTCAACTAACACATTCATTCTCTCGTTGAAGCGCTTTGTTTCTCGTCGTGGCAGCCCACTATTGGGCATTTAGTCTGTTTTTTTTGGCATTTTGGCATTTTTGAAAACAAAACTACTTTTTTGAGTTTGGTTTTCCGAAATTAGTTTATAATATTTATCCAAATTAAAAAAAATACTCAAAACCACTACACTGAAAAAATTTCATTTATTTTACTTTTATAAACCGGCAAAAAAATTTTGTTTAATATTTTAAGAATAAGGAACTGTAACGACCCTGGTTTGGGAGGCGGTATAGCTCGCCGTGGTCAGGGCTCGCGAGAGATATTTATATTCTTTCTCTATAGATCGAGTTACCTCCCTTTCCCCAATAAAGACACAGAGGGGTGAAACTATAAAGTGGGCGTGTATTTCGAACTGATCTTACAATAGTCGTGTGGTTGTGTATAGATGAGTTGGGACCGCTTGCTTTGTCGACTCGGCGTTACGGGTGGGCCGAGTTATGAGCTGCTTGCTGTCGTTGGTCCAACGCCACGGAAAGGCCGGATGGTGAGCTGCTTGCTTCGTGAAGCTTGATTGGAGTGCTGCTGTCTCCGTGATCCGGCGCTAAGGAGAGCCAGGAGGTGCGCTGCTCGAGTCGTGGACTGCTTGTCAGTGAAGTGGCGCTACGGGAGGTCCAAGAGTTTCACGGCATGCTGTGAGCTTCGGCGCTGTAGGGTGGCCGAGAAGACCCGTCGGCGGTGGCGCTGCAGTTGCGAGCTTCGGCGCTGTGGAAAGGCCGAGAAGTCGCGTCGGCGCTACGGCAGGGCGAGCGAAGGCGGTGGCGCTGCAGTTGCGAGCTTCGGCGCTGTGGAAAGGCCGGGAAGTCGCGTCGGCGCTACGGACCTGCCACGTCCACAGCTCCGAGTATAATCATTCTCCGCCGCTGCTGGTTGAGCCTTTGGAGGCTCTTCCGGTATTTAGAGAGTGAGTTCTTTACTTTTTTTCCATTCTGAAACATGGGCAAATGGTTTTAGTTTATTTGGTTTTGGGGTTGCGCATGCAGGTTAGTGGAGGGTTTCTATGTGGGATTTCAGTTCGATTACGTAGGCTCTGTGCGCCTTCCCGGTCACCGTGTGCTTCATTGTTGCAATCACCGTTGATATGAAGCCTGTTACCCTGAATGGGGGTTCGTATTTTGGAGCTAGCTTTGCCGCGAATCCCGTTGCTGCTTTTGACAAGGGGTGATGTCTTTCCCATACTAAGTCTCCTATTTTGGGTCTCCAGTCCCTTTTCCGCAGGTTGAATGATCTAGCTTGGTCCTGTGCCGCCTTTCCCATGTTTAGGTGTGATAGTTTCCTCGTTTCCATGATATGCTCCCATCGTGCGTGCACTGTCTCCTCTACGATTCCAGATCCTTGCGTGTTCTCGGCAAACAGGCTTCCTGGCAGTCTTATTTCCCGTCCGTACAGCAGATATGCCGGGCTGTATCCTGTTGATTCCGATCTGCTACTGTTGATCGCTAGTGATATTTCCGGTAGCCAGTCCATCTTGTGTGCTCTGTTCCCGAGAATTGTGCTATCATCGTTTTTATTGTACGGTTTGCCCTTTCTGCTGGGTTTTCCTGAGGAGTGTATGGAGCTGTCAGCTGGTGAGCAATTCCCCATTTCTGCAGTTGTGCCTTGAACTTGTTGCTTGAAAATTGAACCCCATTGTCCGAGATTATCTTTTTCGGGGTTCCGAATCGTGCTATGACTTGTTCCCTTAGTACCTTTATTACGATGTCTGTCGTTGCTTTCCGGACGGCTGCTATTTCTACCCACTTTGTAAACCTGTCAAATATCACTAGCAGCATGTTATTACCGTGGCTAGATCTCGGTAGTGGGCCCACGAAGTCTATGCAAAGGGTTTCCCAGGGTGCTTTCGTTATCTCTGACAACATTTTCCCCGCTGCTTGTTGTTGAGACGTTTTGTAGCGTTGGCACGTTTCGCAGCTTCGTACATGCTGCTGTATATCTCTGTGCATTCCTTGCCAGTAGTATTGTGCCATTATGCGGTGTTTTGTTTTCCCCACCCCTAGGTGCCCCGCTGTTGCTTCGCTGTGATTTTCTCGCAGTACTCGTTCTCGTTGGTTTTTGGCTACGCATAGTTTCCATGGCTGTGTGTCCTCGTCTGCCGCCCATGACGGTAGGTGTCTATATAGTTTCCCGTTGATTATTGCGTAATCTGGCTATGCTTCGGGATTTTTCTCCACGTCTAGGAGTTTCTTTTTAATCCAGATGTCTTCTTCGACCTCGGCTCCGTGAGCTTCTTCCTCTGGCACTCTGGATAATGCGTCCGCAACGACATTGAGTTTTCCTTTGCGATAGCGTATCTCGAACGAGTATGCCTGCATTGCCAATGCCCATCTGGCAATCCGTCCCGATGGGCTCTCTATCGAGTTTAGCCATTTGATGATGATGATCTGTGATGACTATGAAGTGGTAACCTTCTAAGTACATCCTCATCTTCTGGATGCCCCAGTGGATGGCCAGGCATTCCTTTTCGGTTATATGATTATATTATGGACGTTGATGCACTACGAGTAGTACAAAAAAGTGGCCCAACGATACCAAGCACGTGCTTGTTACGCACGGGACCCTTTTTCAAATTGGGCAAATATGCGAGTTCGCGAGGAAAATACATGAGACGAAATAGAGACGGGACAAATAAAGATTCTAATGGATACAACTAAGATTGAAGCAAATGAGATAAAATTGTAGTTTTTAATACAGGAAAAGAAGTTGAAGTGCAAATTAATTAATAAAGATTGTTGTAATTATTACATAGGACGCGAAAAGACTCATGCAGAGTAAAATTTGATGTACATCGAGGCAAATTAAGAGGGTAGTAATTTCGTGTTAGTCTAACGGGAACATTAAAAGTTAAACGGTTTATCAGTTCTACAGAGTCAATATCACCTCTTATAAGATTTTGCATAAAAATAGTACCAAGCATTATTCTACGGTTCTCAAGTGTAGGTAAGTTAAGCAATAGTAATCCACTCTGGTAGGAAGGAAGCCTTACGTTTTGATCCCAGTTCAAACTACGACGGGCAAAAAGAAGAAATTTTTTCTGTACCGACTCAATACGGTCGATGTGAACTTGATATTGTGGACTCCAAACTTAAGAACAATATTCCAAAATAGGACGGACAAGGGAGGTAAATAATAATTTGGTTATATAAGGGTCATAAAATTCTTTTTACCAACGCTTTATAAACCCAAGAACATTCATTGCTTTGTTGACAGTCGACATTATGTGGCAGTCAAATTTAAGCTTCGGGTCCAGAAGAACACCCAAATCGTTTACTGCACATATACGATCAAGTGGGGAGTTCTGAAGCGAATAACTTATAAACGTAGGAGTACCTCTGTAAAAGGTCATTACGTTACATTTTAGGCAGTTTAAATTTAAGAGGTTGTACTCACACCATATCTGAAAATGATCAATGTCTGATTGTAAGCCAAGACCAGACTCAATATTATTATAAGTCAAAAAAAGTGTTCGGTCATGCCGCAGCCTAATTAAAATCCTAAAATTCAAAGTCTTAACGTAAACTAATTTCTCGATGTTTGTTTTTGCCTTTTCCATTTGCCCTGTGTGGCAACTCTGTCATTTGCTGTAATTGCTACTCCTTGTTTGAACTTCATTTGTCTGTCGTTGACTTGCTTTTCGTCTACGGCAAGCATCTATTTTTAGTTCGATTTTGTACTCGCTCGCTGAAGGCACGTTCGCTGATCGCCTGCCTATTTTCCTTTCGGTTAATACTTTCGCTTGCTAAAGGCACAGACAAATCGGTCTGCCTGCCCAACCAAATCAATATAAAGAAAACCCTTGAAATTAATGCCTTGTTGCCATAGAATAAACTTAGTGCATAATTAATTGAAAATTTGTGCGGTTTCTATTGTATTTCGGCAAAGGTTTTGAGTTAGTGAAAAAGCTCACTGACCCAACACAAAGCTTAACATCATCAGCATACATTAGTACACAAGAGTCTGTTACGATAGAGGGAAGATCGTTAATAAACAAGGTAAACAGCAAAGGGCCCAAATGACTACCCTGGGGCACTCCCGATGTCACGTGGATCATTTTGGAAACAGCGTTTTTAAATATAACCCTCTGAGTCCTTTCATTCAAATAACTTGAAATCCAAGTTAATAGATTACATGGAAACCCAAGCTGATCTAATTTGAATAAAAGGAGAGAGTGGTTAACAGAGTCAAAGGCTTTGCTGAAATCTGTATATATAACGTCAGTCTGCATTTTTTCTTTAAATCCCTGTATTACAATGGATGTCAATTCAAGAAGGTTCGTTCAGCAATTTCAGAATCCGTCGATGCTTCCATTGAGTTAAAACGAACCACTGAAGGTAATGCCGATGACTTTCGCTTAGCGTTAACGAAGTTATAAAACTGCTTCGGATCATTTGAAAATTCAAGTTTACATCGACTTAAATACATATAATAGCAATGATTGTTAAGAACATTAAAATCGGATCGAGCAACTACATATTTCGAAAAATCGCTCGGCTTACCAGATTTTTTATACTTTTTATAAGTGTTTGTTCTAAGGTTTTTAGGTCTTTGAAGCGCATTGGTAAACCAGGGGGGCCTGTTCGGCTTTGGAGGAACTATTTGCTGAATAGTTCTGCTCTCTCTTTGTGAGCTTCCGACTGGCGTACGATATCACATGCTCGCCGGGCCGCCTCAGTGAGCGTAAATGGGTCTGGGCTGATTTCTAGGAAACCACACCGGGACGCCAGTGATCCTCACCAGGTCGCAGAACCGATTTAAAACCGAGTTCTTACGGATCCACCACCACTACCAAGACTATCCACCAGAACACTTACCCGGATATTTCTCCTTGTTGCTGATGTGTTTCCTCGAAGATCGTCGGAACGCAAGTGACTCATCTGGGGTCTCGCCTCTGCTTATATAGGCCCCGTAGAGTGTGCCCAGAGCGGCCGATGCCGAGAATCCCGATATCGATAACTCGTTATCGGGTCATGAATATAGTGATGGTAGTTGACAATCGATGTATCGGCGGGGTTAGTGTGGCCAGGTATGGTGTTCGACTATCGATATATTAGTATGGCCAGGTTACCCGGTTGGGAGCGTATTTTGAATGTGGCGCGGCGTGGGGCGAATAAAGAGATAGATGTTTGTTTTTTGGAATGTTGTTTATTGTTTGTGACGCTGGGTCATGTGGATGTATCCACGTCTGCCGAACCGGATACGGGTATCACTAGCTGCGTCTTCCGGTTTCCGCTTCGCCAGGTTGCCTTGAGGCGCACGACAGCTTCCACAACACGTTTCTTGTGTTTGGCGTGGCCCCGCGGTTTTGGCTCCCATTCTTCCTCGCTATCCTCCGATAGATTAACAGGTTTCACTCCGGGATAGTGGGGAAGAGAGAGCCGCCGTGGAGTTACCCACTCCGTTTGTGGGCGTTGGAAGTCCGCTAGCTGGTGCCTTTTTGTGCTGGTTGTCGTCCTGGGCATGGGGGTTCGTGCTTCGTTGTCCGTTGTCTGCCGTGTCGTTTCCTTGGTTGTTGTTGTCGTCAGCGTTTTCCGTGTTGTTGCCGTGGTTGTGCCTGGTTGAAGTTGTCGCCAGCGTTTGCCTTGTTGTTGCTGTGGTCGTGTCCATGGATGTGGGTGTCGCCTTCGTTTGCCTTGTTGTTGTTGCGGTGGGTGTCGTCGAGCCTGGATTCCGTAATGGCGCCTGTCTGCCTACCGGGGCGGCCCTGGTCGGCCTCCGGCAACCAGCTGGACCTGCCACGTCCACGGCTCCGAGTATAATCACTCTCCGCCGCTGCTGGTTGAGCCTTTGGAGGCTCTCCCGGTATTTAGAGAGTGAGTTCTTTAGTTTTTTGTCCATTCTGAAACATGGGCAAATGGTTTTAGTTTATTTGGTTTTGGGGTTGCGCATGCATGTTAGTGGAGGGTTTCTATGTGGGATTTCAGTTCGTTTACGTAGGCTCTGTGCGTCTTCCCGGTCACCGTGTGCTTTATTGTTGCAATCACCGTTGATATGAAGCCTGTTACCCTGAATGGGCCTTCGTATTTTGGAGCTAGCTTTGCCGCGAATCCCGTTGCTGCTTTTGACAAGGGGTGCTGTCTTTCCCATACTAAGTCTCCTATTTTGGGTCTCCAGTCCCTTTTCCGCAGGTTGTATGATCTAGGTCCTGTGCCGCCTTTCCCATGTTTAGGTGTGCTAGCTTCCTCGTTTCCATGATACGCTCCCATCGTGCATGCACTGTCTCCTCTACGATTCCAGATCCTTGCGTGTTCTCGGCAAACAGGCTTCCTGGCAGTCTTATTTCCCGTCCGTACAGCAGATATGCCGGGCTGTATCCTGTTGATTCCGATCTGCTACTGTTGATCGCTAGTGATATTTCCGGTAGCCAGTCCAAGATCTCTTGGGACTCTTGTGTGCTCTGTTCCCGAGAATTGTGCTATCATCGTTTTTATTGTACGGTTTGCCCTTTCTGCTGGGTTTTCCTGAGGAGTGTATGGAGCTGTCAGCTGGTGAGCAATTCCCCATTTCTGCAGTTGTGCATTGAACTTGTTGCTTGAAAATTGAACCCCATTGTCCGAGATTATCTTTTTCGGGGTTCCGAATCGTGCTATGATTTGTTCCCTTAGTACTTTTATCACGATGTCTGTCGTTGCTTTCCGGACGGTTGCTATTTCTACCCACTTTGTAAACCTGTCAAATATCACTAGCAGCATGTTATTACCGTGGCTAGATCTCGGTAGTGGGCCCACGAAGTCTATGTAGAAGGTTTCCCAGGGTGCTTTCGTTATCTCTGACAACATTTTCCCCGCTGCTTGTTGTTGAGACGTTTTGTAGCGTTGGCACGTTTCGCAGCATCGTACATGCTGCTGTATTTCTCTGTGCATTCCTTGCCAGTAGTATTGTGCCATTATGCGGTGTTTTGTTTTCCTCACCCCTAGGTGCCCCGCTGTTGCTTCGCTGTGATTCTCTCGCAGTACTCGTTCTCATTGGTTTTTGGCTACGCATAGTTTCTATGGCTGTGTGTCCTCGTCTGCCGCCCATGACGGTAGGTGTCTATATAGTTTCCCGTTGATTATTGCGTAATCTGGCCATGCTTCGGGATTTTTCTCCACGTCTAGGAGTTTCTTTTTAATCCAGATGTTTTCTTCGACCTCGGCTCCGTGAGCTTCTTCCTCTGGCACTCTGGATAATGCGTCCGCAACGACATTGAGTTTTCCTTTGCGATAGCGTATCTCGAACGAGTATGGCTGCATTGCCAATGCCCATCTGGCAATCCGTCCCGATGGGCTCTCTATCGAGTTTAGCCATTTGATGATGATGATCTGTGATGACTATGAAGTGGTAACCTTCTAAGTACATCCTCATCTTCTGGATGCCCCAGTGGATGGCCAGGCATTCCTTTTCGGTTATATGATTATATTATGGACGTTGATGCACTACGAGTAGTACAAACAAGTGGCCCAACGATACCAAGCACGTGCTTGTTACGCACGGGACCCTTTTTCAAATTGGGCAAATATGCGAGTTCGCGAGGAAAATACATGAGACTAAATAGAGACGGGACAAATAAAGATTCTAATGGATACAACTAAGATTGAAGCAAATGAGATAAAATTGTAGGTTTTAATACAGGAATAGAAGTTAAAGTGCAAATTAATTGATAAAGATTGTTGTAATTATTACATAGGACGCGAAAAGACTCATGCAGAGTAAAATTTGATGTACATCGAGGCAAATTAAGAGGGTAATAATTTCGTGTTAATCTAACGGGAACATTAAAAGTTAAACGGTTTATCAGTTCTACAGAGTCAATATCACCTCTTATAAGATTTTGTATAAAAATAGTACCAAGCATTATTCTACGGTTCTCAAGTGTAGGTAAGTTAAGCAATAGTAATCTACTCTGGTAGGAAGGAAGCCTTACGTTTTGATCCCAGTTCAAACTACGAAGGGCAAAAAGAAGAAATTTTTTCTGTACCGACTCAATACGGTCGATGTGAACTTGATATTGTGGACTCCAAACTTAAGAACAATATTCCAAAATAGGACGGACAAGGGAGGTAAATAATAATTTGGTTATATAAGGGTCATCAAATTCTTTTTACCAACCATTTATAAACCCAAGAACATTCATTGCTTTGTTGACAGTCGACATTATGTTGCAGTCAAATTTAAGCTTCGGGTCCAGAAGAACACCCAAATCGTTTACTGCATATATACGATCAAGTGGGGAGTTCTGAAGCGAATAACTTATAAACGTAGGAGTACCTCTGTAAAAGGTCATTACGTTACATTTTAGGCAGTTTAAATTTAAGAGGTTGTACTCACACCATATCTGAAAATGATCAATGTCTGATTGTAAGCCAAGACCAGACTCAATATTATTATAAGTCAAACAAAGTGTTCGGTCATGCCGCAGCCTAATTAAAATCCTAAAATTCAAAGTCTTAACGTAAACTAATTTCTCGATGTTTGTTTTTGCCTTTTCCATTTGCCCTGTGTGGCAACTCTGTCATTTGCTGTAATTGCTACTCCTTTTTTGAACTTCATTTGTCTGTCGTTGGCTTGCTTTTCGTCTACGGCAAGCATCTATTTTTAGTTCGATTTTGTACTCGCTCGCTGAAGGCACGTTCGCTGATCGCCTGCCTGTTTTCCTTTCGGTTAATACTTTCGCTTGTTAAAGGCACAGACAAATCGGTCTGCCTGCCCAACCAAATCAATATAAACAAAACCCTTGAAATTAATGCCTTGTTGCCATAGAATAAACTTGATGCATAATTAATTGAAAATTTGTGCGGTTTCTATTGTATTTCGGCAAAGGTTTAGAGTTAGTGAAAAAGTTCACTGACCCAACATTTTGGTGACCCCGACGTGATAAACATCCACATACAAATAATTTAGTTATTTTGTTCGTTCAAAGTTGATCGCATTTACATAACTTGCAAAGTTCTATGTACATAAGCGCAAGCGGTAACTGATAAGCTCCGCTAGAAACTCACATCGCACCCGCCCCCGCGCCCGCGCGACGCAAAGAACATATTGGTTTCCTTTTTGTGTCTTCGTTCCCGCTTTGAACGTTTTACACCGGCGGCCAAACGTTTTGTTCGCGAGTACGTTGCACCCTTCCACCGCTATTTTGCCGCTTATATGCAAATAGGCGCACATACATTCCGTTAGTTTCGGTGGTCAAGAAGTACAGTACCGCACAGTGGAAATTAGTTATTTGCAAGTGATAAAAGCTAAAAATAATAAAAATAAATTTATCAAAAATGCCAAACGACACAACTTTTGCTGCTCCAGAGCAGGGAGTGAAGCATCTTAAATTGAAGGCGGAATCAATGCTTGCTAAGGCTATAGCCTCTGAGCAGGCCCTGACTGTTGAGAAGCTCCAGGCGATGAGTGAGGAAGAGTTAGAGCTTCGTGTTAAGTTCTTCGAGGAGAACAAAACTACATTTACCCAGGTCCATGACAGTCTTGAAAGGCAGGATTTTAATGAAATCGGCAGTCAGGTTCGCGATGATTTCGAAGAGCTCATCATATCAATTCAAATCAAGCTAAGTCGTGAATTGGGTAAGCGTCAACGTTCAGCAATTCGAAATTCCACGCTCAGACCAGGTCCATCTCTGGATTTCCAATCTATGTCGGTTAAAAGATCGAATTTGCCTGAATTGAGGTTGCCTGAATTCTCTAGTGGCTATACCGAATTTAATGATTTTCAATCCATGTTCAAGGCTATCATCGACAATGACGTTGAGCTTACTAACATTGAGAAGCTGCAGCATTTAAAGTCTTGCTTGAAGGGTTCCGCCTTGGACACAGTGCGCTCATTAGAAATTTGTGATAGAAACTATACAGTAGCCTTGGACTTGTTGAACAACCGTTTCAATAATAAGCGTCTAATTTTCCAATCCCATATAATGGCAATTTTGGGTCTACCTAAAGTGGACATGCCGTCCGCAACGAAGCTGAGAGATATGTCTTGTAAACCAATTCTTAAACTTTTTCACTTGTCTCTTTCATCATCAATTTTCCCAACTATCTGGAAGGACTCTTTCATTATTCCACTCCACAAAAAGGGTGCGAAGGCGGATGCCCAGAATTATAGAGGTATTTCTAAATTGTCGGCAATTCCGAAAGCATTTGAAAGAATTATTACTTCTCACTTGCAACACTTATGTTCCTCGCTAATATCACCGTGTCAGCATGGTTTTGTTAAGAGAAGATCGACCACTACTAACCTCCTTGAATTGTCATCTCTTGTAATAAATGGATTTAAGAAAAAAATGCAGACTGATGTTATATATACAGATTTCAGCAAAGCTTTTTGACTCTGTTAACCACTCTCTCCTTTTATTCAAATTAGATCAGCTGGGTTTCCATGTAATCTATTAACTTGGATTTCAAGTTATTTGAATGGAAGGACTCAGAGAGTTATATTTAAGAACGCTGTCTCCAAAATGATCCAAGTGACATCGGGAGTGCCCCAGGGTAGTCATTTGGGCCCTTTGCTGTTTACCTTGTTTATTAACGATCTTCAGTCTATCGTAACACATTCTCGTGTACTAATGTATGCTGATGATGTTAAGCTTTGTTTGACAAAATAAGATTGAGTCTAGTTTTGGCTTACAATCAGACATTGAAATTTTCAGAATGGTGTGAGTATTACCTCTTAAATTTGAACTGCCTGAAATGTAACGTAATGACCTTTTATAGAGGTACCCCTACGTTTTTAAGTTATTCGCTTCAGAACTTCCCTCTTGATCGTATATATTCAGTAAACGATTTAGGTGTTCTTTTGGACCCGAAGCTTAAATTTGACTGCCACATAATGTCGACTGTCAACAAAGCTATGAGTGTTCTTGGATTTATAAAGCGTTTGGTCAAAAGAATTTGATGACCCTTATATAACCAAATTGTTATTTACCTCCCTTGTCCGTCCTATTTTGGAATATTGTTCTTCTGTTTGGAGTCCACAATATCAAGTGCACATTGACCGTATTGAGTCGGTACAAAAAAAATTTCTTCTTTTTGCGCTTCGTAGTTTGAACTGGGATCAAAACGTAAGGCTTCCTTCCTACCAGAGTAGATTACTATTGCTTAATTTACCTACACTTGAAAACCGTAGAATAATGCTTGGTACTACTTTTAAGCAAAATCTTATAAGAGGTGATATTGGTTCTGTAGAACTGGTAAACCGTTTAACTTTTAATATTCCCGTTAGACTAACACGAAACTATTACCCTCTTAATTTGCCCCGATGTACATCTAATTTTAGTCTGCATGAGCCCTTTCGCGTTCTCTGTACTAATTATAACAATCTTTATCATTTAATTTGTACTTCAACTTCTATCCCTGTATTAAAAACTAAAATTTTATATTTATTTGTTTCATGTATTTTCCTCGTGAACTCGCATTTTTGCCCGAAATTATAAAGGGTCCCGCGCGTAACAAGCACATGCTTGGTATCGTTGGGCCACTTGTTTGTACTGCTCGTAGTGCATCAACGTCCATCATATATAAAATAAATGCTAATCTCCGTGCTCTTCAGTCAATGGGTTCCCTTGAGCAAATTTCAAACTGCATTCTGGTTCACGTTTTACTCCAAAAATTAGATAGCAAAACTCAGGCATCTTAATTGCCACAAAGACTTTGGGAACTGGATGTGTTGTGTGTGACAACAGTAGCCATTCAATTTACAGCTGTGTTCAATTCGCCAATCTGTCAGTACAAGAGCGGATTAGAAAGGTAAAGGAATTAGCGCTCTGTCTTAATTGCTTAAAAAAGGGACATCAAATACGTAATTGTAAGTCAAGCTGCTGTCGAACTTGCAGGTCCAAGCATCACACCCTTTTGCATCTTGGCACTCAGTCCTCGACGTTGGTTCACGTTGGTTCACGCTGGTTCACGTTTTACTCCAAAAATTAGATAGCAAAACTCAGGCATCTTAATTGCCACAAAGACTTTGGGAACTGGATGTGTTGTGTGTGACAACAGTAGCCATTCAATTTACAGCTGTGTTCAATTCGCCAATCTGTCAGTACAAGAGCGGATTAGAAAGGTAAAGGAATTAGCGCTCTGTCTTAATTGCTTAAAAAAGGGACATCAAATACGTAATTGTAAGTCAAGCTGCTGTCGAACTTGCAGGTCCAAGCATCACACCCTTTTGCATCTTGGCACTCAGTCCTCGACCCAGGTTCTGCGAGTTCCCGTTGCAGAACAAACTACGCCAATTGCAACTACGTCAAGCCCTTCTACCTCTTTGCTGACTCAGAATTTGGATTCTGACATTGTGTTTCTTGCAACTGAAGTCATAAGCGTTCAAAGTCGATCAGGCGCTTGGATCCCATGCCGTGCGCTGCTAGACTCGGGATCTCAAGTCCACATTGTGACTTCCCGGCTCGCTCACCAGTTGCAATTGCATAAAACGAAGTCTACCGTATCAGTTGCTGGTCTTGGAGATTCTCGATTTGACTCTGAAGGAGTTTCCGTTTGCATTAAGTTAAAGTCGCATACCTCAGATTACTTCGCATGCCTGTCCGCTCTTGTTGCTTCAGCGATTACTGACAATCAACCCAGTTTGACCGTTAAACCCGATGGCTGGAAAATTCCCGCAAATGTTCAGCTAGCCGATCCTGAATTCTATAAATCTCAGCGAATAGATCTTCTTATTGGTGCAAGAATGTTTTTTGAGCTATTATCAGTAGGGCAGATAAAGTTGGCTGCTGGGTTACCCCTATTGCAGGAAACGAGGCTTGGTTGGATCGTTACAGGAGGTGGATTTTCTCCTCTCAAGACAACTGCATTACACTGTCAAGCTGTGCAGCGTGAATTGGTTAATGCCGAAGTTCATATGGATGAACTAGGCCGTCGCTTTTGGGAAGTTGAGAGCTGTGGTGAAGGCGTGGTTACAGCCACCAAAGAAGAACTGGAGTGAGAGGCTCATTTCAAGGCCAACTTTCGTCGATTAGACTCTGGTGAATATTCCGTACGACTACCTGCAAGGAACACTCTAGTGCTACTGGGTGAATCGTACAATCAAGCTTATCGTCGATTTCTCAATTTGGAGAACAAGCTAGAGCGCAAGCCAGAAGTTAAGGGTTAATATTCGGCATTTATTCGTGAATATTTGAATTTGAATCACATGTCCGTCGTGCCCCGAGACCCCATTAACCTTTGCAAATATTTTCTCCCCCATCATTGCGTTTTCAAGGAAGACAGCACCACGACTAAATTGCGAGTCGTTTTTGATGGGTCTGCCAAAACGTCAAATGGACATTCCCTTAACGAGGTTCTCATAGCAGGGCCTACCATTCAACAGAAGCTGTTCAACACGCTGCTACAGTTTCCGACTTTCCCCGTTGCATTGACTGGTGACATCTGCAAGATGTATCGATGTGTTCGCGTGGCTGAACCCGATAGCTATCTTCAATGTATTCTTTGGCGTGATTCACCGGACCAAGAGGTGCAGGTATTCAAGCTTGATACCGTAACCTATGGAACTAAGCCTGCAGCCTTTTTATCCGTTCGAACAATGCATCAATTGGCGAGTGATGAGAAGAGCACATTTCCAATCTGTTCAAAAATCACCTTGCGGGACTTCTACGTGGACGATCTGATCACAGGAGGCCAATCAACACAGGAAGTCCTTGAAATCATGTCACAAACAAAGGGCTTGCTTGCAAGAGGGGTCTTTAAGCTCAGAAAATGGTGTTCCAACGAGCGTGGTGTCCTTGAACAAATTCCGGACTCTGAAAAGGAAACATTCCTGAAGTTTGACGATGGCAGCGACTTTACCAAGACTCTGGGGCTTGCTTGGGACCCTGCAGCGGATGTATTTTGTTTTTCTTTTTCTCCCATACAGCTCCCTCCAAAGCCATGTAAACGACTGGTGCTTTCCACAATTGCTCGGCTTTACGATCCGCTTGGTCTCATTGGTCCTGTGGTTGCCAAGGCCAAAATCTACCTGCAACAAGTCTGGAGAGAGAAGTTAGAGTGGGATGAGAGCTTTCCTGAGGCACTCAACACGTCATGGCTGAAACTGTCGTCTGACATGGGTCGTACCCAACAAATGAAGTTTCCTCGACTGGCGGTGCATCTGAATGGCGCCATTGAGGTCCACGGATTTTGTGACACTAGCATCGACGCATATGGAGGATGCATCTATCTCGTTTCACTAGCAGACGGCAAACGAAAGATGCATCTATTTTGTTCAAAATTTCGTGTGGCGCCTTTGAAGACTCTCACGGTTCCCAAACTGGAGCTGTGCGCTGCTGTACTACTGGCTCAACTGATGCGGGACGTACGCAACATGAATCCCTTCGATTACCCGTTTTATTGCTGGTCGGACTCTGCTGTAGCGTTATCCTGGATAAGCGATGAACCTTCACGTTTTCAAGTTTTTATTGCTAATCGAATATCTTTAATTCAAGAGCTATCCAGTGGCATGAATTGGCGCTATGTACCGACTGACTGCAATCCAGCCGACATTTTGTCAAGAGGTGCTTCCCCGAGCGAGCTAATGGAATCTGCCCTTTGGTTCAGAGGCCCAGAATTTCTTCTCAAGAATCAGCACGGTTGGCCTGAATCGTGTTTACCTGGGAAGACTCTTCCCGAGCTCAGAAGGCGCATTTTGGTTGGCGTCGCTAAGGAAGTAGATCCATCTTTAAAATGCAAATTTGTGAATTCTTGACAAAAGATGACACCTTTGGATACGTCTACAAATTTGTTCACCGCATAAGACGTCCTGGTCTCGACGTCGAAGATGTAAAAATGGGCACTCAGATGCTTATCAGAAGTATCCAAATGAGCAACCTGGCTGATGACTACTGGAGGCTGCATTCTAAGCGGCAAATTACATCATCCAGCCCGTTGTTCTCACTTTCCCCATTCATCGATAGCTTTGGTGTAATGCGAGTTGGTGGCAGACTACAAAATTCGTCCTTGGATTACAATGCACAGCATCCTGTCATACTACCACGCCAGCATCCAGTTACACGTGCTATTATACTGGACTTGCATCGGAAAAACTTGCATTCTGGTCCTCGAGCTCTGCTCGCTAGCATGCGTCTTCAATTTTGGCCGATAGGTGGCCGAAAAACAGTATCAGCTGCAACGTCCAAATGCATCATATGCTTCCGAGCTAAACCACAATTAGCTCAGCATTTAATGGCTGACCTAGCTAGAGATCGTGTAAATGCAACGTCAACGTTCATGGGTACTGCTTTGGATTTCTGCGGGCCATTTTGCTACAAAACTGGAGTTCGAAGCAAAATGCCTGTCAAAACGTACGTCTGCGTTTTTATCTGTTTTGCGACGAAAGCGATCCACCTGGAGCTTGTTCAGGATCTTTCTACGCAAGCATTCTTGGGAGCATTAAAGCGGTTTATTCTCACCAGAGGAAAACCTGCCCGGATATGGTCAGATAATGCTACGAACTTCGTTGGAGCTAAAAACGAGCTGGCTGAGCTGAGGAATTTATTTCTGTCTGGCCCCCACATTCGAGCTATAGAGGAGTTCTGCCTGGAAGATTCAATTGAGTGGCGTTTTATTCCCCCTCGGTCGCCTCACTTTGGAGGCCTCTGGGAGGCTGCAGTCAAAACGGCCAAATTTCATTTCTATCGTGCTGTTGGCCCAATTATCAACTCACGACCTTTACTCCCTCTTTCAGAGAATCCGGCAGATCTTGAGGTGCTAACTCCTGCTCACTTTCTTGGTACATTTCCGCTGGTGCTGTACTCTGAGCCTGACGTTACAAACCTGAACTTCAACCGTTTGGACCGCTGGCAGAGAATCGCATACTTTCAACAAATCTTCTGGTCACGGTGGCGTGAAGAATATCTCACTCTGTTGCAGCAGCGGTCAAAGTGGCGTACCTCCAAACCTGCACTACAAGTGAACGATGTCGTCCTGGTTCAACACGAGAACTTGCCTCCTCTTAAATGGCCATTAGCCAGGGTCATGGAATTGGTGCCTGGATCTGATGAATGTGATGATGATGTGGCAGTAATACGAACAGCAACTGCCACCACTCGAAGAGCTGTCCGCAAGTTGTGCGTGCTGCCGAAGTAGGATCTGGTTGAAAGCCCTGGACTTCCAACGGGGGGAGAATGTTTGGTCATGCCGCAGCCTAATTAAAATCCTAAAATTCAAAGTCTTAACGTAAACTAATTTCTCGATGTTTGTTTTTGCCTTTTCCATTTGCCCTGTGTGGCAACTCTGTCATTTGCTGTAATTGCTACTCCTTGTTTGAACTTCATTTGTCTGTCGTTGACTTGCTTTTCGTCTACGGCAAGCATCTATTTTTAGTTCGATTTTGTACTCGCTCGCTGAAGGCACGTTCGCTGATCGCCTGCCTATTTTCCTTTCGGTTAATACTTTCGCTTGCTAAAGGCACAGACAAATCGGTCTGCCTGCCCAACCAAATCAATATAAAGAAAACCCTTGAAATTAATGCCTTGTTGCCATAGAATAAACTTAGTGCATAATTAATTGAAAATTTGTGCGGTTTCTATTGTATTTCGGCAAAGGTTTTGAGTTAGTGAAAAAGCTCACTGACCCAACACAAAGCTTAACATCATCAGCATACATTAGTACACAAGAGTGTGTTACGATAGAGGGAAGATCGTTAATAAACAAGGTAAACAGCAAAGGGCCCAAATGACTACCCTGGGGCACTCCCGATGTCACGTGGATCATTTTGGAAACAGCGTTTTTAAATATAACCCTCTGAGTCCTTTCATTCAAATAACTTGAAATCCAAGTTAATAGATTACATGGAAACCCAAGCTGATCTAATTTGAATAAAAGGAGAGAGTGGTTAACAGAGTCAAAGGCTTTGCTGAAATCTGTATATATAACGTCAGTCTGCATTTTTTCTTTAAATCCCTGTATTACAATGGATGTCAATTCAAGAAGGTTCGTTCAGCAATTTCAGAATCCGTCGATGCTTCCATTGAGTTTAAACGAACCACTGAAGGTAATGCCGATGACTTTCGCTTAGCGTTAACGAAGTTATAAAACTGCTTCGGATCATTTGAAAATTCAAATTTACATCGACTTAAATACATATAATAGCAATGATTGTTAAGAACATTAAAATCGGATCGAGCAACTACATATTTCGAAAAATCGCTCGGCTTACCAGATTTTTTATACTTTTTATAAGTGTTTGTTTTAAGGTTTTTAAGTCTTTGAAGCGCATTGGTAAACCAGGGGGGCCTGTTCGGCTTTGAAGGAACTATTTGCTGAATAGTTCTGCTCTGTCTTTGTGAGCTTCCGACTGGCGTACGATATCACATGCTCACCGTTCTCGTCTTTTTGAGTCAGGACCACTCCTAATCCGCAGTTGTTGGCGTCCGTCTGGAGTATAATCGTTTTCCCAAAGTCTGGGCAGGCCAGTACCGGTGCTTCTGTTAGGCCTTCTTTGAGGTTTTGCGTTGCTTGTTCCGCCTCCTTGCTCCACTTAAGCTTTGTGTCCTTTTTGACTAGGTTGTATAGTGGTTGTGCTAGTTCCGTGAAGTTCGGAACGAACCTTCTGTACCATGACGCTACTCCCAGGAAGCTGAATACTTGTTTTATAGTCTGTGGGCTTGGCATGTCTAGGATCGCGGCTATCTTTCCCGGGTCAGTGTGTATTCCCCTTGCGCTCACAACATGTCCTAGGTACTTAAGCTCTTCCTTGAAGAAGTGGCATTTCTCTGTGTTTATCTTCAGATTTGCCTCGCGTAGTCGTTTCATTACTTCTTGCAGTTTTTCTAGATGTTCCCTTCTTGTACGCCCGATGACCACTATATCATCGAGGTATGCGAATGCAAAGGGTTCTGTTCAAGAAGAACACCTTTTTATAATAAATCTAATATTTTACGAGTTCGGTGCATGTCAATATGTTAATTGATCTAGAGCCGTAAATAACGATCTGTAACTCAAACCCTACAAGGGTGCAGTGCTAACACTTGTAATCCTAAGTACAGGCCACTTGAGCCTGACCATAAATATATTTCTCACACTGCACAAAGGGTCGCAGGAGACCGTTGATAAGGCTCCTGCTCAGGCAAACAGATGTGGGCTCTGCGTAAACCATATATAAGTATATTATAAGAATTTAATGTTAGCTACGTAAGCGAAGACTTAGAAAAATAAAATCAGTTTTTTTTTACAGAACTCAACGGTAAAAGTTCTTTTCCTGGTTATAGGACTCCTTTCATTTTGGTCATTCGAGCTCTTTGATTCCTTGCGGAACAATTGGCCAGACCTCTCTGCAGTTTTCCCCTACCAAAGGTAAGAAACTCAGAGAAATTCTGCACCTTGGAGATTCTGCTAAGTGCTAGACGCTTGCAGCTAAAGGTAGCAATAGATTCACACAATTGTTTACTTTTTTAACACTTGTGAAAATAAGAAAAACACAAGTGAAACAACAAATTTCTAAAAATCCAATAAGTTGGATTAAAATAGAAAATGTTCCTACAAATGCTAAAAGCCAAAGAGCTGAGCAAAGTAAAGTGCCTACAATGCTAAAAAAAGCATTGAAAATGCAAAAATACTAAAGGCAACAAAACAACAAAATTGAAAAACTACAACGCAAAAATAAAAATTACAACAAAGAAGCCATCTCCACGTCGCCGACCGCAGAACCTGTGTTCAAGGGAAGTCATCGCCAGGAGATCACGAATACCCGCTACAATGAAGTCGTCGACAACATCCTTGGATTCGTCATCAATGAGCTAAGTCAGCGTTATCGTCAGATAAGTTCGATATTAGTATTATTGTAGTATAAAATAGACGATGTCGTCCGATTATGGAAATTATTCAAGGCAGGCCTTCTTAGGTATAGTCGATCAGTTGAACAAATATCTAGATGAGACGGTAAAACATTTGGGTGGCTGCAAGTATTATCTTAACGTTAGAAGTAAAAAGATTAACTATTTAGCTACAAATTTGTTTAATGTGGTGGAACAGGCTAGATGGTATTTTAAAAGCAAGGAATTTGAAGACATTATTAGTCTATTAGAATTCGATGTTCAAAATATAGTAACGATGATAGAGAAAAGATTCCGCATGGAAGGATATATTCCTTTCGTTGTTAGGGCAAAAGAATTACAAATTACGCCGGAGGAACAGTTTGCTTATATTGTGTGAGGAGTTGAATAACTCCCCACAAATTCCAGCAGCAAGAATAACGGATGGCCGGCCGCCTACCAGTTACGCGGCGAATTCGCGTAGTAGCGGTGCGGCGAAGAGAGATTGGAGAACAGGGATAAGGATGAGAGTTTGGAGATTGAGAGAATGGAGACATCAAGCGGGAGGAAGAGAACTCTGTCAATGAGAGTTTGTAGACCAAACGAGAGAGTGGAGAATCCAACTCCAGAGAGAGAGAACTCTGGCAAAGAGAGTTTGGAGACCAAGGATCGGAGAGTGAGAGAGTGGAGACTTCGCAGGCAGAGCCAGAGTGCCGTGTGCAAAAGGGAAATAACGGAACAGCACCGGACTTTGGATTCTGCCGTGGACTTTGGACCGGTATTAAGAAGTGCCACATCTCAAAGGCTGAGTGGCGCACAGGCGTGCCACATGCACCAGTGGAATCAGCGGGACGGCGGCAACATGCGGAACTGCGGTTGGAGGCCGGGCATGAAGGACAAGTGGGTCAAACAGGATCCACGGACTTTGGACCCGGAGTGGAGAGATGCCGCGGCCAGAGCGCAAAAGGGAAATAACGGTACCCGGAGGCCCTATATAAAGCCGCCGGGCGCTGGCAGCAGGATCAGTCGATCACAAGGTGTCAACCCGTAAAGATCAGTCAAGATAACAAAGTGAACCAGTGCCAAGTAATCTACAAGTGAAACACAAGCCCAGTCGTCGGAAGCAGCGCCGTGGGAGCCTTCAAGGAGCAAGATCGCTACGTCGAGACGTTCGGGATTGGACCACCAGGAATCTCCGAATTGAGACACAGGTAGCTGAGGTCCAGAGGGCATCACACGGCTAAGTCAAGGCGGACCGTTTCTACTCCTGTTACGACTAAATCCTCGCATTACGCTTGGCGTGTCTATCAGAGTTGAGCAGTGAAGTCCTGCGACAAGAGATCAAAAACTCGGGGCGAGAGCCATCTAAACCCAGGGTGCCTTGTTCCAAATACTCCTTTGTCGGGTCCCGGCGTAAGCCCAGTCCGTCAAGTGGAACTCGAACAGGTCCTGGCGAGACCAGCCAGAAAGGGCGAACCGGTTATCATCTCAAGGCGCTGTCCTAGAGAAACCTAACGGTTCACGAACCCGGGATCGGCGTGTGTCCAAACCCCGAGTACCAGAAGCCACGCCACGTCCAGCCTCACAACCAGCACCTCCAGGAGCGAGGCGCAGGACATCGTCAGCTACAGCACCCGCCAGAAGGGACACCGAGCTACGCGGAAACGTCACGGGCAACAAGCAAGAGGGTCAGACCAGGGTGGAACGTTCGTTTGCACTAGGCGTAAAAGCGAGGTGGAGCGCTAGGTAGATTCCTGGTGTTACCTGCCGTGGGACCATCCGGGACAGTGCCAGGGACAGGCGGTTGTGCGTCTATTGGCGTAGGCCTGTAGAGCGCAGCACCTGTTCACCCTAGTCTGAGAACGGTGACGCTTCCCTAAGCCCGCACGGCTGATCGCCTTGTGAGTCCGGGGCGCTGCAAGTAGTCGTCGGGCCCCTACATCGTGCACGAGCAGCGTCGAGCATCGCCGAGCGTCGTCACGGAGCTACAGGGATCTGCAGGACCGGAGCACGGAGTCAACGAGGCCAGCGACCACCGAGGCGACGCAGCAACGTGCGGAGACGAGCATCCCCAGGAGACACCGAGGACCCCGAGTGGCGACACCCAGGCCCAACCCGCCATTGAGCCGCTGTAATCATACCCGCATAATAATAATATATAATATTCGAACCCGTTATTTCTGTGCTTTTCACTGATCCCCTGGGCGGTCACGTTTATATAAATTTGGTGGGACGAACACACAACTTCTCTGAGCTAGCCGCACGAATCTCGTAGCGAGCAGACATAAAAAATCAGTTCGTTACATCTGGCGCCCAAAACGTGATTGTCCCAGCAGTGAAAGCGACTTAAAGCAGAATGGGAAAGAAGTGGATTTACCGCCTTAAGACAGAGGACTTCGCCTACGTCGCACAGAGGCTAGGCATCGCTCTGGAAGGCAAAGCAGAAGACAAGAGAAGGGCATTGTCCGAATACTACTCTGAGACAGAGAACGACCCGAAACTTGCCGCGATCTGGAGCGAGTTGGAGGCAGCATACCCCGAGAAAATAAGCCCAAGCATCACACTGACACCCGCCGAAGGGGAAGACCTACTGGAAAGTCTGAGCTTTGACAACATGCAAAAGGAGAGTCAAAAGAGAGAGCGAAGTCAGGAGAGGAAAACGGCAGCGCCGATACCGACACCTAGCCAACCAGACTATGCCAAGGTCGCCAAACAAGTACGCGAATGGTCCTTCAGATTCGACGGTGTCGAGAAACCATTCGAGTTCCTGGAGCAAGTGGAATGGTCCGCCAACACATACGGCTTAGACTTGGACATGATTCCCCGAGCTATGCCAGAATTACTCAAGGGAAGGGCATTGAAGTGGTTCATCTCCAATAACAAGCACTGGAGAACTTGGGCGGAATTTATCGAGAGCTTTCACACCTACTTCCTGCCAAGAGATTTCTTTACGAAACTTACAGATCAGGTCAAGCAACGGAAGCAGGGCTACAGCGAGTCGTTCAAAGACTATATGATCGACATGCAGACGCTGATGAGACCGCTTGGGTATTCGACAAAAGAAACACTCAACATCATAAAAGAAAACTGCACGCCGAATCTCAGAATTGCCCTCAGGGCCTACAAAGTATCCGACTTAGACACGCTGATGATCCTAGCCGATGAATACGAGGAACTGGATAAGGAGCGGGAAGCATTCGCTCAGGAGAACCAATTCTCAAAGGCAAAGCCTGCAACCCGTCCGCAAGCTATATGCAGAAGGTGCGAAGACATCGGCGACCAAGAACCTCAACGAAACCATCAGCGGTCACCAACACAACAGGGCTATGAGCGGCAGCCAACCAACGCCCCGAATAACGGCCAATGGTCACCACCACAGCAAGGCCAACGGCATCAGGCGACCGACGCAGCCTATGAGCGCCAATGGGCACAACACCAGAGCCAACAGAGGCAGCCAACCCAAGCCGCGTGGAGGCCACCAAACACAACTCAGAGGCCACGAGGGAATACCCACATTACAGACCCCCAGGAGGCCTGTCGGAAATGTGGCGGATCCGGACACTGGGAACGTGGCTGCCGAAACCAACGCTTGCTGTTCTGCTGGGTGTGCGGCAAAGTGGGTGTCAGGAGCGTCGAATGCTGCCAGCAAGCGGGAAATGGCCGGCGATCCCAGCCGCAGAGAGGCGGAAGGGGATCGCAAAATGCTACCTCTCCAAACTAACTGGCAAGCTGATTGAGGAGGAGCAGCAGTTGTCCGCAGCGGTAACGATTGGTGGAGGCACGTATAAAGCCACAATCGACACCGGGGCAACAGCGAGCTTCATAAGCGAGGAACTGGCGGACAACCTGGCTGCCCTCGGAAAAATCACGAGGACGAGACGGCAAGTTAGGTTGGCAGACGGAAGATGCGGCAGGATCAACGCACAGCTCGATGTGGAAGTCGAATTCGGGAACAAACGACTGACAATGAGCCTGCTAATACTACCAGGGGTAGTAGATTCGTTGGTGTTGGGGTGGAACTTTCTAACACAAGTCGGAACCGAGATAAAGTGTGCAGGACACGAAATAATAATACCAGCCAGGAATCGACACAATGGATGGCTCGAGGAGAAGGACAACGACACAATGAAATTCCTGGAAGTAGAGCTGGCGGACTTCAGTACCATGACGGGAACATCTAACATGGCAGAGCACCAGATCACGATGAAGGACGACAAACCGATCAAGCAGCGATACTACCCCAAGAATCCGAAAGTTCAAGGGGAAATCAATGCGAAGGTAGACGAGCTCCTTCAAATGGGGTTCATAGAGCATTCAAAGAGCCCATACAGCTCCCCCATCGTGATGGTGAGAAAGAAGACAGGCAAGTGGAGACTATGCGTAGATTTCAGGCAGATCAACGCGAAATCTGTAAAGGACGCCTACCCCATGCCCCGCATAAACTACATCCTAGATCAGCTAAAGGAGGCGCGGTACATCAGCAGTTTGGACCTGAAGGATGGATACTGGCAAATCCCACTGGAGGAAAGCAGCAGGCAATACACCGCTTTCACAGTGCCAGGCAAAGGGCTATTCCAGTGGAGGGTAATGCCATTTGGTCTACACTCAGCGTCCGCAACGTTCCAACGAGTTCTAGACCAGGTAATCGGACCCGAAATGTCACCGCATGCATTCGCCTACCAAGACGACATCATAGTGATTGGGCGCACGCTGGAGGAACACACAGAAAACCTGAAAGAGGTGTTCCGACGCCTAAAGGAAGCAAACCTCAGGATCAACCCGGAAAAGTGCCAATTTTTCAAGAAAGAGCTGCTGTACCTAGGACACCGAGTGACTAGCGAAGGAATAGGTACAGATCCGGAAAAGGTAGCGGCCATCGCCGAATTGAAACCACCCTCAACCGTCAAAGAACTTCGGCAATACCTGGGAGTAGCGTCGTGGTACCGCCGATTCGTGCCAGATTTTGCCAAGATAGTCAAACCATTAAATGACTTACTACGCAAAGGCAGTAAATGGGAATGGACACAGGAGCACCAGATGGCATTTGAGGAAGTGAAGGCTAGACTTGTGGCAGATCCCGTATTAGCGTGCCCGGATTTCAACAAATCGTTCACCCTACAAACGGATGCCAGCGACTACGGCATCGGAGCAATATTAACCCAGGACACCGATAGAGGAGAGAAGGTCATATCCTATTCAAGCCGAACGCTCAACGGCGCGGAGAAGAACTACTCAACGACAGAAAAGGAGTGCTTGGCAATTGTCTGGGCGATCCGAAAACTCAAGCCATATCTGGAAGGCTACCACTTTAAAGTGGTAACCGACCATATGGCCCTGAAGTGGCTCAACAGCATAGAAAGCCCTTCAGGGAGGATCGCCAGATGGGCCCTGGAGTTGCAGCAGTACGACTTTGAGATAGCGTACAGGAAGGGACAGCTGAACGTGGTGGCAGACGCTCTGTCAAGGCAGCCATTGCCCGAAACGCTTAGAGGCATAAAAGAGACATCGGCAGCAGAAGCTTCAGCAGCGTGCAGCTGGTTTCAGGAGATGTGTGATAAGATAAGGACCCAACCGCAAAAGTACCCGGACTACGTTATGGAAGGCGAGAATCTGTACAGAAGCATACCACATAGAGCGGGCAGTGAGGATGTCGTTACATGGAAGATGTGCGTCCCGAGGGCTCTACGAGAAACGGTGCTGAAAGAAAACCACGACTCACCAGCAGCTGGGCACGTAGGAAGCCGAAGGACAATAGCACGTCTGGCAGCCCGATACTACTGGCCGGGTATGCATAGAGACGCCAGAGCCCACGTAAGGAAATGCGAAACCTGCATGAGGTTCAAGCCAAACCAAAAGCAGGCGGCGGGCAAAATGCTAACCCAAGTGCCAGAGGAACCGTGGGCCACAGTATGCGCGGACTTCGTTGGACCCCTACCGCGATCGAAGCACGGCAATTCAATGCTACTGGTGCTTATAGACAGGTTCTCTAAATGGACGGAACTAGTGCCGCTACGCAGTGCGACAGCCGAATCGCTTAAAAAGGCGTTCAGGGAGCGGATAATTGCAAGGTATGGGGCCCCGAAGGTGGTTATAACGGACAACGGAGTGCAGTTTGCGAGTCGCATTTTTAAAAATTTTCTGGCGGAGATGGGTATTAGACAGCAATTCACCGCACCCTATACGCCGCAAGAAAACCCGACGGAGCGAGCAAACAGGACGGTCAAAACTATGATTGCACAGTTCGCAGGACAAGACCAAAGAACATGGGACGAGAAGTGGCCTGAGATCATGCTGGCCGTCAACTCCAGCGTATCAGAATCCACTGGATACACCCCATCGTTTCTTACCCAAGGCAGGGAGCCACGACTACCGAGCGCCCTTTACGACAGAGAAACCCTAGGCACAGGACGAGCCACGGAAACCCCGGATGAAAACGCCCAGAAACTCCACGAAACCTTCGAGATCGTAAGGCGAAATCTAGAGATCAGGCTAGGTATTACAACCTAAGGAGGAGGCAATGGACGCCGGCGGTGGGCGACGTAGTCTGGGCTAAGGAACACCACCTGTCAAAAGCCGCAGAAGGATTTGCCGCAAAATTGGCTCCTAGGTACGACGGGCCCTACCAAGTCGTGGATTTCGTCTCGCCGGTAATCTGCAAAATAAGAAACATTAATACGAAGAAAGAGCGGAACATTCACGTTAGCGAGCTCAAGCAACAACAAACACAAAACACAAGCGAGCAACCCACGGACACTACGAAGGACATTCACAAGGATATGGTAGAGGAACAACATCAAGGATATGCGAGGCATCTGGACTATGCGTCAGGCCGAAGCGAGAGTCATCCAGGATAACGCCAGGCAGCAAGGACTCTCACAAGGATATGGCATAGGGATAACATCAAGGATGCGAGGCATCTGGATTATGCGTCAGGCCGAAGCGAGAGTCATCCAGGATAACGCCAGGCAACCAGGACATTCACAAGGATATGGCATAAGGATAACATCAAGGATGCGAGGCATCTGGATTATGCGTCAGGCCGAGCGAGAGCATCCAGGATAACGCCAGGCAACCAGGACATTCACAAAGATATGGCATAAGGATAACATCAAGGATGCGAGGCATCTGGATTATGCGTCAGGCCGAGCGAGATCTCCAGGATAACGCCAGGCAACCAGGACATTCACAAGGATATGGCATAAGGATAACATCAAGGATGCGAGGCATCTGGATTATGCGTCAGGCCGAGGCGAGAGACATCCAGGATAACGCCAGGCAACCAGGACATTCACAAGGATATGGCATAAGGATAACATCAAGGATGCGAGGCATCTGGATTATGCGTCAGGCCGAAGCGAGAGTCATCCAGGATAACGCCAGGCAACCAGGACATTCACAAGGATATGGTAGAGGGATAACATCAAGGATGCGAGGCATCTGGATTGTGCGTCAGGCCGAAGCGAGAGTCATCCAGGATAACGCCAGGCAACAAGGGATACAACAAAGGATATACCACCAAGGACATACCTCAAAGGATACACCAACAAGGACACAACACAAGGATACACAGATACACATCAAACCACGGAAGATCTTAGAACCGTGGCGGCCGAGGTCTCGTTCCAGACTGACGAAAGAATCGCCAAGTCCATTGCTGTAACGAAGAAAGGGGGAAGACGGCACAGCAAAGAGAGCTGTGCCGTAAGAGCAATGGGGCGCCCAGGAAAATAACGGGATCAAACAAAGAGGACGGCTCGAAACCGAGGTTTCATCTGAGGGGAGCGAGCGATAGCCTGGCATTCGAAAAAAGTCATCATGAGTTCGAGAATAACACGCTCTGAAGCGCGCCGGAGGATGGCTGCCCAGCAGCATCCGGAAGGATCCAGCCCGGGGCAAGGATGGTCGACCATCCATCGGCCTACCCAAGCTTCGCGGCGGATCCCGACGCAGGCCAGGGAAAAGGACCCCATGCCGGATCCCGTGGTCAGCTCCGACAGCGATGTGGAGATCGTCGACGAGGCCAAGGACGACGCAAGGGCGTGGCGGCTCCGCAACGCGATGGACCCAGCCCTGAAGCGCATCCCGGTCGGGGTCTTGGGCCAGGCCAGGCCGAAGAAGTCGCGGCCCAGTTCCAGGGAGGCAGTCCCGGAGCCGGAATCCCAAAAATACATCGGCGAGAGCTGCAGAGGAAGGCCGAAATGGAGCGGCAAAGGAAGGAGGCGGAGTGGGAGGCGCGGCTGCAGAAGGCGGAGGACGAGGAACGGGAGCTGTGGGAGACCCCGCAAGAGATTCCGATGACCCCGCGATATACGGCGGAGGAACGCGGCCCGGCTGTCAACGTCGAGGAGTCGTGGCCGCCGTCACCACCGCGCTGGATCCCGGAGGTGCCCCCAACGCCCCGATGCCGAGGCGATGGAGGAGGCGGAGAGTTGGAGGCCGGCGCGACCGCCCACACCCCGGTTTGAGCCGCAGCAGCAATCGCAGCAGCCCGAGCCGCCGCAGCAGCCCGAACCGACACATCAGTCGCAGCAGCCCGAGCCGCCACAGCAGCAACAGCAGCCCGAACCGGAGGCGCAGTTCATCCGCACGGAGATACCGGTGGCCCACGTGAGCCACAGCGCGCGGATGTTTACGGCGGAGGGTGTTCGATGGCGGCAACAAGCGGTCGTGTGGACTTGGCCGGAGGGTCCCGCGGAGGAGGGAAAGCAGCCGGCGGAAACGCGGATTTGGGAGGAGTCCCAGGGAGGCAAACCCGCGCGATCCTCGACGCAGAGGCCGGCCGGAAGAATGGGTACCGCCAACACCGACGCCGAGCACGGATCCACCGACGCCGAGCACGGGTCCACCGACGCCGATGGACACAACGCCGCCAACGGAGGCGGAGGCCACGACGTTTTCTCCGCTGGAGAAAGGACCCTGGGTTTGGCCCGAACCCAGTGGTAGCAGCAGACCCGAGCTGCAACGCCAGCACTCGGCACCACTGGCGGCAACGACGATGAAGCGACCGACCCTGATGCGGCAGGTTTCCGCGCCCACAGGCGGAGAGTGGCGCGAGGTCATCCAGGACGAGTGGCCGAAGGGGATCGCGGAGGAAGGGCGGCAGACGGTGCGTCCTGGTAAAAGCAGGTGGGCGAGCGTACCGGGTGCGCCTGTGTGCCGGTGGCATGCGGGTGTTTACACAATAAAACGCATCGAAAACAAGAAAAAAACCGAGACCGAGTATTCTGAAGGGGTAACCGACGCGGAACACGCACGAGAGGCAGGCTGAAAAGTCGAAACAGGGGGCATACATAGGCAGCAGCAACCTGAAAGAAATAAAAACAAAGTTAGAGTCACAGAAAAAAAAAGGAAAAAGCAGCATGCCAAATACTTACCTGTTGTTGGTCGGCTGCCGAGAAATGAAACAATCGTCACTCTTAATCAATAACATATCTTACATCAAAAAAAAAAAAAAAAAAAAAAAAAAAAAAAAAAAAATCCCAAACCCCACCCACACCCAGCAATTAAAACCACCAACACCACAGACGCTAAAAGTCGAAACAGGGGGCATACATAGACAGCAGCAACCTGAAAGAAATAAAAACAAAGTTAGAGTCACAGAAAAAAAAGGAAAAAGCAGCATGCCAAATACTTACCTGTTGTTGGTCGGCTGCCGAGAAATGAAACGTAATCTGGTCGCACTCTCTTGAGCATTGCCAGCATGAAGCCATTCGATCCTCTGAGGGCATTTCAAGGGCAAGGAAGAGAGAGTAAAAGGAAAGGATTAGAGAGAAAGGAAAACGAAAAGAAAGTTCGAAAAACTTACCAAGAAAATGCAAAATCACCATGAACTAGGGACGGGGGCGCCTCGATAAGGCGGTCGATTAGCACGGACGATAGTGCGATCGATGGGCACACGATATTTGGAAACATCATGGTGAGGTGAATATCGCAAGCGACCAAGTGGCAACGCCGCCCCAGCGATATCGATAGCTGATGGGTGTCGATATCATGGGGAGTTCCGCTGGGTTATCGGGATCTGATGGGTGTCGATGCCCAGTGTGACCAGACGAGAAAAACAGCGCGGGACACTTGAACGAAGGCCCGCTGGTTATCGATAGCTGATGGGTGTCGATGACCAGTGGGACCAGATGGAGGATCGGCGCGGGAGTTTTGAAAGTTGCTGCAAGAGGACGACCGGCGCCGTAGAAACTCACGGAGTTGAAAGCGTCGAGGGAGCGTCGAGGGAAGCAACGAGGGAGCGCCGAGGGAACGAGCAGAACATCACAAGGACTCGAAGGCTTGAAATGCAAGGAAACGCCGGAGAGTAGGAGCCAAATTTTAAATTTCCCGAAGTAAGGGGGGAATGTGAGGAGTTGAATAACTCCCCACAAATTCCAGCAGCAAGAATAACGGATGGCCGGCCGCCTACCAGTTACGCGGCGAATTCGCGTAGTAGCGGTGCGGCGAAGAGAGATTGGAGAACAGGGATGAGGATGAGAGTTTGGAGAGTGAGAGAATGGAGACATCAAGTGGGAGGAAGAGAACTCTGTCAATGAGAGTTTGTAGACCAAATGAGAGAGTGGAGAATCCAACTCCAGAGAGAGAGAACTCTGGCAAAGAGAGTTTGGAGACCAAGGATCGGAGAGTGAGAGAGTGGAGACTTCGCAGGCAGAGCCAGAGTGCCGTGTGCAAAAGGGAAATAACGGAACAGCACCGGACTTTGGACTCTGCCGTGGACTTTGGACCGGTATTAAGAAGTGCCACATCTCAAAGGCTGAGTGGCGCACAGGCGTGCCACATGCACCAGTGGAATCAGCGGGACGGCGGCAACATGCGGAACTGCGGTTGGAAGCCGGGCGTGAAGGACAAGTGGGTCAAACAGGATCCACGGACTTTGGACCCGGAGTGGAGAGATGCCGCGGCCAGAGCGCAAAAGGGAAATAACGGTACCCGGAGGCCCTATATAAAGCCGCCGGGCGCTGGCAGCAGGATCAGTCGATCACAAGGTGTCAACCCGTAAAGATCAGTCAAGATAACAAAGTGAAACCAGTGCCAAGTAATCTACAAGTGAAACACAAGCCCAGTCGTCGGAAGCAGCGCCGTGGGAGCCTTCAAGGAGCAAGATCGCTACGTCGAGACGTTCGGGATTGGACCACCAGGAATCTCCGAATTGAGACACAGGTAGCTGAGGTCCAGAGGGCATCACACGGCTAAGTCAAAGCGGACCGTTCTACTCCTGTTACGACTAAATCCTCGCATTACGCTTGGCGTGTCTATCAGAGTTGAGCAGTGAAGTCCTGCGACAAGAGATCAAAAACTCGGGGCGAGAGCCATCTAAACCCAGGGTGCCTTGTTCCAAATACTCCTTTGTCGGGTCCCGGCGTAAGCCCAGTCCGTCAAGTGGAACTCGAACAGGTCCTGGCGAGACCAGCCAGAAAGGGCGAACCGGTTATCATCTCAAGGCGCTGTCCTAGAGAAACCTAACGGTTCACGAACCCGGGATCGGCGTGTGTCCAAACCCCGAGTACCAGAAGCCACGCCACGTCCAGCCTCACAACCAGCACCTCCAGGAGCGAGGCGCAGGACATCGTCAGCTACAGCACCCGCCAGAAGGGACACCGAGCTACGCGGAAACGTCACGGGCAACAAGCAAGAGGGTCAGACCAGGGTGGAACGTTCGTTTGCACTAGGCGTAAAAGCGAGGTGGAGCGCTAGGCAGATTCCTGGTGTTACCTCGACTGTCAGCGCGATCCGAGCGAAACCCTAGTGGGACCATCCGGGACAGAGCCAGGGACAGGCGGTTGTGTGTCTATTGGCGTAGGCCTGTAGAGCGCAGCACCTGTTCACCCTAGTCTGAGAACGGTGACGCTTCCCTAAGCCCGCACGGCTGATCGCCTTGTGAGTCCGGGGCGCTACAAGTAGTCGTCGGGCCCCTACATCGTGCACGAGCAGCGTCGAGCATCGCCGAGCGTCTTCACGGAGCTACAGGGATCTGCAGGACCGGAGCACGGAGTCAACGAGGCCAGCGACCACCGAGGCGACGCAGCAACGTGCGGAGACGAGCATCTCCAGGAGACACCGAGGACCCCGAGTGGCGGCACCCAGGCACCCAACCCGCCATTGAGCCGCTGTAATCATACCCGCAATAAACCCTATTCGAACCCGTTAATTCTGTGCTTTTCACTGATCCCCTGGGCGGTCACGTTTATATAAATTTGGTGGGACGAACACACAACTTCTCTGAGCTAGCCGCACGAATCTCGTAGCGAGCAGACATAAAAAATCAGTTCGTTACAATTGTCCAGGAATTTATTTATTTGAATGAATTTAGACATAAAGAAAATGTTTTTGAATCAAATAGATTCACAATTTGAATTATCCAGTCCATTAAAAGAGAAAGAGTTAGGTAGCTTGGGGATTTCTAAAGGAATAGAAAATGAAGAAATACATTGCCGTAAAATTCCGCCGGCAGGAACTCACTTGGAAAGTGAGGTTGTTTTTAGTTCACTATCCGTATTACATGAAGTAAATGACGTTCCTACAACCGTTCACTTTGTAGAGGAAGAATTAATAAACATAAGTCCTAAGACAATTAGGATTATCAAGGCATACTTTAGGGCCAATATATATAATTACAAATTTGTAGAGCAAAGGGTCGCCTTGCGGGAGACCGTTGATAAGGCTCCCGCTCAGGCAAACAGATGTGGTCTCTGCCTAGACCATAGATAAGTATATTATAAGAATTTCATGTTAGCTACGTAAGCGAAGACTTAGAAAAATAAAATCAGTTTTTTATACGGAACTCAATGGTGAAAGTTCTTTTCCTGGTTATAGGACTCCTTTCAGGTTACATCTCCGGTCCTATGACTGAATGTAGAGCTCTTTGAAACGTGGCTGGTGCTGTGTGTAGTCCGAAAGGCATTACCTTCCACTGAAACAGTCCGCGACCTGGTACGGTGAACGCGGTGTACTGTTTGCTCCCTTTATCCATCGGTATTTGCCAGTATCCACTTTTCAAGTCGAGTGTACTTATATACTTGGCTTCCCGTAGCTGGTTGAGTATGTGATCCATTCGGGGTACCGGGTATGCGTCCCGTTCAGAGGGTTCGTTCAGCTGCCTGTAGTCTATGCGAAGTCTCCATTCTTTGTTTTTCTTTTTCACGATTACTACTGGCGAGCTGTAGGCGGAGCGCGAGGGCTCGATAAGATCCTGAGCTAGAAGGTCGTCCACTTGTTTGTTTATTCTTGCTTGCATGGTTTCGAGGGTAATACCTCTGTTTAATTAAGCGATCGTGCTTCATGACGATCCTATGCCTGGCAATGTGGCTGACTCCCTTGACTTGACTCATCGTTTCCAATTCCTTTTTGAGGGTTTCTTGGACCTCTGCGTCTGTTAGGTCGTCTGTCGCTAGCGATCCGATGCCGTGGCTCTTTTCCTGGACCTGTTCGTGTTTCTTCTGTTCCCCTTTATTCTCGTCGTGAGTCCTCCGCATTGTAGTGTCGCGTTACATTGTTCCAAGAAGTCTATCCCCAGTAGCAGGTCGCCGATTACATCTTCGAGGATTAGTAGCGTCGTTGTGCTTGTTTTGTCCCCGAGTTGTATTGGTACTTCCAGTGCCTCTGTGACCGTTCTGTTGGTCCCGTCTGCAAGTCTAATGGCTTCGGCTACTCGCTTTTTCCTCCCATGCCTGGCTATGTTGCTGGCTAGTTTCCTGGCGATGAAACTCCTCCCGTGTCTATGGCCCCGCGAACTCTTGTGTTGCCTATATTTACTTGTGCCAGTAGTCGTCGGCCGTTAAAGTTTATTGCCGTTGCGGGTGTGGTGTTTTCCCTGGGTGCCCGCTCTGATCCCATGGGCCTCTTGCGTTTCCCAACGTTTTCGTTCCGGCGACAACAATGGATCGTGCGTAATCCGTCGTGTCCGCATATCCAACAATATATTCTTGGCGTCTTGTCGCACTGCTGTCCTCTGTGTCCCTCTTCTTTGCACCTTTAACATCTATTCTTTATACTGAATGATCTTGTTATTCCTCTGTTCAGTGCTTGTGGGGATTCCTGGGGTCTCCATTGGTTCCCTGTTTGTCTCCCGAAATTTCCCGGTTGCTGCTGTCGTGTCCCGTGGTTTTCCGGTGTGTGATGTGTTGTGCGTTCCTGTGACTGGAGGGTGGTAGGGTGGAGAGTGGTAAATCTCATAATCTTCCGGAGTTCCCGCGTGTAGTCCTTTGCCGGTTCGTTTTTACCCTGGTGCCTGCGTTCTATGCTTTCCATCGCTTTCTTTTCGTGGTCCTATGGTCTGTAATATTTCTTTTTTGAAGCTTTTCCATGATGACATTGGGATGGGATGAGTATGCCACCAGTCCAGGGCACAGTCTTTGAGCAAAATCAACATAGCTCCTGCTGTGTGGTCGAGCTCTATCCCATAGGCCCTTGCCAGCTCTTCCGTTCTACAGATGAATTCTGTCGGATCGCCCGTGCCGTCATAAAATTCTCCCCAACTTCGTATTACCCCCATTGTGGCCACTTTGTCAGTTTTCCTGGGTTCGGGTACTGGTTTTCCGCTGTTTGTTGCTTGCATGTCCGGTATCTGTAGCAAGTTTGGGGATTTCTCGCTGATGTGTTGCTCCGTGTTGAATGTCCCACTAGTGCCGGTGCCGGTGATGGGGTCCTTGCGTGTTTCTGTTCCAGCTCTTGGAGGCGTATGATGGCTTTTTCGCTGTGGTCACCGTTCTTTATGAACTCCGACATTTGTTTCCGCATGTCTTCGGACAGTGTTTCTGGCTCGATGCCAAGTTCCAACAGATAGATTTCTAGTTGGGCCTTATTGCAATTGGAGATCCAGCTTCGAGTTAGCTTATCTGCCATTTTATCTGTGTTGTGTTTAGGAAGAGGGTAAACGATCTTTGTAGTGTTTGTGGTTTCTGTCTATTTGTCTTCAATCTGCTCGGGCGCCACTGTAACGACCCTGGTTTGGGAGGCGGTATAGCTCGCCGTGGTCAGGGTTCGCGACAGATATTTATATTCTTCCTCTATAGATCGAGTTACCTCCCTTTCCCCAATAAAGAGACAGAGGGGTAAAACTATAGTGGGCGTGTATTTCGAAGTGATCTTACAATAGTCGTGTGGTTGTGTATAGATGAGTTGGGACCGCTTGCTTTGTCGACTCGGCGTTACGGGCGCTACGGAAAGGCTGGATGGTGAGCTGCTTGCTTCGTGAAGCTTGATTGGAGTGCTGCTGTCTCCGTGATCCGGCGCTAAGGAGGGCCAGGAGGTGCGCTGCTCAAGTCGTGGACTGTTTGTCAGTGAAGTGGCGCTACGGGAGGGCCAAGAGTTTCACGGCATGCTGTGAGCTTCGGCGCGCCGGGAAGTCGCGTCGGCGCTACGGGAGGGCGAGCGAAGGCGGTGGCGCTGCAGTTGCGAGCGTCGGCGCTACGGAAGGCCGGATGTAGGACTGCTTGTCGGCGCTGTCGAATGTCCAAGAAGTCGTGTCGGCGTCGCGGAAGGGGCGAGTGGTGGATTTCTTCGTCGCGGTTCCGTCGGGTTCGTAGTGTTTTGGGTCGTTGGGAACGATAGGATTGGATCTCTAGTGGGTTTTGGGATTGTAGGGCATCGTTAGTTTCGGTCTGCCAGGCATCGTTAGTTTCGATCTGCCTTGCCTACATCCGTTTCGTTTCCGGGTCGGGAGGCGGAAACGTGACTTCTGGGGGAACTCGCTGAGGTGGGCCTCATTTCTAGGAAACCGGGCCGCTTCAGTGAGCGTACCTGGGTCTGGGCTGATTTCTAGGAAACCACACCGGGACGCCAGTGATCCTCACCAGGTCGCAGAACCGATTTAAAACCGAGTTCTTACGGATCCACCACCAATACCAAGACTATCCACCAGAACACTTACCCGGATATTTCTCCTTGTTGCTAATGTGTTTCCTCGAAGATTGTCGGAACGCAAGTGACTCATCTGGGGTCTTGCCTCTGCTTATATAGGCCCCGTGGAGTATGCCCAGAGCGGCCGATGCCGAGAATCCCGATATCGATAACTCGTTATCGGGTCACGAATGTAATGATGGTAGTTGACAATCGATGTATCGGCGGGGTTAGTGTGGCCAGGTATGGTGTTCGACTATCGATATATTAGTGTGGACAGGTTACCCGGTTACCCTGGGCGCGTAGCTTGAAATTGTGCGGTTTTGGCGCTTATTTTTAATGTGGCGCGGCGTGGGGAAAATAAAGAGATAGATGTTTGTTTTTTGGAATGTTCTTTATTGTTTGTGACGCTGGGTCGTCACAGAAGATTTTTAACCGAACAAAAATAAAACAGTTTTTTGAATACTTCTTACCTTTGAAAATAAATTGATTTTTTATACCCTTGTAGAGGGTATAATGATTTCAGTCAGAAGTTTGCAACACAGTGAAGGAGACGTTTCCTACCCTATAAAGTATATATATTTTTGGTCAGCATGACTAGACAAGTCGATCTAGCCATGTCCGTCTGTCCGTCCGTCCGTTTCTACGCAAACTAGTCCCTCAGTTTTTAAGCTATCGAGCTGAAACTTTACCAAAAGTCGTCTTTCTTTTGCAGGTAGTATATATGTCGGAACCGGCCGGATCAAACTATATCTTATAGTTCCCATAGGAATAATCAAAAAAAAAGAGAAGAAAATTATAACTTATGTGTTCTTTGACATATTAGCTTATGCTCTTGGAAATATCATTTTTTTAACTGTTCTGAATCTTGAATCAAATTTTAGAAAAATCGGACGACTATATCATATAGCTCCCATATACACAAAAAAAAACTATGTAAAATTAACATAGGCAAATAGTTTACTACTGAATTTACTATGTTCTGAATTTGTCATGTATTTTGTTATTTTATTTTTTGGGTCATTGAGTAGTATTTAACAATTCAAATAGTAGAAAACCTATTTGCGAAATTGTCATGTATTTTGTTGTTTTATTTATTCGGGAAATTAATAGTAACGTCTTAACTAATATCGTAGCAAAACTATTTTATTTGTTCGCATGTATTTTGTTGTTTTATTTTTCGAGGCATTGAATAGTAATACCACAATTAATATCGTAACACAACTAGTTTTTTCTTTTATGTATTTTGTTGTTTTAAAAATACAATTATAAATTGTAGGTGAACTATTTTTTAGGATTTAGAGGGGTAAGAGTATCCGACTTATAAGCTCTGTGTCTTGAGTTCAAATCCCGCTTTGCAGATGATGTTTTTCCTTGTTCTTTTCTTAAATGTTGCTTATAAGTCTATAGGTTTTCCTCTACGAAAATCATTCTTCTGTGGCGTACTGGTTAGAGTGCTCGACTCCGATGACTGCGGCCCCGGTTTGATTCCCAGCGGAGGCAAATAACCTGATTTGTAAGTTTAAGTATCTTTGAAATGTAAGTGTCTATAAATAACTTCAATATAAATTAATATAACAAATTAAATTAAAAATAAAAATAGTTAAAAAATAAATTTAAAAAGAATACGATTTTTTTCGGGTAAAATACTATTTTGTAGGTCATTTCCTATTTTATATGTAACCTAGGGGAGTGTAGGGTAATGTGACGAACTCGCCGAATCTCATATATGACGTCACAACAAAAATTCCAAATAAATGTAGTCGTCTCCCCTTATCGTGTTGGCAATGTATTTATAGTAATATTAATAAGAAGTCCGGTAATGTTTTGGTGAGGTAATTTTTGCTAAAAATGTGGTGCCCAAACTAGAAAAGCTTTTCAATTTACTTGTGTTTCAGCAGTGCCAGAGCAAAGATGAGTGGAAAATAAAATCAACTAAGTATATGCACATATAAATGAGATCTTTATCAACAGTTTTTGGTACTTCGCGTTTTTTTCTTTTGCGCCGTTTGAGAGTGACACCGTGTTTGCTCCAAGTCTACCTTGTAGGGTATCATGACGAACTTTTTGTAGGGTATTGTGACGAACTTTTTTTATTCAAGAATTTGAATTGTTAACGTTGATTTTGTTAAAAAGACATACAATATTACCAGATAACATTAACTGCTTCAGTTTTATTGCTTTTTCGTATTGTTTTAGACATCTGCATCGAGTTTAATTGTGTATTCATCAGTTCGTCACCTTGTCTGACACTTTTGAAAGTGCAAAAAGGATGGTTCACGCCAAGCGCTGTAGGATTTAACACCGTTGGAATTTCGACTCCTAATTTTGCAGAAATATGCTCAGTAGATGTCAGCAACTTTCTGTTTTTACTTTTTTAAAAAATATTGATTTTTGGGGAAGTTACATTAAAAAACCAATCGTTCGTCACATTACCCTACAACTTTTTAAATTGCAAAAAAAGGATGGTTCACTCCAAACGCTGTAGAATTTAGCTTCGTTCGAATTTCGAATCCAAATTTTACAGAAATGTTCTCAGTAGATGTCAGCCACTTTCTGCTTTTACACTTTAAAAAAATATTGATTTTTAGAAAAGTTACATTCAAAAAACGAATCGTTCGTCACCTTACCCTACACTCCCCTACTATTTTGTTGGGTATTGTTCTATTTTTTATGTGTTGGGGAAGTTTTCACTACTAAATCGTTGATTTTACATGGTTTTTTTCTGTGTGTAGGAACGATCGGATAACTAAAGGACAATTAATACATAATTGTAGCTTTGTTAATTTTTATTGTATTCTCTTCTACTTTTGTATTTATGTTTATTTTATTATTAAATTTAACATAAATTGGATGACTATATTATAAGCTGCCATAGGAAGGATTAATCAATTAATGTCAAAATAATCCCTAAACTGCTATAATTTTGTATATTGCAAATCTAAATGTAACATTTTTGTAATTTCAAATTGAATAGGAACGACCTGCAAGGATATATTAACTTCGGCTTGCCGAAGCTAGCTTCCTCTCTTGTTACTGTAAAATTTTATATACTTGTAACTGAATATTCCGCGGAATGCTTTGAAATCAATTATTATATTATTAGGAAGAAAATTTGATTCGATTTTCCTAATATTCTATCTTACGAAGCAAGTAAAATAAAAATAAAGTGACAATTTTACGTTTTTTGGTGTTGTCGAAAAAATCTAATTTCTCAAAAAGTTGCAAAAAGCGCAGATTAGGACTGATTGTCCCGAATTAAGAATTGACCATTGTTTAATATGAAATCACCCGCAGGCTCAACTAATTTCAACATTTTTTGTAATTAACACATAGTATGGGCATTTACAAATAATATCTATTTCAAATTTTATGGTTCTACGTCTTGTCGTTCAAAATATATTCATATAAATGTCAAGTAAAATGTGAAATGTTGTGGCCACTTGAGACGGCAGACTTTAACAGCTGCTATTTTAACATTGTGGTATGTAACATTATAGTTTGATGCGTAAGACAGTAATCGCTTTATTCGATAATGTTAATGATGGTACGTGATACAAGTTCGTGATATATCGATATAGAGAATAATATTAATAGTTTACAGTGCTGTTTCAATACCCTTCCTCAATGTAAGAAAACTGTTATACATTTAATATAGAGATAATTTTTTAGTAAGCTCGCAATGCTTTTGTTTTTGCAGATTTTTAGTTAATATATCTGCAATCCTCTGATTAGTTGGAAGATACTGAAGAATAATTTGCCCTTCCTTAACAATATCTCGTACAAAGTGGTACCTTATGTCTATATGCTTAGATCTTGAATGGTGTACAGGATTTTTAGCCAATTGCTGAGCACTTAAATTGTCGGTATGCATTGTAGTCGATGTTTTGGAATCCCCGCAGCCGATCTCCAGGATAAGCCGTCTCAATGAAATCGCCTCCTTGCATGCAGACGACAAAGCCATGTACTCCGCCTCCGTGCTGCTGAGTGCCACGTTGCGTTGTTTTTCTGACTTCCAAGATATCGGTCCTATCTGTTTTATCATCGCCCCAGTCTGCGTCCACATATCCAGATAATGCCTCCTTAGAATTCTTGTATTGCAACTTCAGATCCTTTGTTGATGCCAAATATCGAAGAACATGCTTTACTCCTGTCCAATGCAATTTAGATACTGAATGTAATATATCTGGTCTTGTGCATAGAGCTAGCCACATTATTTCACCTATGGCCTTTTGGTATTCCTGCTCGTTCACCTTTTTGCATCCATCCTTGTCGCATAAAACTTGAAAACCTGCATCAAGTGGTGTGGCAGCTGGTTTGCACTGTCGTGCAAATGAAGCAAATTTTCAATATATTGGCTTTGACTCAAAGTAATATCTCCCAATTCGCCTTCTCGTTGAATTTCCATACCCAGGAACATGTGTAACTGTCCCTGGTCGACACAGTCAAACGATTGAGAGATTTTGCTTTTAATGTTTATCAAATCTTCCTTGTCTTGGCAGGCTATAATCAGATCGTCTACGTATACCAGAATAAGGGATAAATGGGGTCCATCAGTGTTCATATATAGACATGGCTCGTTTTTACATGAACTAAAACTAATTCCACGAAGTACTTCATCCAACTTGTAGTTCCACTCTCTTCCCGATTGCTTCAAACCGTAGATCGCCTTCTTTAGCAAAAGCACTCCGTTCGCATGATCTTTATCCAGAAATCCGCATGGTTGTTTCATATAAACAGTGTCAGCTAAATCGCTATTCAAATAGGCAATACATACATCCATTTGATGCAAATATAGTTTTAATTGTGCAGCCAGGGCCAGTATGAAACGAATGCTTTCCATCCTACAGACAGGTGAAAAAGTCTCGAAATAATTAATTCCATACTGCTGTGAGCAACCCTTAGCTACTAAACGTGCTTTGTACCGTTGGACTTGCCCATTGGCATCCCTCTTCACTGTATAAACCCATTTACATCCAATAGCGCGTTCGTTGGTAGGAAGGTCTACGATCTGCCAAGCTTGATTAGTCATCAAGGCCTTGTACTCTTTTTCCATCGCTTCTAGCCACAGCTCGGAATCGGGACAACTAATTGCTTCTTGGTAGCTTACCGGAAGAAATATATCACCATTAACTGCTGCTCCTAGGACATTGTATTGTTTTCGCGGACGTCCAGGCTTGCCCGTTCGAATAAGTTTTGGTCTTCCTCGACCCACTCGTCCTACGTCTCTGGCTGCAATGTCTTCAACTTCCGCGCGATCGTCCTCTAAGTCACCGTCCTCTGCGCTGTCCTCATCTTCTGCGCTGATGAACTCATCACCGCTGCGACCATGTTGTTCTGCATCCTTGCTCACCGTCCGATAGGTCGTACCCACTTGAACAGGGCTTGCCTTCGCCATTACAGATTAAATCCTTGCTGTCGATTTCATCCTCTACTTGGAGCTCTGGAGTACCGTTACCTTGTGGTAGGTCAAAGGATATTGAATCAGCAGTCGGGTCAAGTGCTCGCTCGTCGAACAGTACATCCCTCTTCTCGATGACTTGTCCTATGTTCGGATCATAGAGCCTATATCCTTTGGCTGTAAGAGAATAGCCAACCATTTGGTATTCCTTTCCCTTTTTTTGGAATTTGCTGCGTTGGTGACCTTTGTCCAAAGCTACTGCGAAAGAACCAAAAACTTTTAAATGAGAAATTGAAGGCTTTTTACCGTTCCACGCTTCCATTGGAGTAATGTCTGTCAAAGCGCTTGTTGGAGATCGGTTTCGCAGGTATACAGCCGTGTATATAGCCTCTCCCCATAATGATTCGCCAAGTCCAGATTGTGTCAGCAAACAACGCGCCATCTCTACCAATGTACAGTTAGCTCTTTCTGCTACCCCGTTTTGTTGTGGGGTGTACGGGATTGTTAGCTGAAGCAAGATGCCATTTGCTTTGGACAAAGGTCATCAAAGGTTGTGTTAACAAATTCCTTTCTTTTAAAAGCTTTCCTGTTTGCCTTTCCACAAGCTCCTTAAATTCCACAAACTTTGAGAAAACTTCGTCTTTACCTTTTAGAAAGTAAACAAAGATACGCCGGGACTTGTCGTCTATGAACGAAAGAAAGTAACGATTTCCGCCCAGAGATCGTGTACTAAAAGGGCCGCATACATCTGTGTGAACAAGTTCCAGCACTTCACTGGCTCTACTCTCAGTTTTCTGTGGGAATGGTTGAACATGTATTTTGCTTAGCATACATGTCCTACATGATGCATTTGGTGGGATATTACAGCCTTCGATTCCACGAACCATTTCCTTTTTGAAACAATCGGTTAAACTACGAAAGTTCAAATGACCATATCGCATGTGCCATAGCATTCCGTCGATACTGGATGCAGCAAGGCATTGGCCGGACATTCCCTCGAATATATACAGATTTCCAGTTGACTTGTAATATACACTCTCCGCTCTGAATAATTTTGGCATGCTTTTCGTTAAAATGCACCAGATTGTTTTTCGATACAGTTTGACTTACAGACATAAAATTTGCCTTCATCGTTGGCACATACAGAACGTCGCTTAGGACAATGGTGTACAATTATACAATTATACAATTATACAATTATACAATTATACAATTATACAATTATACAATTATACAATTATACAATTATACAATTATACAATTATACAATTATACAATTATACAATTATACAATTATACAATTATACAATTATACAATTATACAATTATACAATTATACAATTATACAATTATACAATTATACAATTATACAATTATACAATTATACAATTATACAATTATACAATTATACAATTATACAATTATACAATTATACAATTATACAATTATACAATTATACAATTATACAATTATACAATTATACAATTATACAATTATACAATTATACAATTATACAATTATACAATTATACAATTATACAATTATACAATTATACAATTATACAATTATACAATTATACAATTATACAATTATACAATTATACAATTATACAATTATACAATTATACAATTATACAATTATACAATTATACAATTATACAATTATACAATTATACAATTATACAATTATACAATTATACAATTATACAATTATACAATTATACAATTATACAATTATACAATTATACAATTATACAATTATACAATTATACAATTATACAATTATACAATTATACAATTATACAATTATACAATTATACAATTATACAATTATACAATTATACAATTATACAATTATACAATTATACAATTATACAATTATACAATTATACAATTATACAATTATACAATTATACAATTATACAATTATACAATTATACAATTATACAATTATACAATTATACAATTATACAATTATACAATTATTTATTTCTTTAAATCTACTCATGTTTCATTTACTCTATCAACATTATTGTACACATTACCGATTCGCAACATGTATCTCTTAATTTGTAGAATTTGGAGACCTTAACTTTCGGCTCGCAGTTAAGGGCTTCCCGATCAATAAACGACTTGAAATCAGACCATCAGGGAACTAGAGAATAACCGGATTAAAAATTCAGTCCAGTGTGAGGAGTTGAATAACTCCCACAAATAACAGCAGCAAAACTACCGATGGCCGGCCGCTTACCAATTACTCGGCGAAGTAGCGGGGTAGCGGCGCGGCGAAGAGTAAATGGAGAGACTCTTGCAAGTAGAGAGTTTGGAGAAAGAGAGTTTGGAGAGACTCTTGCAAAAGAGAGTTTGGAGAGTGAGAGTTTGGAGACCTCGGAATCAGGAGAGAGAACTCTGCCAAAGAGAGTTTGGAGAGCGAGAAGCGGAGAGTGAGAGAGTGGAGACTTCGCAGGCAGAGCCAGAGTGCCGTGTGCAAAAGGGGAAATAACGGATCTGCACCGGACTTTGGACTCTGCCGTGGACTTTGATCCAGGAGGACAAGTGCCACATCTCAGCAGCGGAGCGACGCACAGACGTGCCACAGGCACCAAAAACATAAGCGGAGCAGCGGCAACACCCAGAAACACAAATTAAGGCCGTGCGGGAAGGACAAGTGGGTCAAACAGGATCCACGGACTTTGGACCCGGAGTGGAGAGATGCCGCGGCCAGAGCTCAAAGGGGAAATAACGGCACCCGGAGGCCCTATATAAAGCCGCCGGGCGCTGGCAACAGGATCAGTCGATCACAAGGTGTCAACCCGTAAAGATCAGTCAAGATAACAAAGTGAACCAGTGCCAAGTAATCTACAAGTGAAACACAAGCCCAGTCGTCGGAAGCAGCGCCGTGGGAGCCTTCAAGGAGCAAGATCGCTACGTCGAGACGTTCGGGATTGGACCACCAGGAATCTCCGAATTGAGACACAGGTAGCTGAGGTCCAGAGGGCATCACACGGCTAAGTCAAAGCGGACCATCCTACTCCTGTCACGACTAAATCCTCGCATTACGCTTGGCGTGTCTAGCAGAGCCGAGTAGTGAAGTCCTGCGACAAGAGATCAAAACTCGGGGCGAGAGCCATCTAAACCCAGGGTGCCTTGTTCCAAATACTCCTTTGTCGGGTCCCGGCGTAAGCCCAGTCCGTCAAGTGGAACTCGAACAGGTCCTGGCGAGACCAGCCAGAAAGGGCGAACCTGTTATCATCTCCAGGCGCTGTCCTAGAGAAACCTAACGGTTCACGAACCCGGGATCGGCGTGTGTCCAAACCCCGAGTACCATAAGCCACGCCACGTCCAGCCTCACAACCAGCACCTCCAGGAGCGAGGCGCAGGACATCGTCAGCTACAGCACCCGCCAGAAGGGACACCGAGCTACGCGGAAACGTCACGGGCAATAAGCAAGAGGGTCAGACCAGGGTGGAACGTTCGTTTGCACTAGGCGTAAAAGCGAGGTGGAGCGTTAGACAGATTCCTGGTGTTACCTCGACTGTCAGCGCGATCCGAGCGAAACCCTAGTGGGACCATCCGGGACAGAGCAAGGGACAGGCGGCTGTGTGTCTATTGGCGTGGGCCTGTAGAGCGCAGCACCTGTTCACCCTAGTCTGGGAACGGTGACGCTTCCCTAAGCCCACACGGCTGATCGCCTTGTGAGTCCTAGGCGCTACAAGTAGTCGTCGGGTCCGTACATCGTGGACGAGCATCGTCGAGCATCACCGAGCGTCTTCGCGGGACTACAGGGAACTGCAGGACCGGAGCACGGAGTCAACGAGGCCAGCGACCACCGAGGCGACGCAGCAACGTGCGGAGACGAGCATCCCCAGGAGACACCGAGGACCCCGAGTGGCGACATCCAGGCCCAAACCGCCATTGAGCCCGCTGTAATTATACCCGCAATAAACTCCATTCGAACCTGTTAATTCTGTGCTTTTCACTGATCCCCTGGGCGGTCACGTTTATATAAATTTGGTGGGACGAACACACAACTTCTCTGAGCTAGCCGCACGAATCTCGTAGCGAGCAGACATACAAAATCAGTTCGTTACATCTGGCGCCCAAAACGTGATTGTCCCAGCAGTGAAAGCGACTTAAAGCAGAATGGGAAAGAAGTGGATTTACCGCCTTAAGACAGAGGACTTCGCCTACGTCGCACAGAGGCTAGGCATCGCTCTGGAAGGCAAAGCGGAAGACAAGAGAAGGGCACTGTCCGAATACTACTCTGAGACAGAGAACGACCCGAAACTTGCCGCGATCTGGAGCGAGTTGGAGGCAGCATACCCCGAGAAAATAAGCCCAAGCATCACACTAACACCCGCCGAAGGGGAAGACCTACTGGAGAGTCTGAGCTTTGACAACATGCAAAAGGAGAGTCAAAAGAGAGAGCGAAGCCAGGAGAGGAAAACCGCAGCGCCGATACCGACACCTAGCCAACCAGACTATGCCAAGGTCGCCAAACAAGTACGCGAATGGTCCTTCAGATTCGACGGTGTCGAGAAACCATTCGAGTTCCTGGAGCAAGTGGAATGGTCCGCCAACACATACGGCTTAGACTTGGACATGATTCCCCGAGCTATGCCAGAACTACTCAAGGGAAGGGCATTGAAGTGGTTCATCTCCAACAACAAGCACTGGAGAACTTGGGCGGAATTCATCGAGAGCTTTCACACCTATTTCCTGCCAAGAGATTTCTTTACGAAACTTACAGATCAGGTCAAGCAACGGAAGCAGGGCTACAGCGAGTCGTTCAAAGACTATATGATCGACATGCAGACGCTGATGAGACCGCTTGGGTATTCGACAAAAGAAACGCTCAACATCATAAAAGAAAACTGCACGCCGAATCTCAGAATTGCCCTCAGGGCCTACAAAGTATCCGACTTAGACACGCTGATGATCCTAGCCGATGAATACGAGGAACTGGATAAGGAGCGGGAAGCATTCGCCCAGGAGAACCAATTCTCAAAGGCAAAGCCTGCAACACGTCCGCAAGCTATATGCAGAAGGTGCGAAGACACCGGCGACCAAGAACCTCAACGAAACCATCAGCGGTCACCAACACAACAGGGCTATGAGCGGCAGCCAACCAACGCCCCGAATAACGGCCAATGGTCACCACCACAGCAAGGCCAACGGCATCAGGCGACCGACGCAGCCTATGAGCGCCAATGGACACAACACCAGAGCCAACAGAGGCAGCCAACCCAAGCCGCGTGGAGGCCACCAAACACAGCTCAGAGGCCACGAGGGAATACCCACATTACAGACCCCCAGGAGGCCTGTCGGAAATGTGGCGGATCCGGACATTGGGAACGTGGCTGCCGAAACCAACGCTTGCTGTTCTGCTGGGTGTGCGGCAAAGTGGGTGTCAGGAGCGTCGAATGCTGCCAGCAAGCGGGAAATGCCCGGCGATCCCAGCCGCAGAGAGGCGGAAGGGGATCGCAAAATGCTACCTCTCCAAACTAACTGGCAAGCTGATTGAGGAGGAGCAGCAGTTGTCCGCAGCGGTAACGATTGGTGGAGGCACGTATAAAGCCACAATCGACACCGGGGCAACAGCGAGCTTCATAAGCGAGGAACTGGCGGACAACCTGGCTGCCCTCGGAAAAATCACGAGGACGAGGCGGCAAGTTAGGTTGGCAGACGGAAGATGCGGCAGGATCAACGCACAGCTCGATGTGGAAGTCGAATTCGGGAACAAAAGACTGACAATGAGCCTGCTAATACTACCAGGGGTAGTAGATTCGTTGGTGTTGGGGTGGAACTTTCTAACACAAGTCGGAACCGAGATAAAGTGTGCAGGGCACGAAATAATAATACCAGCCAGGAATCGACACAATGGATGGCTCGAGGAGAAGCTATCAGTGGCAGTCGTGCAAGAGACACACGAGGACAACGACATAACGAAATTCCTGGAAGCAGAGCTGGCGGACTTCAGTACCATGACGGGAACATCTAACATGGCAGAGCACCAGATCACGATGAAGGACGACAAACCGATCAAGCAGCGATACTACCCCAAGAATCCGAAAGTTCAAGGGGAAATCAATGCGAAGGTAGATGAGCTCCTTCAAATGGGGTTCATAGAGCATTCAAAGAGCCCATACAGCTCCCCCATCGTGATGGTGAGAAAGAAGACAGGCAAGTGGAGGCTATGCGTAGATTTCAGGCAGATCAACGCGAAATCTGTAAAGGACGCCTATCCCATGCCCCGCATAAACTACATCCTAGATCAGCTGAAGGAGGCGCGGTATATCAGCAGTTTGGACCTGAAGGATGGATACTGGCAAATCCCTCTGGAGGAAAGCAGTAGGCAATACACCGCTTTCACAGTGCCTGGCAAAGGGCTATTCCAGTGGAGGGTAATGCCATTTGGTCTACACTCAGCGTCCGCAACGTTCCAACGAGTTCTAGACCAGGTAATCGGACCCGAAATGTCACCGCATGCATTCGCCTACCAAGATGACATCATAGTGATTGGGCGCACGCTGGAGGAACACACAGAAAACCTGAAAGAGGTGTTCCGACGCCTAAAGGACGCAAACCTCAGGATCAACCCGGAAAAGTGCCAATTTTTCAAGAAAGAGCTGCTGTACCTAGGACACCGAGTGACTAGCGAAGGAATAGGCACAGATCCGGAAAAGGTAGCGGCCATCGCTGAATTGAAACCACCCTCAACCGTCAAAGAACTTCGGCAATACCTGGGAGTAGCGTCGTGGTACCGCCGATTCGTGCCAGATTTTGCCAAGATAGTCAAACCATTAAATGACTTACTACGGAAAGGAAGTAAATGGGAATGGACACAGGAGCACCAGATGGCGTTTGAGGAAGTGAAGGCTAGACTTGTGGCAGATCCCGTATTAGCGTGCCCGGATTTTAACAAATCGTTCACCCTACAAACGGATGCCAGCGACTACGGCATCGGAGCAATATTAACCCAGGACACCGATAGAGGAGAGAAGGTCATATCCTATTCAAGCCGAACGCTCAACGGCGCGGAGAAGAACTACTCAACGACAGAAAAGGAGTGCTTGGCAATTGTCTGGGCGATCCGAAAACTCAAGCCATATCTGGAAGGCTACCACTTTAAAGTGGTAACCGACCATATGGCCCTGAAGTGGCTCAACAGCATAGAAAGCCCTTCAGGGAGGATCGCCAGATGGGCCCTGGAGTTGCAGCAGTACGACTTTGAGATAGCGTACAGGAAGGGACAGCTGAACGTGGTAGCAGACGCTCTGTCAAGGCAGCCATTGCCCGAGACGCTTAGAGGCATACAAGAGACATCGGCAGCAGAAGCTTCAGCAGCGTGCAGCTGGTTTCAGGAGATGCGCGACAAGATAAGGACCCAACCGCAGAAGTACCCGGACTACGTTATGGAAGGCAAGAATCTGTACAGAAACATACCACATAGAGCAGGCAGCGAGGATGTCGTTACATGGAAGATGTGCGTCCCGAGGGCCCTGCGAGAAACGGTGCTGAAAGAAAACCACGACTCACCAGCAGCTGGGCACGTAGGAAGCCGAAGGACAATAGCACGGCTGGCCGCCCGATACTACTGGCCAGGTATGCATAGAGACGCCAGAGCCCACGTAAGGAAATGCGAAACCTGCATGAGATTCAAGCCGAATCAAAGACAGGCGGCGGGCAAAATGCTAACCCAAGTGCCAGAGGAACCGTGGGCCACAGTATGCGCGGACTTCGTTGGACCCCTACCGCGATCGAAGCACGGCAATTCAATGCTGCTGGTGCTTATAGACAGGTTCTCTAAATGGACGGAACTAGTGCCACTACGCAGTGCGACTGCCGAATCGCTTAAAAAGGCGTTCAGGGAGCGGATAATTGCAAGGTATGGGGCCCCGAAGGTGGTCATAACGGACAATGGAGTGCAGTTTGCGAGTCGGATTTTTAAAAATTTTCTGGCGGAGATGGGTATCAGACAGCAATTCACCGCACCCTATACGCCGCAAGAAAACCCGACGGAGCGAGCAAACAGGACGGTCAAAACTATGATTGCACAGTTCGCAGGGCAAGACCAAAGAACATGGGACGAGAAGTGGCCTGAGATCATGCTGGCCGTCAACTCCAGTGTATCAGAGTCCACTGGATACACACCATCGTTTCTTACCCAAGGCAGGGAGCCACGACTACCGAGCGCCCTTTACGACAGAGAAACCCTAGGCACCGGACGAGCCACGGAAACCCCGGATGAAAACGCCCTGAAACTCCACGAAACCTTCGAGATCGTAAGGCGAAATCTAGAGAAGGCCTCCCAGGATCAGGCTAGGTATTACAACCTAAGGAGAAGGCAATGGACGCCGGCGGTGGGCGACGTAGTCTGGGCTAAGGAACACCACCTGTCCAAAGCTGTAGAAGGGTTCGCCGCAAAACTGGCCCCTAGGTACGACGGGCCCTACCAGGTCGTAGATTTCGTCTCGCCGGTGATCTGCAAAATTCGGAACGTTAATACAAAGAAAGAGCGGACCATCCATGTTAGCGAGCTTAAACAACAACAAACACAGAACGCAAGCGAGCAACCCGCAGACACCACGGAATAATAACAAAATGGCAGACACAAATTGCGAGGCACCTGGATTATGCGTCAGGCCGAAGCGAGAGTCATCCAATACACGCCAGGCAACAAGGATACAGTCACAAGGATACGGCACAAGGATAACATCAAGGATATTGCGAGGCAATTGGATTAAGCGTCACGCCTAAGCGAGAATCATCCAAGACACGCCAGGCAACGAGGATACTACAAGGATACACCAACAAGGATCTACCGCACAGGGACTCCGACTCCGAGGCCACAGGATTCTGCGTCAGGCATCACGCTTGAGTCATCCCAGATTACGCCAGGGAGGAAAAAGTATGCGCGGAAGACCTATTCTACTTATCCCGAGGAAAGGGGGGAGACGGTACAGCTTTAGGGCTATACCGTAGCCAGCCGAAAATCCCGCACAGAGAACAAGCTCAACCAAGTCGCCGAAAACCCTGAAATGCAAACAAATGAATGCCGGGTCAAGCTGAATTTGGCAACTCACCACGGGTAAACAAACCTGGCTGCTGACAGAGCGCGACAACCAACGGCGCAGCCACAGCCTAACCTGTTAAGGGCATTGACCCCAAAGCCAAGGGCAAGGAAGGGCATAGTTGCCGCATCTGGAAGGAAACAAGTTAGAAACAAAAACACAAACACCGAAACTTGCACTTACAAAAACAAAGATTGCAAAATCACCATGAAGTAGGGACGGGGGCGCCTCGATAGGGCGGTCGATTGACACGGACGATAGTGCGATCGATGGGCACACGATATATGGCAAAATCATGGTGAAGAAAATATCGCGAACGATCAAGTGGCAACGCCGCCCCAGCGATATCGATAGCTGATGGGTATCGATATCGTGGGGAGTTCCGCTGGGTTATCGGGATCTGATGGGTGTCGATGCCCAGTGTGACCAGACCGGAAAACAGCGCGGGAAACTTGAACGAAGGCCCGCTGGTTATCGATAGCTGATGGGTGTCGATGACCAGTGGGACCAGATGGAGGATCGGCGCGGGAGTTTTGAAAGTTGCGGAAAGAGGACGACCGGCGCCGTAGAAACTCACGGAGTTGAAAGCGTCGAGGGAGCGTCGAGGGAAGCAACGAGGGAGCGCCGAGGGAACGAGCAGAACATGACAAGGACTCGAAGGCTAGTGAATACAAGGAAACGCCGGAGAGTAGAAGCCAAGTTTTAAAAATTTCCCGAAGTAAGGGGGGAATGTGAGGAGTTGAATAACTCCCACAAATAACAGCAGCAAAACTACCGATGGCCGGCCGCTTACCAATTACTCGGCGAAGTAGCGGGGTAGCGGCGCGGCGAAGAGTAAATGGAGAGACTCTTGCAAGTAGAGAGTTTGGAGAAAGAGAGTTTGGAGAGACTCTTGCAAAAGAGAGTTTGGAGAGTGAGAGTTTGGAGACCTCGGAATCAGGAGAGAGAACTCTGCCAAAGAGAGTTTGGAGAGCGAGAAGCGGAGAGTGAGAGAGTGGAGACTTCGCAGGCAGAGCCAGAGTGCCGTGTGCAAAAGGGGAAATAACGGATCTGCACCGGACTTTGGACTCTGCCGTGGACTTTGATCCAGGAGGACAAGTGCCACATCTCAGCAGCGGAGCGACGCACAGACGTGCCACAGGCACCAAAAACATAAGCGGAGCAGCGGCAACACCCAGAAACACAAATTAAGGCCGTGCGGGAAGGACAAGTGGGTCAAACAGGATCCACGGACTTTGGACCCGGAGTGGAGAGATGCCGCGGCCAGAGCTCAAAGGGGAAATAACGGCACCCGGAGGCCCTATATAAAGCCGCCGGGCGCTGGCAACAGGATCAGTCGATCACAAGGTGTCAACCCGTAAAGATCAGTCAAGATAACAAAGTGAACCAGTGCCAAGTAATCTACAAGTGAAACACAAGCCCAGTCGTCGGAAGCAGCGCCGTGGGAGCCTTCAAGGAGCAAGATCGCTACGTCGAGACGTTCGGGATTGGACCACCAGGAATCTCCGAATTGAGACACAGGTAGCTGAGGTCCAGAGGGCATCACACGGCTAAGTCAAAGCGGACCATCCTACTCCTGTCACGACTAAATCCTCGCATTACGCTTGGCGTGTCTAGCAGAGCCGAGTAGTGAAGTCCTGCGACAAGAGATCAAAACTCGGGGCGAGAGCCATCTAAACCCAGGGTGCCTTGTTCCAAATACTCCTTTGTCGGGTCCCGGCGTAAGCCCAGTCCGTCAAGTGGAACTCGAACAGGTCCTGGCGAGACCAGCCAGAAAGGGCGAACCTGTTATCATCTCCAGGCGCTGTCCTAGAGAAACCTAACGGTTCACGAACCCGGGATCGGCGTGTGTCCAAACCCCGAGTACCATAAGCCACGCCACGTCCAGCCTCACAACCAGCACCTCCAGGAGCGAGGCGCAGGACATCGTCAGCTACAGCACCCGCCAGAAGGGACACCGAGCTACGCGGAAACGTCACGGGCAATAAGCAAGAGGGTCAGACCAGGGTGGAACGTTCGTTTGCACTAGGCGTAAAAGCGAGGTGGAGCGTTAGACAGATTCCTGGTGTTACCTCGACTGTCAGCGCGATCCGAGCGAAACCCTAGTGGGACCATCCGGGACAGAGCAAGGGACAGGCGGCTGTGTGTCTATTGGCGTGGGCCTGTAGAGCGCAGCACCTGTTCACCCTAGTCTGGGAACGGTGACGCTTCCCTAAGCCCACACGGCTGATCGCCTTGTGAGTCCTAGGCGCTACAAGTAGTCGTCGGGTCCGTACATCGTGGGCGAGCATCGTCGAGCATCACCGAGCATCGCGGGACTACAGGGAACTGCAGGACCGGAGCACGGAGTCAACGAGGCCAGCGACCACCGAGGCGACGCAGCAACGTGCGGAGACGAGCATCCCCAGGAGACACCGAGGACCCCGAGTGGCGACATCCAGGCCCAAACCGCCATTGAGCCCGCTGTAATTATACCCGCAATAAACTCCATTCGAACCTGTTAATTCTGTGCTTTTCACTGATCCCCTGGGCGGTCACGTTTATATAAATTTGGTGGGACGAACACACAACTTCTCTGAGCTAGCCGCACGAATCTCGTAGCGAGCAGACATACAAAATCAGTTCGTTACACCAGATGAGGTAAAGTATGTGGATAGGTAAAATCTATGCTACAATATATTGAAAAAAATCAGCAAATAAGTTAGAAATACCGTTTTCATCGGAAACGGCAATAGAATTAAAAAACAAGGAGGGAGGGAAGCATTGAGATTTTTGTTTGACATTCACAAATGAATAAAAAAGTTTTGGATTGTTTTTAAAGTCACTTTTACAACGTGCGAGGAAATTATTATAACATTCAGAATTATGTTTTAAGTAGTCTGATTTGACTACAGAATATTTGGCAAAGCCGTCTGCGAGCCATTTTGTTTAAATCGTTTGAAAAGTCTGGATTTTTTGTTCCTTAGATAGGAAAGCTGACGAGTAAACCACGGAGCTTTTCCAATAGAGAGTGGTACATATTTATCAAACAAATTGAAAAGGACACCATAAAAATAAGCTACACCATCCGCAACAGGAACATCTATTAGGTATGACCAATCAATTACAGATAAGGAATGCTGCGGATAATTCGTTCTTCCAAAGCAAAACTCTCTCAGAGTTGAAAACCCTAGTTAAAGACAGCTGAAGGGTAGGATGATGATTATCTTCAGGGAGAGATAGAGGAGGAACACGAGACACAGGAGCGTCGCAATTATCCGATACAAAAGTCAAGTCTAGAATTCGCTTATTGTGTTTGGAAATCCAATTTATTTACAACAAAGATAGTTCGATGAGGCCTTCAATAAAATCATTTTGAGTTCTGGGAGTCATTGATATCAAGTCATTACACTGAAACCAAGAGACATTTGGGAGATTAAAGTCGCCGAGAACAATAAGGTGATCATTATCATCCGACAACGAAGATACATGACGTATCGCAGACAGGTGGAGTAAAAACATGTTTATTTTTGACCCTAGTGGTATATAGGAGCAGGTAATCAATATATTGGACGTTGGAAGTGAGAGTTTGACAGAAATAAATTCGATACTTGAAGAGTCAGGAGTGGTAATAAGCTCTTAAGTCAGGTTGGATTTTATCTCAATAAGGACTCCTAATTCCTATAAATAAAGTATCATTTACAGACGAGTTAGGCCAGGTTTCCGAGAAAGCAATAACATTGGCATCAAAAGTAGCACTATCTTGAAATAATTTAGGGAGCTTACTTAGCAAACCTCGAACATTTTGATAGTGAATCAAGAAATCTAGTTTTTTGAAGCTGTAGAAGCATTGCGAGAGCCACCTCAGGTTCTAACTGTCGTATTGTCTTTTTTCATGTACTCATGCACAATGAGTCAAGCGATTCATCCTCGAGAGAGAAGGGGCAAGACGCTCGATTGAAGTCCAACAATTTCCTTGAAATAGGGCTCAATTGCATAAGGGCGGCAGACTCTGAAACATGTGAGGAGTTGAATAACTCCCCACAAATTCCAACAGCAAGAATAACGGATGGCCGGCCGCCTACCAGTTATGCGCGTAGTAGCGGTGCGGCGAAGAGAGTTTGGAGAACAAGGAGGAGAAGAGAGTTTGGAGAATAGACTTTGGAGAACAAGGATGAGAAAGAGAGTTTGGAGACCGAGAAGTGTAGAAGGAGAAAGTGGAGTCTTCGAGGTTAGGAGAGAGAACTCTGTCGAAGAGAGTTTGGAGATCGGGGAGCGGAGAGTGAGAGAGTGGAGACTTCGCAGGCAGAGCCAAAATGCCGTGTGCAAAAGGGAAATAACGGGACTGCACCGGACTTAGGACTCTGCCATGGACTTTGGACCAGGAGGACGAGTGCCACATCTCTGCAACGAAGCGGCGCACAGGCATGCCACATTCACCAGAAGGATCAGCGAGACGGCGGCAACACGCAGAACTGCGAGCTAAGGCCGTGTGTGGAAGGCAAGTGGCTCAAACAGGAGCCCCGAACTTTGAACCCGGAGTGGAGAGATGTGGTGGGCAGAACCTAGAAGGGATATAATGGTTCCCGGAGGCCCTATATAAAGCCGCAGGGCGCGGGCAACAGGATCAGTCGATCACAAGGAGTCAATCCGTCAAGATCAGTCAAGATAACAAAGTGAATAAGTCAGTCAACCAGTGCCAAGTAATCTATAAGTGAAACACAAGCCAAGTCGTTGGATGCAGCGCCGTGGGAGCCTTCAAGGAGCAAGATCGATACGTCGAGACGTTCGGGATTAGATCACCAGGAATCTCCAAATTGAGACGCAGGTAGATGAGATCCAGAGAGCATCACACGGCTAAGTCAAAGCGAACCGTTTCTACTCCTGTGCGACTAAGCCCTCGCATTAAGCTTGGCGTGTCTATCAGAGTTGAGCAGTGAAGTCCTGCGACAAGAGATCAAGAACTCGGGGCGAGAGCCATCTAGACCCTGGGTGTCTTGTTCCAAGCACTTTTTTGTCGGGTCCCGGCGTCAGCCCTGTCCGTCAAATCAACAGGTCCCGGCGCGACCAGCCAGAAAGGGCGAACAGTAGGCCGGTTGTCATCTCAAGGCGCTGTCCTAGAGAAACCTAACGGTTCTAGGAGCCCGGGATCGGCGTGTGTCCAAACCCCGAGTATCGGAAGCCACGCTAGGTCCAACCTCACCAGCACACCCAGAAGCAAGGCACCGGACATCGCCAGCTACAGCGCCAGCTAGAAGGGACATCGAGCTACGCGGAAACGTCACGGTCAACAAGCAAGAGGGTCAGGCCGGGGTGGAACGTTCGTTTGCACTAGGCGCAAAAGCAAGGTGGAGCGCTAGCCAGATTCCAGGTATTACCTAGACTGTCAGCGCGATCCGCGCAAGACCCTAGTGGGAACATCAGGGACAGAGCCAGGGACAGGCGGTTGTGTGTCTATAGGCGTAGGCCTGTAGAGCGCAGCACCTGTTCACCCTACTCTGGGAACGGTGACGCTTCCCTAAGCCCACACGGCTAATCGCCTTGTGAGTCCGAGGCGCTACAAGTAGTCGTCGAGCCCAAACATCGGGGACAAGCATCACCGAGCGTCTACACGGAGCTACAGGGATCTGCAGGACCTGAGCACACAGTCAACGGGGCGAGCAACCACCGAGGCGTCGCAGCAACGCACCGAGACAAGCATCACCGGGAGACACCGAGGTTCACGAGTGGCGACACCAAGGCCAACCGAGCCATCAAGCCACTGTAATCACACCGCACGGATCTCGTCGCGAGCAGACAATAAAAAAATCAGTTCGTTACATCTGGCGCCCGAAAGGTGATCATTCCAGCAGTGAAAGCAACAAAAATCAGAATGGGGAAGAGTTGGATTAACCGTCAGAAGAAAGAGGACTTTGCCCATGTCTCACAGAGGATAAACATTGCTTTGGAAGCCAGATCGGAAGACATCAAAAAGGCAATGTCTGAATATTATTCACAGACTGAGAACGACCCCAAACTCGTCGATATCTGGGCCGATCTGGAAGCAAAATACGGCGACAGACCAGGCACCAGTATAAAGATAACAAACGCCGAGGGTGAAGACCTATTGGAAAGTTTGAGCGTCGACAACATACAGAAGGAGGCACGAAAGAGAGACCGAAGCCAGGAGAGGAAAACGACAGCGCCGATACCGACACCTAGCCAACCAGACTATGCCAAGGTCGCGAAACAAGGACGCGAACGATCCTTCAGATTCGACGGTGTTCAGAAACCATTCGAGTTCCTAGAGCAAGTGGAATGGTCCGCCAACACATACGGCTTGGACTTGGACATGATTTCCCGAGCTATGCCAGAATTACTCAAAGGCAGGGCATAGAAGTGGTTCATCTCCAATAACAAGCACTGGAGAACTTGGGCGGAATTTATCGAGAGCTTTCACACCTACTTCCTGCCAAGAGATTTCTTTGCGAAACTGACGGATCAGGTCAAGCAACGGAAGCAGGGCTACAGCGAGTCGTTCAAAGACTATATGATCGACATGCAGACGCTGATGAGACCGCTTGGGTATTCGACAAAGGAAACACTCAGCATCATAAAAGAAAACTGCACGCCGAATCTCAGAATTGCCCTCAGGGCCTACAAAGTATCCGATTTAGACACCCTGATGATCCTAGCCGATGAATACGAGGAACTGAAAAAGGAGCGGGAAACATTCGCTCAAGAGAACAAATTCTCAAGGGCAAAACAGTCAGCTCCGGCGCAAGCTATGTGCAGAAGGTGCGAGGACATCGGTGACCAGGAACCTCGAGAGAACAATCAGCGGACACCAACACAACAGGTCCAACGGCATCAGGCAACCGAAGCAGCCTATGAGTGCCAATGGGCACAACACCAGAGCCAACAGAGACAGCAAACCAGAACCGCATGGAGGCCACTAAACACAACTCAGAGGCCACGAGGGAATACCCATATTACAGGCCCAGGAGGCTTGTCGAAAATGTGGCGAGTCCGGACACTGGGAACGCGGTGTGCGGCAAAGTCAGGAGCGTGGAGTGCTGCCAGCAAGCGGGAAATGGCCAGCGATCTCAGCCGCAGAGAGGCGGAAGGGGATCGCAAAATGCTACCTCTCCAAACTAACTGACAAACTGATTGAGGAGGAGAAGCAGTTGTCCGCAGCGTATAAAGCCAGAATCGAGCAACAGCGTGCTTCATAAGCGAGGAACTGGCGGACAACCTGGCTGCCCTCGGAAAGATCATGAGGACAAGACTGCAAGTTGGGTTGGCAGACGGAAGATGCGGCATGATCAACGCACAGCTCGATGTGGAAGAAGAATTCGGGAACAAACGACTGACAATGACCCTGCTAATACTACCAGGGGTAGTGGATTCGTTGGTGTTAGGAGATAAAGTGTGCTGGATACGAAATAATAATACCAGCCAGGAATCAGCAGGCAATACACGGCTTTCACAGTGCCAGGCAATGGGCTATTCCAGTGGAGGGTAATGCCATTTGGTTTACACTCGGCGTCCGCTACGTTCCAACGCGTTCTGGACCAAGTAATCGGACCCGAAATGTCACCACATGCATTCGCCTACCAAGATGACATCATAGTGATTGGGCGCACGCTGGAGGAACACACAGAAAACCTGAAAGAAGTGTTCCGACTCCTTAAGGAAGCAAACCTCAGGATCAACCCGGAAAAGTGCCAATTTTTCAAGAAAGAGCTGCTGTACCTAGGACACCGAGTGACTAGCGAAGGAATAGGTACAGATCCGGAAGAGGATCGCCGAATTGGAACCACCCTCAACCGTCAAAGAACTTCGGCAATACCTGGAAGTAGCGTCGTGGAACCGCCGATTCGTGTCAGATTTTGCCAAAATAGTCAAAGGCAATAAATGCGAATGGACACAGGAGCACCAAATGGCATTTGAGGAAGTTAAGGCTAGACTTGTAGCAGATTCCGTATTAGCGTGCCCGGATTTCAACAAAACGTTCACCCTACAAACGGTTACCAGCGACTACGGCATCGGAGCAATATTAACCCAGGACAAGGATAGAGAAGAGAAGATCATATCCCATTCAAGCCGATCGATCAACGACGCTGAGAAGAACTACTCAACGTCGGAAAAGAAGTGCTTGGCAATTGTCTGGGCGATCCGAAAACTGAAGCCATATCTGGAAGGCTACCACTTTAAAGTAGTAACCGACCATATGGCCCTGAAGTGGCTCAACAGCATAGAAAGCCCTTCAGGAAGGATCGCCAGATGGGCGCTGGAGTTGCAGAAGTACGACTTTGAAATAGCGTACAGGAAGGGACAGCTGAACGTGGTGGCAGACGCTCTGTCATGGCAGCCATTGCCCGAAACGCTTAGAGGCATAAAGGAGACATCGGCGGCGGAAGCTTCAGCAGCGTGCAGCTGGTTTCAAGAGATGTGTGCCAAGATAAGGACCCAACCGCAAAAGTACCCGGACTACGTTATGGAAGGCGAGAATCTGTACAGAAACATACCACATATAGCGGGCAGCGAGGATGTCGTTACATGGAAGATGTGCGTCCCGAGAGCTCTACGAGAAACGGTACTAAAAGAAAACCACGACTCACCAGCAGCTGGGCACGTAGGAAGCCGAAGGACAATAGCTATAGACAATGCTACTGGTGCTTATAGACAGGTTCTCTAAATGGACAAAAATAGTGTCGCTAAGCAGTGCGATAGCCGAATCGATTAAAAAGGCGTTCAGGGTGCGTATAATTGCAAGGTATGGGGCCCCGAAGGTGGTCATAACGGACAGCGGAGTGCAGTTTGCGAGTCGCATTTTTAAAAAATTTCTGGCGGAGATAGGTATTAGACAGCAATTCACCGCACCCTACACGCCGCAAGAAAACCCGACGGAGAGAGCAAACAGGACGGTCAAAACGATGATTGCACAGTTCGCAGGACGAAAAGTGGCCTGAGATCATGCTGGCCGTCAATTCAAGCATATCGAAATCCACTGGATACACCCCATCGTTTTTTACCCAAGGCAGGGAGCCACAACTACTGAGCGCCCTTCACGACAGAGAAACCCTAGGCACCGGACGAGCCACGGAAACCCCGGATGAAAACGCCGAGAAACTACATGAAATCTTCGAGATCGTAATGCGAAATCTAGAGAAGGCCTCCCAGGATCAGGCTAGGTATTACAACCTAAGGAGGAAGCAATGGACGCCGGCGGTGGGCGACGTAGTCTGGGCTAAGGAACACCACCTGTCAAAAGCTCCAGAAGGGTTCGCCACAAAATTGGCCCCTAGGTACGACGGGCCCTACCAGGTCGTAGATTTGGTCTCGCCGGTATTCTGCCAAATTCGGAACATTAATACAATGAAAGAGCGGGCCATCCGTGTTAGCGAGCTTAAGCAACAACAAACACAGAACGCAAGCGAGTAACCCGCGGACACTACGGAATATTAACAAAACGGCAGAAACAAATCCAGGATAACGCAAGGCAACAAGAACATCAAGGGTATGCGAGGCAACTGGAGTATACGTCAGGCCGAAGCGAGAGTCATCCAGGATAACGCCAGACAACAAGACCATCATGGATATGCGAGGCAACTGGAGTGTGCGTCAGGCCGAGGCGAGAGTCATCCAGGATTACGCCAAACAGCGATGACATTCACGAACGGCACAAGGATAACAGCAAGGATACACAATGATCTAAATGGCAAGGCGACCGGGCTTTTGCCAGAATCATCCGTAGACGCTCCGCGGGAAACAGGAATGCACAAGGAGGGGGGACAGAAAGACAGAAAGAAAGCACGGTACAGCTTTAGGGCTATACCATAGCCAGCTAAACATCCCGGACAGAAAACAACCACGACCAAATCGCCGAAAAACCTTGAAATGCAAACACAAGTGAGTGCCGGTCCAGCTGAATTGGCAACTCACCACAGCAAGACAGAGCGCGACAACCTACGGCGCAGCCCCAGCCGAACCTGTTAAGGGCATTAACCCCAAAACCAAGGGCAAGGAAGGGCATAGTTTGAAGTCATCTGGAAGGAAACAAATTAGAAACAAAAACACAAAACACCGAAACTTGCACTTACAAAAACAATTGTGCAAGCTCACCATGAGCTAGGGACGGGGGCGCATCGATAGGGCGGTCGATTGGCACGGACGATAGTGCGATCGATGGGCACACGATATATGGAAATATCATAGTAAACGCCGCCCCAGCGATATCGATAGCTGATGGGTGTCGATATCGTGGGGAGTTCCGCTGGGCTATCGATAGCTGATGGGTATCGATGACCAGTGGGACCAGACGGGAAAACAGCGCGGGAAACTTGAACGAAGGCCTGCTGGGTATCGATAGCTGAAGGGTATCGATGACCAGTGGGACCAGATGGAGGATCGGCGCGGGAGTTTCAAAATTGCTGCAAAGAGGACCACCGGCGCCGTAGAAACTCTCGGAGTTGAAAGCGTCGAGGGAGCGTCGGGGGAGCAACGCTGGAGCAACGAGGGAGCGCCGAGGAAACTAACAGAATCACCGCGAAGAGTCAAAGCTAGAATACACGAGGAAACGCCGGCGAGTGGGAACGAGTTGTTTTTGAAGTTTCCCGAAGTAAGGGGGGAATGAGAGGAGTTGAATAACTCCCCACAAATTCCAGCAGCAAGAATAACGGATGGCCGGCCGCCTACCAGTTACGCGGCGAATGCGCGTAGTAGCGGTGCAGCGAAGAGGGTTTGGAGAACAGCCGGGCGCTGGCAACAGCATCAGTGGATCACAAGGAGTCAACCCGTCAAGATCAGTCAAGATAAGAAAGTGAATAAGCCAGTCAACCAGTGCCAAGTAATCTACAAGTGAAACACAAGCCAAGTCGTCGAAGGCAGCCCCGTGGGAGCCTTCAAGGAGCAAGAACGCTGCGTCATAACGGTTTCCGGAGGCCCTATATAAAGCCGCCGGGCGCTGGCAACAGCATCAGTGGATTACAATGAGTCAACCCGTCAAGATCAGTCAAGATAAGAAAGTGAATAAGTCAGTCAACCAGTGCCAAGTAATCTAAAAGTGAAACACAAGCCAAGTTGTCGAAAGCAGCGCCGTGGGAGCCTTCAAGGGGCAAGATCGCTACGTCAAGACGTTCGGGGATGGATCACCAGGAATCTCCGAATTGAGACGCAGGTAGCTGGGATCCAGAGGTCATCACACGGCTAAGTCAAGGCGAACCGTTTCTAATACCTGTGCGACTAAGCCCTCGCGATCCGCGCAAGATCCTAGTGGGACCATCCGGGACAGAGCCAGGGACAGGCAGTTGTGTGTCTATAGGCGTAGACCTGTAGAGCCCAGCACCTGTTCACCCTAGTCCGGGAACGGTGACGCTTCCCTAAGCCCACACGGCTGATCGCCTTGTGAGTCCGAGGCGCTACAAGTAGTCGTCGAGCCCATACATCGGGGACAAGCACCACCGAGCGTCCACACGGAGCTACAGGGATCTGCAGGACCGGAGCACACAGTCAACGGGGGAAGCAACCACCGAGGCGGCGCAGCAACGCACCGAGACGAGCATCACCGGGAGACACCGAGGCCCACGAGTGGCGACACCAAGGCCAACCGAGCCATCAGCCGATGTAATCACCACGGCTATAAACCCACTGATCTACTGGGCGGTCACGTTCACGAAACTCGTCGCGAGATTAAATTGTTATTAGGTAAGGCGCAACTACCAGTGCTAGAACATTGGGGAACACTTAGCAGTTTTAGATTCTTAAAGTAGGATTCCGCGGCCTTGAATTTCCCGTGAAGCTCACGAAATCCAGTTGACACGTTTCGACGATTCTCCTTCACATTCGGTTATTTATATGAACTGTAACTATTATTCGCAAAATTAAATTGTAAACGGAATATTTTTGCTACTGCCAGCGATGCCGCAAAGCGCATAGTTTGTGTTGTTGCTTAAACTACTCTGTGTTTGCCGCGAACATCCACGAGAACCCGATCTATGTTACCAGCGGTACCGCTAAGCTTATAGTTTGTGTTGTTGGATTGTATCCACTCTCTCTGTGCTTACCGCTAACATTCACACAAACTTGCAATCGGTGCATTTCGCACATTGTGGTTCTTCAGCGTTTAAATCTGACCGCTCTCTGCCCGGCCACCGTGCTGTTCTTCGACCGCTTTTTGCTTAGCCCTGCTGCTGCTGCGCTGCTCTGCCTGCTGCTGCGCTGATCTTCTATCGCTTGCATCTGACCGTTCTTTGCCCTGCTGCTGATATTTACGCTTATGCAACCAAGATGACTCTTCGTTCTCAATGTTGCTCAACATGACCAACGATCGTATTCAATGTTGATCAACATGGCCAACGACCAACGCATCAAGCAGTACCAGGCGCCCAGTTGCACCCACGGCAGATAATATTTGCTGATCAGCATATTCTACATAGTCAATGTCAACGGTTGACTCGATGTCGCACCAACCAGCCAGGCGGTCAGCACATTCTGCAGTGTCAGCCGACCCAATAAAGTTAACCGCTACCATAATTAAAAACTTACTGACCTACTCCAGAATACAACCCACTCCACTATTCTGTACACTTAACTTCCGTGCTCCAAGTAGTATATAAGCTTGCGTCCAATTCCGAATAAATCAGTTATTATTCCATCTTGTAACTCCGGGGCTTTATTTTCCGCAAGCAGTCTCAGGCAGGGTAAACCAAGCAGTCACTTAAAACAGGTAACAGGTAGAAGGAAGCGTTGTGAGCAGGGCATATCGCTAAAAAATTCCCCTTATGTGATTTGGCGATCTAGTTTATAAAAACAAAATGTATCTTATAAATGTTTTACAAGCAGTTCATTGCTTAATAAATACAATACAATACCATACATGTGGACAATTCTCTGCTGTTGCACGCGACGTTCGTACGTTTTGCAGGTAAAAAAACATCTTCCAGGACTCATTATCTTACGACACTAGGCTGAAATTAAAGCTCTTGATTAGCACTATAATTCGTACTAAGGCTGACTTTGGGCCATTATTTGTTTTTAAGATATATAAAAAAAACCAAGATTTTTGCACGCGACACCAATAGAAGTGACTTTTTTGACTTCCAGTTCAACTTTCGATTGTAGCCCAATGTGAAGGAATATTTCAATGCGTGTTTTTGTGTTCAATGAGTGTTTTTTTTCTTTGCATTAAAGTGACTGTCACACGCTACATGTCGCACTGGACAGTTTTTTCCGTCGTTTTGTTAGATGGTTTTTCTTTAACCTTAATATAAAAAAAACTAGATACAACTTTAAAAAAAATACTAATAAGGACATATTTGTCCATATTATGGAGATTGTCCAGAAAAAGTATCCAAGGATACTCAAATGTCTTAGCTTAGCTGAGGACTCATTTAACTAGACTCAAATATCAGTGCAAAATCATATAGAAATATGTTTTTGTCAAGTTTTAAGCTTTTTGGCTTGGTTGACATCTTCAGAGAATTGCTCATATCAGGAATCATGTAGGGAGGCTAATGTCATTAAATCAGCATGCCTACACTAAAGGGAAATCTGTGGAAACGGCACTGCACTCGCCAGTAGCAATCGTTGAGAGAAACCTACACACTAAGGGATATGCGCTTGGAACATTCGTAGATTTATCTGGAGCATTCAACAATGTCAACAATGGATCGCTTAGAAGCGACCAGCACGCACCCCGCAATAAGCCTCTGGATAAGAAGCCTGCTTAGCTGGAACCGGCGAGTGGGAACGAGTTTTTTTTGAAGTTTCCCGAAGTAAGGGGGGAATGTGAGGAGCGCAATAACTCCCCACAAATTCCAGCAGCAAGAATAGCGGATGGCCGGCCGCCTACCAGTTACGCGGCGAATGCGCGTAGTAGCGGGGCAGCGAAAAGGGTTTGGAGAACAAGGTGGAGAAGAGAGTTTGGAGAAGAGACTTTGGAGAACAAGGATAAGAATGAGAGTTTGGAGGATGAGAGTTTGGAAACCGTGAAGTGTAGAAGGAGAGAGTGTAGACTTCGAGGTTAGGAGAGAGTTTGGAGATCGGGAAGCGAAGAGTGGAGACTTCGCAGGCAGAGCCAGAGTGTCGTGTGCAAAAGGGAAATAACGAGACTGCACCGGACTTTGGACTCTGCCGTGGACTTTGGACCAGGAGGACGAGTGCCACATCTCTGCAACGAAGCGGCGCACAGGCGTGCCACATACAGCAGAGGGATCAGCGAGACGGCGGCAACACGCAGAACTGCGAGCTAAGGCCGTGTGAGGAAGGCAAGTGGCTCAAACATGATCCACGGACTTTGAACGCGGAGTGGAGAGATGTGGTGGGCAGAACGTAGAAGGGACGAGCATCACCAGACGCTTGGTGATGCTACAGGGATCTGCAGGACCGGAGCACACAGTCAACGGGGGAAGCAACCACCAAGGCGGCGCAGCAATGCACCGAGACGAGCATCACCGGGAGACACCGAGGCCCACGAGTGGCGACACCAGGGCCAACCGAGCCATCAGCCGATGTAATCACCCCGCAATAAACCCTATTCGAACTCGTGAATTCTGTGCTTTTCACTGATCTACTAGGCGGGCACGTTCATATAAGTTTGGTGGGACGAACACACACCTTCTCTAATCTAGCCTCACGAAACTCGTCGCGAGATTAAATTGTTATTAGGTAAGGAGCAACTACGAGTGCTAGAACATTGGGAAACACTTAGCAGTTTTAGGTTCTTAAAGTAGGATTCCGCGGCCTTGAATTTCCCGTGAAGCTCACGAAATCCAGTTGACAGCCTAAGTGTCTGTTCTAGTATTCGGACACGTTTCGACGATTCTCCTTCACATCGTGTTTTTTTTGTAAAAACCTATTTCGTTCTGCTTAGATTTTTAACATTTTGTCAGTAATCCGCAATCTTGTTTAATACGGGCCATTCGGTTATTTATATGAACTGTAACTATTATTCGCAAAATTAAATTGTAAACGGAATATTTTTGCTACTGCCAGCGATGCCGCAAAGCCCATAGTTTGTGTTGTTGCTTAAACTACTCTGTGTTTGCCGCGAACATCCACGAGAACCCGATCTATGTTACCAGCGGTACCGCTAAGCTTATAGTTTGTGTTGTTGGATTGTATCCACTCTCTCTGTGCTTACCGCTAACATTCACACAAACTTGCAATCGGTGCATTTCGCACATTGTGGTTCTTCAGCGTTTAAATCTGACCGCTCTCTGCCCGGCCACCGTGCTGTTCTTCGACCGCTTTTTGCTTAGCCCTACTGCTGCTGCGCTGCTCTGCCTGCTGCTGCGCTGATCTTCTATCGCTTGCATCTGACCGTTCTTTGCCCTGCTGCTGATATTTACGCTTATGCAACCAAGATGACTCTTCGTTCTCAATGTTGCTCAACATGACCAACGATCGTATTCAATGTTGATCAACATGGCCAACGACCAACGCATCAAGCAGTACCAGGCGCCCAGTTGCACCCACGGCAGATAATATTTGCTGATCAGCATATTCTACATAGTCAATGTCAACGGTTGACTCGATGTCGCACCAACCAGCCAGGCGGTCAGCACATTCTGCAGTGTCAGCCGACCCAATAACGTTAACCGCTACCATAATCAAAAACATACTGACCTACTCCAGAATATAACCCACTCCACTATTCTGTACACTTAACTTCCGTGCTCCAAGTAGTATATAAGCTTGCGTCCAATTCCGAATAAATCAGTTATTATTCCATCTTGTAACTCCGGGGCTTTATTTTCCGCCATACGGGAATAGGCCTCGCCAATACCCGTTAGGCACCAGGATCCTTATGGCACAGACTTGATCCACACTGCACTTGTGTGTGATCAAACATTTGTGTTGGGCTGCTTCGTGTGCGTTCAACAACAAAAGAAGAGAGAAAGCTATAGTCCAGTGCCTCTACTATCAAATACCCGTTACTCAGCTAAAGCAAGCAGTCTCAGGCAGGGTAAACCAAGCAGTCACTTAAAACAGGTAACAGGTAGAAGGAAGCGTTGTGAGCAGGGGCATATTGCTAAAAAATTCCCCTTATGTGATTTGGCGATGTAGTTTATAAAAACAAAATGTATCTTATAAATGTTTTACAAGCAGTTCATTGCTTAATAAATACAATACAATACCATAAATGTGGACAATTCTCTGCTGTTGCACGCGACGTTCGTACGTTTTGCAGGTAAAAAAACATCTTCCAGGACTCAATATCTTATCTTACTTATTATCTTACTAGGCTGAAATTAAAGCTCTTGAATAGCACTATAATTCGTACTAAGGCTGACTTTTGGCCATTACTTGTTTTTAAGATATATAAAAAAACCAAGATTTTTGCACGCGACACCAATAGAAGTGACTTTTTTGTCTTCCAGTTCAACTTTCGATTGTAGCACAACGTGAAGGAATATTTCAATGCGTATTTTTGTGTTCAATGAGTGGTTTTTTTTTTGCATTAAAGTGACTGTCACACGCTACATGTCGCACGGGACAGTTTTTTCCGTCGTTTTGTTAGATTGTTTTTCTTTAACCTTAATATAAAAAAAAACGGTTTAGATACAACTTTAAAAAAATACTAAAAAGGACATATTTGTCCATATTATGGAGATTGTTCAGAAAAAGTATCCAAGGATACTCAAATGTCTTAGCTTAGCTGAGGACCCATTTAACTAGACTCAAATATCAGTGCAAAATCATATAGAAATATGTTTTTGTCAAGTTTTAAGCTTTTTGGCTTGGTTGACATCTTCAGAGAATTGCTCATATCAGGAATCATGTAGGGAGGCTAATGTCATTAAATCAGCATGCCTACACTAAGGGGAAATCTGTGGAAACGGCACTGCACTCGCCAGTAGCAACCGTTGAGAGAACCCTACACACTAAGGAATATGCGCTTGGAGTATTCGTAGATTTATCTGGAGCATTCAACAATGTCAACACGGATGCTCTAATGGATCGCTTAGAAGCGACCAGCACGCACCCCGCAATAAGCCTCTGGATAAGAAACCTGCTTAGCTGGAGGCGATCACTTTCAGAGTGGGGCACTGCTTCCATGGTAAAAGGGGCAAACAGAAGCACACCACAAGGTGGGGTCCTCTCGCCTCTTCTATGGAATTGGAAATAACTGCCTACGCGGACGACAAAGGCATAGTTATTACGGGAGTTTGCCCATCGACCCTCAGCTCCATAATATAATCAACACTCAGGGAGATATGTGAGTGGGCGGAAAAGGTGGGACTCAGTATCAATGCGGACAAGACGTACCTCATTTTCTTTACTAAGAGATACAAGGTACCGAAATGGACCCCTCCAAAATTAGCGCAACCAGGCTGACCCCGAAAACGCAGGTCAAGTACCTCGGAACAGTACTAAACTGCAAGCTGGCATAGAGACCCAATGTATTGGAAAGAAGGAAAAAGGCCACAGAGGTGCTATATGCATTTAAGAAGATGCTTAGCAGCACATCAGACCTGTCGCCTACTCTAATGCACTGGATCTACATCTTGCTGGTGCGCCCGACTCTGATGTATCGAGCCTTAGTGTGGTGGGAAGCCACTGAAAAGAAGACTTACACCAAGCTTATGGTGAGAACTCAGCGGCAGGCACTGGTCTGCATAACGAGGGCGCTGAGGTCGACCCCAACTAAAGCTCTCTAAACGATCTTCGGAATGGACCCCATAAATATCCACGCTCAACTAATCAGGTAATATGACGACGGAAAGCTTCGGACACACTTAAATCGGGCGAAGCATGATCAACAAAACGGACAACATGACTCCCAGAACGTGCCCGGAGGTTAAAAAAAAACTTCGTTCATAGGCCCAAACGACTGAAAAACGGACTGAGACCAGACTCAACACCTCAACATATATACAGACGGCTCCAAGATGGAAGTAGGAGTAGGAGCGGGCTTACACTGTACGGACCCTGAAATAAGGCTGTCATATAAGCTATCTAGCGACTGTAGCATATTCCAGGCAGAAGTCTTTGCCATAAGGAAAGCGGCAGAAGTGGGCTAAAATATAAACCGACCATACGATGTGGACAAACTGTTCGTAGACAGCCAAGCGGCGATAAAATTCATGCAGTCGTCAACGGTCAGTAGGTAGATAACCTTAGCTCGACGAAGTCAGTGCGGATCTATTGGGTTCTCAGCCACCAGGGCATCGATGGCAACGAGACAGCTGACGTTCTTGCAAGGGAGGGCGTAGAACTGACGATCGACAGAACGGAGAACGTGCCTGTTTCCCTCAGAACGCTACAACGATCAAAAAGCAGGTGGAGAAATACCATGACTTGCCGAATTGCTAGAACAATGTGCAAAGAGCGCAATGAGAAACTCAGGCGGTATGTACTGCATCTTCCACGGAAAGACTCCAGACTGTTAGTGGGAATGCTCACAGGCCACTGTCTGGCCGCATCACCTGCAACTACGATCGGAATACTCAAAAGCCGCACCTGTAGGAAATGCGATGAACCGGGGGCTATCGAAGCCCTGGAACATATTATCTGCAACTGCCGGCTCTCTCACGAGCAAGAAGAAGATAACTAGGTCACGATCTGACGATTAAATTATTGTATTTCATAAAAAATGTTTAAAAATGTAAAAAAACAATAATTGTTTTAAATGTAATCCTTGATAAATTTGATCAAATATTTTAATCATCTTTGTGGCTTTACTCTATATTTTTTTTTGAATCCCACATTCAATCTTATTATTATTTGTATTATTTATTGAATATATATGAAAATTTTATTAGATCTTGGTTGTAGCTTTGAAATCAAATTAACACAGAATCTTATTCAAAAGCCGTGTAGCACATCTGACTTTTGTGTTTGAGTAAAATAAATTAAAATCATCAATATTAAAATTTATTTAATAAAAAATTATTATTATTTTTCTACGTATTTTAAAAATACTAAAAACTAAAGATAAATGTGAGAACAATACTTTTGGTTTTGGTGTAAATAATATATTTGTAAATATAATTTTTGAATATTATAAGTTGGTTATTTTTTTTGTTTAAAAAATAATCGAGGTGCCATTGAAATCACACAGCGTATAAGTGGCCTGATATTGATGCTACTTAGAAACCCACCCCATTTAACGTTCAGAAATTATCTATCCCCACACCACTGCCTGCAAAAAGGAACAAGATTTCATATACACTAAAAACCAACTTCTCACACTCTTCCGCTGGGACGTGATCCGCTGTTCTCTCGCAGTTAACCATCTGCTCTTCTTCTTTTTACACGTTGTATGTTACAAAAGTAGTGCTAAAGAACTTGATTTTTCCTAACAATAGGAGTTTTTTATTTTTGAAACAATAGTCTATGAGGTTATTCAGATAGAAGAAAGCGCATTAAAAACATCGGAAGGAAGTAAAATGTATTTGATAATCAGTCACCGACTACCAGTCATCGAGTGCGGACGTCTTTTTTTCTTTCTTATCGTTGATCTTCGGAACCTGTGGTTAGTATACCTCCCCCCTCCGAGTGACCGAACGTCTGCCGAATACAGACAAAAAACACTCGCGATCATGGGCCCTGAGCCCCCCAATTTGCAGGCTAATCGCTTTGCTGTGCTAGGCAAGAGCCCGAAATAAAAAAAAAAAAACAAGAAAGGAAGCTAACTTCGGCCAGCCGAATCTTATATACCCTTGCAGATCATTCCTATTCAATTTGAAATTTAAAAAATGTTAAATTTAGATTTGCAACAAACAAAATTATAGTAGTTTACGAATTATTTTTTACATTAATTGATTTATCTTTCCTATGACAGCTATATTATATAGTCGTCCGATTTATGTCAAATTTAATTCGAAATTCTAAAATAATAAAATAAAGTTATATTCCAAAGTAGAAGGGAATACAATAAAAATTAACTAAGCTATAATTTTGTTGTTATTAATTTCCCGTTAGTTTTCCGATCATTCCTATGGGAGCTATATGATATAGTCGCCTGATTTTTATAAAATTTAATTCGAAATTTAGGACAGTTGAAAAAATGATATTCCTAAGAGCAATAGTTAATATGTCAAAAAACACCGAAGATATAATTTTTATACCCGTTACTCGTAGAGTAAAAGGGTATATTAGATTCGTGCAAAAGTATGTAACAGGTAGAAGGAAGCGTTTCCGACCATATAAAGTATATATATTCTTGATCAGGATCACTCGATCTAGCCATGTCCGTCCGTCAGTCTGTCTGTCTGTATGAACGCTGAGATCTCGGAAACTATAAAAGCTAAAAGATTGGGATTTGGCATGCAGATTCTAGGGGTTAATGTGTATTCGTTTCTTCAATACCTATTGATTGACCAATATTTGACAAAAAAAAAAACTCAGGGACTAGTTTGCGTAGAAACGGACGGACAGACGGACACACAAGGATACACAAGGCACTACAAACCATTAGCAAGGAAATAATCTCAATTTCTACGCTAAGAGATGGCAACCTATTGATGCTTGTAGCCACCAAGCCAGTGGCCGATAAATTCCTCCGCACCACCTACTGACCCGTCTTATGCAAGGTTGAATTCAACTACCATGAGTCCCTCAACTTTGTGAAAGGAACAATATACGCACCATGCCTAAACAACATCCCAGAAGAAGAAATTGTATAAGAACTACGATCCCAAAACGTGCATTCGGTATTCAAGTTAACTAAGACTAACACCACCAAACCCTCGGGAGTGATTCTGGTCACTTTCGATCTTTACAATCTCCCGAGTAAACTGAACATCACTTGGTACAGCGTCAAAGTAAGGGATATATAACCCATAACCCAATGCGTTGCAGAAACTGGCAGAAGATCGATCCACCTGCAATCTCGCCCCTCACCCACCCGCGCCTTGCTCACGCACTGAATGCGCGAACTGCTCAGGCCAACACCCCGCCTCGTCACCCGTTTGCCCAGCGTATCAACAGCAAAGAGATCTTCTAAAAATCAAAACAACAAACAAATGCGGCATGCGAGAAGCGAGGATTATTCAAAAACAACAACAACAACAAACATCATCGACAATCAATCATTCGGCCTTCTTCGCGAAGGTCCCTTCTTCCCAACCAACTTCGGAAACGGCTTCGAAACCGGAGCACGACTCTCTGCACGAAGATAAAAACCACACACCATCAACCAGCAAGCAAAGTACAATCAATAACACAAAAAACAAAAGTAACCTCCTCCCCCACCTCTCCTCAAACGCCCTCACCGGCCTCCCCCCATTCCTCCCCTTCCCCCCGCTACCACAAATCACCAACGTCAAATGGGATTATAAACAATTACAACCAACTATCTCTACTCATTAATGACAATTGGCCAAATATCATATGCCTACAGGAAACTCATCTGCCTAACGACTCAAATAGCTTTATTTGCCCGAAGGCCTATTTAGCTTATTTTTGTAACCTACACGTCAGCTAAACAAAGTATTGGAGTGCTCATTAAACGACACATCCCCCATACCCACCGCTATGGGGATCGCCAAAATCCATCTCCCGGGGTAAAGCCCTGGAGCGCATAATTTCTAAACTAAACTTAATCCCACTTAATGACGGCTCCGCTACTCACCTCTCGACCCACAATACTCTCACACACGTAGATATCTCCCTGATATCCCCCATCGCTTCCATTCTGTATGGCAGCGATCACTTCCCAATCACAACCATAGTATCAATCCGTTTCAGCACTGACAAATCCCCTCCACTACCTAAATACAAAACCGACTTAGCCAATTGGTACAGCTTTAAAACAAAAATTTCTAGTATGGAAAGCTGGCTGCCTTAACAGTCAAGTTGCCCAAATCAGAAAATGTATAAGGGCGGTGGCTAACTGCAGCATCCACAAACAAAAGGCATTCCACACAAAGCCAAAGTCCCCTGGTGGAACAAATCTCTCCAGGATCTTAGGTCTGAAAACCAAAATCTATTTCACATTTACAAATAGGACCTAACAATTCCAAATCTCTTACGCTACAAAAGAGCCAATCTGTCTTCAGAAAAGCTGTACTAGCAGCAAAACGCAACTGCTTTCAAAACTTCACGTCCCGAATTTCACCTCTCACTACATCCCAAAAGATATGATCGGACGTCAAGCGCCTAGCGCCATAAAATATTTAAAAACAGGAACTGGTCTTCTTACCTGTCCGAAGAAAATTGCAGAGAAATTTGGAGATAGTTGGTCAGAGTACTCGGCCGACCACAACTTCTCTCAGCAGTACTTTCAATCAAAGCAAACCTATCTAAACCACACATTCCAACCCAATCCCATATCTCTACCCGCGAGGCAGCTCGACCTAAATTTTACACAACTGGAATTACAAATAGCAATCCAATCGGCAAAGGGAAAAAGTCCCGGTTTTGACAGGATATCGTATGCCATGCTTAAAAACCTACCATCAGCTGTTAAAGATAAACTGTTAGAGCCCTTTAACAGAATGCTTCAAACAGGATCCTATCCACATAACTGGAAGACAACCACGGTAATCCCTATACCTAATCCTAATAAAAATAACCAAGATACAAATAGCTTCCGTCCTATTTCACTTCTCTCTTATATATATATATATATATATATGATGGACGTTGATGCACTACGAGCAGTACAAACAAATGGCCCAACGATAACAGGCACGTGCTTGTTACGCGCGGGACCCTTTATAATTTCGGGCAAAAATGCGAGTTCGCAAGGAAAATACATAAAACAAATAAATACGGGACACATGGCTACAACTAAGATTGAAGCAAATGAGATAAAATTTTAGTTTTTAATACAGGGATAGAAGTTGAAGTACAAATTAAATGATAAAGATTGTTATAATTAGTACAGAGAACGCGAAAGGCCTCATGCAGACTAAAATTAGATGTACATCAAGGCAAATTAAGAGGGTAATAATTTCGTGTTAGTCTAACGAGAATATTAAAAGTTAAACGGTTTACCAGTTCTACTGAATCAATATCACCTCTTATAAGATTTTGCATAAAAATAGTACCAAGCATTATTCTACGGTTTTCAAGAGTAGGTAATCTAAGTAATCTAGGAAGGAAGCCTTACGTTTTGATCCCAGTAACAGTATAACAAACTACGAAGGGCAAAAATAAAATTTTTTTTGTACCGACACAATACGGTCGATGTGCACTTGATATTGTGGACTCCAAACAGAAGAACAATATTCCAAAATAGGACGGACAAGGGAGGTTAATAACTATTTGGTTCTTTTGACCAACGCTTTTTAAATCCAAGTACACTCATAGCTTGGTTGACAGTCGACATTATGTGGCAGTCAAATTAAAGCTTCGGGTCCAGAAGAACACCTAAATCGTTTACTAAAAATATATACGATCAAGTGGGGAGTTCTGAAGCGAATAACTTATAAACGTAGGAGTACCTCTATAAAAGGTCATTACGTTACATTTCAGGCAGTTCATATTTAAGAGGTTATACTCACACCATATATGAAAGTTATCAATATCTGATTGTAAGCCAAAACCAGACTCAATCTTATTATATGTCAAACAAAGCTTAACATCATCAGCATAGAAGTTGAAATACAATTTAAATGATAAAGATTATTACATTTAGTACAGAGAACGCGAAACGGCTCTTGCAGACTATAATTAGATGTACATCGGGGCAAATTAAGAGGGTAATAATTTCGTGTTAGTCTAACGGGATTATTAAAAGTTAATAAGATCTTGCACAAAAATAGTACCAAGCATTATTCTACGGTTTTAAAGTGTAGGTAAATTAAGCAATTGTAATCTAATCTGGTAGGAACGAAGCCTTACGTTTTGATCTCCCAGTTCAAACTACGAAGGGCAAAAAGAAGAAATTTTTTTTTGACTCTAAACAGAAGAACAATATTCCAAATTAGGACGGACAACGGAGGTAAATAATAATTTGGTTATAGGTTAGGTTAGGTTACACGGACGGCCCTCATGGACGGGGCCACGCATAGGCCAATATGGCCCTTAGTATGAACCTTGAGATATTTTATTTGGTTTTAATTTCCACAAGGATCGAGGTGTATTTCGCGAAGGCAAGAAGTTCGTCTGGTTCCCCGCTGGAGTCGTCTTCTAGGGATGCCAGAACTGGAGCATCGAGGTATATTGTTCTTGCTCGTCAGAGAGCCGGGCAGTTGCAGATAAGATGTTCCAGGGTTTCGATAGCCCCCGGTTCATCGCATTTCCTGCAGGTGCGGCTGTTTAGTATTCCGATCGTAGTTGCATGTGATGCGGCCAGACAGTGGCCTGTGAGGATTCCCCCTAACAGTCTACAGTCTATCCGAGGAAGATGCAGTACATACTGCCTGAGTTTTTCATTGCGCTCTTTACACATTGTTCTTGCAATTCGGCAAGTCTTGGTATTCATCCACCTGCTTTTTGATCGCGTGTCCGCCTGGTTCTCCAGGGCGCTTTGTAGCGTTCTGAGGGAAACTAGCAAGTTCTCCGTTCTGTCGTTCGTCAGCTCTACGCCCTATTTGCAAGAACGTCAGTTGTCTAGTTGCCATCGATGCCCTGGGAACCCAATAGATCCGGTGTTATTAGATCGTTTGGGGGCGGTTTTCGCCAGCTGCTATATCCTGGTGCGTGCTGGCGTCTAGGACTTCCGTGCATCCTAGGAAGTGCGATTGCATAAGTGCTGTTAGGGCCTCTGCACTGCCCTGAGTCCATTGTCCGTCGTCGCGCTTTTGCTGACTCTGTATGGTAGGCTGCTTCGAAAGCAGCTTCCGGACCCTAGCTGTTTGCGGGACGTTCTCGATGCTGGAGCAGAAGTTTCTCCACGAGCCTTTCTGTGTCCTACGTGATTCCTTCTTGTAATCCCTAAGTAGGATTTTGTATTCGTTGATGATTTCATTGTCTGCCTCTATGGCGATTTTGAAGAATTCTCGGAGGTTATTTCTTTTGAGTGTCAGTTCCCGATTCCACCAAGGTAGCTTGGTCTTCTTCCTTGTTCTTGATGTCGGGCATGCTGCGTGATACGCATCCAGTAATTCCTTGGACAGGGTCTCTAGAGACGTTTCTATGTCTTTCACGGATTTTACTGCGCTCGGGCTAGTTGCGAGTTTTGAGGTCACTGTTCTTGTAAACTTTTCCCAGTTCGTGTTCCGGGGGTTTCTAAACCCAGTTACCTTTTGGGGAACTTTTAAAATCGTATCTGAACTGAATATACCTGTAGTCTGAGAAGGATGGCGTTCTTAGGACCCTCCATTCGGAGACCAAAGTACTCTGTCCCTTTACAAGTGTTATATCTAGCACGTTTGACGAGGTGCCTCCTACGAAGGTGTGTTCCACCCCCACGTTTGCTATATATAAATTTGTAGATAAAATAAAGTCTAAGAGTGACTCACCTCTGTCGTTGATGTCGGTGCTTCCCCACAAGCTGTGGTGTTCATTGGCATCTGCACCAATAAGGAGTTGGTCATACTTTGAGCCGAATCCCACTAAGTTGCCCAGCTCTTCTGGTGGCGACGGTCTATCGTAAGCCGTGTAGGGGGACGCTACCAAGAGGCGTTTCTCCTCGCTTTCTAGCATCACCGTAGTCAAGTCGTTAGAGCTGTAATGAGGCATAAGGTTAGCATGGATACCCTTCCGTACAAGTACGGCGCTTTGTTCCTGCATACCGCTGGTGAGTAGAATGTGTTGTAGTTTGAGGACCTTAGTCCGGCCACGATATGTCGACGGCCCTTGCTCCAGGGCAATCAGGAGTTCCGCCGATGCGATTATGCTTTTATGAAGATTGAGCTGCAGCACCCTCAGAGACATGAGCGGCTGGCTCATCTCCGCTCGACGGGTTGGCTATAACTGTCCGGTCACCGTCCTCTTCGTCTTCCGAGTCATCCAGAACGAGGTCCTGGGCGGCATCCTCGGTGGCTTCAGGACCTATGCCCTTCTCCATCTCGCCTGCCTGCAGGATGTGTGCGCCCTTGCCTTCAAGGTGGCGCTTCTTGAGACGCAAGTAGACACTACCCATGCCCCACGCCATCTTCCCGAATCTTGGGTACAGCAGATCCTCCGCCTCCTTGTTAATTTGGAGAACCATACTTTGGCCCCCCTCACTGGGTAGTGGGTTGGCCATGTGCAGAATCTTCTTAACTGCCGTTGGGACGTCTGGATTCTGCCGTTAAAGCAGCTTCAGTTCCCTGTCCACCACCTCTAGCTTTGCCCCCTCCCACAACGCCTCCAGTTGGAGGTACACAGTTTCTTAGGTATGGAATCATGGTATAGAAAATTCATCCCTGGATTTACCGAAAAAGCGCTACAAGAGCTGGTAAATGAAAGGAAATAATTCGAGTGGCAGGCCCAACATCAAAAAGCGTTCGAACGGATAAAAGAAAGCTTAACGATAGCACCGGTACTGGCATGCACAGACTTTACAAAACAGTTCAAACTGCAAACGGATGCAAGTGACCTGGGAATAGGAGCAGTGCTAACCCAGGAGGATGCCGAAGGGGAACATGTTTTCTCGTATGCAAGCAGAAAGTTGAGCAAGAAAGAACAGAATTATAGTGCCACGGAAAAAGAGTGCTTAGCAATCTACTGGAGCATCAATAAGTACAAAATGTACCTAGAAGGCTACCGCTTTGTAGTGCCACGGAAAAGGAGTGCTTAGCAATCTACTGGAGCATTAATAAGTACAAAATGTAAATAGAAGGCTACCGCTTTGTAGTGGTAACGGACCATTTGGCGCTGAAATGGTTAAATTCGATAGAAAGCCCCTCAGGGAGGGTGGCCATTGGGCACTCGGATTGCAACCATTTAAATTCGAGGTCAGATACCGAAAAGGGAAGTTGAACACAGTGGCAGATGCTTTATCCAGAGCACCGGCAGTAGAAGTCAAAAGCGCAAGAAGTCAAATCGATTGGATAAAGGAAGCATTCGAGGAGGTAAAAAAGGACCCAAGCAACGGGGAATTTAAGATCGAAGGGGAAAGACTGTACACGTAAAAAACGGCAGCGAAAGAGACCTGCAACCATGGAAACTTTGTATTTCAAAGAACGAAATTCAAAGGGTGCTCCGAGAAAACCACTGCAACGCAACGGCAGGACACCTAGGAATATTCAAGACTTTAAAAAGGATTAAGGAAAGGTATTTTTGGACCAGAATGAGGATATAATTCGTAAAGGCTTGCGAGAGCTGCCAACGATACAAGCTGTCTCAACAAAAATCCGCGGGTAAAGGCTGACTAAAATCACCGAAGCACCATGGGAAACCATATGCGTAGACTTCGTCAGACCACTACCACGTACAAAGCATGGAAACACCACACTAGTAGTAATAGTAGACAGGTTCTCGAAATGGACCGAAGTCGCTGCAGTAGGACATGCAACGGCAGAGGCTTTCCTGAAATTATTTCGAGAAAGAATAATCGCAAGAGTTGGAGCGCCGAAAACACTGATATTCGAAACACTGATATCCAATATCCGGTCCAGTTTACGGGAAGGAAAACAAAGACCGCCACGGAGCGGTCGGGGATACACCAAGAATTCGCAGCACCATATACGCCACAACAGAACCCAACCGAAAGGACGAACCGAACCATCAAAACCATGATATCACAAATGGTAGGGGAGGAACAAACCAGGTGGGACGAGAATCTGCCGGAGCTAATGCTAGCATATAACAGCAGCACATCCGAGTCAACGGGATTCAGTTCAGCCCAATTACTGTATGGAAGGAATCAACGACTGCCGGGAGCTCTGTTCGACAAAGTTACTAAAGGATCGGGACTAGCTACAGAAACAGTAGCAGCGAGGTGGAAAAGACAGAACATGGAAGAGGCTGCGGAGACACAAAAATTCCACTACGATCTAATAAAAAGAGAATGGAAACCAAGTGTGGGGCAGCTGGTCTGGTCCAAAACACACTACTTATCAAGCGCCGCGGAAAAGTTTAACGCGAAACTAGCGCCAAAATACGACGGTCCGTGGGTAGTAGACAACTTTTGTTCACCGGTAATAGTTAGGCTGAAAAATCCAAAAACAAAGAAATCGAAACGTGCATACATTGGCGACTTGAAAATATATATACAAACTAACCATACACTAACAGATAATTTAGAGGCAGGGGGTAATCCATGTAACGCCTTAATCGTTTCGGTACACAACAACAACACCATGGACAAGTTTCAACAGTCGAGCGAGAAGTTTAGGGAGGGCTGCAAACGGCTACAGCAGGCGAAAAGGGTAGCGCAGCTAATAACGGCCAGACCAGCAGGGGCCGGAGTGCGGGTACGGACAGCGCCAACTCGCCTCAAACCACCGATGTGCCGACTAGCGGGGCATGACAACGGAGGCACAAGCGCGAAAGAAGACCTGCCGACACCCCGACACGATTTGCCTTTGGTATCTACTCAGATTTTGGATATCTACAGATTGACACCAATTTCGTTTCTGGCTGAAGATGGAATCAGTATGCTTGCAGTTACAACACCATACATTGCAATCAACAGTTATCGATATGAATTCTTTGAAATGTCAAAGATTGATTTGAAGGCATGTCAAGAGAGAGCAAAAGATAATTTTATATGCTACAACAAGGAATGTTCTATTCAGAAACTAGCTGCGAAATGCAGATGTTTCATAATAAAACTGATTCTTCTTGCAGATTAAGAAAGGCAGAAAGACCGTTAGTCTGGCTAGAAGCACATGACAAAAATCACTGGAACTTTACAACAAGATCCACGCTAATATTATCTACAGTGTGTTTAGACCGAACCTTCAATATAAATTTAAGAGGTTTAGGATTAATGGTTCCAAAACCTGGATGCACCATTCGGAATTCCTTAATGACAATTACAAGTCAAGACATATTGGAAACCACATTATGTACTTCGTATGCTCGCTTTAGAGAAGGAGAACTCAGGGAGAATTTAATACATAATTCATCAAGATCTATCTCTACAAGTGTGATGGAAGACCCGAACCTTAAATACAAGAAGTTGTATCAACGAGAAGCTTAACTCTTTCCTCCCAATAGTTTTAAATTACCACATAATCTTAAAAATATTGAACATCATCATATATTGCATTAATTTTTGTACGGCTCTTCGGTCCAGCCCTTCACGATCAACATTAACGAGTATGTACGATTTCGACTTAGCAGAAATTTGTTCGCTTCTGATAGCTACTTTGACCTAAGGTAGCTGATATCTTGATCTGCGACCATCTGCATGTGATAAACGGGTCATAAACCATATGCATCCAGCCGACGGACGTGTTTTCACACCCTTTGGTAGATGTAATTGCTTATTTAGGCTATTTTGCTGTAATCTGAAAATAAACCATGTTGTCCATCACTATGGACAGCAGTCCAGGTAGGGACGAAGCGCACAAGGAGAGTGTGCGAAGGCGAATAGTATTATATAGCCGCAGAATTGAAAATCTGCTGTAATGGTCCGATTCTACCGAGTGATACACCAATTTAAAGGTATTGCAAAAACTAAAAGGATTGCATACCAAGACCTCAAGAAAATCAATTGGTTTGGAGGAGAGAACGGTGAAAGTGTAAAAGTGAAAATGTAGAATCTTTTGGGGCCAGTGGGAATAATTGTATTTCGTTGTATTTTTACTGAAAATGCGCTTAATTGAGGGGTCATATCAGAAAATCCGACGCTCCGTTAAAAAGTTATACCGAAAACAAAATTTTCTTCTTCAGAAAATGAAATAATTTGTCCCTTTGTTTGTATGCATCAAATCCTGTATTTAGGATCCTGAAATAAATTGTACTGTGTTTAGCATCAGGATATGAAAAACGTTTGTCCTACGACTTTTAGAAAAACCCACTAGTTTGGCGGGAAATCATTAAAAAAAGCTAGATTTGACGGCTTTTAGTTTCTAAACGACTAAAGCTACAGGCTCGTGCTATACCTTGTTAAAAAGGTAATTTAATATGCTAATCGCGTTAGCTAAAAGCCATAGTTTAAAATTTATGGCTAAAAGTTGTTTTTTAAATCAATTTTTGGCTATTTTCTCCAAAACGGGTCTAACGATTTCTTTTTAAATTTAAAACTATACAGCCCTTGAGATTCCTCAACTTTTAGTCTATAACACATTTTCTCATAAAAATGCGCGTTTGGATGCAATTGAGCAATGAAAAGTGCAACCTGTTTCAGATTAGTATGGAAAACACTTCATGCTTACTTGTATGCCCAAAAACCAATTTGATGAGAACAAATTCTTATTAGACATTTTCAAGGTACAAGTCTAACTTTCATATTTAATTTAAATTCCTTGAAAGTTTTTTTTAACTTTATTTTTAGATTTTTTTTATTTTTCTCAAAAACGGTTCTAACGATTTTCTTTAAAACTTTAAACAAAATTAAATACACTTTTTAAAATAGACTTTTTCGGCACGCTACAATATAAAATTCCCATAAAGGGAAAAAAGCTGGACAATTTTTTAAAATTTTAGCGTGCCAAAAAAGTGAATTTTAAAATGTGTATTTAATCATGTGTTTATTCATTTTTCGTCACAAATGTTGATATCACAACTTTTGTATGTTGAATGTGCGGTCGTCACTAGTTTTTTACCTCGTTAAGGTGTTTTTATTTGATTTGTATGTAGACTAGACCTAAGTAAATATCCTTGTAACCCCAAATCATGTATAAGTTAACTTCCGGGGTATTAAAAGACGAATTTTAAATTCACGAGTTATTTATTCGAAGTATCAATCGGGACTGAGTTTCTTTTACTTAGCAATACCCTGATCTAAGCTGTGGGTTGGGGCAGCGACGTCGCTGGCGGCGGCGTTAATATCGGCAGCGGCGTAGCAGAGGTAGCAACGTTCGAATCGGCAGAATTCTGTCGTGCAGAAATTGCAAGATCATCAGAATTGGATTTATGGAATTTTGATGTGGCATCGGCAACTGAACGGATGCTCGTGTTTATGCTATTGAACAATGTTGCAATATTGATATCAAAAAATGTTGCAATATTTCGTGGAAATTATACGAAATATTGCTGTGATTAACTCTCCCTCCTCAAAATCCTACTTGTCCTCAAAAGGGAACAAGTATCTTTTTTTCCGAAATTATCTTTTTTTGGGTTGCTATAATATTCATCTTGTTGTTTAAAGCATTTGTGGTCGTTTCTTGGAATTGAATAATTACTTCATTTTTTCGGTAGAATACGGTTTTAAATACAATAAGAGTAATTATAATTGCGCAAATTAGAGCAAATATAGTTAATTGATTTATCTTGGAGTCATTCATTTTATATGTAATGCTTCCAAAGATAAAATTTGCAGCCGATCTTCTTCTTGTGGGGTTACTTGGATTCGAGGTATTTTGGGTTTCATTATTGAAGGTTCTGAGTTTGTTTTTTCCCATTTATATTAAGAGTGCCGTTAAAGTGTACCATAAATGTGCCTTTTAGATGATGAGCAATATTATTCGATAACAGTTCGCCGTTGAAGTTGTAAATTAGTTCAAATTCTTTAATAGTAGAGTATTGATTACGTTAATTTTGGCCCATTGAATTGCAAATTTTATATTACCTATTTCTTCTTTTATGAGTCTAACCTGCTTTTGTAAGCTTAAAGCAATGTCGTTACTAAAATGATTATCTTTATACCCTTGCAGAGGGTATAATGATTTCAGTCAGAAGTTTGCAACGCAGTGAAGGAGACGTTTCCGACCCTATAAAGTATATATATTCTTGGTCAGCATGACTAGACGAGTCGATCTAGCCATGTCCGTCTGTCCGTCCGTCTGTCCGTCCGTCCGTCTGTCCGTCCGTTTCTACGCAAACTAGTCCCTCAGTTTTGAAGCTATCGAGCTGAAAGATTACCAAAAGTCGTCTTTCTGTTGCAGGTAGTATATAAGTCGGAGCCGGCCGGATCGGACAACTATATCTTATAGCTCCCATAGGAATAATCGGAAAAATAATTGAAAAAAATTATAACTTATGTGTTTTGTGACATATTACCTTATGCTCTTGGAAATATCATTTTTTTAACTGTTCTGAATTTCGAATTAAATTTTATAAAAATCGGACGACTATATCATATAGCTCCCATAGGAAGGATCGGAAAACTAAAGGGAAATTAATAGAAACAAAATTATAGCCTTGTTAATTTTTATTGTATTTTCTTCTACTCTGGAATATAACTTTATTTTATTATTTTAGAATTTCGAATTAAATTTAACATAAATCGGACGACTATATCATATAGCTCCCATAGGAACGATCGGAAAACTAAACGGAAATTAATAGGAACAAAATTATAGCTTTGTTAATTTTTATTGTATTCTCTTCTACTTTGGAATATAAGTTTATTTTATTATTTTAGAATTTCGAATTAAATTTAACATAAATTGGATGACTTTATTATATAGCTGCCATAGGAAGGATCGATTAATTAATGTCAAAATACTCCGTAAACTGCTATAATTTTATTTGTTGCAAATCTAAATTTAACATTTTTGTAATTTCAAATAGAGTAGTAACGGTCTGCAAGGGTATATAAACTTCGGCTGGCCGAAGTTAGCTTTTTTTCTTGTTTTAAATTGTGTTTGCTAGCATGTTCGATATCATTGTTAAATTATTAATTCTGTCCTGAAGTTGATTGTTTATGATTATTTGGTCATTGTTGTTCGTAATTCAATTGTTAAAATTCTTTCCTGTCACAACTAGATCGTCGTGATCTGTTGTACCTGCAATATATTTCCATGCCGAGCCAATCATATTTATAGATTTGGTGTTCTAGCGGTAGAATCCGCTTTTTAACGGTAGAACCCGCACTGCTCGATTTTAGTTGGAATCTAGTCGGTCGCGGACCTGCTTTCCATCCAGTGGATAAGACACCTGACTACCAATCTAAGCGGTATGGTGAACGAATCCTGCTGTAGAATTTCGATTTCTTGCGAGTTTTTTTGTATTGGTTTTTAAGAGATTCTTTTTTTTTGGTTTTTTTTCTATTTAGCTCTAGCGGCTAAACAGCTTGCTTAAGATGGTCACTCTTTTATGTGTATTTATAGTGAAGTTTGAACATCAAAGGGTAACACTAATATTAAACAGATAGATATTAAAAAAATATAAAATTTTAGATAAAAAATTTGACCGAACTAAAAATCATTTGATTTTTTAGTCCCGTCTCTCTCTTTAATTCTTTTAGAAATTAAATTTTTTGTAATTATGAATTATTTTGCAGCTTTAAAGCTTAATTAACTAAAATAATAAAAATAAAATATATATATATATATAAAATGAAATTTTGTCCAAAATGTCCCAGCGGGAAAAAACCTCTGGAAAAAAGCATATTTTCATGAGGTTTCTCCATACAAGGCGGAAGGGAAAAAACCTCCTTTACCCCTTACATTTCTTCCATCTCTGGTTTCAAAATACACGGGGGTGACACAAAAAAGTAAGGGGTGAAGGAGGTTGCAGTGTGGATCTCTGGCAGTCGAATGCAGGCCAAAATCCACTGGTTTTTTGACTTCCCGCATTATAGGTTTTCCACACGTACTCAGTTATGGTTTTCCTCCACTTGCAATATCTGCTTTTCTACAGTTGTGGTTTTCCACTGTTTTGCATTTTCCACCACTCTTCCCCAAGAACAATTCTTTTTAATTTGGTATAAATATGCATTAATTAATCCTTTTTCATAAGTATTATTGGGTATTTTATTTTTTGAACGCTCAACGCAGATCATCTCGGTATTGGCGAACACTGTCGTTTCTGAGTGACTCTGAAAATAAAAACCATAATATATAAATATATTACATATTAATACAAATGATAAATGATAAAGGGGAAAAAATATATAAAACAGGGAATTTAGAAAAATTAAAATAATTACCATACAGTAAGTTGGCGAAATTTTTGCTAGTTCTTCAATAGGTATATATTTATATGATAATCAATTAAATAGAGAGATAGAACATTTCCCAATAACAGGAATAGAGTTTAAATACGTTTGCTTGCCATTAGACGACTCTGCCGTTTTAGTTCCCTTAATACAGTCAAACTTATACTAATTAACCGAAAAGCAATAAAAATAATAAGCAGTAAAAAAAACCAAATGCTGGAGACTTCTGGAGACTGCAATAGGTCACAAAAAGTGTCAACCGGACCGGACACAGAAATTGTCTGTTCATATTATTATTAACGACCACGATGCAGTTTGTACTGTAATGATTTTAGCAACAATTAATTAAAAGCCGAAAGAAATTTTAAATGTAAAACAGCGAAAAACAAACAAAAAACACAACGCGCAATTTGACAACCGCCTCTGGCGGCTTATATTAAGTTTTAGTAAAAATGCGTATGCTGACCATATCCCTAACGCTGAAATAAAGATATTTAAACAACAATATTTATGTTATCACTTACCTTTTTCTTGTTTTTTAGAATTAACCACATGTTTTTTCCCTTTTTTCACGTTTTTGGACGTAATGTAAAAAAAATGTGACTCTGAATCATATATTTGATAATACCAACAGATAAAATTTGGTCATAATTTCGTTGCAAGTTAAGGCCACACTTTGCCCGCGAATAAATATTTAGCTTAAACAATATTTTTTAGGGACCGTAATCATTAAAGGTTACGCATTTTTAGTACCACTGCTGACTTATGATGACTTTGAGTCATTTCGCTAAAATATGCATATCTCCTAGAATGTACACTTGATTTGGAAATAATTGACCTCAATTGTTTGGGACAAACGACTCTTCAGATCTGTATTCTCAAAATAATTTATAAATATTTATTAATATTTTTTAAAATTGTGTGAAATCTAGCTATTAAACAAAAAAGCCAGAAATGAAACTTTTTTTTTAATTTCAGATGGTAGATCTCCATTAATTCCCGTCCGATCGCAAAGCGACATACCTTCTAGGAAAGGTGCATCTATTTCCTTTAAAATGAGACCAGTTTCAAAATTATAGGACTGTCGGTTTTTAAGAACTGTTAAGTTAAACAAAACAAGTGGTCCAAAATCTGGCTATCTCGAATATCTCCAAAACGATTCTTCGGAAAATTTTTTTATTTTCTTTATGGTGATCAGTGACTCAAGAGTAATCGAAAAAAATGGGTCCTAGCGTTTATATATAAAAAAAATTTTAAGTTGTAAACTAGTGTAATAGTTCTCTTTGTAATTTAATGGCAATCCTTGATAAATGTGATCAAATATTTTAATCGTCTTACCGTGGCTTTTCTCTATAATTTTGTTGAATCCCACATTCATTCTTATTATCTTATATTATTTGTAAAAATGTTGAGTAAAATAATTTAAAATCATCAATAAATATTATAATTATAGACATTATAATTATAGTTATTTAGTTTTATTTATTTGATTAAAAATTATTAATATTTTTTCTACGAATTTTAAAATTACTAAAAATTAAAGATAAATGTAAGAACAAGATTTTTGGTTTTGGTGTAAATCATAGGATTTTTGAGAATTATAAGTTGGTGATTCTTTTGTTAAAAAATATTATAATCGTAGTGCCACAGAAATCACACAGCGCATAAGTGGTCTGATATTGATGCTACTCAGAAACCCACCCCCATTTAACGCTCAGAATTTATCTATCCCTACACAGCCGCTTGCAAAAAGGAACAGGATTTCAAGAACACTAAAACATACTTCTCACTTTCCCGCTGAGGTTTTCCTACTTTCTCGCACACATACACACAAAGCTCACTTACACTTATGCAGTGTGTGCTCAATAAACGAAATCTAAAAATAGAACAAGCTCCTTCCCCCTTTTCCCCTTTCCGACAACAGAGTGAAAACTAAATCAGAGTCATGCACTCTCTTTATAATGTATACTCTTTGGTTAGAGTATGGTAGTGGTAACTGTATTTAATTTTTGCTATAGTGTGTTCCCTTATTTTCAGTAGTTCGCTTTATAGAATAATTAATTAGTTTGATTGATGATATCTATAATTTTCCTATTCCCTTATAAATTGTTATAGTGTGAGCATCGGTATAGATCGTTATTTCGGTAGTCGCGAATGCCATTGGTAGTAAGATAATTAAGAACAACATTCTGTAATGATAAAGGTGCGACATTAAACATCGGTTTTTTAGAGTTATGGGCCGATCCCTCAGGAACGGACTTAAACCCCCAAACGAACAACTTCTATAAATAATATGGGTGTTTTTATTTTATTTATTATTTTTATTTAAATTGATCGATCTTTTTTAAAACGTGGGGATAATTTAGAGCCCAATCTTGTATTTTGCTTGACAAATATTTCTTGTTTTTATGGTTTTTCTTTGTTTGTTGTGGTTTTCTAAGTCGATCATTTGTTTTTTCTGAATATTTTCTATATTATTTTACCTGCTTTCTTTATATTGTTCTGGATCAGTGATTATATTTCTCCCGAAATAAATTTCTAAATGTCGTTTCTTTGTCACGGAGTGTATTGTAAAATTATAATCATAAATCGCCCTATAAAAGTTCCTCAAAAGTGATGTATATTTGTTTTGTTTTAAGGCAGCTCATTATTTCATAAAGAGTAGAATGGAATCTCTCAATTTGACCATTAACAGAACTTTTGTAGGGAGGAGCTTTAAATATTTGAATATTCAATTTATCTTTCATCATAAAGGTAATGCTTGCTGAGTTTAAGGACTTTTCATTATCCATAACTACGAATTTTGGTACTCCATAGTAATGTAAAATGTCGTGTAATTGTTTCTTGATATCCTCTGTTGATTTAGATTTTATAATTTTGGCCTGTCCTAATTTTGAAAATTTGTCTTTACCAATTTTTTTTTCTGTAGAAAAAATGTCAATATGGATTATGTGTGCGGGGAATCCGGGATTGGTGTTTCGGAAATTTCGGGATTTTATATATTTTTGGTTTCATTTTTGGGAAGTAATATCTTTCAGCTAATTGGTTTTTATTTTCTTCTGAGTTTCTATGTGCTCTTTTATGAACTTCTAATAATATTTCCTCCTGATCTAAATGTTTTGTTAAAACTTCAACTTTGGTTTGAGTAAATCTGATTTTGATAGAATCAAAATTATCTGGGTAAATTTTTTGTATCTCTCCCATTATCTCTTCTGTCGTGAGGATGCCGTTTAAATCAGAAGGGTTTAGATATTATTTTAATATTTCGATAAGGTTGTCTTTATTAATATCTGGTCGAGTAACGGTGTGTCTATGAAAAGTGGGAAATGGTATAGTAAATTTGTAGTCAGGTGGATTTTCTTTATAAATAAAGATTTGGTTCTTAAAGGCATTTATTGGGGCTTCAAAACTGGGAATGAGGCTGTGGCCAGAGCTCTCAGCGCTGTGTTGTGTTGCTGTCAATGTGTTAATGTCAGTACCCCTTGGAATTTCCTTTCCAGGTTTGTAAAGTAATTCTTTATTATATTCGTCAAGGTAAGATTTCCATCTTTTAATCGCTATTCCTCCCTTCCAATCGGTATAAATTTTTACTTTAGTACCACCGTAAAGGTATCCTCAAAGCGATTTTATTTTATTTTATTTTATAAGTCATCCCAACGCTACAAGCTTTGAGCTTATTATTAATGCGCTAGTCACAAAAACGTATCGATTAAGGTATACATATTTAAACTTATTATCTAATACAGCACTTATATTTAATATTTAGGTCGCTTTAAATTTATTAGGGTTGGTTATTATGAAATTATTATAAAAAAAAACATATTTAAGGGTTTAAAGAATATTAACTTTTAAGGTGTGAGATCACTTTTAATTTAAATTGCGTTGCGCTGCTTATATTTTTGATGCTATTAGGTAGCTGATTCCATAGTCGAACAGAGTATACGAAAAATTGTCTTTCTGATAGCTGAGACCTGTGCCTGACTGAGGTGATATTGTTTACCCTTCGTGAGGTTGTATATTGTAATTTTTCGTATAAGTAGAATGGTTGTTTATGAATGATCATTTTGTGTAGGAGAAGTAGTACTCTAAGTTTTATCCAATCCATTAAGTTTAGGTGAAAGATTTTATATGTAAAGTTAGAAACATGGTCCACCCTGCGTAAATCAAAGACAAAACGAGCGACATTGTTGACAGCTACTCTAAGTTTATTCAGGCTGCATGAGTCACAGTTTGCAAAGACTTCTAATCCATAGAAAAGTTGTGGAATTATACAGGTTTTTGAAATTAGTAGACGGAAGTTAGTGGGCAGAAAACGTTTTGAAGATGACAGCGATCTTAGTGTGCCATAGGTCTTACCCACTGCCCTTGAAATATGGTCATTCCAGGACAGTGTTCTGTTAAAAATAAAACCTAGGTTGGGTGCATTGTCCACGTATTTCAAAAAACTATTGTTAATACTTAAGGGTAGTATGTTTTCAATTTTAGTTTGCCTTTTGTGGATGACCAGACACATGGATTTTGCAGCATTCAGACCTAAGCCATTGCTTTTTGCCCACTCACTAACACGGACAAGTTCACTATTATAGACAGTTACACACTCATGAATTCTATTAAGAGGACGAGTAACATACATCTGGACGTCATCAGCGTACATAGTAATATCACAGTTAGATATGTAATTAGGAAGGTCATTGATATATAACGTAAATAACAAAGGACCAAGAACAGAACCTTGCGGAACACCACGGTTAAGAAACACAAACGAGGATAAAATGTTAGATAGAACAACTGATTGGCGGTGATTGCTCAGGTACGAAGTCATTAGCTTAATTGCAGTGCTTGAAAAATTATATAAATTTTGTAATTTCGCACATAAAATGTTGTAATTTACGGTGTCGAATGCTTTACTATATCTATTTGTTATCGTATATCCTCTGCTATTTTTAAAATGGCGGAAGTGCAGCTCTTGTGTCTTCTAAAGCCCGATTGGTTATCATTGAGCCCTTTATTGTCTAATATAAAGTTATTTATTTGTGCCGCCATTAGGTCTTCGAAAATTTTCGACAGGTATGGGAGAATTGATATGGGCCTATATTCTTTATTATACCCGTTACTCGTAGAGTAAAAGGGTATATTAGATTCGTGCAAAAGTATGTAACAGGCAGAAGGAAGCGTTTCCGACCATATAAAGTATATATATTCTTGATCAGGATCACTAGCCGAGTCGATCTAGCCATGTCCGTCTGTCCGTCTGTCCGTCTGTCCGTCTGTCCGTCTGTCTGTCCGTCTGTCCGTCTGTCCGTCTGTATGAACGCTGAGATCTCGGAAACTATAAAGGCTAGAAGATTGAGATTTGGCATGCAGATTCTAGGGGTTAATACGCAGCGCAAGTTTTTCACGCCGATGTGCCACGCCCTCTCTAACGCCCACAAACCGCGAAAAACTGTGACCCGTTCTGTATGAACGCTGAGACCTCGGAAACTATAAAAGCTAGAAGATTGGGATTTGGCATGCAGATTCTAGGGGTTAATACGCAGCGCAAGTTTTTCACGCCGATGTGCCACGCCCCCTCTAACGCCCACAAACCGCGAAAAACTGTGGCACCCACAGTTTTGAAGCTATATTAACGGGAAAAGAAATGTGTATTTGTTTCATCAATACATATTGATAGACCAAAGTTAGAAACCCCTCCTCCCCCCTAACGCCCACAAACCGCGGAAAACAGTGGCACCCGTCTGTATGAACGCTGAGATCTCGGAAACTATAAAAGCTAGAAGATTGGGATTTGGCATGCAGATTCTAGGGGTTAATACGCAGCGCCAGTTTTTCACGCCGATGTGCCGCGCCCCCTCTAACGCCCACAAACCGCGAAAAACTGTGGCACCCACAGTTTTGAAGCTATATTAACGGGAAAAGCAATGTGTATTCGTTTCATCAATACATATTGATAGACCAAAGTTGGAAACCCCCCTCCCCCCTAACGCCCACAAACCGCGAAAAGCTGTGGCGCCCATAGTTTTAAAGCTAGAGCAAAAGTGTAAACGCAATTTTGTTTGGGTTATTAACGCCTACCGAAATGTAGAAGAAATTTTTTAAATTTTTTGAAGCGGCTGCTTGGTTTGCCCTGCTTGACACTGCTGACCTTAGCTGAGTAACGGGTATTTGATAGTCGAGGCACTCGACTATAGCGTTCCCTCTTGTTTTTCTTTGGAATTGGGTGAATCTTGGCAACTTTCCAGCTGTCTGGAAACACGGATGTCATGATCGCAGTATTAAAAATGTGGGTGAGAAATACAATTATTCGTGGGAGTAAAATCTTTATAAATTTTGGGTTAACATCGTCCAATCCGGTAGCATTCGATTTAATTTTAAGAATACATTCAAGGACATCACATTGACTGACACACACAAACCTAAATCTATTATCACATATATTTTCAAGTACTTGTTGTTGGTTCAGGTATATACTATCAGTGACTTCAGGTACATTGCATTCCGTGAACTGCCGATTCAAGGCATTTACATCTATATCTTCTAAAAGGCTAGTTTTTGCTCTCGATATTCCTAAACTTTTTATTACCTTCCATGTTTCGGTGGATGAATTTGTATTGTAAAACTTGCGACAGTAAAAGTTAGATTTGGCCGAATCGATTATGCTTGTCACATTCTTTCGTAGCATTTTAAAAGTGGTACACAGCGCTGAAGTCTTGTATCGTTTCCACTTGTTATATGCGTTGTTGCGCTTTTTAATGGCTGTCTTGATTTCAGAGCTAAACCATGGGTTTTCCGATGCCCGGAGGATTTTACTTCGTACCGGCACAAATTTGCTATAAAGGTAGCTGATATTATTTTGAAAAAAAGTCACTTGTTGGTCTACTGATGGTAAACTATAAATATCGATCCAATTGCACAAGTCAAATTCCTCGCCTAGATGGTCATAGTCTATATTTTTAAAGTCCCTAAAAATTATTGTTTTGTCATGAACTGGTAGGTCAAAGATATACGTCAAAAAGATTAGGTCATGTTTAGAGAAGGACGGCACAATCAATTGGTCATAAATAACTACTTTATCAATGTTGGTTGCGTGATTTGGTAAAATGTGTTGGAAAGGATGAGTTCACAAGGATGAGTTCACCGTGTTCACGAGAATTTTAAGCTTTAATTTAAGACTTTGAGCACAGGAATTTTGATAAATATTAAATTTTTTGACGAGCGCAAAGAAAACACAACTGACTCATTCAGCTATTACTTGCGATTTTACAGTCCATGATATGGCCAGCATTTCTTTTTTTGCGGTATAACTACCTGCTACTCATAGAGTAAAAGGGTATATTCGATTCGTGCAAAAGTATGTAGCAGGCAGAAGGAAGCGTTTCCCACCAAATAAAGTATATATATTCTTGATCAGGATCACTAGCCGAGTCGATCCAGCCGTCTGTCTGTCTGTCTGTCCGTCTGTATGAACGCTGAGATTTCGGAAACTATAAAAGCTAGAAGATGTAGCATATCACGAATGATTCTAACAGCAACGAAAGATGGTGGATGTAGCTTCAAGTGGGGCACGCGCTGGTTCCGGCTCTTGTTTCGTCGGTAAAGGGAGTGAGTTTCCAATTTGATCCACCGTGCTACTTGTTCGCATATTACAATACAAAATCCCATTTAAATTCGCGTGCGAACTGACTTTGAGGTTAATTGTAAGGGCACAGAACTAAGATTGGGGTTAAGTGAAAGGGAATACCTGAAAAGAAGGGTGCTGCCTAGATGGAATGGCAACAGCTGATGTGTGTGTGTCGGTGCAGCAGCGAAGATGTTGATTGCTGCTGACATTGCCCACCCTACCATGATCACCACAGCCGCATAACCTGACACAGGTTGGTGATCCCTTCGACACACGCCTAACTCCTAATCATCTTCATCGCTGCAAGCTTCCATTAGAAAATATTTAGCAATGCATGTTTATAATAGGTTTAATGTAAGACAATTAATACTAACAAAGGTAATCATAAAGGTTACAAAGTTGGATTTCATATAAAGTTTATGCTAAGCTCATATTAAATTAATATATTTAAATCAAAGCAAGAAAATTTAATTTAAATTAAAAATTGATTTGAAAAAATATTAAAGGTAATTGATTTCACTGAGCAAGTATTTTAGTCATGGGGGAATTTCGTTTTAAAATATCAAAATCATTGAAATATTATAGTAGACAGTCAATCAAAATATGTAGCATTACGACCGGAGCCGATCACTTACCCCAAAAATATCCAACGTTGAAAGCGCTTTCAATATGTTGTATTATTGGCTGTAATTTTGTTTATAAATTTGAAAACTGCATTTCAATTGACTGTAGGTAAAGATTAAGTAGGGAAAAACACTTCCAGGGGCTTAAACACTTGCTCTCATGACGAGATTTGCTTACTGCATATCGAATTCTTTGATTAGACTAGGATTTGAGTAATTTACGTTGATTGCTTATTAAATGTTTATGTTTTAATTAATTTAGCGATAAAGAAATTTAATTTAAATTACGAATAGGAATTTAGTTGATAAGAATTAATTTAAATTGTGTTGATGTACTGGACTGGATCAAAAAGTGAGTGTTGCAGGCTTGGGCCTGCCCACTTGTGCACTTTCAGCAGAGGGCTGCACTATGTATGTATGTGAGACACCAGGTGCACTATTTGGTTGGCACGGACGTGCATGAATTTGTACAGAATTGTTTGGGACCAGAATTCACAAGAATTTTTACCGTGCACGCTAGGTGGCAACACTGGTTGAAATTGTCAGTTTTATGTTCACTTTTTTTTTTTTTTGATTAGATTTTTGTTTGATGTTTTATGGTGAAATCCTGACGATCACGTGGGTGGCGCTGTATTAAATTTTCACAGAAAAACGGGAACCAATAGAAGAACCAATTTTCCACGATGCAGACGAATATCTGGGCAGAGATTTTCCTGGGCTGTAAGCCACGTGAAGGAGTATATTCGACTTCAATTTTCCACGATGCCGACGAAAATCTGGCCAAAAAATTTCCCCTGGCCGTAAGCCACGTGAAGGAGTAAACTCGACTTCAATTTTCCACGATGCCGACGAAAATCTGGGCAAAAATTTCCCCTGGCCGTAAGCCACGTGAAGGAGTAAACTCGACTTCCAAGAATTTTCCTATAAAACGCATTACTTTATAAGAAGAGGGGTTTTTCCACGAAATAATAGTTAAACTTACTTCCTTTTATCAACAGGAACCCACTGGTAAAAGAAAACCCTATAAAAGGCTGAGGATGTCTGATATTTTCCACGATTTGGTTTCGGTTGAAGAAATATATAACACTTAGGAAAATATGTTCAGGAGAGAACGATCTTCTCACGGCCACGGTACAAAATGGAAAGACCGAATAATCGAAAGCCAGACTTGTTTATCGAAAAAGTATGGGACCAGAGTTACTCAAAAATGCTTATCGAACACGTCTTTTCAGTGTTGTAAAAAACAGAAATTATTTGAATTTTGATCTGCCATTTTATTTCCTGGCGGCAACTTCAAAGCCTGGCGGGAATTTTTAAATAAAAGTGGGAAATTTAAAAACGACAAGCGCCCTACAAATACCCCCCCACCAAAATCACACTTTGGGGATGAAATCAACAAAGGGAGATCCGCGCTTGGAGAAGAAGTAGCAAAATGTTTACTGTTTTAAGTCCTTCGCGTGGACAGAATGCTGTGGACTGTTCGAATTGATGTTAAGCCCTGTTGTAATAGCTTGTGTTAGCTTATCAGTTTGATCTTTCATAGACCTAGCTAAAATGACTGACTGCTCTGCCATGGCTGCAGCCATCGCTTCCGCTATCGCTTTCTTAATGGAGTCAGCCATGCTTAACTGCTCTGCCTGCGGCAGTGGAGCTGTGTTATCCTCAGGATTTACCATGTTTAGACTTGTATCTTCCAGTCGCTTAGTTTGTGATCGTGTCAAAACCGATATCGGAAGTACGGGGGTTTTACCTACTCCTTTTGAAGTAGATGCACCAGAACTATCGGATGGAATACCAGTTAAGTGAGTCAGGGACTCTCTGCACACAGGGCACAAGGTCCTTCCTGGTTTGCCTAGACACTTTTGATGGAAACTATGTCCACAATTGGTTATATAAAGATCAGACTCCGACTGAATAATATCAGAGCAACAGTGACAATGAAGATCGTCAGTGCGCGGTACTGGCATTTCAACACCGAAATTGTAAATGTAACTATAGAAAAATTATTTTAGCCTATCTAAAAAAAGTATAAAATATTATAAATGGAAGAAATTGAATAAAAATCTGGATATAAAAAAGGTAATCAATCATAAAAGTTTGGAAGCCATGCAAGCAATTCAAATAGTTAAGAGTCAAACATCAGCCAGGTATTACAAGGGATTTGAAAAGTAGAAAAGAAAAGTTTAGGGAATTCGATCACAATCCGTTGATCGGAAGGCGTAGAACTTGTCCACAGCCTACATCCAGATTCAATTTTCGACGATCTTATTCATAGTACAGTTGTTGAAGAATAGAAAGAGTAAAGGTAATTTGAACGAACGAAGTCAGTTGATCGGCAGGTGTAGCACTTGTCCACAATCCTGTATCCAGTATCAACTCTTCGAATGTCGCCTTCAAAGTATAGATTGTTGAGCAAATTAAGCAATCATACGCGGACACGAAGTTCAGCCGAAGAAGGCAAGAGACAACATCTTCCTGAAACTCACGATCGCAACGTCAATGAAAATTTTAAAATCCTCAAACGAAAGGGAGAAAAAAAAATTTACTTTAATGGACACGAAGCACAGCCAAAGCCAAAAAGGCAAACGGCAACAATTTAACTTTCTGCCACTCACGATCACAATAAAATAAACCTGTAGGGTATGCAAGCTAAATAAGTGTCAGTAGACGGGATGGCCGTAGCAATTACATCCACGTAAAAACCAATAAACAACGCTTCCTAATCACAATTTGCCTGCACACGATTATTTTTAAGTTAAATTTCGGAGTTATAAAATAAATTATAACACATCCAGATTATCTAACAAAAAAAATTATGTTCAACTGCTAGTCTAGGCAATAAATAAATTATTGTATCCACGGAACTAAACAGCTAAACTAAAAAAGAGAAAAAATGAAAAACAATTAAAACTTCAAAGTCAGAAATAGAAACCTAGTCAGATGGAAGTGACTACCTTTACAAAATATTTGTAATCGGGCTATGCCGGTTTAGCCCCACGTTGGGCGCCAAAATAAGATTATTATATATAATATAATACTGTAGCATATAACGAATGATTCTAACAGCAACGAAAGATGGTGGATGTAGCTTCAAGTGGGGCACGCGCTGGTTCCGGCTCTTGTTTCGTCGGTAAAGGGAGTGAGTTTCCAATTTGATCCACCGTGCTACTTGTTCGCATATTACAATACAAAATCCCATTTAAATTCGCGTGCGAACTGACTTTGAGGTTAATTGTAAGGGCACAGAACTAAGATTGGGGTTAAGTGAAAGGGAATACCTGAAAAGAAGGGTGCTGCCTAGATGGAATGGCAACAGCTGATGTGTGTGTGTCGGTGCAGCAGCGAAGATGTTGATTGCCGCTGACATTGCCCACCCTACCATGATCACCACAGCCGCATAACCTGACACAGGTTGGTGATCCCTTCGACACACGCCTAACTCCTAATCATCTTCATCGCTGCAAGCTTCCATTAGAAAATATTTAGCAATGCATGTTTATAATAGGTTTAATGTAAGACAATTAATACTAACAAAGGTAATCATAAAGGTTACAAAGTTGGATTTCATATAAAGTTTATGCTAAGCTCATATTAAATTAATATATTTAAATCAAAGCAAGAAAATTTAATTTAAATTAAAAATTGATTTGAAAAATATTAAAGGTAATTGATTTCACTGAGCAAGTATTTTAGTCATGGGGGAATTTCGTTTTAAAATATCAAAATCATTGAAATATTATAGTAGACAGTCAATCAAAATATGTAGCATTACGACCGGAGCCGATCACTTACCCCAAAAATATCCAACGTTGAAAGCGCTTTCAATATGTTGTATTATTGGCTGTAATTTTGTTTATAAATTTGAAAACTGCATTTCAATTGACTGTAGGTAAAGATTAAGTAGGGAAAAACACTTCCAGGGGCTTAAACACTTGCTCTCATGACGAGATTTGCTTACTGCATATCGAATTCTTTGATTAGACTAGGATTTGAGTAATTTACGTTGATTGCTTATTAAATATTTATGTTTTAATTAATTTAGCGATAAAGAAATTTAATTTAAATTACGAATAGGAATTTAGTTGATAAGAATTAATTTAAATTGTGTTGATGTACTGGACTGGATCAAAAAGTGAGTGTTGCAGGCTTGGGCCTGCCCACTTGTGCACTTTCAGCAGAGGGCTGCACTATGTATGTATGTGAGACACCAGGTGCACTATTTGGTTGGCACGGACGTGCATGAATTTGTACAGAATTGTTTGGGACCAGAATTCACAAGAATTTTTACCGTGCACGCTAGGTGGCAACACTGGTTGAAATTGTCAGTTTTATGTTCACTTTTTTTTTTTTTTGATTAGATTTTTGTTTGATGTTTTATGGTGAAATCCTGACGATCACGTGGGTGGCGCTGTATTAAATTTTCACAGAAAAACGGGAACCAATAGAAGAACCAATTTTCCACGATGCAGACGAATATCTGGGCAGAGATTTTCCTGGGCTGTAAGCCACGTGAAGGAGTATATTCGACTTCAATTTTCCACGATGCCGACGAAAATCTGGGCAAAAATTTCCCCTGGCCGTAAGCCACGTGAAGGAGTAAACTCGACTTCAATTTTCCACGATGCCGACGAAAATCTGGGCAAAAATTTCCCCTGGCCGTAAGCCACGTGAAGGAGTAAACTCGACTTCCAAGAATTTTCCTATAAAACGCATTACTTTATAAGAAGAGGGGTTTTTCCACGAAATAATAGTTAAACTTACTTCCTTTTATCAACAGGAACCCACTGGTAAAAGAAAACCTTATAAAAGGCTGAGGATGTCTGATATTTTCCACGATTTGGTTTCGGTTGAAGAAATATATAACACTTAGGAAAATATGTTCAGGAGAGAACGATCTTCTCACGGCCACGGTACAAAATGGAAAGACCGAATAATCGAAAGCCAGACTTGTTTATCGAAAAAGTATGGGACCAGAGTTACTCAAAAATGCTTATCGAACACGTCTTTTCAGTGTTGTAAAAAACAGAAATTATTTGAATTTTGATCTGCCATTTTATTTCCTGGCGGCAACTTCAAAGCCTGGCGGGAATTTTTAAATAAAAGTGGGAAATTTAAAAACGACAAGCGCCCTACAAAGATTGGCACTTTGCATGCAGATTCTAGGGGTTTTTCACGCCGATGTGCCACGCCCCCACCTAACGCCCACAAACCACGAAAAGCTGTGGCGCGCACAGTTTTGAAGCTAGAGCAAAAGTGTAAAAGCCATTTTGTTTGGGTTATTAAGGCCTACCGAAATCGGACCACTCAGTAAAAAGTTATGGAAAGTTATGAAATGTACAGTAGATGGCGCCACTTCCAAGCGACTGCTTGGTTTGCCCTACCTAAGGCTGCTTGCTTTAGTTGAGTAACGGGTATTTGATAGTCGTGGCACTCGACTATAGCGTTCTCTCTTGTTTTCTTCTGTTTGCGATAAGGTTCTAGAGATAAAAGCTATGGGTCTGTCTTTCTGTGAAAATACGGCTCCTATTGCATGGTCGGAAGCGTCCGTCGTCAATACGAATTCTTCATTAAAGTTGGGATATTGTAATATTACGTCTTTTGATATGAGGGTATTTTTCAAGCTGACGAAAGCTTGCACGGCCTCATCATTCAGATGAATAGCTTTCCTTGATGAAGTTGCCCTTGAAATTCGCCCTAAGTAAACTTGTGAGAGGTTTAGCTAAAGCGGCATAACCCATGATAAATCTCCTATACCCAGATAATCCCAGGAATGATCTTAATTCCTTAACCGTTTTGGGACATGGGTAGTTGGCGATCGCCTCTACCTTTGCGGGGTTGGTCTCAATTCCCTTGTTCGATATAACAAACTAAACTTTATTTTTGAAAAATGCACACTTATCCAATTGGCATTTAATATTGGCGTTATTTAATGTTTCGAATATTTTTTCTAAATTTTTGGATTGTGATTTTTTGTCCGGGCTAAAGACGATTATGTAGTCAATATAAATATAGCAAATTTTCCCCATGTTTTCACAAAGTATGTCATCTAGGGCTCGCTGAAAAATAGATGGAGCTTTTTTTAATCCGAATGGAAGTCTTGTAAACTTAAATTTCCCGTTATTCACAGAAAAGGCAGTTTTTTCTATATCGCTTTCCTTCAAAGGAATTTGATGGAAGCCGCTCTTGAGATCTAACACAGAAAACATTTTATTATATCCAAGATGTGCAAGAAAGCCATTAATGTCGGGTGTAGGGTATCTGTCTGCAATAGTTACACTGTTTAATTTTCTATAGTCCATTACCATATTACCGTATAACTTTTTTGGTACTATCCAAACTGGTGAATTATAGGGTGATCGGGATGGTCGTATTAGTCAATTTTTCATTGGGTTCAGCGAAGAGATTTGGAAATGTCGCGGAACGAATTAGGGCCATCGATAGTTAGTCAAAGTTCAAATTTAGCGCCGATAATCGAAGTCAGTATTATATGAAATCTGGCATTTTTAGTTTATGTTATGTTCTCACTAAAGTCGGGTAAAACAGGAGAAACAGTATTTGGCGGAATTAGACCGATTTGCGCCATCACAATGAGAGGGAAAAAAACTGCGGTATGCTAAATAAGTAAATGTAAGAATAAGTTGCGCTAACGCACAACACTGCAACACGCGTACAGAACTCCAACTATTGTTCAGCGTTTGTTTTAAGGCATTCCCCGTGATCGGCCAAGCGCCGACATTAACTTTTATTCGCACTCTGCAAGATGATGCCCACGAAGCATTCGCCCCGGCGGAGCCCTAGGCTGGAAGCCTCGGGTGTTCCCGCAACTACGACCAGCACGGCCACAGCAACTGGCACCTCGGCCAGCTCTGCGAGTGTGGCTGGTGATCGGCAGCAGACACAGACTCCGAAGCAAAGTGGAACAGCCGGCAGGAAAGCGGCTGTACAAGTGGCGGCCCTAATGGAAAGGATCGCACATCTCGAGTCGGAGCTGGAAAAGTCAAGGGCCAGTGGAGGACAAGCAGAGGCCGCCAGGGATCCCGTTGGAATCGGGGCATGCGCATCTTGGGGTACCCCTCACAACAAGAAGCTATGGATCTGGAGGACCATTTGCAGCAGCCACCGCACTTGGATGGGTGGTCCGTTCGGACCGGTGAACGGAAAGGCGAGCTCACCGCTCCAGAGTTCGTGCCTCCTAGCCGTGCCCCAGGATAATATTCTGGAGAAGATGGTCAGCGACTACTTCGAGATGGAGAATTTCGGAGTAAAGCCGGCGCCGTCAGTCGCAGATGGCTGCGACGCACGGGCGCTGAGTATCCTGGAGGAGACGACTAAGCGAGTAGGCCGACGATACGAGACCGGGCTGCTAGATGTGCCCAGAGGTTCCTGTGGAGAAACGGAGATGACCAGCGGGAGCCGGACGTATACGAGATGTGATGACGTTCGGAGCAGCTTGCTCACTATGTTCGGCGGACTATGTGAAGACCTTGAATGCCTCGCATTACAGCAGCATGGATCCACGAGCAGCCCTGGCTATTAAGGAATACCACTACGTGGACGACTACGTCGACAGTTTCACCAGTGAAGAAGAAGCTATCGCCACTTCGACACGGGTGAGAGAAATTTATGCGGATGCAGGGTTTGAATTGTGTCGATTCACCTCCAGCTCGGAAAGTGTGGTCATAGCGTTGAACCCACTTGAATCCATCGCTAGCGTCAAATGGACCGAAGCTGAGGAGAAGGTACTAGGAAGGTATACTGGCAGCCAGCTACAGACGACGTCAAATTTCATCGAGTCCCGAAAAGCGTGATGACAGGGGAACGCGTCCCTACCAAGAGGGAGTTCCTAAGCTTGGTCATGTCCACGTTTGACCCGATTGGATTTCTGAGCGAGTAGGTGACTGCCAAATTGTTAATGAGAGAGATTTGGCGGAGAGGAGTCAGCTGGGACGAGCCGCTACCAGGTAATTTGGCTGCAGCCTTTGAAGACTGGCGGCAAGGAATGAGAAAAATTGAAGAGTTCCGGTGTCCACGCTACTACTTCGGCGGTGGACGCGTGCGAATGCTACAGCTGCACATCTTCGTGGACTCCAGTCAGTCGGCGTTCGCAGCAGCGGCCTATTGGCGGGCCACTTACGAGAACGGAGACGTGCGGGCGCATTTCATAAGCTCCAAAACGAAATGCGCTCCGATGAGGACCATGTCGATCCCGCGACTGGAACTTCAAGCAGCAGTATTGGGCACCAGACTGATGGACACCGTCAAGCAGGAGCACGGTGTGGCGATCAGCAACTGCATTATGTGGACGGACTCCAAGACTGGGTTGCATTGGATAAACAGCACCGTCTGCCGAAAACGTGGCAGACGACGCGACGAGGCCGCGCAAGGCCGTGGAACTGGGCATCGATTCGCGATGGCTAAGCGGTCTACCATTTTTACGAGGACCAGAGGAGAGCTGGCCAAGATCGAGCGATGGATGGATTCCACCGACGAAGAGGAGATGAAATGTGAGTTTGCCTTGGTCATGGTAAACTTCATATCCTTGCAAAGATTCTCCAACTACAATCGACTGGTGAGGAGCACCGCATGGGTGCTCATATTTATTCGACGGTGTCGTGGACTACAATACGGTGGAGCTAAGCTCGCACTGGTACGGCAATCGCAGCGAGAAGCGTTTTCTGAGGACAGCCAAGGAAAAGACGCCAAGGGCAGCCGACTGCATGGACTGTCCCCATACTTCGACGATGACGGAGTAATGCGGGCCAGCGGGAGGATCGACGACGCGACGTGTGTGCCATACAGCGCACGTCGGCCGATCATATTGTCTCACGAGGATGCATTGGCGGAAATGATCGTGCAGCATCACCACAAGAGGATGTGCCACCAAAACACGGAGGCAACCATCGCAGCGATCCGGCAGAAGTTCTGGATTACTAACTTACGGAGGCTGCTACGGAGGGTGGTGAGCAAGTGCAACGTTTGCAAGCTGCGAAGAGCACGACCAACCCAGCCCGAGATGGGTCCCCTGCCAGAGGTCCGGCTGGAGGCCAACGGATGGCCCTTTAAGTTCACCGGGTTGGACTATTTTGGACCGCTATTTTTGACGGTTGGACATCGCACGGAAAAGAGGTGGGTGGCACTGTTTACGTGTCTGACCACAAGAGCTATCCACTTGGAGATGGCTCACGATCTGTCTGTCGTGGACCCGTCGTCAGGATTTGGAGCGACAATGGGAAGAATTTCGTTGGAGCCGACCGCGAGGCCAAGAGGTTCAGCGAAGTGTTCGAACCTGTACTGATCCAGGGCGAGCTCTCGTCTAAAGGAGTCGAGTGGATATTTAATTGCCCGGTGAACCCAGCGGAGGTTGGCGCCTGGGAAAGGAAGGGAAGGAAGCAGTGGCGCATAGCGAGGATGATGCGGGATCAATTCTGGAAGCGATGGGTGCATGAGTACCTGCCGACACTCGTGCGCAAGGAGAGATGGTGCAAGCACGTCGAGACCATTCGTTGAGGAGACCTGGTGTTCATTTGTGATCCAGCCATACCACGAAGGGAGTGGAAACGAGGCGTCGTAGAAGAGGTGTTCACCGGGAGAGATGGAGTACTTCGTCGAGCGGCGGTGCGGACTAACGATCGAGCCAAGATGACAATGCGTCCCGCTTCGAAGCTGTCCTGGACGTGGTGAATGCGGCTGCTTCACGGGGGTGGGGATGTCGCGGAACGGATTGGGGCCATCGATAGTTAGTCAAAGTTCAAACTTAGCGCCGATAATCGAAGTCAGTATTATATGAAATCTGGCATTTTTAGTTTATGTTATGGTCTCACTAAAGTCGGGTAAAACAGGAGAAACAGTATTTGGCGGAATTAGACCGATTTGAGCCATTACAATGAGAGGGAAGAAAAACTCCGGTATGCTAAATAGGTAAATGTAAGAATAAGTAGCCAATGTAATTCTTTCAGACTAAAACACACCACAACGCGCTAACGCACAACACTGCAACACGCGAACAGAACTCGAACTATTGTTTAGGGTTTGTTTTAAGGCATTCCCCGTGATCGGCCAAGCGGCGAAAGGAAACTTACGAAGAAGTTGGTTTAATTCAAATTTGTGTGTTTTTGTAAGGTGGTCTGTCCGAGGAATTATTACGTTTTCTGCATCGAATTTTTGGTCTTTTAAAGGAATGATTTTGCCATTTTTCAATGACATCGTTTTGGTGGTTGTATTAATTATCAAATAAAAACACCTCTTAACGAGGTAAAAAACTAGTGACGACCGCACATTCAACATGCAAATGTTCTGATATCAACATTTGTGACGAAAAATGATTACACACATGATTAAATACACTTTTAAAAATGCACTTTTTCGGCACCCCTCATATTAAGCGCATTTTCAGTAAAAATAAAACGAGCATAATGCGAGGGGCCAATTATTCCCACTGGCCCCAAAAGATCAAAATTCCTAAATTTTTACTTTTACACTTTCACCGCTCTCTCCCCCAAATCAATTGATTTTTTTGAGGTCTTGGTATGCACTCCTTTTAGTTTTTGCAATACCTTTAAATTGGTGTATCACTCGCTAGAATCGGAATCGCAAAGAAAAGTGCAAGTCGGCGATTCCCGGGTGTCGTAAAACCAGAACAACGGCCACGATCGACCCGCTGGTAACCATAAACCGGGAGCTGGCAAAGTGCATCGGTCGGGCGTTGACTCCCCTAAGATAAGAAATATCATAGGTGGGAACAGCTTAATAATACAAGCTATCACGCGATCCAAGTGAAAGCTCGACTCTGGTATAAAAGACCCTAGCCGGATAGAGAAGGGGACTGAACCTATTCTGTTCTCATACCGACGGTAGCCGCTAGCTCCGAGGGAGGAGGATTTTCCTCACGGGCTTCGGGCATCTGCCACCAGGAAGCCAAGACCCGCTGTCCTCTTCTACTGTCCTTGATAAGGACACGCCATCGATTAGCAAGGATCTGAAGAACCAGACACCGCTGCTAATGTTAACAAAACCGCGGAGAAGATCGGACATCAGGACGACATCTGACAAGCGAACAGTACTCCGATGTTAATTTCCGCAGCACTCGTGATGCCCACGCTACTTAATTTGAAGAAGACATAGCAGCGATCCACTCCGAGGCGCAGTGACCATTATCTACTTTGGAAAAAGTAGTATCCAGTACCAAATGTGTTTAAACAGTGAATTAATTAAAAGTGCTAACAAGTGAAAATCAAGAGATTTGATTTTGGTTTTTTGGTTATCTCTGCGCCTGCGCACCCAGCGTTTCGACGCTGTAAAGCAGAAAAACGTGTGCGTCGAAACGCTGGCAGCATAGCCCATGGGTTGCGAGCGCTTCTTCTGCTGGACACCACTGGTTTATATGTTTTTCTTACCAATCAAGTATTGCATTAAAATTTATACACCGAGTTCTTTCATTAAATTGGTTAGCTTTAATTTATCAGTGTCCCCGGATACGGGCGGACATAATTATATTGCCACAAATGCACCCATTTTTTAATTAATATTTAATTACCATTTGTTTATTAGTGTATTCTTTTTATTGAAGCGCATTACTAGTAAATTAATAGGATCCGATATTCGATATTATTATCGATAATTTTCTGTTTAATTTTTATTATCGTACGCACATACGCAACGAAAACATTAAAGAAGGAAACAATAATCAAGCTTGGTATCAACGAAATTTAAGAAACGGAGACGTTACTTGCCAGCATTAGAAATTCGGAATTTAAAGGTACGCTCAATTTCTACTCACGGTACGCAAGAAATAAAGTCGTTATTATTTTTATTTTATTTTAGAGAAAATTATTACTTACCTTTGAACATCATGTACGCTTGCTTCAGGTGCTCAAACAAATTTTTTACCGGAAAACGTTTACTTCATCATTTGAAGTGTGATTACTTTGTAACATTGACTTATTTTCCAGTAGAATGTATTGTTCAAATTCCAATCAGCTGCACTCAAACTTTTCAGCATTTCAACGGCAGATACCCAGCATAAGAATCAACCCAACGTTAAGAACGATTCACCATATATGAAGGATGAAAGGACCGCAGAATAACTTAATGATATCTTTGAAAATTATACCTACATTTCATTTGACGCGGCAACAGATAAATTTGAAATTCTAAGCATTGATAAATTTCTCAGGCCTCCTTTACATGTACACCCAATAAACAATGGAAAATCGTATCTTAGAATTAAGCGAATTTAAGTAAATTAACATTGTAAGATTCTCAATGTATTATGACTGTATATAATAGCATCGTATTTAAAAACCATGTTTTTTGTCTAAATAAATGTTTATATTATTGGACAAAATATGTATAATTTTTTTAGTTCATAAATACAATAAGAACAATACAATAAGAACAAAATTTAAGAACCAAAATTTCTTAAATTAAGAACTTTGTTCTTAAATTTAGACTGGGGTTTTTCTCTCAGTGTATGGTTGGCTTTGACTGCAATGGAGGCGCAGTTCGAAAGGGTGTATTTCGGAAACTTGATTGACTTGATGCCCTTTATTGGTAGCATGATTAGCACGGAATTCCTGGTTCTCTAACTTCAAGCAAAGGTGAAATGCTGTGGGCAAATCTGTTGGTTCCTTCAATCCGAGAAGGCGAGATAAATCTCCACGAAGTCCGCAAACAAAAGTATCTAAGGCATTATTCCTATACATTTTGGTCATGAGTTGCTTAGCTTCCCTTCCTAGTTCCATGCATCCTATCTTATTAAGTTTTTTGTAAACTGCTTGGTGGAATTCTTCTACAGACTGGTGAGCACCTTGGCATATTGTTGTCATCTGATACTCGAGGGTTCCCAAATCCCGTTTGTCTGCGTAGTGTAGTGTAAGGCATTTTGAAATAGCACTCCAATTTAATGGGATATTGTAGGATTCCAATGCGGTATCGGCATTGCCTGTAATTTTCTTGCGAATTGTGTGCCGAGCCCACTGTATGTTCGTAAGTTTTTAGCACCCTGTCTACTCCTTTCTTCCAAGAACTAAATTCTGACGGATTATCCGAAAATTCTCTTCAGCTTTTTACGATATATGGTATCCTATCTAGACCTTCGAGGTTAGCCCGATTTTCCGAAGCAATTTCCTGATTTGGGGCTTGTGCGAAATCAAATCCTGGGTTTTGTGCTTGTTGTAATAATATTGGAAATTGTTTTGCGAGTATCTGCCTATTGGCATCTTGTAATTCATTTAATGCCATGTGTTTAAGAATTTATTGCAAACTTTGTTGTTTATTTAAAAATTGTAAATTGGTAAAATTCTCGTTCCTAAACTTCACATTTTGGTGAAATCGGGCCTAGCCTCAAACATTGAAATGTCGCTGCAAGCAGCGAAAACACAACTTGGGTTTTGCAAGGCGCAAATCACACGCGCACATGGTCGGGCCTCGGAATTCATATCAACCCTAACAGCTTTGGACACTTTGGAACATCATCTTCGCCGTATCATGGACACGTTCGATCAACTTCTAGAGCTGTCGGCGGAAACTTACTCCCTCTGTGGAGCCGAGGATTTGGCCGAACCCGACGATCTACACGAGTACGAAACCAAGTACTACGAATTGCACGCTTTGTTATCAGATGCCATAGCAGAAACGGACAAACCCACAAGCTCGGTGGATCGACGAGAAATCCTAACAAGCTGCCAGAAATTCCACTATTTGAAGTCTTATTTGGGTGGAGATGCTCTCAACTTGGTGAAGCACATTGCCGTCACCGAGGAGAATTATGTGCAAGCCTGGGATAAACTGGTCCATCGGTACGAAAAAAACCACTTATAACGCGCTAGTTATCGAATTAGTAGTAGGTTCTTGGATAAGTTTCAATTTAAGAATTGGACAAGGCAAATAAATACGTCTGATCGGTTTTGCGATAAATTCAAGAGTGAGTTTTATTTTAGAATTATTTCTTTTATGGTTTACAAAATGTGCTGATCTTGCGGGACGGCCGTAATTGGAGCGGATGTGCATGTGCTGTGTTGACGTTCTTCCACCGGCGGACTGCCAGAGGGGTTTCGGCGGGAATCGCCGGGGTATCTGCTGAGGTGGTTTAGCTGATGAACTGTCGAGGGGGGTTCCGGCGGGGATCGCCGGGGTATCTGCTGAGGCAGTCTAATTGGCGGACTGCCGAGGAGGTTTCGGCGGGGGACCGCCGAGGGTATAACCCGAGGTGGTAACTCCTCCCCCCTCAGACTGAACTACCGACCATAGTGGAGCGATGGTAGGTGTGAAGGTGGCAGGTGGGGCAACAGTTGGCGTGAACGTCGTGATTGGTGCAGCTGGTGTAAAAGTAGTCGTTCTCCTTGAAAAACAGGCTACTGCTGCCATTAATATCATCATAACAGCTAGCATTGCGTATGTGGTTGTTGTATGCCTTGCTGTTCCTGTTTGTATTCTGTTGATCTGTAATCTTGTTTCGATGTCCTCCATCTTCAGCTCGTGTATCCCCAATTCCTGGGTAGTCCTGTTCTTCTGCATGGCTTCGATTTGTGGTATTTCCAAGTTCAACTTTGCCGAGCCGAGCTTCTCTATCGCCTCGTATTGAACGTTATTTACCATTGTTCTACATCCTCTAAACATGATCAGTGCCGATCCATTGAGCATTCTCTCTTCTCCACAGTCTGTTTGCAGTTTCACATTTTTTCCATTAAAAACCGCGATATATCCTTCCTCTGGCTCGAAGATCCTGCTCTTGAGGCCTACATCTCTCGTCTCGCAATTTGCCGACTTCCCGTTGATCAGTCTTCTTAAGCATACTTCATTAACCTGGTTTACAATTTTGTCGTTCTTACATGTATACAAATTTCTTATCTTTTGACATTTTTCCTTATAGTAATACATCTCTTCCTTATTAAGTACTATGTATTTCGGCGTTATTACAAATTCTGTTCTATTCATGGGTAACGATATGATTCTATGCAAAGAATACGTCCCCTTTTTGAAAATTGGTAATTTTATTGAGAATATTATATCTGTTTTATTCATTATCGCCGTTAATTGCAAAAATTCGTACATATGTTCCTCCGATGTCAATTCTATATTCTGCTCCTCTAACTCTCGCATGCATCTCGCTGCTTCTTGTTTGTCGAAAATAAATTTTGAAATTACTCCTATTTTCGCTAATAATAAGCTTTCTGCTACATCGTTCAAATTTAATCCGAGCATGTCTATTGTTATCGAAATCCTATCTATATATTCTAACCTGTAGATTCTCTTGTCTTCTTCCAAAAACGTCTTGCTAATTCCGTTCCTATAATTATTTATAAACCTAGTTACCCTGGTTTGCTCTTCGTTAATATATTTCGTTAAATTTTTGAACATTATGCTGAATTTGTTTCCTGTCCTTTCTTGAGAACTTAAGGCCTCCTTTAATCCTTTTTCCTCCTCTTGCATCTTTCTTATCTCTTCTTCTAGCCTTTCTGCATCTTCAGCGTCTAAATTTCCCGTTATTGACTTCACAACTGAGCCCAATCCGTTTATCAATCCCCTTGCTCTCCTGGTTTTCGGGCATATAGTTGCTAATCTTACTTTTATCATTTGAAGTTTATTTTGTAGAACCCTCACAAGGTCTTTAGTTTCTGAATCTTCCCCTATATCTCTGAGCGTTTGCTCTAAATTATTTATTGCTTCCTGATATTCCTCCAACCTTACAATATGAATGAATGTTTTATGCGTTTGTATTACCTTTGCCGGGCCTAAATCAATCTGAGCTACCGGCTCGTCCCCTTTCAGCATCCGAATCTCGAAGTTCTCCGTTGCCGCCATGGTCAGAGACCACCTGTAATTATTCATTCGTTTGACTTCATTACTCTTCTAATTTTCTCTTTGTGTATTTTCTGTGGTTTGTGTGTTGTTATTGTTAGTCCGTTGTCTTCTGCCACCTTATGTTTAGAGAACCGAGGAGTTAGTTTGTCCCTCCTGTTCTCTTTCCTATATATTGTGTCCCCTACTTGTACCGGACTCGGTTCCTGCCTGTCTGCATTTGCCTCCTCTATTCTCTTGCTCTTTTGCTGATCTACCCTTTCTTTAATTTTTGGATACAACTCAGCCTGAAACGCATTTATCTTTTGCAAGTAGTCATGCTCGTTGTTAAAGGATACGTTGTTCAAGAAATTCTGTGTTCTTCCTGTGAACAGTTCTTGCGGTGTCAACTTGGTCTATTTTTCTTCCTTGCCTCACTAATCAACCTGTATATTTCCGTTATCGTGGAGTGTAACCTCTCAATTGTAGAATTGCTCGACGACTGCTGAAATGACGTTGTGTGCAGTTCTAATTCGTACTGCCTACAAAAATCCTTGAACAGATTTGACGAGAATTCCACTCCTTGATCGCAGACTATCTTCTTAGGTATCCCAAATAGTGCCATAAAACTTTTTATCGCTTTTACTATGTTGACGCTTTCTTTTGCTGGAATTGTTAAACCCCACGCGTATCTCGAGAACTTGTCTATTATGGTTAGTACACTTTTCTTGTTTACGAAATACAAGTCAATGTGTATTATTTTCATAGGCTTCTCGGGTGATTCCGTCAAGCTATACACTATCTTATTCGGTCTTCTGTCGTACTTCTGCATTTGGCAACTGTCGCAATTATTTATTGTTTGCGTAATCGCCTGTTTCATATGCAGGAAAAATACCTTCCTCTTCAGATGGGCCAAGGTTTCGTCTATTCCCCTGTGGTTGCTCTTTTCGTGATAGTCCCTGATGACCTGTTCTTGCTCAGCTTTTTCTGTTATATCAGGCAATAAGACTGTACATCTTATCGCTTTATACAGTTTACTGTAAGCGAAATTCATGTGTGTTTTCCACAAAATTTTTGGGGGTAACCACCCCCCCGTTTTTTGGGGGGTTTTATTTTTTTTTTTTTTTTGCCATTTTTTTGTTGTTAATTTTTTTGTTTGTCCAAATTTTTCGGTTTTTTTTTCTTAACGGAATTTTTTTTTTTTTTTTTGGTTTTTTCCCTTCCTGTATCACCACTTGAATGTTATATTCGTTCAACGGTCTCTCTGATATTGGGAATCCCAATTGCAAGTCTTCCCCAGCGGAATGAATTGTTTCGCCGTTAGTTGCTAATTCTGAGGCCTGTTCTAATACATTGAGTTCAGGTTGGATTCTGCTCAACGCATCCGCCACTACATTCAAAGAACCCTTCTTGTATACAATCTCGTAATCGTACTCTAACATCTGAAGCCGCCACCTTACAAGCTTGGAATCGGGTTCCTTGACACTCATAAGCCAGGTCAATGGCCTGTGATCAGTGACTATCTTGAACTTGGTGCCAAAAACATAATGCCTGAAATGTTTAATTGCCCAGATAATGGCAAGCATCTCTTTTTCAATGGTCGCATAGTTTATTTCCGTTTCCGATAAGGTCCTACTAGCATATGCTATTGGTCTGTCCGTTCCCAGGTTTCCTTGGGATAGGACAGCGCCAATTGCATAGTTGCTTGCATCCGTAGTAAGGATGAATGGCTTATCGAAATCAGGAAACTGTAAAATCGGGTCATTACATAATAGAGTTTTGCAAACCTCAAATGCTTCTCTGTATTCCTGGTCCAACTGTACGGTTTTCTTTCCTTTTAATTGTTTTGTTAACGGTTTTGTTATAGCCGCAAAATCCCTTATAAACTTCCTGTAATAACCCAACAACCCCAGGAATGATTTGATCTGCTTCCTGGTCTTGGGAATCTCGAACTTCTTTATCGCTTCGATCTTCCCCGGATTCGGCTTAATACCCTGTTGAGTGACTACGTGGCCTAAATACTCCACTTCTTTCCTCAAAAATTCTGTCTTGTCCAACTGCAATTTAAAATTTGCTTCCGTTAGTTTTTTGAAAACCCTTCCTAAGTCTGTGATATGCTCCTGCAACGAGGCCGAGAACACCATAATGTCGTCCATGTATATGAGACAACACTTCCCTAGCAATTCGCCGAAGATGTTGTTCATCAATCTTTGGAAGGTGGCAGGAGCGTTGTTTAGCCCAAATGGCATTCGCACATATTCGAAGTGTCCCCCTTCCGCAGAGAAGGCTGTTTTCGGAATGTCTTCCTTCTGTACTTCGATTTGGTGGTATCCACTCGCCAAATCCAAGGTTGTAAAATATTTCGCTCTACCCAAGCTATCCAATACATCATTAATTATCGGCAGAGGGTATCTATCTTTAACCACCTTTTCGTTTAGCTTCCTATAATCTACCACCATTCTCCACTTTCTTTCTCCCGACGCGTCTTTCTTCTTGGGTACTAACCAAACTGGTGCACTCCATGGAGAGTGGCTATGTCTGATGATCTTTTGCTCTAGTAATTTATCTATCTGACGCCTCACTTCTTGCCTCTCCTGGAACGCGTACCTGTAAGGTCTGGCATACACCGGTATGTCATCCTTTGTTCTAATTTCGTGCTTAACCGCGTTGGTGAAAGATAAATGATCTCCTTCTTTATGGAACACCTTTGGATATCTTCTCAAAATCCCTTGGAGTCCTTTTAGCTCTTCGCTGTTTAAATGTCCGGTTCTAATCTTGTGGAACGGTATGCTTTTATCGTCGTTCCCTGTCTCTTCAATGTTGTTGAGCTCAAAATGCTGCTCGATTTTGAATTTGGCAGCCTTTAGTGGCTCCTCTAAAAAGAAGTCTTGGTCTGTCTCTGCATAGTTTACTACCTCCACCAGGCTCTGCCCAGCCACTGCTCTGTAAATACCCTCTGAAATGATTAGATCCTCCTTCACTGTCGTTCTCTGTAGTAAGAAATCTCCGTCCGGTGCCCGAACTGGCACGGGAATTACCCTTTTCGATCCTGCTTCCACTGTGTGGATTCCACTTGGTCTGTAATTTTCGACATGAATTTGTAGTTTTGACGTTTCCGTGTGGAACCAACCTTTCTCAATGTCGATCACCGCCTTCAGTTGCTGCAGTAAATCTATTCCAATTAACCCCTCAAAAAACTGGTGGAACTTGAAAATTAAAAACCTCATCTTTCCATCCCCTCCGAGTTCTTCGAACATTGGTAGATGTGCTTCTTTTAAAATATTGTGCGATTGGGTGATGGTTTTTATTGCTATCGGGTCTTTTAGGTCTGTCACGTACTGTGATTGAGCCAAATCGGGACGAATGAACGAAAAAGTGGATCCCGTGTCAATCAGCATTTTTACTACTTTGTTTGGAGCGATCTTAACTATTACGTATGGGAGGGTTGAGTGGCCCTTTCTAGCCCCTAGATATCCTGTTGGCTGTTCGAGGCTAATAGCGAAAAATTTGCATCATCCTCTTGGATGTTATGCAGCTGGCCACTAGTTGACGGCCGATTTCCGCTATTGGCAGAATTATATGACCTTCTCGAGTTGGTTGAATTATTCGACTGTCTCGAGTTGTTGGAGTTATAGGACTGTCCGGAATAGTTTGAATTCTTTGACATCCTGGACAGACCGCTCCCTCCTGCGTCTCCAGTCCCCTGGATCGCTAACTGCCCCTCTCTGGGTTTGTAACTGTTGTAATTAGGGTTATTCCATTGCCTGTTCTGATTGTTTTGCCCGTAATTCCACCTATTGTTCCTATTCTGGTAGTTCCGATACGGCCTTGTATAGTTCAAATTTTCCCCCTGGTTATAATTGTCTGGTCGGAATGGGTTACCCATCATCGGATACGGGAACCCAAATCCTGGCCATCCCCCCATGCCGGGCATCGCCAACGGCATTGGAAACTGCGGTTGAGCATTACCTGCCCAACGATACTGTGACCAACTGCCGTTCTGTGGCTCCGCCGTCAGATTATCCTGCTTCCCAAGGTCCTGGCTTGGGGACTCCTTACTCTCCTTGCCCTGCATCTCACTTGTTCCTTGGCCCTTAATTTCCGCTTTCGTTTCCTCTAGGGTGCCCAACTCCCTCTCCCTGCAAGCTATTTCGTATGCCTTTGCTATGGTTGGGACCCCCATGCTTCTGATCGTCACTCCTATCGGCCCTTTTAAAGCTGATACAAACGCATTTAATGCCATCTCTTCATACCATTTGGTCTTCTCGCCTCTCAGTAATATGCCTGGTCCGCTTGATTTGGCCAAACTCACTAAGGCTTTCTTCAGAGTCATAACCTTAGTATACAAGGCATCTATTTCCAACTTCTTTTCCTTAATGTGTGTCAATTCCATTATTAGATCCTGTTCAGATCTCTTATCTTTAAAATGGGTAATCAATATTCCTTTAATTTGGTCCCAGTTTAACTCAGACTCATCTAAGTCCAAAACCTTATCCGCTGCTCCTACGATCTTGCTTCTGATTGCTCTAAGCGCAATTACCCCTATGTTCGACCTCTCTTCGCCCTTGATGAGGCTCAGGATCTGCTCCACTGCTCCTATAAATCCGTCTAATTTCCCTGCATCTCCTTCATATTTCGGAATTATCTCAACGAGGTCTATCACCTTGATAGCCTCCAAAACGCTAGTCGTTGCCATTGTTAACGGATTATTTTCCTTCACTACCTGGCTATTTTTCTCTGTCATGCCAAACCTAAACTTCCTCTGCTGTTATTCTCCTCTTTCCTTTATTCTTATTTCGATAACCTCTTTAACTCTATTTACTTCGATTTCCTACTGTTGTCAATATGATTCTTTCTTAACGTGTACTTAATCTAGCGTGTACTTAAGCTAACGTGTACTTAATTACTGTGTCTGTGGAATGCTTCTTCTGAGCGTTTACTGTGTCTCTCTGGGAGTTTCCGTGGGGTGGAATGGAGGAATTCTGTAATTAATTTGAAATCAGTATCTTCTCTATATCAATTCTAATATTGCAGTAATGGGTTCGTACAGATATTCATTTTATTACTCAATCTTTATTTATTTACTTCTATTAATTGTTTATTTATTTATTACTTTATTAATTAATTAATTAATTTTTTATCTTTATTAACTTATTATTTATTTTACTAATTTATCCTTTCGTTTTATTAATTTTATTTGCTTTATTAATTTACTATTTACTTTATTTATTTATTCATCTTACCAATTTGTCAATTAATTTTTATTAATTTATTATTTATTTTATTAATTCTTTGTTCTTCCATTATTAATTAATTTTTATTTATTTATTCACCCTATTAATTTATTAATTAATTTTATTAATTTACTATTTATTATTTATTTTATTAATTTTATTCTTTCATTAATTTATTAATTAATTTTTTATTTTTCTTATTCATCTTATTACTTTATTTATTAATTTTTTATTAATTTATTATTTATTATTTATTTTATTAATTTTATTCTTCCATTAATTTATTAATTAATTTTTTATTTTTTCCTATTCATCTTATTAATTTATTAATCAATTTTTATTAATTTATTATTCATTATTTATTTTATTAATTATTTATTCCCTGTTGACTACCGGTACCCGACACGCCGAAGCTAATTGATCGACTGTGCGATACAGCCTCACAACCAAATGCGAACGGTCGTTGCCATTAGGGTACTTTACTGCTAAGCTCTCCACTTCCAATAACCATTCCATGCTAGACGGCCGCCCTGTGCCCTACAGTGCGCCGCCTAATACATGTTAGCTTTTGGATTTATTATTCACTTCCTCTCCATGCTAAACGGCTACTCTGTGCTCTACAGTGCACCGCCTAATACATGTTAAAGGAAAGATAATTCCAACATTAATTAACTATTTTTTGTATTTCTTTGTATAATTTTTCTCGCTTCATTTCTTTATTTAACTCTTATCCATCCTCATGCTACACGGCCGCCCTGTGCTATACAGTACGCCGTCTAATACATGCTAATGGAAAGATTTCCCTGTTGTGCTGTTTTCTTGTATTCTACATCGATGCTCCACTGTCTCGGAACCAATCGAACCGCCTACAACCGTTGCTAATCCAACCCGAGTTGTTTGCAACCGCCCGACCGTCGCCGAACGGCCGCCGCCGAACGATCGCTCGACCGAGCTGTTCGGTACGCAACGAAACGGCGACAACAACAACCGTCTGCCGACTGCCGTCGACAGCCGACCGTCTGATCGAACCGTTCCATGCAACTTCGAACCGCCGGCACTTCCGATCGTTCGCCGACGGTTGCACACCTCGACTCGAAATTTTCCACTCTCTCTGCGAACATTATTTAATTATTTAAAATTCTCACTTGGCCGTAGCATTTTTTTATTATAATTATTTAGAAAATTTTTTACCATTTTGACCATCTTGTGAGTTATTTCCTTTGCACTGCCTTTGCACTATTCCACTGAACTCACTACTTTCGGCCCACTTTATTTCTCGGCCGCTTGACCTATTTATTTGGCAACATTTATTACCACATCTGCCTTTATCTCTGCTCGACTTTATTTGCTTGCACTGATTTGCACTTTTCTTTTATTATTTATTAGCGGTGTGTTTTATTGCATTTATTTAACATTTTATTTATTCAAAATTTCTTTTCTTTCACTCCATAACACCCACACTGTACTCACTCTTCTTACGTACATAACGATGCTTAAAATAACGTTGAAAATCCTATCCATCCTTCGCCGTCTCAGAGTCTCCTGGATTCCGTTCTTAGTCGAAGGACTACCGACTGCGCCAGTTATCGAATTAGTAGTAGGTTCTTGGATAAGTTTCAATTTAAGATTTGGACAAGGCAAATAAATACGTCTGATCGGTTTTGCGATAAATTCAAGAGTGAGTTTTATTTTAGAATTATTTCTTTTATGGTTTACAAAATGTGCTGATCTTGCGGGACGGCCGTAATTGGAGCGGATGTGCATGTGCTGTGTTGACGTTCTTCCACCGGCGGACTGCCAGAGGGGTTTCGGCGGGGGTCGCCGGGGTATCTGCTGAGGTGGTTTAGCTGATGAACTGCCGAGGGGGTTCCGGCGGGAATCGCCCGGGTTTCTGCTGAGGTGGTTTAGCTGATGAACTGTCGAGGGGGGTTCCGGCGGGGATCGCCGGGGTATCTGCTGAGGCAGTCTAATTGGCGGACTGCCGAGGAGGTTTCGGCGGGGGACCGCCGAGGGTATAACCCGAGGTAACTCGCTCGTTTATTGCGGGATTTTGGGCGTTACCCAACGTTGCAGCTTCGGGAGTGGCTGCCCTGCGCAAGCTAGCCGATACAGCAGACGAATCTATTCGAGGATTACACGCACTTGGATGTGATCAGCGGGACTCATGGCTAATCCACATACTAGTAGGCAAATTAGATATGGACACCCGCCAATCTTGGGCGGAACGGCAAGAAGGCTGCTCGAACGACGTGAAGATCGGGACCTTCTTGGAATTTTTGTTCTCCAGATGCGACGCTCTGGAATCTTGTCAATCAACTCCCAAGGCATACGGGAGGCGCACCGCCAACGTACACGTCGCTGGCGAAGCTTCAAAACCATCACAAAAACTTTGTATTGTCTGCACTCAACCGCATTCGATAATGGCTTGCACTCAATTTCTATCAATGGAAATACCAGATCGTCGATCATTCGTGAAGCTTCACAAATTGTGCTTTAATTGTTTGAGTCGCAACCATGTCGCTAGGCAGTGCACTTCGAAATTCAGATGTCGGCTCTGCAAAGGATCACATCATACATTGGTACATCCTGAATCACAAGGGTCACGTTCACGTTGCCCACAGCCGCGAGCTCATCGGACAGCAGCGGCACAAGAACCGAGGCTCTACCAGCCGGAATATCGAACTTTTCCGTAGAGACTGCATTTTTTGCTCGAGCGCAGACCATGATGCCCACCATACTAGCTCATGTGGTGGACAGAAGTGGTACACGGACGCTGTGCCGAATTCTTTTGGATTCGGGATCAACCATTACATTGGCCACGGAGGCATTCATTCAACGCATTGGCGCACCTCATACCCACACGCGCATTTCGGTTATGGGTATTTCCTCTCAAGCCGCAGGTAAAACTCCAGGATGTGCAAAAATTCAACTACAATCAAGAGTCTTGCAAGACGTCCAGGAGATTAAAGTCTTATTATGAGTTCTTTAACTGCATCTGTACCAGCCGAAGAGCAACAAATACAAAATTGGCGAGACCTACAAGGACTAGATTTGGTTGACCCCACGTTCGCCACCCCTGGAGACATTGATGTCATTATCGGAGCAGACCAGCTTTGGAGCTTCTTTACGGGCCAACGAAAACTGTTAAGTAAACCTAATTTGTTCGCACTTAACACGTTCTTTGGTTGGGTAATTGCAGGTTCCTGGGACTTAAAAAAGGTAGCGGAAAAACCGGAACAAGCGCATCATGCTCAGGTCGATTTGGACGAGGCGGTGAGGGCATTCATGGAAATGGACACTATTCAGCCCAGTCAAGCAACTATCGATGCATGTGATCCCGAGGAGCAACTCTTTGTCGACACCCACAAAAGAGATCAGGACGGCGTATATATTGTGAAGTACCCGTTCAAGAAGGACATGCCGACTACTCAGGACCCTTCTCTGCGTCAGGCTTTGAATCGATTTGCAATGTTGGAAATCAAATTTCGCCGGAACCCAGCATTGAAAAATCAATATTGTGAATTTATGAAGGATTATTTACAACGGGGGAACATGGAAGCGCTGCATAAACCCCAGCTCAACGTGCCAGAGAAAAATTGCTTTTACCTAGCTCACCATGCCGTCCTCAAAGCGGAAAGTTCCACAGCCAAATGTCGTGTGGTATTTGATGGATCCGGTAAGGATATCCCTGGCCATTCTCTCAACGATCGCTTACACATCGGCCCGCCGATTCAACGAGATCTCTTCGGAGTTTGTTTGAGATTCCGACAATATCGGTATGTGGTTTGTACGAACATTGAGAAAATGTTCCGAGGAATAAAGATAGCTCCCGAACATTCTGATTTTCAACGGATTGTTTGGCGAGAGGATGAGAAGGACCCGCTTCAGCACTATCGGCTGCTAACTGTAATTTCTTGAGAAAAACATGAATGTGATGTTGAAGTATTGATCTTTCTTGAAGTGTATTGATCTAATTGTCAACCTGAGCTGCGCTCTCAGTGGTAAGCTTAAGTTTATGCTCTCATTTAACTCACCACACTGGCCACGAAGGCTTTTATACGACGTAAGAATAAAGAGCTCAATTTTGGTACTGCGACAAGACGGTTGTATTTGCTTCACTAACTTAACTTTAACTAACTTAACGTTGGCAGCATACGTTTATAACCACACACCAGAAGCTCTAATTTATAATTGCAAACACTTCAAGGGCTTATTGTAAGTGATCCACAATAACCATGTGTCCCACACCGCTGGACGTATTAAAACAAAAGCGATCCAACATACGCAGGAGTATTTCCCGCATTGGAACAGCAGTCGCCAAGACGGAAAAAATTGAGAAGCCGAATGTCGCGCTGACGCCAGCCGAACTCACGTGTCGGTTAACCATCGACTCAACCGAGGAACAACTAGACTACCGGGCCGAGCTGGAAGATCTGTTCATCTCTATAAAGGTGCACAATTCGACGCCGCTCGCCCAAGACACGTTACTCAATCCTGGACCAACATCGTCTCTCAAGCTGACAACTCTTGCGCTCCCGCCCCTCGCTGGCGCGTACTCGGAATACAGAAACTTTATTACTACGTTCCAGCAAGTTGTAGACCAGCAGGAAGCACTATCGCCGATCGAGAAGTTTAATCACCCCATAAACTGTCTCAGAGGCGACGCCTTAGAAACCATCAAGGCGTTTCAAGTCACTCCAGAGAATTACAGCAAGGCCTTACTTCGCCTAAAGAGCAGGTACGATAACCCCACCATCGTATTCCTGGACAACATAGTGTCACTCTTTAAATTGCCAACTGTGACCACTGAAAATAGTGTACAGTTGCGCAGCCTGGTAGACAACGCATCAGCGTTGTTTAACTCATTGCGATCTTTAGGATCCGAAGCGCAGATAGCTCAAACGATGTTGATTGCTATTGTCATGGAAAATTGATTGAGCGGCACTGTCAACACTTGGAGTCCTCAATACATCACTTCGGCAGAATGCGACAACTGCAAACTTCACGCTACAGTTTTACGTGCTCCACGCAAACGTGTCCTATCTGCTCTGGCAGGGATCATCGGATTTTTAGATGTGTGCGACTTCAAAACATGACGCCTGCCCAACGCCTAGAAGCTGTCCCGACGAAATCGCTGTGCACAAACTGCCTAGGAAGAGCTCATCAACCATCAAATTGTCCATTTTCAAATAGGTGCAGAATATGTTCGCGGCTGCATCACACTACGCTTCACTTCGATCCGTCAGGACAGGAATCAAGGAGTCTTAGACGGCCAAGTCCGACTAACGCGCCACCTCAGCACCATGTCGCTGAGGCGGTCACTCACGCACACGTGGATACCCACCACGATCAAGTCATTCTGGCCACAGCCATAATCCTAGTGCAGAATGCTGTGGGCAACTACGTACCAGGACGTGCCCTGCTAGACTCGTGCTCCCAAGTCAACTTCATGTCCGAAGACTTCGCTCAACAACTTCGTTTGCCCCGAAGCAAGGGACACATCGACATTCGAAGCATCGGTGATTCTTTCACCCGTATCAAGCATCGCACATCGACCGTTGTCAAGTCACGATTCGGTGATGCAGAGTTACCCGTAGAATGTTATATAACCTCTAGAATCGCCTATTAACCTGATGCAGAAATCGGCATTTCATCATGGAACCTCCCAGAAAATGCTCCACTGGCTGATGAGAGATTTTATCAGACTCGCCATATCGACCTACTTCTTGGCACGGAAACCTTCTTCACCGCTTTGTCTATTGGCCAAATCAAGTTGGGTCCCCATCTCCCCATGTTGCAAAAGTCGATCTTTGGATGGGTTGTATCAGGGCGCACAGGCAATCAAGGCCATGCCGCCAAAGCCCATAGTTTCCTTTCATCAGAGGAGTCAATAAACATGAACGCATAGAAAAATTTCTACTACGCCAGTACCACTTACTCCAGCGCAAGCTAAATGCGAATCGATCTTCCAAAAATCTGTTAGTCAAGTAGTGGATGGAAGACTGATGGTAAAAATACAAAATAGGCGAGACCTACAAGGACTAGATTTGGCTGACCCCACGTTCCCGGCTCAACGTGCCAGAGAAAAATTGCTTTTACCTAGCTCACCATGCCGTCCTCAAAGCGGAAAGTTCCACAACCAAATGTCGTGTGGTATTTGATGGATCCGGTAAGGATATCCCTGGCCATTCTCTCAACGATCGCTTACACATCGACCCGCCGATTCAACGAGATCTCTTCGGAGTTTGTTTGAGATTCCGACAATATCGGTATGTGGTTTGTACGAACATTGAGAAAATGTTCCGAGGAATAAAGATAGCTCCCGAACATTCTGATTTTCAACGGATTGTTTGGCGAGAGGATGAGAAGGACCCGCTTCAGCACTATCGGCTGCTAACTGTAATTTCTTGAGAAAAGCATGAATGTGATGTTGAAGTATTGATCTTTCTTGAAGTGTATTGATCTAATTGTCAACCTGAGCTGCGCTCTCAGTGGTAAGCTTAAGTTTATGCTCTCATTTAACTCACCACACTTTTATACGACGTAAGAATAAAGAGCTCAATTTTGGTACTGCGACAAGACGGTTGTATTTGCTTCACTAACTTAACTTTAACTAACTTAACGTTGGCAGCATACGTTTATAACCACACACCAGAAGCTTTCATTTATAATTGCAAACACTTTACAAGGGCTTATTGTAAGTGATTCACAATAACCATGTGTCCCACACCGCTGGACGTATTAAAACAAAAGCGATCCAACATACGCAGGAGTATTTCCCGCATTGGAACAGCAGTCGCCAAGACGGAAAAAATTGAGAAGCCGAATGTCGCGCTGACGCCAGCCGAACTCACGTGTCGGTTAACCATTTTGGAGGCCTATTTCAAACAAATAATGGCCGTCCAAACGGAAATCGAGGCACTCGACTCAACCGAGGAACAACTAGACTACCGGGCCGAGCTGGAAGATCTGTTCATCTCTATAAAGGTGCACAATTCGACGCCGCTCGCCCAAGACACGTTACTCAATCCTGGACCAACATCGTCTCTCAAGCTGACAACTCTTGCGCTCCCGCCCCTCGCTGGCGCGTACTCGGAATACAGAAACTTTATTACTACGTTCCAGCAAGTTGTAGACCAGCAGGAAGCACTATCGCCGATCGAGAAGTTTAATCACCCCATAAACTGTCTCAGAGGCGACGCCTTAGAAACCATCAAGGCGTTTCAAGTCACTCCAGAGAATTACAGCAAGGCCTTACTTCGCCTAAAGAGCAGGTACGATAACCCCACCATCGTATTCCTGGACAACATAGTGTCACTCTTTAAATTGCCAACTGTGACCACTGAAAATAGTGTAAAGTTGCGCAGCCTGGTAGACAACGCATCAGCGTTGTTTAACTCATTGCGATCTTTAGGATCCGAAGCGCAGATAGCTCAAACGATGTTGATTGCTATTGTCATGGAAAATTGATTGAGCGGCACTGTCAACACTTGGAGTCCTCAATACATCACTTCGGCAGAATGCGACAACTGCAAACTTCACGCTACAGTTTTACGTGCTCCACGCAAACGTGTCCTATCTGCTCTGGCAGGGATCATCGGATTTTTAGATGTGTGCGACTTCAAAACATGACGCCTGCCCAACGCCTAGAAGCTGTCCGGACGAAATCGCTGTGCACAAACTGCCTAGGAAAAGCTCATCAACCATCAAATTGTCCATTTTCAAATAGGTGCAGAATATGTTCGCGGCTGCATCACACTACGCTTCACTTCGATCCGTCAGGACAGGAATCAAGGAGTCTTAGACGGTCAAGTCCGACTAACGCGCCACCTCAGCACCATGTCGCTGAGGCGGTCACTCACGCACACGTGGATACCCACCACGATCAAGTCATTCTGGCCACAGCCATAATCCTAGTGCAGAATGCTGTGGGCAACTACGTACCAGGACGTGCCCTGCTAGACTCGTGCTCCCAAGTCAACTTCATGTCCGAAGACTTCGCTCAACAACTTCGTTTGCCCCGAAGCAAGGGACACATCGACATTCGAAGCATCGGTGATTCTTTCACCCGTATCAAGCATCGCACATCGACCGTTGTCAAGTCACGATTCGGTGATGCAGAGTTACCCGTAGAATGTTATATAACCTCTAGAATCGCCTATCAACCTGATGCAGAAATCGACATTTCATCATGGAACCTCCCAGAAAATGCTCCACTGGCTGATGAGAGATTTTATCAGTCTCGCCATATCGACCTACTTCTTGGCACGGAAACCTTCTTCACCGCTTTGTCTATTGGCCAAATCAAGTTGGGTCCCCATCTCCCCATGTTGCAAAAGTCGATCTTTGGATGGGTTGTATCAGGGCGCACAGGCAATCAAGGCCATGCCGCCAAAGACCATAGTTTCCTTTCATCAGAGGAGTCAATAAACATGAACTTGGAGCGCTTATGGCGCATAGAAAAATTTCTACTACGCCAGTACCACTTACTCCAGCGCTAGCTAAATGCGAATCGATCTTCCAAAAATCTGTTAGTCAAGTAGTGGATGGAAGACTGATGGTAAAAAGACAAAATAGGCGAGACCTACAAGGACTAGATTTGGCTGACCCCACGTTCGCCACCCCTGGAGACATTGATGTCATTATCGGATCAGACCAGCTTTGGAGCTTCTTTACGGGCCAACGAAAACTGTTAAGTATACCTAATTTGTTTGCACTTAACACGTTCTTTGGTTGGGTAATTGCAGGTTCCGGGGACTTAAAAAAGGTAGCTGAAAAACCGGAACAAGCGCATCATGCTCAGGTCGATTTAGACGAGGCGGTGAGGGCATTCATGGAAATGGACACCGTTCAGCCCAGTCAGGCAACTATCGATGCACGTGATCCCGAGGAGCAACTCTTTGTCGACACCCACAAAAGAGATCAGGACGGCGTATATATTGTGAAGTACCCGTTCAAGAAGGACATGCCGACTATTCAGGACCCTTCTCTGCGTCAGGCTTTGAATCGATTTGCAATGTTGGAAATCAAATTTCGCCGGAACCCAGCATTGAAAAATCAATATTGTGAATTTATGAAGGATTATTTACAACGGGGGAACATGGAAGCGCTGGATAAACCCCAGCTCAATGTGCAAGAGAAAAATTGCTTTTACCTAGCTCACCATGCCGTCCTCAAAGCGGAAAGTTCCACAACCAAATGTCGTGTGGTATTTGATGGATCCGGTAAGGATATCACTGGCCATTCTCTCAACGATCGCTTACACATCGGCCCGCCGATTCAACGAGATCTCTTCGGAGTTTGTTTGAGATTCCGACAATATCGGTATGTGGTTTGTACGAACATTGAGAAAATGTTCCAAGGAATAAAGATAGCTCCCGAACATTCTGATTTTCAACGGATTGTTTGGCGAGAGGATGAGAAGGACCCGCTTCAGCACTATCGGCTGCTAACTGTAATTTACGGGCTAGCACCATCACTGTTGGGCCACTATTGAATCTTGAGAAAAACATGAATGTGATGTTGAAGTATTGATCTTTCTTTTTTTTTTTTTTTTTTTTTTTTTTTATGATGGACGTTGATGCACTACGAGCAGTACAAACAAGTGGCCCAACGATACCAAGCACGTGCTTGTTACGCGCGGGACCCTTTATAATTTCGGGCAAAATGCGAGTTCGCGAGGAAAATACATGAAACAAATAAATACGGGACACATGGCTACAAACTATGATTGAAGCAAATGAGATAAAATTTTAGTTTTTAATACAGGGATAGAAGTTGAAGTACAAATTAAATGATAAAGATTATTATAATTAGTACAGAGAACGCGAAAGGGCTCATGCAGACTAAAATTAGATGTACATCGGGGCAAATTAAGAGGGTAATAGTTTCGTGTTAGTCTAACGGGAATATTAAAAGTTAAACGGTTTACCAGTTCTACAGAATCAATATCACCTCTTATAAGATTTTGCATAAAAATAGTACCAAGCATTATTCTACGGTTTTCAAGTGTAGGTAAATTAAGCAATAGTAATCTACTCTGGTAGGAAGGAAGCCTTACGTTTTGATCCCAGTTCAAACTACGAAGCGCAAAAAGAAGAAATTTTTTTTGTACCGACTCAATACGGTCGATGTGCACTTGATATTGAGGACTCCAAACAGAAGAACAATATTCCAAAATAGGACGGACAAGGGAGGTAAATAACAATTTGGTTATATAAGGGTCATCAAATTCTTTTGACCAACGCTTTATAAATCCAAGAACACTCATAGCTTTGTTGACAGTCGACATTATGTGGCAGTCAAATTTAAGCTTCGGGTCCAAAAGAACACCTAAATCGTTTACTGAATATATACGATCAAGTGGGGAGTTCTGAAGCGAATAACTTAAAAACGTAGGGGTACCTCTATAAAAGGTCATTACGTTACATTTCAGGCAGTTCAAATTTAAGAGGTTATACTCACACCATATCTGAAAATTATCAATGTCTGATTGTAAGCCAAAACTAGACTCAATCTTATTATATGTCAAACAAAGCTTAACATCATCAGCATACATTAGTACACGAGAATGTGTTACGATAGACGGAAGATCGTTAATAAACAAGGTAAACAGCAAAGGGCCCAAATGACTACCCTGGGGCACTCCCGATGTCACGTTAATCATTTTGGAGACAGCGTTCTTAAATATAACTCTCTGAGTCCTTCCATTCAAATAACTTGAAATCCAAGTTAATAGATTACATGGAAACCCAAGCTGATCTAATTTGAATAAAAGGAGAGAGTGGTTAACAGAGTCAAAAGCTTTGCTGAAATCTGTATATATAACATCAGTCTGCATTTTTTTCTTAAATCCATTTATTACAAGAGATGACAATTCAAGGAGGTTAGTAGTGGTCGATCTTCTCTTAACAAAACCATGCTGACACGGTGATATTAGCGAGGAACATAAGTGTTGCAAGTGAGAAGTAATAATTCGTTCAAATGCTTTCGGAATTGCCGACAATTTAGAAATACCTCTATAATTCTGGGCATCCGCCTTCGCACCCTTTTTGTGGAGTGGAATAATGAAAGAGTCCTTCCAGATAGTTGGAAAAATTGAAGATGAAATAGACAAGTGAAAAAGTTTAAGAATCGGTTTACAAATGGTTGAAGCACAATACTTAAGCACACACCCAGGGAGTCCATCAGGACCGGGAGAATAAGTTGGAGTTGTTGTTTCTAAGTCTCTTAAGAGAGAAATTTCGGTAATTACGGGGGAAAAAATACAATTAGCTCTGTTTAAGGGGTTAGGGTAGATAGAATTTGACCAAGCAGCCGAACTATAAGTAGTTTGGAAAAACTCGGCAAATAAATCCGCAATGTCAGAATCCGTCGATGCCTCTTTTGAGTTTAAACGCACCGAAGAAGGCAATGCCGAAGACTTACGCTTAGCATTAACAAAGTTATAAAACTGTTTCGGATCATTTGAAAATTCGAATTTACATCGATTTAAATACATAGAATAGCAGTGACTGTTGAGAACATTGAAATCTGAACGAGCCACCACATATTTCGAAAAATCAGATGGCTTACCCGATTTTTTATATTTATTATAAGTGTTGGATTTAAGATTTTTAAGTCTTTGAAGCGCATTGTTAAACCAAGGAGGCCTATTTTGCTTCGGAGGAAGCCTGTCAGGAACGCATTCGTCAAAAAAAGTGTTTAAAACGCTATAGAAATGTTCAATTGCACTTTCGATATCCATGCAATTGTACAAATCAGTCCAATCATATTGCGAAATCATATAATTTAATTTATTATAGTCACATTTTCGAAAACATCTCACTTTAGTTTGAGAAACTAAAGGAGAAAGGGTATCAGTACAGGGGAGGCCAATTGTCAATTCCAATGTAGGATGATATCGGTCTTCAGGTACAACAAGTGCGTCAATTCTAGATACCGTTACTTCATGCGGATCTGAAACAAATACAAGGTCCAATTGTCTGTTTATTGAATTTCGTATAAAGCTTACTTGCTGTAACGATAATTCAAGAAGGCCATCCACAAAATCATGGGCTGATAAAGGTGTAGCGGCAGGTGAGTCAGTAGGAAGAGACCAAGAGATATTAGGGAGATTAAAGTCACCCAAAACAATCAAAAGGTCTCTGTTGGAAAGAAGGGATATAACGGATTTAATAGCAGACAGATGGTGTTCATAAATGAAAAAATCTGAGCCAGGAGGAATATAAGAGCAGGTTACAAAAATAGATAAGGATTGCAGGGAAACTTTGACACTAACAAATTCAATTTCGTTGGAGATATGAAAGTTAAGTCTCTCCGATGTTAAACTAGAGTTAACGGCAATCAGTACACCACCCCCTACGTGGGGAGCGATCGGTCCTATAGGTGTTAAAATTTTTTGCCAGAACTTCAGAGTCAGATATCTCTGGTTTCAGCCAAGTTTCCGTAAAAGCCAAAATATCTTCAGTAAATGCTGAGGAGTCAGCATAAAGCTTTGGTAGCTTCATATTGAGTCCTCTAACATTTTGATAAGCCAAAAATACGTTTTTTAGTTTTTTGGCGCTGTGGCAGGTCTGCTATTTGGCACAGTGGAAAGCCTTTTATTAGGCGCAGTAGGAGGCCTGTTATTTGTTCTCGGTTTATTGGGAACAAATTCTTTTATTACCAAATCATCATTAAGCCAAAAGCTTTCAGAAAGTAGTACATTAAACACGTCAGGCGGAGCAAATATTTTAAAAGATGAAATTCTACGGGCGTACGAAAATCGAAATTGTTCAACCGCAATATCCTCAGATGGGAATTTTTCTCGTATAAATTCCAAAACATCCTCAGATTTGGTATCCGGGGTAAATCTAGAAACAAATAATTGTTTCCTATGTGGAACAACTGAAAGTTTCTTTCGCCCCCCAGCAGCAGTATGAACCTCACTCGGCTGAGAGCCAGATACAGTACCTACTGTACCTATGGGTACAGTTTGCACCGAATTTGATATCTCCACCGGCTCAGAAGATTTTTTCCCGACAAGACCTCCAGCAACAGGGACTCCGTCGGACCCTGCGGTATCCATTGCCACCGCTGAATCGACAGAAATTGCTGAAGTTACCGGGTTCGCAATAGGGGTGGGTGCCACCAATTTTTTTAATGCCGTTGAGCTAGCTTTTTTGCGTTTGGGCGACTCGGTTAATAATTTTTTATTATTAAACTGGGCACAAACGGAATCAAACCCTTCATTGAGCTTTTTAATAACTCCCGAAAGATTCAAAAGGCCGTCTCGAGTCTGCCTCATAAAGCTAGTCATATCACTTACCAGTGTTCTGCAGGTCTCGCATGCCCACATGAGACCGGCACGCTGCTCAAGAAAGTCTTTCACTCTGCCATTAAATCCTGCACATTTAACATGCATGATCGTTTCGCAGAACCGGCAGAAAATAAAATCTTCACCAGAAGAAAGAGTACAATTTTTCATTGAGCAAATAAGGGCCATTATAAAAAAAAAAGTCAAAATGTAAATATTTAAGAAAATAAAATAAAATTTGAAAAGTACCTCAAGTAAATTTGCCACTGGGATCAAATTCCAAAACCGCAAAGACACAAAGCACAAAAAGTATAAGAGCGCGGATCACGAATAAAATCGAAGAGAGCGCGAGAGAAAAAGTATTCTATCGACTGAGCGTGGCTTGTGGAACACCAACAAACTATAACGCACGGACAGTTACAATGTAAAGCAGGCGAGAGAGACAGTGAGAGAGCACCCAAAAGTCTACACGAAATTTAGAGATGTACAAAGAGAGAGAAATTTACAGTTATAATAGAGAGCGGGAGAGAGAGAAGAGAGAGAAAGTACAAAAGTTTCAGCAAAAATTAGGAGAGTGCAAATTACACTAACAAAGCAAAGATATTAAACAAATCTAATGGAAAAGTTAAAATAAACTATAACCACGTACCCGTTAACTGGGAGATCAATTTAAACCACTAACACAGTTGTTAGGCTAAACTTTGTTAATAAAATAAACACAAGACACCTGTAAAAGATCACGAAATAAAGCAAAAACTCAGAGCACAATGGTAAACACAACCGTTCACAAGCGACGCTAAATCGAATCGTGTATTGATCTAATTGTCAACCTGAGCTGCGCTCTCAATGGTAAGCTTAAGTTTATGCTCTCATTTAACTCACCACACTGGCCACGAAGGCTTTTATACGACGTAAGAATAAAGAGTTCAATTTTGGTACTGCGACAAGACGGTTGAATTTGCTTCACTAACTTAACTATCCCCCCGACTCCCTACAGTCGCGCTACCTCATATGTGTTGCGCTGCTCGAAGTTCACCTAACGACACACGCACACTTGCATTCGTAGACACGGCAGTACACCCCCCATACACCATCGTTGGAAGGCGCGGGTTGCTCAGAAGATCTGGATTACGCTACGCTGTTCCCAGTCAGCTACGCCACCTATATTCTCGATTGCGGAGCCGAATCTCCATCGCCCCGTCGGAAATCATCTTTAACCTCGAAAACCGTTTCGCTGGACGTAGTAACGTAGTAACGCCACAACGGTAAGGTTACGTCATCAGTGTCAACGTCGCCAGAGCGCTCACGCCAATCGCTGAGTCTCCTTTGTTCTCAATCCGCCGTCACTGCAGTGCTTTTGGATTCAACTTGCAAGTCCACTGTACACGAATTCGAACAGTCACCACGAGTGCCAATAGCAGTCACCGCGCAACACATCAACCTGGAACTGGTTCATTGCGGAACCAGAGCGTTGCCAGATATTCAACTACATAAGTTTATAACCACACACCAGAAGCTCTAATTTATAATTACAAACACTTTACAAGGGCTTATTGTAAGTGATCCACAATAACCATGTGTCCCACACCGCTGGACGTATTAAAACAAAAGCGATCCAACATACGCAGGAGTATTTCCCGCATTGGAACAGCAGTCGCCAAGACGGAAAAAATTGAGAAGCCGAATGTCGCGCTGACGCCAGCCGAACTCACGTGTCGGCTAACCATTTTGGAGGCCTATTTCAAACAAATAATGGCCGTCCAAACGGAAATCGAGGCACTCGACTTAACCGAGGAACAACTAGACTACCGAGCCGAGCTGGAAGATCTGTTCATCTCTAAAAAGGTGACCATAAAGGATCAGCTTGGAGACGACGTGCACAATTCGACGCCGCTCGCCCAAGACACGTTACTCAATCCTGGACCAACATCGTCTCTCAAGCTGCCAACTCTTGCGCTCCCGCCCCTCGCTGGCGCGTACTCGGAATACAGAAACTTTATTACTACGTTTCAGCAAGTTGTAGACCAGCAGGAAGCACTATCGCCGATCGAGAAGTTTAATCACCCCATAAACTGTCTCAGAGGCGACGCCTTAGAAACCATCAAGGCGTTTCAAGTCACTCCAGAGAATTACAGCAAGGCCTTACTTCGCCTAAAGAGCAGGTACGATAACCCCACCATCGTATTCCTGGACAACATAGCGTCACCCTTCAAATTGCCAACTGTGACCACTGAAAATAGTGTACAGTTGCGCAGCCTGGTAGACAACGCATCAGCGTTGTTTAACTCATTGCGATCTTTAGGATCCGAAGCGCAGATAGCTCAAACGATGTTGATTGCTATTGTCATGGAAAAGGTAGATAAGAGAACCCGACAGCTCTGGAATGAATCTCTTACGTTCGCCACATTGCCCTCTTGGACTGCCTGATTAACCTTGATTGAGCGGCACTGTCAACACTTGGAGTCCTCAATACATCACTTCGGCAGAATGCGACAACTGCAAACTTCACGCTACAGTTTTACGTGCTCCACGCAAACGTGTCCTATCTGCTCTGGCAGGGATCATCGGATTTTTAGATGTGTGCGACTTCAAAACATGACGCCTGCCCAACGCCTAGAAGCTGTCCGGACGAAATCGCTGTGCAAAACTGCCTGCCAGAATATGTTCGCGGATGCATCACACTACGCTTCACTTCGATCCGTCAGGACAGGAATCAAGGAGTCTTAGACGGCCAAGTCCGACTAACGCGCCACCTCAGCACCATGTCGCTGAGGCCGTCACTCACGCACACGTGGATACCCACCACGATCAAGTCATTCTGGCCACAGCCATAATCCTAGTGCAGAATGCTGTGGGCAACTACGTACCAGGACGTGCCCTGCTAGACTCGTGCTCCCAAGTCAACTTCATGTCCGAAGACTTCGCTCAACAACTTCGTTTGCCCCGAAGCAAGGGACACATCGACATTCGAAGCATCGGTGATTCTTTCACCCGTATCAAGCATCGCACATCGACCGTTGTCAAGTCACGATTCGGTGATGCAGAGTTACCCGTAGAATGTTATATAACCTCTAGAATCGCCTATCAACCTGATGCAGAAATCGACATTTCATCATGGAACCTCCCAGAAAATGCTCCACTGGCTGATGAGAGATTTTATCAGTCTCGCCATATCGACCTACTTCTTGGCACGGAAACCTTCTTCACCGCTTTGTCTATTGGCCAAATCAAGTTGGGTCCCCATCTCCCCATGTTGCAAAAGTCGATCTTTGGATGGGTTGTATCAGGGCGCACAGGCAATCAAGGCCATGCCGCCAAAGACCATAGTTTCCTTTCATCAGAGGAGTCAATAAACATGAACTTGGAGCGCTTATGGCGCATAGAAAAATTTCTACTACGCCAGTACCACTTACTCCAGCGCTAGCTAAATGCGAATCGATCTTCCAAAAATCTGTTAGTCAAGTAGTGGATGGAAGACTGATGGTAAAAAGACAAAATAGGCGAGACCTACAAGGACTAGATTTGGCTGACCCCACGTTCGCCACCCCTGGAGACATTGATGTCATTATCGGATCAGACCAGCTTTGGAGCTTCTTTACGGGCCAACGAAAACTGTTAAGTATACCTAATTTGTTTGCACTTAACACGTTCTTTGGTTGGGTAATTGCAGGTTCCGGGGACTTAAAAAAGGTAGCTGAAAAACCGGAACAAGCGCATCATGCTCAGGTCGATTTAGACGAGGCGGTGAGGGCATTCATGGAAATGGACACCGTTCAGCCCAGTCAGGCAACTATCGATGCACGTGATCCCGAGGAGCAACTCTTTGTCGACACCCACAAAAGAGATCAGGACGGCGTATATATTGTGAAGTACCCGTTCAAGAAGGACATGCCGACTATTCAGGACCCTTCTCTGCGTCAGGCTTTGAATCGATTTGCAATGTTGGAAATCAAATTTCGCCGGAACCCAGCATTGAAAAATCAATATTGTGAATTTATGAAGGATTATTTACAACGGGGGAACATGGAAGCGCTGGATAAACCCCAGCTCAATGTGCAAGAGAAAAATTGCTTTTACCTAGCTCACCATGCCGTCCTCAAAGCGGAAAGTTCCACAACCAAATGTCGTGTGGTATTTGATGGATCCGGTAAGGATATCACTGGCCATTCTCTCAACGATCGCTTACACATCGGCCCGCCGATTCAACGAGATCTCTTCGGAGTTTGTTTGAGATTCCGACAATATCGGTATGTGGTTTGTACGAACATTGAGAAAATGTTCCAAGGAATAAAGATAGCTCCCGAACATTCTGATTTTCAACGGATTGTTTGGCGAGAGGATGAGAAGGACCCGCTTCAGCACTATCGGCTGCTAACTGTAATTTACGGGCTAGCACCATCACTGTTGGGCCACTATTGAATCTTGAGAAAAACATGAATGTGATGTTGAAGTATTGATCTTTCTTGAAGTGTATTGATCTAATTGTCAACCTGAGCTGCGCTCTCAATGGTAAGCTTAAGTTTATGCTCTCATTTAACTCACCACACTGGCCACGAAGGCTTTTATACGACGTAAGAATAAAGAGTTCAATTTTGGTACTGCGACAAGACGGTTGAATTTGCTTCACTAACTTAACTATCCCCCCGACTCCCTACAGTCGCGCTACCTCATATGTGTTGCGCTGCTCGAAGTTCACCTAACGACACACGCACACTTGCATTCGTAGACACGGCAGTACACCCCCCATACACCATCGTTGGAAGGCGCGGGTTGCTCAGAAGATCTGGATTACGCTACGCTGTTCCCAGTCAGCTACGCCACCTATATTCTCGATTGCGGAGCCGAATCTCCATCGCCCCGTCGGAAATCATCTTTAACCTCGAAAACCGTTTCGCTGGACGTAGTAACGTAGTAACGCCACAACGGTAAGGTTACGTCATCAGTGTCAACGTCGCCAGAGCGCTCACGCCAATCGCTGAGTCTCCTTTGTTCTCAATCCGCCGTCACTGCAGTGCTTTTGGATTCAACTTGCAAGTCCACTGTACACGAATTCGAACAGTCACCACGAGTGCCAATAGCAGTCACCGCGCAACACATCAACCTGGAACTGGTTCATTGCGGAACCAGAGCGTTGCCAGATATTCAACTACATAAGTTTATAACCACACACCAGAAGCTCTAATTTATAATTACAAACACTTTAAAAGGGCTTATTGTAAGTGATCCACAATAACCATGTGTCCCACACCGCTGGACGTATTAAAACAAAAGCGATCCAACATACGCAGGAGTATTTCCCGCATTGGAACAGCAGTCGCCAAGACGGAAAAAATTGAGAAGCCGAATGTCGCGCTGACGCCAGCCGAACTCACGTGTCGGCTAACCATTTTGGAGGCCTATTTCAAACAAATAATGGCCGTCCAAACGGAAATCGAGGCACTCGACTTAACCGAGGAACAACTAGACTACCGAGCCGAGCTGGAAGATCTGTTCATCTCTAAAAAGGTGACCATAAAGGATCAGCTTGGAGACGACGTGCACAATTCGACGCCGCTCGCCCAAGACACGTTACTCAATCCTGGACCAACATCGTCTCTCAAGCTGCCAACTCTTGCGCTCCCGCCCCTCGCTGGCGCGTACTCGGAATACAGAAACTTTATTACTACGTTTCAGCAAGTTGTAGACCAGCAGGAAGCACTATCGCCGATCGAGAAGTTTAATCACCCCATAAACTGTCTCAGAGGCGACGCCTTAGAAACCATCAAGGCGTTTCAAGTCACTCCAGAGAATTACAGCAAGGCCTTACTTCGCCTAAAGAGCAGGTACGATAACCCCACCATCGTATTCCTGGACAACATAGCGTCACCCTTCAAATTGCCAACTGTGACCACTGAAAATAGTGTACAGTTGCGCAGCCTGGTAGACAACGCATCAGCGTTGTTTAACTCATTGCGATCTTTAGGATCCGAAGCGCAGATAGCTCAAACGATGTTGATTGCTATTGTCATGGAAAAGGTAGATAAGAGAACCCGACAGCTCTGGAATGAATCTCTTACGTTCGCCACATTGCCCTCTTGGACTGCCTGATTAACCTTGATTGAGCGGCACTGTCAACACTTGGAGTCCTCAATACATCACTTCGGCAGAATGCGACAACTGCAAACTTCACGCTACAGTTTTACGTGCTCCACGCAAACGTGTCCTATCTGCTCTGGCAGGGATCATCGGATTTTTAGATGTGTGCGACTTCAAAACATGACGCCTGCCCAACGCCTAGAAGCTGTCCGGACGAAATCGCTGTGCAAAACTGCCTGCCAGAATATGTTCGCGGATGCATCACACTACGCTTCACTTCGATCCGTCAGGACAGGAATCAAGGAGTCTTAGACGGCCAAGTCCGACTAACGCGCCACCTCAGCACCATGTCGCTGAGGCCGTCACTCACGCACACGTGGATACCCACCACGATCAAGTCATTCTGGCCACAGCCATAATCCTAGTGCAGAATGCTGTGGGCAACTACGTACCAGGACGTGCCCTGCTAGACTCGTGCTCCCAAGTCAACTTCATGTCCGAAGACTTCGCTCAACAACTTCGTTTGCCCCGAAGCAAGGGACACATCGACATTCGAAGTATCGGTGATTCTTTCACCCGCATCAAGCATCGCACATTGACCGTTGTCAAGTCACGATTCGGTGATGCAGAGTTACCCGTAGAATGTTATATAACCTCTAGAATCGCCTATCAACCTGATGCAGAAATCGACATTTCATCATGGAACCTCCCAGAAAATGCTCCACTGGCTGATGAGAGATTTTATCAGTCTCGCCATATCGACCTACTTCTTGGCACGGAAACCTTCTTCACCGCTTTGTCTATTGGCCAAATCAAGTTGGGTCCCCATCTCCCCATGTTGCAAAAGTCGATCTTTGGATGGGTTGTATCAGGGCGCACAGGCAATCAAGGCCATGCCGCCAAAGCCCATAGTTTCCTTTCATCAGAGGAGTCAATAAACATGAACTTGGAGCGCTTATGGCGCATAGAAAAATTTCTACTACGCCAGTACCACTTACTCCAGCGCAAGCTAAATGCGAATCGATCTTCCAAAAATCTGTTAGTCAAGTAGTGGATGGAAGACTGATGGTAAAAAGACAAAATAGGCGAGACCTACAAGGACTAGATTTGGCTGACCCCACGTTCGCCACCCCTGGAGACATTGATGTCATTATCGGATCAGACCAGCTTTGGAGCTTCTTTACGGGCCAACGAAAACTGTTAAGTATACCTAATTTGTTTGCACTTAACACGTTCTTTGGTTGGGTAATTGCAGGTTCCGGGGACTTAAAAAAGGTAGCTGAAAAACCGGAACAAGCGCATCATGCTCAGGTCGATTTGGACGAGGCGGTGAGGGCATTCATGGAAATGGACACTGTTCAGCCCAGTCAAGCAACTATCGATGCATGTGATCGCGAGGAGCAACTCTTTGTCGACACCCACAAAAGAGATCAGGACGGCGTATTCAACGAGATCTCTTCGGAGTTTGTTTGAGATTCCGACAATATCGGTATGTGGTTTGTACGGACATTGAGAAAATGTTCCGGGGCATAAAGATAGCTCCCGAACATTCTGATTATCAACGGATTGTTTGGCGAGAGGATGAGAAGAACCCGCTTCAGCACTATCGGCTGCTAACTGTAACTTACGGGCTAGCACCATCACTGTTGGGCCACTATTGAATCTTGAGAAAAACATGAATGTAATGTTGAAGTATTGATCTTTCTTGAAGTGTATTGATCTAATTGTCAACCTGAGCTGCGCTCTCAGTGGTAAGCTTAAGTTCACGCTCTCATTTATTTCACCACACTGGCCACGAAGGCTTTTATACGACGTAAGAATAAAGAGTTCAATTTTGGTACTGCGACAAGACGGTTGAATTTGCTTCACTAACTTAACTATCCCCCCGACTCCCTACAGTCGCGCTACCTCATATGTGTTGCGCTGCTCGACGTTCACCTAACGACACACGCACACTTGCATTCGTAGACACGGCAGTACACCCCCCATACACCATCGTTGAAAGGCGCGGGTTGCTCAGAAGATCTGGATTACGCTACGCTGTTCCCAGTCAGCTACGCCACCTATATTCTCGATTGCGAAGCCGAATCTCCATCGCCACGACGGAAATCATCTTTAACCTGGAAAACCGTAGTAACGTAGTAACGCCACAACGGTAAGGTTACGTCATCAGTGTCAACGTCGCCAGAGCGCTCACGCCAATCGCTGAGTCTCCTTTGGTCTCAATCCGCCGTCACTGCAGTGCTTTTGGATTTAACCTGCAAGTCCACTGTACACGAACTCGAACAGTCACCACGAGTGCCAATAGCAGTCACCGCGCAACGCATCAACCTGGAACTGGTTCATTGCGGAACCAGAGCGTTGCCAGATATTCGACTACATAAGTGGGCAGCATACGTTTATAACCACACACCAGAAGCTCTAATTTATAATTACAAACACTTTACAAGGGCTTATTGTAAGTGATCCACAATAACCATGTGTCCCACACCGCTGGACGTATTAAAACAAAAGCGATCCAACATACGCAGGAGTATTTCCCGCATTGGAACAGCAGTCACCAAGACGGAAAAAATTGAGAAGCCGAATGTCGCTCTGACGCCAGCCGAACTCACGTGTTGGCTAACCATTTTGGAGGCCTATTTCAAACAAATAATGGCCGTCCAAACGGAAATCGAGGCACTCGACTCAACCGAGGAACAACTAGACTACCGGGCCGAGCTGGAAGATCTGTTCATCTCTAAAAAGGTGACCATAAAGGATCAGCTTGGAGACGACGTGCACAATTCGACGCCGCTCGCCTAAGACACGTTACTCAAGCCTGGACCAACATCATCTCTCAAGCTGCCAACTCTTGCGCTCCCGACCTTCGCTGGCGCGTACTCGGAATACAGAAACTTTATTACTACGTTCCAGCAAGTTGTAGACCAGCAGGAAGCGCTATCGCCGATCGAGAAGTTTAATCACCTCATAAACTGTCTCAAAGGCGCCGCCTTAGAAACCATCAGGGCGTTTCAAGTCACTCCAGAGAATTACAGCAAGGCCTTACTTCGCCTAAAGAGCAGGTACGATAACCCCACCATCGTATTCCTGGATAACATAGCGTCACTCTTCAAATTGCCAACTGTGACCACTGAAAATAGTGTACAGTTGCGCAGCCTGGTAGACAACGCATCAGCGTTGTTTAACTCATTGCGATCTTTAGGATCCGAAGCGCAGATAGTTCAAACGATGTTGATTGCTATTGTCATGGAAAAGGTAGATAAGGGAACCCGACAGCTCTGGACTGCCTGCTTAACCTTGATTGAGCGGCACTGTCAACACTTGGAGTCCTAATCCTAGTGCAGGATGCTGTGGGCAACTACGTACCAGGACGTGCCCTGCTAGACTCGTGCTCCAAGTCAACTTCATGTCCGAAGACTTCGCTCAACAACTTCGTTTGCCCCGAAGCAAGGAACACATCGACATTCGAAACATCGGTGATTCTTTCACCCGCATCAAGCATCGCACATCGACCGTTGTCAAGTCACGATTCGGTGATGCAGAGTTACCCGTCGAATGCTGTATAACCTCGAGAATCGCCTATCAACCTGATGCAGAAATCGACATTTCATAATAGAACCTCCCAGAAAATGCTCCACTGGCTGATGAGATTTTCTATCAGTCTTGCCATATCGACCTACTTCTTGGCACGGAAACGTTCTTCACCGCTTTGTCTATTGGCCAAATCAAGTTGGGTCCCCATCAATTGAACCAGATTCAAACCGAAGTCATCGCTATCCTCACGGCCGGCAAAATGGAACTGGCAAAATGGCACTCCAACCATCAGGATTTCGTCAATGATGCAACGATCAAGGAGCTAAATCTCGACGATTACGTCACTACAAGCACATTAGGACTGAAGTGGGACCAACGAGAGGACATCTTCAAATTCTCATTCAACTGCAGCACAGCTCCGAAAAGGATCACAAAGCGAACCATTCTCTCGGTGGCCTAATCCCTCTTCGATCCGCTGGGACTTGTCTCGCCAGTTATCATGGTGGCAAAAATCCTGCTACAGGAAATTTGGCTTCTTAGACTGCAGTGGGATGAATCAGTGCCAATGACACTCCAGCAGGCGTGGCTTTCGTTCGTGTCGTCCCTACAGCATTTGGGCTCTCTGCTCATCCCACGTTTCTGCCTGCAGCCCCATTCAGATGAGCTACAACTTCACGGCTTCAGCGATGCTTCAATAAGAGGGTATGGATGTTGCATTTACGCAAGAACAAGGCGTGCCGATGGCCACGTGGAAGTTCATCTAATCGTCTCAAGAAGACGCTGCCGCAGCTCGAACTCTGTGGAGCGCATCTTCTGGCACGACTCTACAACCAGATAAAGGCAGCTTTTCTACAACATACGCCCGATACTTTTCTGTGGACAGATTCACAGCTGGTGTTGCATTGGATTCGACAACATTCTGCGACACTTTCTACGTTTGTCGGCAACCGGATATCCGATATCCAAGAATTTACGCCAGACTGTCACTGGAGGCTCGTTCCGACACGGCACAACCCAGCTGATATGATCTCCAGAGGATGCAACCTTTCAGAACTCACCAACTCAACATGGTTCCACGGACCTACGTTTTTATCAAAGCTGCCGACATTATGGCCGCCTAACGTACACGGCAATCTGGACATGGACGACGTATCTGCAGAAAAACGCAAATCAGCATTCCTTGCATCGACATCGCCTTCCAGAAATAGTGTCTTGGAAGCCCTCCACAACAAGGAATCCCACCAGTCTGGCCTAAGACTGGTAGCGTGGATGCTCCGATTTTGCGACCGATGTCGGAAGACAAAACCCTGCACTATGGGGCCGTTTTCCCCTCTCGAACTACGAAGGGCCATGCTTTGCGTCGCATGGAACCTACAACAGCGATATTTCATCGAGGAAATAACGCTTTTGAAAAAAGGCGCGCCGGTTCGTAGCTATCTTAAATTCTTATCGCCCTTCTTGCAGATCGCAGATGGATTCACCCTACTGTTCGTCGGAGGACGATTGGAACTCGCATCGATTCCAGACACTCACAAGCATCCCATATTGCTGCCCGCTAAGGATGTTGCTGTCGTCAACTACGTACGTCATCTACACTTGCGGAACTACCACGCTGGTCCAAAGGTCTTGGTGGGACTAATGCGGCTGGAGTTTTGGGTCGTGAATGCCCGAGATGTCGCTCGTCGTGTTGTACGCAACTATTTCCACTGTGTACGCAACAGGCCTAAGCTGCTGCAACAACTTATGGGCAGCCTCCCAATCGAGAGACTTACCCTGTCAAGACCATTTGCTCGGTGTGGGATAGACTTCTGCGGGCCGGTTCATACCTATCTACGCGTTCGAGGAAAGGTGCCCGTCAAAAGCTACATCGCAATATTTGTGTGCTTCGCCACGAAGGCGACGCATATCGAAATCGTCGGAGACCTATCAACTGATTCGTTCTTGGGTGCTCTGAAGCGGATGATCGCCAGAAGTGGTCTACCTTCAGACATCTTTTGCGACAATGCAAGACCTGAAGAACTATCGTACTGTACAAACGAATTTGTTACGTTCCATTTTATACCTCCTAGGGCTCTGCACTTTAGCGGCCTCTGGGAGGCTGCTGTTAAGAGGGCCAAGAATCTCTTGTGCCGCACGCTCAAGGACGCCCGACTGACCTTCGAAGAGCTCTCAACTATCGCTGCTGAGACTGCGGCGATCATAAACTCTCGGCCGCTCACTCCACACTCATCGGATCCTAGCGATTTGGCCGTCTTAACGCCTGGTCATTTCCTAACCGGGGACTCCCTTCGAGCACTCCCAGACTGGCCTGTCAAGGATGATCAGCTCAACTGCTCTCAACGGTGGAAGCGCGTCAGCGCCATCAAGCAACACATCTGGAGGCGCTGGTCTACGGAGTATCTTCACGAGCTTCAGGCCAAATCAAACTGGACGACTGGATCTCCGAACATTGCAGTCAACGAAATGGTCCTAATCCACGAAGACCATGTCCCTCCTCATCGATGGCTGTTAGGTCGCATCGAAGCAACTATACCAGGTCAAGACAACCACGTCCGAGTCGCAGATGTCCGGACGTTGAAAGGAATTATAAGGAGACCGATTCACAAATTGGCCCGTTTACCAATTAATTTAAAGTAACTAGGTACTTTCAATGGGGCCGGAATGTTGGACCACTATTGAATCTTGAGAAAAACATGAATGTAATGTTAAAGTATTGATCTTTCTTGAAGTGTATTGATCTAATTGTCAACCTGAGCTGCGCTCTCAGTGGTAAGCTTAAGTTCATGTTCTCATGTAACTCACCACACTGGCCACGAAGGATTTTATACGACGTAAGAATAAAGAGTTCAATTTTGGTACTGCGACAAGACGGTTGTATTTGCTTCACTAACTTAACTATCCCACCGACTCCCTACAGTCTCATGTGGGTCAGGAAAACGCACCTGCTCCATCAAACCTTTTCTGGCAGTAAGAGTTCTCAAGCAATTGGCAGACGACTATTATCACCGATATCCACTGGCAGCTTCCTCACTATTAACGGATGCCTACGTTGACGATATATCAACAGGTGCGGATACAGAGGACGGACTCATAAAACTGCAGAAGGAACTTGTCGGGCTGCTGGCGGAGGCCAAATTCAACTTGCGAAAGTGGAGTTCCAATTGCAAAACACTTATGGATTCCCTACCAAAGGAGGATTGCGCTTTCCAAGCAGGCACCACTCAATCAAACAATGTGAAAATATTGGGTCTACTTTGCGATCCCGATACGGACACATTTTCTACATCTCCACCACTCAATTATTGTCACACATTTGCCCACCAAGCGGACCTTACTATCAGAGCTCTCCAAGATATATGATCCATTGGGTATTGTATCCCGAGCTACAGTTATGATGAAGATACTCTTTCAAGAATGTTGGCTCTGTTCTCTAAGTTGGGATGACTGAAAACATTGCCAGGCGATGAGGCATATTAGCAGGCGAGCTGTCAATGTTGGCACAATGTCCAATCCCTCGATACTTGGCCAGACTCTCGCAAGCTATTGAGCTGCATGGATTTGCGGATGCCTCTTCACAAGCAGTCGGAGCCGTTGTATACAGCGGAGTTACAGCAGGGATGGAAACGCCTGTCACGCTAATCGCAGCCAAGACTCGGGTAGCTCCTATTAAAGCTATTTCGTTGAGGCTCACACCGTTTTTAGATGCGTCTGGATTGTTATGCATCGGTGGACGTATCGACCGATCAGTATTGCCGTTCAACGCAAAACACCCGATTATCGTATCAAAGGAATGGCACTACTGGCACTACTCATCATACGCTATTTTCACAAGGCTAATTTACACACGGGAGTAGAAGCCACCTTCCACCACGTTCGTCAACAATACTGGATTTTGGGAGCTAGATACCTGACTCGTAAAGTAGTTTTCCGCTGTAAATCCTGCTTTATGAACCGATGCCTGACGCAGCACCAGATCTTGGCTGATCTACCGATACCACGAATCCAACAAAATCCTTGCTTCCGTCACACTGGCCCTGACTACGCTGGACCCATCGCTATTAAGGAAACGAAAGGTCGCACTCCTCGCATCGGCAAAGCTTGGTTCGCCATATTTGTTTGCCATATTTGTTTGCCAGACGAGAGTTGGAGGAAATGCGGAAGTTAGTCCAAGATCAAGCTAAGGACGAGGAGTTGGCTGATTTTTTTTCGACTGAAGGCTTGAATTGGCATTTCATACATTTCCGCGCCCCACTTTAACGGATTGTGGGAATCGGGAGTGCGGTCGGTAAAGCTGCATGTACGCCGAGTTGTGGGAGCAGCTGTGTCAACAGTGCTCGCACAAATCGAAGCTATTCTCAACTAACGACCACTGGCCCAGGTCAGCGATCACACTGTCGATCCACTTACACCAGCTCATTTTTTGATTGGACAGACATATACAGCGGTACCTGAGCCTTCTTTGCTGGACACGCAGATGAATCGATTAGACCGGTGGATCAACTTCAAGCCATGGTACAGGGATTCTGGAAGCGATGACACACCGAATACTTGACTTCTCTACAGTCACGCGGCAAGTGGCAAGAAGGGACGACTAATTTAGAAGTAGGCACTCTTGTTGTACTCAAGGAGCCCAACCTACCACCGACGAAATGGATACTTGGTCGTGTCCAAGAAGTACACCCAGGACAGGACTCAAAGGTCAGATTAGTCACCGTCAAGACAGCACATTCAATCTACAAACGCCCTATCACCAAGATCGCAGTACTTCCCCTTAACTGAAAGCGTCGTTCAGGGGGGCAGGTTGTTTAAGAATTAATTGCAAACTTTGTTGTTTATTTCTATCCGATATTTCCCGCTAAGGAATAGGGAATACCTTTAATGCTTTGTATCGATATATCGTAAGTTAAGTAGGCGATAACTATGCATCTCTACTGCTCATCCCTAAGAAAAAACACATATACATTGAAACCATTGAAATGTACACGTGGGGTTTGGCGCCGAAACTTTTGAGTTTTTACCAGTCCAAATAAAAGGATTAAATACAGTCCACTCTTTGTCTTATTCGCGAACACCATGTTGTCTCGATTTCTTTGGAATAATTCCTGTCTTTTAGCTTGTCTTTGTTGTTGCTCATTTAAGCGCTTGATTTTGATTTAACTGATTTACTTCCTGCTCTAATTGATTTTCCGGCACTAATTCTTGTTGTTGCTGTAAAATAGCTTGTAGTTGCTCTGCCTGGGCTATTATCTGTTGTTGTGCGATATTAAGGATTGGAGGTCTTAAGAGGTTGCTCTTATTGGCCATTTGTTAAAAAGATTTTTTTTTTAAGGAATACGTTCATGGGTTTGTCTTACACTAATGCCCATCTTAATAATTATTTTAAATGTAAATAAAAGTATGGAAATTAAAAATATAAATATTTTGGAATCGTTTTATGTGATTGGAAAAATTTTTAGAATTGGTTTAAAATATTAAATTGCGTTCTAATTTTACACTTATTTTATTTTTGGCAAAATGTAATATTTTGATATTTAAAATGTAGTGGAATTAAATTTTTGAATTTAATTTTTAAATTTAACCTTAAAATTTAATTTTAATTATAACTTTGAAATTTTAATTTTTTCAATTTAACTTTAAATTTTAATTTTAGTTTAAACTTTGAAATTTTAATTTTTAATTTAACTTTAAAATTTTAATTATAGTTTAACTTTGAATTTAAAATTTTTACTTTAACTTTTAAAATTTTAGTTTTAGTTTTAACTTTGAAATTTTGTATTTTTAATTCTGATAAGCTGAGTTAAATCAGTTACAAATCAATCCAATGAAGTAAAAGTGTAATTTCTCAAGTGTAAAGTGTAAAGTGAGAAATTACACTTTTACTTGATTGGATTGATTTGTATTTCCAATTATTGGATAGATTCACTTATTCACTACCTCACTTAACTTAACTTGATGTGGCTACTCCTCCCGGTGGTCCGGATGTCTTCTTGTTTGTCTCCTACTGGGGACCCTGTGACTCACACACAATAGAGGTTGTCCTGCGGGCGTACTAGACAGTACTTGTAGTCCACCGATGGATCAGTAAAATTAAATTTACCGACCGGTTGTCGTCTTCAGCTTCCAAAAATAATTTGCGAAGGAGTCCCTCTAAATTCGACGTAATGTTGGGCCAGCGAAGTTGCACAGTAAAAATAATTTGCTCGGATCGAACTTAATCAGATTTCCTCACTTTAGAGTTGCGCGAATTAATTTTTGCACTTATCGAACTTAATCGGATGTCCTCGCGCTGGTCCCTGTTCGGGCGACAGTTAACTTCCAGGGTAATAAAAGACGAATTTTAAATTCACGAGTTATTTATTCGAAGTATTAATCGGGACTGAATTTCTTTTACTTAGCAATATCCTGATCTAAGTTGTGGGTTGGGGCAGCGCCGTTGCTGGCGGCGGCGTAGCTGTCAGCAGAGGAGGCAACGCTCGAATCGGCAGAATTCTGTCTTACAGAAACTGCAAGATCATCAGAATTGGATTTATGGATTTTTTGTTGTGGCATCGGCCACTGACCGGATGCTCGTGTTTATGTTATTGAACTTTTGCGACGAAATTGTCACAATGTTGCAATATTGATATCAGACAATGTTGCAATATTTCGTGGAAATTATACAAAATATTGCTGTGGCTAACTTATATAAACCCGGATTCATGTGCAATAAAATCAGTACGAAAAGAATTCTTGACGTATTCACTTCTCCGCAGCCCAATTGGTTCTGTACTTATTGCGGCTAGTATTGCCACTGGTTCTGTACTTAAAGGCACGCAAAAAAAACCTTTTAAGCAAACCCGATTTCGGTAGAAATCCTACATGCTCCTTCGGGGAAAGTTTTGTTTGTTCAATTATTCAAGTCACTACACAAAACAAAAAAATTAACGAAAACACAACCGCTATTGTATAGCGGGGTCATTGTCAATCCCACAAGGAAACCTATTCAGCGGTCCCGTCGAGCAGGTCGCTAACACCTTAGCCGTCCTTTTTTTTTATTTCTCGCGCACATCCTTTTTTAGGTTGGTAAAACTGGCCCAGAATATGCAAAAAAAATCAAAATATGCCAAAACATTTAAACGCCTTCATAGGCAATAATGGCTAGCATTTAAAATTTTAAATTTAGTTTATTTCCTTAATAAATTTTATGATTTTTAGTACAAAAGAGGAAAAACCGAATATTAATGTGGCCTAAATATGCGGCTAAAATTATAAAAGAAAAGTATTAATATATATACCTATGAAAAGGTAATAAAATAAGCTTTATTCCTGCTTTATTAGTTTTGTTCGTTCTCAATGTTGCTCAACATGAGCAACAATCGTACTCAATGTTGATCAACATGGCCAACGACCAACGCATCAAGCAGTTGGTAACAGTACCAGGCGCCCAGTTGCACCCACGGCAGATAATATTTGCTGATCAGCATATTCTACATAGTCGATGGCAACCATTCAGTGCACTTAACTTCCGTGCTCCAAGTAGTATATAAGCTTGCGTCCAATTCAGAATAAATCAGTTATCATTCCATCTTGTAACTCCGGGGCTTTATTTTCCGCCCTACGGAAATAGGCCTCGTCAACACCCATAAGGACCTGGATCCTTATGGCACAGGCTTGATCCACACTGCACTCGTGTGTGATCAAGCAAGTTTTTTTTTATTTTTTGTTCTCAAACCTTTTATTTACGTTTGAAGTACAAAAAAAAAACCGAATATTATTGGAATTCACTGTAAATCCCTGAGGGCGGTGGTAGATGGGTTGCTCCACGGGAAGCTGAGGCGACTCTGTAAGTATAGTTAAGTGAATAAATTGTCATAAAATGGATATGAAGTAAACTTATCTTGCGGAGGGGAGAAACATGTCGACGTTTTCGATGTTTTGTCATCTAGTGGCTGTCCACATTAGAGCTGGGATACTATCGATGGCACTATCGATATATCGAATTTTTGCCTTTTTGAGCCACCATCGATAGTTTTTTGACACTATCGATGGTGCTGGGCATTTTTTCACATCACTGACATTACAACAAAACACGTTTGGTTGCGGAATTTCGGTAAGAGAAATTGAATAAATGGAATATTATATCTTTTCTAATAAAAGCGCATTTTAGCTTAACTTAAATTAAATTCGCTTAAGGCGAATAATGTGGACATTTTGTTATTTTTGCAGAAAAATTCCTGGATAGAATAATTTTTATTTTTTTTAATTTTATATAAAAAATGACTTGAATTTTTTATGATCTCTGTTGAAGTTACCTTATAATTTATGTTAATGATAAAATAGAATAATTTTGATTTTTTTCACTTTGTTATTATGTATAAAGCTTAAAAAACAAAAAACCATACTATCGAATTTTTGCTTTGAAAACATCGAAACTATCGAATGGCGCGACCATCGATAGTATCCCAGCTCTAGTCCACATTTCTTCAATGTTTTGGCCAGTTGTAATATCAGCTGTGTTGCAGCGTATAGTCTTGCAAAGTGCATTTTAGCTTAACTTAAATTAAATTCGCTTAAGGCGAATAATGTGGACATTTTGTTATTTTTGCAGAAAAATTCCTGGATAGAATAATTTTTATTTTTTTTAATTTTATATCAAAAATGACCTGAATTTTTTATGATCTCTGTTGAAGTTACCTTATTTTATGTTAATGATAAAATATAATAATTTTGATCTTTTTTCTCTTTGTTATTATGTATAAAGCTGTTCAGTCGCAGCAATAGTTATAAGTCAGCACTCAGAATTATCATATGTCGGGTCAAGCCGTCAGCAACATTATCAATGACCCACTTATTGGCACAAGCTTATTCTGCTGAATTGTAGCTGGTTTTGCTCCCATTGCCAATAATAATAATATATATAATATATAATAATAATAACCGACACTTTGTTTTATACCTATTCTGTTAACCTATGCACTTTATACCTATAAATAGCGTTAAGTTTATACAATAAAATCAGTAACAATTCTGACTCTCACAATCAAGTTGTACTCATTCTGCATTCAACAGAGGCTGTCGCTCTAGTCTTCAGATCCTCATATGCAACCCTTAGTCCAACTGGTTCAAGTTCTAGTTGCGGCGAATTTAGGCATACAGTTTATGTACTGTATGCCAGGCATCTAAGCCAATCAATAAACATTTTGGTGACCCCGACGTGATCTCACCAAGAGATCACACCCTAGAACACAACGTTGGAGATATCTTCCATACAAGTCCTTTTGCCCAAGTCGTCAACAAGGCGACAGATTAAGGACACCTGAGCAAAGTCGACTCAGGAAGTTGGAAGACTGGTCAACAAGGCGACCAGCTCCGTCAACGATTTAATAAAATCGTTTTTTTTTTGTGATCCCGGTAAACGGATTTAGATCATCCAATCCCGGACACATTCTCGAAGTTGTCAACAGGCGACACTTTGAAACCAGAATCAAACATTCTCAGAATACGAGAACTCAGCACCACAGTTGCTGTCATCAAATTCACCCAAATCATTCATAAGTGTTAAAAGCTTCTTTGACCAATTCGGTTGCGAATAGGAGCGTATCCAGCTATACAAGCAAATAAAACACTCCCAACGGGTCAGAAGTTTTTAAACACAAGGTAATAAATATGAGTGACATGGATGAGCAAGCAGTCACAGAAGCACTAGACGTGCAACAGGAGATCAGTCAAGAAATCTCAAAATTTATCATCAAATTCAAGAAAGATTCATTGGAGAGGAAATCAAGTCCGAACTATTATGAAAACAGACTAACCATACTCGATGACGCTTGGAGTCGATTCACAAAAAATGATCTCAAGATTCCTCAAAAGTATAGAACTACGGTATACATGAAGTTCTACAACGACTGTCGTGAGTCATACGACAAATATCGAGCTATCATACGGGACGGCATGGAACAATCAACAAGCCAAGCCGAGGTAAATCCAGTCCCAACTGGTAACCCTGCAAGCATTCAGCAGCCCACGATAGAGTCCCAGAAACTAATAGCAGCATGTCGTCGACAAAAGGCAATATCAGATTCTATTAAGCGCGCTCTGAAAGAGTATTCAGGTACGGGAAAGACCGTAACAAGTGATTTGATAAAATCACTATGGGCGCAAACGCAAGAGATCCATTTCTCGGTACATGAAGAATACGATGATCCAAGCAAGGGAGGATATGACATGAAATCCTTCCTAAAACTTGAAAAGGAAATTCAAGATGTCTTAGGAGCCAAATCAAACTCCTCTAGCAATGAAGATATGCATTTGCCCAGAGTCAGCATCCCCAAATTCGATGGGGATCTACTCAAATGGACTCAGTTTTTTGATTTATTCAAATGCATGGTCCATGATACTAACATGCCGACGGTACGGAAAATGTGGTACCTAAAGACCACCGTAACTGGAGAGGCTGAAAGATTGATAAGACACATCGATCTTAAGGAAGAAAATTACCTCAGCGCCTGGGGTATATTAGTCGATTCCTACAACAATCCCCGACATGTGGCAGACACGATTCTCAATCGTTTCCTGCATCAAAACACAGTTAGTGACGATCCAAGGTCATTAAAAGAGTTGTACATTACAACTATCGAGTCTCTAGCATCATTAAAGGGACTGGGCATCGATGTATCAAGTTGGGATACAATATTGATTGCCATCATCAAGCAAAAATTGGATCTGGCAAGCAGAGCCCTATACGAGCAGTCGTTAGATGGGTCCCGAGAGTTACAGGGTCTCGACACACTGCTCAGCTTTCTGGACCAGCGCATCCGAGTTCTTGGAACAGGAAAAAAGGGACAACAATCAAGAAAGGAACAGAAGGGTCCAACATGCTCATCAGCCAGTACTGGAAAAGGACCATGCTGTCAATTTTGCAAAAGAAATCACTGGCTCTATAAATGCGATGACTTCCGCAGCAAAACAATACCCGAACGAGTTAATTGGGTACAAAAACAAAGACTGTGTGTCAACTGCTTCGGCAATGACCACAAGGCAAAGGATTGCCGAGGTCGCCCGTGTTTTAAGTGCGACAAGAAACATCATACTTTGTTGCATCTGGAAACCACATCAGGTGCATCATCCAATCAACATTCACCTACTGTAGGTGCAGCAAGCAACAAGAATTATAACTTGCTGGCCACAGTCAAAGTATCAGTGAAGGCTAGCAATGGTCAAGTTGCTACCTTCAGAGCGCTGCTAGATTCAGGATCACAAATAAATCTGATTTCTGAACGAATGGCTTCAGTACTATCACTGAAACTTCATGGAACTTCTCTACGGATCGAGGGCATTGGAGGCAATCCAAAAACCAGTAGAGCAAGAGCAAATGTTCAAATAAAATCAATGCATAACGCATACCAAGAAGTTGAAGCCTTTGTCCTACCACACATAATAGCTGATCAACCGGCGCATCAGTTAAATTCGGCAAGCCTACAAATCCCAAGCAACATAGCTCTGGCCGATCCGAATTTCGATAAGCCAGGAAAGATTGACATGCTTATCGGAGCAGAGCACTACTATTCATTGCTGCTGCCAAACCAGACGATACTAAAGGCAGGAGGACCAGTTCTTCAGAATACAAAACTTGGATGGATCATTGCCGGAAGGATCTCCTCGGATCACGATTCAGCGGCGGTTTGTGCCGCCGCAGCTACAAACGAAGAAGTCGACACACTATTGGAACGATTCTGGACTCTAGAAAATCTTGAAGCCGAGGAAAGGCATCGATCACCAATAGAGGCACATTGCGAAATGCACTTCGTAGGAAACTTGGGAGTGGCAAAAGATGGCAAATTTGTGGTGAAACTCCCATTTTCTGAACAGTCTTCAGCCCTGGGGGCATCACAGAAAACAGCCACGAATAGATTTCTGGCTCTGGAAAGAAGAACGTCACCTGATGTCTGGAAGGGCTACGTGGACTTCATGGATGAATACGAAGCACTCGGACACATGAAACAAGTGCACCAAACAGATATACCCGCTAATCACTACTTCATTCCACACCACTGTGTGCTAAAGCCGGAAAGCAGTACAACAAAGTTGAGGGTAGTATTCGACGCTTCATGCAAAACCACCAGCAACAAGTCTTTGAACGACATACTCTATGCTGGACCCACTGTGCAAAGCGAGCTATTTGCAATTCTATTACGCTTCCGCACTCATAAATACGTGTTTACAGCGGACATAGAGAAAATGTATCGGCAGGTGTGGATGCATCCTGACGATCAGTATCATCAACTAGTCGTCTGGAGAAAGAATCCATCAGATGATCTTAAATATTACCGGCTCAAAACCGTCACATACGGTACAACGTCAGCCCCATTCCTAGCAACAAAATGCTTAGATTACTTGTCCGAGAAGGCAAAGGATCAATTCCCGCTTGGATCGTCTGTTCTAAAGCACGATTTCTACGTAGATGACTGTCTCACTGGAGCAAACAGCGTTGCGGAAGCAGTCCAAATTCAACAGGAATTAAATAAAATATTGTTACCATCCGGTTTCAAGCTTCGAAAATGGTGCTCCAATAATGGGCAAATTCTAACAGACGTTCCCGAAGCAGACACCATCAAAACCGTCAAGCTAGACGAAACATTGAAACACTACAGTGTCAAGACGTTGGGTTTGGTATGGATGCCACAAAGAGATCAACTGTGTGGGCGATCACAGAAAAGCGAGGCGTCAATCATCACCAAACGCGTGGTAAGTTCCGAGTCAGCACAAATTTTTGACCCACTTGGACTATTTGCCCCCGTGGTAGTAAAGGCAAAAATATTTATGCAAACGCTTTGGGCACTGAACCTGAGTTGGGACGATGAGCTCCCTCAAGAGCTTCAAAATGATTGGAAGAACTATCGATCGGATCTGCAAGCATTAAACAGTATGCAAATTCCTAGGCATATCTATAATGGAAAGGTTCCAGTCCATCAAGAAGTACACACATTTGTGGATGCATCAGAGCGTGCGTACGGAGCAGCAGTATATATAAGAGCTACCTACAAAAACAATCAAATTTCGGTACGACTTCTTTGCTCCAAGTCACGAGTGGCTCCATCCGCGAAAGAAACTTTGCCCCGCCTTGAACTATGTGCTGCGCTGTTGGGCGCTGAACTAACACACAGAGTAAGAAAGGATTTGCGATTACCGATCGAAAGGGCTTCTGGATACTTCTGGACTGACTCAACTGTAGTTTTGTCCTGGATAAAAGCATCGTCGGCCGCATACCACACGTTCGTTTCGAATCGTATAGCAAAAATCCAAGCTGTCTCAGATCCATCTCAATGGCGACACGTGTCCTCGGCAAACAATCCAGCAGATGTGCTATCAAGAGGAATTGCAGCCAGCAAATTATCAGAACATACCCTCTGGCTGTATGGACCACTTTTTCTACACGGTTCAAGGGACAAATGGATCAAGATGCCCGTAATCGGTCCAAGTGATCTTGAACGGCGAACAAAACAAGTGAGTCTTCCAGCATGTCAGGATCAGACAGGGGAAGAACTCTATAATTGCAACCATAGCAATAGTTTTCAAAAACTACAAAGAATTGTGGCATATATGATGCGTTTCTGTTACAAAAGAAACAGATCAAGTACAACCACCCTATGCATTGGTGAACTAAGTCACGCTCGTACGATCATACTGCGCACCATTCAGAAAATTGACTTCGCATGTGAGTACAAGCAACTTGTTGCCCACAAGGCCGTGGACAAAAAGAGCGCTCTCGTCTCTCTATCCCCCATGATCGGCAAGGATAGCCTCATCAGAGTCGGAGGGAGATTAGAAGAATCTGAACTCCCGTATAACGCAAAACATCAAATCTTGCTTCCTTACAATGATCCAATAGTAAGAATGCTGTTGCGAGAAATGCATGAAGAGAACATGCATTGCGGTGCGCAGGCGTTAAGAGCCATTTCCAGACAGCAATATTGGATTATCAATGATAAAACAATGGCGAGAAGCATTATACACTGTTGTGTCAAGTGTACAAAGGCACGACCCAAACTAATGCAACAAATAAATAAACAATAATTCTGGTGTTGATTACTGCGGGCCAATTTGGATTTACCATAAACTCCGTGGAAAGAGACCAGACAAGGCGTATATTGCAGTTTTCTGCTGTTTCGCTACGAAGGCAGTACATCTAGAGTTGGTAAGCGACCTAACAACAGATGCATTCTTAGGTGCTCTTCGACGATTCTTGAGTCGACGTGGAAGGTGTCAGACCATCCACTGCGATAATGCAACCAACTTCGTCGGCGCCAACAATAAACTAAAGGCCTTAGAAGAAGCGATCTTCACGGATAAGGCACAAGCCCAGATCATCCACCATTGCAATCAGAGACAGGTGGATTTTAAGTTCATACCGCCCCGAGCTCCATCGTTCGGCGGGCTGTGGGAAGCTGCAGTAAAATCTGCGAAACGGTTACTAGTATCAGTCACAGCCACCGCATCATTGACATTTGAGGAGCTTAACACTGTAATAGTGGAAGTCGAAGCAATTCTTAATTCTCGACCTATTACACCCATGTCGTCCGATCCTACGGATGTGTCTGCATTAACCCCAGGCCATTTTCTGATTGGTGAGCCTCTAACGGCCCCACCCGATGTAAATCTCTCCCCAACCAACATTGGTAAAAAGATGTGTCCAGACTTAAGCACGCATTCTGGAAGCAGTGGTCAATGGAATACCTTCAAGAGCTTCAAATGCGCAACAAATGGAAGACTATGTCGCAGAACGTCAAAGAAGGGCTACTTGTATTAATAAAAGAAGATAACCTGCCGGTGATGAATTGGCCGATGGGAAGAATAGTAAAGACATATCCTGGCAAGGATAATTACGTACGTGTAGTAGACGTAAAAACTGCGTCTGGCGTATTTCAGCGACCAATCACGAGGCTTGCGCCGCTTCTTAAAGAAAAAGTATCGACAAAGCGCTCTAACATTTCCATTGTGTCAGAAGAGGTCCCAAAAAGGAAGAAAATAAAAATGCCAGTTCTACCAACGTTACTAGCAATGCTACTTATTCTTCCTTTTTGGGAAAAAAAACAAACCCCCCCCCACCTATTTTTATTTTTTTAAATGTTCAGTCGCAGCAATAGTTATAAGTCAGCGCTCTGAAGTATCATATATCGGGTCAAGCCGTCAGCAACATTATCAATGACTCACTTATTGGCACAAGCTTATTCTGCTGAATTGTAGCTGGTTTTGCTCCCATTGCCAATAATAATAATATATATAATATATAATAATAATAACCGACACTTTGTTTTATACCTATTCTGTTAACCTATGCACTTTATACCTATAAATAGCGTTAAGTTTATACAATAAAATCAGTAACAATTCTGACTCTCACAATCAAGTTGTACTCATTCTGCATTCAACAGAGGCTGTCGCTCTAGTCCTCAGATCCTCATATGCAACCCTTAGTCCTTAATTTAGGCATACAGTTTATGTACTGTATGCCAGGCATCTAAGCCAATCAATAAACATTTTGGTGACCCCGACGTGATCTCACCAAGAGATCACACCCTAGAACACAACGTTGGAGATATCTTCCATACAAGTCCTTTTGCCCAAGTCGTCAACAAGGCGACAGATTAAGGACACCTGAGCAAAGTCGACTCAGGAAGTTGGAAGACTGGTCAACAAGGCGACCAGCTCCGTCAGCGATTTAATAAAATCGTTTTGTGATCCCGGTAAACGGGAATACGAGTACTCAGCACCACAGTTGCTGTCATCAAATTCACCCAAATCATTCATACGTGTTAAAAGCTTCTTTGACCAATTCGGTTGCGAATAGGAGCGTATCCAGCTATACAAGCAAATAAAACACTCCCAACGGGTCAGAAGTTTTTAAACACAAGGTAATAAATATGAGTGACATGGATGAGCAAGCAGTCACAGAAGCACTAGACGTGCAACAGGAGATCAGTCAAGAAATCTCAAAATTTATCATCAAATTCAAGAAAGATTCATTGGAGAGGAAATCAAGTCCGAACTATTATGAAAACAGACTAACCATACTCGATGACGCTTGGAGTCGATTCACAAAAAATGATCTCAAGATTCCTCAAAAGTATAGAACTACGGTATACATGAAGTTCTACAACGACTGTCGTGAGTCATACGACAAATATCGAGCTATCATACGGGACGGCATGAAACAATCAACAAGCCAAGCCGAGGTAAATCCAGTCCCAAGTGGTAACCCTGCAAGCATTCAGCAGCCCACGATAGAGTCCCAAAAACTAATAGCATCATGTCGTCGACAAAAGGCATTATCAGATTCTATTAAGAGCGCTCTGAAAGAGTATTCAGGTACGGGAAAGACCGTAACAAGTGATTTGATAAAATCACTATGGGCGCAAACGCAAGAGATCCATTTCTCGGTACATGAAGAATACGATGATCCAAGCAAGGGAGGATATGACATGAAATCCTTCCTAAAACTTGAAAAGGAAATTCAAGATGGCTTAGGAGCCAAATCAAACTCCTCTAGCAATGAAGATATGCATTTGCCCAGAGTCAGCATCCCCAAATTCGATGGGGATCTACTCAAATGGACTCAGTTTTTTGATTTATTCAAATGCATTGTCTGGAGAGGCTGAAAGATTGATAAGACACATCGATCTTAAGGATGAAAATTACCTCAGCGCCTGGGGTATATTAGTCGATTCCTACAACAATCCCCGACATGTGCAAGGCACGATTCTCAATCGTTTCCTGCATCAAAACACAGTTAGTGACGATCCAAGGTCGTTAAAAGAGTTGTACATTACAACTATCGAGTCTCTAGCATCATTAAAGGGACTGGGCATCGATGTATCAAGTTGGGATACAATATTGATTGCCATCATCAAGCAAAAATTGGATCTGGCAAGCAGAGCCCTATACGAGCAGTCGTTAGATGGGTCCCAAGAGTTACAGGGTCTCGACACACTGCTCAGCTTTCTGGACCAGCGCATCCGAGTTCTTGGAACAGGAAAAAAGGGACAACAATCAAGAAAGGAACAGAAGGGTCCAACATGCTCATCAGCCAGTACTGGAAAAGGACCATGCTGTCAATTTTGCAAAAGAAATCACTGGCTCTATAAATGCGATGACTTCCGCAGCAAAACAATACCCGAACGAGTTAATTGGGTACAAAAACAAAGACTGTGTGTCAACTGCTTCGGCAATGACCACAAGGCAAAGGATTGCCGAGGTCGCCCGTGTTTTAAGTGCGACAAGAAACATCATACTTTGTTGCATCTGGAAACCACATCAGGTGCATCATCCAATCAACATTCACCTACTGTAGGTGCAGCAAGCAACAAGAATTATAACTTGCTGGCCACAGTCAAAGTATCAGTGAAGGCTAGCAATGGTCAAGTTGCTACCTTCAGAGCGCTGCTAGATTCAGGATCACAAATAAATCTGATTTCTGAACGAATGGCTTCAGTACTATCACTGAAACTTCATGGAACTTCTCTACGGATCGAGGGCATTGGAGGCAATCCAAAAACCAGTAGAGCAAGAGCAAATGTTCAAATAAAATCAATGCATAACGCATTACTCAAGAAGTTGAAGCCTTTGTCCTACCACACATAATAGCTGATCAACCGGCGCATCAGTTAAATTCGGCAAGCCTACAAATCCCAAGCAACATAGCTCTGGCCGATCCGAATTTCGATAAGCCAGGAAAGATTGACATGCTTATCGGAGCAGAGCACTACTATTCATAGCTGCTGCCAAACCAGACGATACTAAAGGCAGGAGGACCAGTTCTTCAGAATACAAAACTTGGATGGATCATTGCCGGAAGGATCTCCTCGGATCACGATTCAGCGGCGGTTTGTGCAGCCGCAGCTACAAACGAAGAAGTCGACACACTATTGGAACGATTCTGGACTCTAGAAAATCTTGAAGCCGAGGAAAGGCATCGATCACCAATAGAGGCACATTGCGAAATGCACTTCGTAGGAAACTTGGGAGTGGCAAAAGATGGCAAATTTGTGGTGAAACTCCCATTTTCTGAACAGTCTTCAGCCCTGGGGGCATCACAGAAAACAGCCACGAATAGATTTCTGGCTCTGGAAAGAAGAACGTCACGTGATGTCTGGAAGGGCTACGTGGACTTCATGGATGAATACGAAGCACTCGGACACATGAAACAAGTGCACCAAACAGATATACCCGCTAATCACTACTTCATTCCACACCACTGTGTGCTAAAGCCGGAAAGCAGTACAACAAAGTTGAGGGTAGTATTCGACGCTTCATGCAAAACCACCAGCAACAAGTCTTTGAACGACATACTCTATGCTGGACCCACTGTGCAAAGCGAGCTATTTGCAATTCTATTACGCTTCCGCACTCATAAATACGTGTTTACAGCGGACATAGAGAAAATGTATCGGCAGGTGTGGATGCATCCTGACGATCAGTATCATCAACTAGTCGTCTGGAGAAAGAATCCATCAGATGATCTTAAATATTACCGGCTCAAAACCGTCACATACGGTTCAAATCAGCCCCATTCCTAGCAACAAAATGCTTAGATTACTTGTCCGAGAAGGCAAAGGATCAATTCCCGCTTGGATCGTCTGTTCTAAAGCACGATTTCTACGTAGAGTCTCTAGACTGTCTCACTGGAGAAAACAGCGTTGCGGAAGCAGTCCAAATTCAACAGGAATTAAATAAAATATTGTTACCATCCGGTTTCAAGCTTCGAAAATGGTGCTCCAATAATGGGCAAATTCTAACAGACGTTCCCGAAGCAGACACCATCAAAACCGTCAAGCTAGACGAAACATTGAAACACTACAGTGTCAAGACGTTGGGTTTGGTATGGATGCCACAAAGAGATCAACTGTGTGGGCGATCACAGAAAAGCGAGGCGTCAATCATCACCAAACGCGTGGTAAGTTCCGAGTCAGCACAAATTTTTGACCCACTTGGACTATTTGCCCCCGTGGTAGTAAAGGCAAAAATATTTATGCAAACGCTTTGGGCACTGAACCTGAGTTGGGACGATGAGCTCCCTCAAGAGCTTCAAAATGATTGGAAGAACTATCGATCGGATCTGCAAGCATTAAACAGTATGCAAATTCCTAGGCATATCTATAATGGAAAGGTTCCAGTCCATCAAGAAGTACACACATTTGTGGATGCATCAGAGCGTGCGTACGGAGCAGCAGTATATATAAGAGCTACCTACAAAAACAATCAAATTTCGGTACGACTTCTTTGCTCCAAGTCACGAGTGGCTCCATCCGCGAAAGAAACTTTGCCCCGCCTTGAACTATGTGCTGCGCTGTTGGGCGCTGAACTAACACACAGAGTAAGAAAGGATTTGCGATTACCGATCGAAAGGGCTTCTGGATACTTCTGGACTGACTCAACTGTAGTTTTGTCCTGGATAAAAGCATCGTCGGCCGCATACCACACGTTCGTTTCGAATCGTATAGCAAAAATCCAAGCTGTCTCAGATCCATCTCAATGGCGACACGTGTCCTCGGCAAACAATCCAGCAGATGTGCTATCAAGAGGAATTGCAGCCAGCAAATTATCAGAACATACCCTCTGGCTGTATGGACCACTTTTTCTACACGGTTCAAGGGACAAATGGATCAAGATGCCCGTAATCGGTCCAAGTGATCTTGAACGGCGAACAAAACAAGTGAGTCTTCCAGCATGTCAGGATCAGACAGGGGAAGAACTCTATAATTGCAACCATAGCAATAGTTTTCAAAAACTACAAAGAATTGTGGCATATATGATGCGTTTCTGTTACAAAAGAAACAGATCAAGTACAACCACCCTATGCATTGGTGAACTAAGTCACGCTCGTACGATCATACTGCGCACCATTCAGAAAATTGACTTCGCATGTGAGTACAAGCAACTTGTTGCCCACAAGGCCGTGGACAAAAAGAGCGCTCTCGTCTCTCTATCCCCCATGATCGGCAAGGATAGCCTCATCAGAGTCGGAGGGAGATTAGAAGAATCTGAACTCCCGTATAACGCAAAACATCAAATCTTGCTTCCTTACAATGATCCAATAGTAAGAATGCTGTTGCGAGAAATGCATGAAGAGAACATGCATTGCGGTGCGCAGGCGTTAAGAGCCATTTCCAGACAGCAATATTGGATTATCAATGATAAAACAATGGCGAGAAGCATTATACACTGTTGTGTCAAGTGTACAAAGGCACGGCCCAAACTAATGCAACAAATAAATAAACAATTCCATCACCGAGTAACACAAGCTCGACCATTCTTTAATTCTGGTGTTGATTACTGCGGGCCAATTTGGATTCACCATAAACTCCGTGGAAAGAGACCAGACAAGGCGTATATTGCAGTTTTCTGCTGTTTCGCTACGAAGGCAGTACATCTAGAGTTGGTAAGCGACCTAACAACAGATGCATTCTTAGGTGCTCTTCGACGATTCTTGAGTCGACGTGGAAGGTGTCAGACCATCCACTGCGATAATGCAACCAACTTCGTCGGCGCCAACAATAAACTAAAGGCCTTAGAAGAAGCGATCTTCACGGATAAGGCACAAGCCCAGATCATCCACCATTGCAATCAGAGACAGGTGGATTTTAAGTTCATACCGCCCCGAGCTCCATCGTTCGGCGGGCTGTGGGAAGCTGCAGTAAAATCTGCGAAACGGTTACTAGTATCAGTCACAGCCACCGCATCATTGACATTTGAGGAGCTTAACACTGTAATAGTGGAAGTCGAAGCAATTCTTAATTCTCGACCTATTACACCCATGTCGTCCGATCCTACGGATGTGTCTGCATTAACCCCAGGCCATTTTCTGATTGGTGAGCCTCTAACGGCCCCACTGGATGTAAATCTCTCCCAAACCAGCATTGGTAAAAAGGTGGGAATTAGTGTCCAGACTTAAGCATGCATTCTGGAAGCAGTGGTCAATGGAATACCTTCAAGAGCTTCAAATGCGCAACAAATGGAAGACTATGTCGCAGAACGTCAAAGAAGGGCTACTTGTATTAATAAAAGAAGATAACCTGCCGGTGATGAATTGGCCGATGGGAAGAATAGTAAAGACATATCCTGGCAAGGATAATTACGTACGTGTAGTAGACGTAAAAACTGCGTCTGGCGTATTTCAGCGACCAATCACGAGGCTTGCGCCGCTTCTTAAAGAAGAAGTATCGACAAAGCGGTCTAACATTTCCACCGTGTCAGAAGAGGTCCCAAAAAGGAAGAAAATAAAAATGCCAGTTCTACCAACGTTACTAGCAATGCTACTTATTCTTCCGCTCGCAGTGGGACAGCCAACAAATGTAACTCAGTTCGACAACCAGCCCGGAATCTTCTATGAGCGACTCGGCACGGCAAGAACGGCAGTCTCAGAATGGACTATCATTGCATATTACGATTTAAAACCGTATTGGAGTGATATGACCATGCTGTCCACTGGGATAAAAGAACTCAGGCACAAGTGTTCTGAGTTGAAGAACGCAAATGCATGCAACTCCATACTTGACCATTTTGCACATTTATATGGCGAGCTACAGGAAGGAGTTTATCTGATAAACCATTCCAGACAGCGCAGATCACCACTTGATATAGTTGGTAATGTAGCTAGCTCACTCTTTGGAGTCCTTGACGCCAGATATGCAGACGACATGGCCAAGGTTATAACTGAGGTGAAATCCAGGGAAGACGTATTGAGGATGTTACTCAAGAATCAGACTTCAATTTTGGACTCTACTATTAACATAGTTAGGAAAAGCAAGTCATCTACTGACAGCCGCATCAGAAATTTGGAGCAGCAACTAGCAACCATCAACAAGGAACGAGGCAGATATCAAGGCGACCACTTGCAGCAAACATTCGTTGTCTTAACTACCCAGCTAACCCTTCTTGCAACTGGGATGCAGCGGATGCAAGCTGAAATTGCCCGCGTTCTCACCGACGTTCGTCATCGAACCATCAGTCCCATGCTGGTAACTCCTAAGCAGCTAAGAGACCAATTAGACAAAATTCGGGATCATCTACTTCCGGATCAAATGTTGCCGGTCTCGTCGGAAAATGTAATGGAGCTCTATAAAATCATGCGCGCTGAAGGAACCACAACTACAGATCATGTCATATTCAAAATGACATTGCCTCTGGTATCAACAGCACAACAGGAAGTCTTCAGCATCATCCACATCCCGACGTGGAAATCAGGAGGCTGGAATCGATTCGACATTAAGACACCTATCATAGCTGTAAATTCCCACAGAGATCAATTCATTGGTCTTACTGAGGACGAGTTCGAGCAATGTCTAGTACTATCCAACAACGAACACATTTGCTTTAACCATCAAGCCGCGTTCAACGTTGAAAATCGGTGTGAATTTCAGCTATTCAATAACAAATCTGAAACACTCTGTGAGATTATTAAGTCGAAGGCAGGTTTGATTTGGTTAAGAACGCATCAACGGAACAGATGGATGTTTGCGACCCACAACCAAATAGAACTTCAAGCTGTATGCAAGGGAATGCCATCCACCATTCACCTTAATGGATCGGGTTTACTGTCTCTGTCCTCCGGCTGCACCGCACGAAACGCTAACATTAGTATTAGCACATTCAGCACGATAATCACCGAATCACATTTAGCGTACATTCGTTTTGGCAACATAACAATGCCCGTTGTGGAAGACACATCAGAGTCAGCTCGAGAGACTGCAACCCAACCATCTGAATCAGACGAACTGGATCGTCTACAACAAAGGCTGGCTAAGCTAAAGGATACAGCATGGTCAAATCAATTTACCACCATGCAGCATCATCAAGTAGCAGCGTATGCGGCGTTAGCAATATCAATAATATTGGTCATCGCATATAGTCTCCGAAGGCGATTCGTCAACTGGAAGCCACGACAACGGACCTGCAACAACCAAGAGAACGACGAACAGCCGTCACCTGAACCTACCCCACGAAGTTTTGCGTTCAGCATTAGCGATGGTTGAACACTTGTTCAACGGCCGGGAGAATGTTCAGTCGCAGCAATAGTTATAAGTCAGCACTCAGAAGTATCATATATCGGGTCAAGCCGTCAGCAACATTATCAATGACCCACTTATTGGCACAAGCTTATTCTGCTGAATTGTAGCTGGGTTTGCTCCCATTGCCAATAATGCATAATAACCGACACTTTGTTTTATACCTATTCTGTTAACCTATGCACTTTATACCTATAAATAGCGTTAAGTTTATACAATAAAATCAGTAACAATTCTGACTCTCACAATCAAGTTGTACTCATTCTGCATTCAACAGAGGCTGTCGCTCTAGTCTTCAGATCCTCATATGCAACCCTTAGTCCAACTGGTTCAAGTTCTAGTTGCGGCGAATTTAGGCATACAGTTTATGTACTGCATGCCAGGCATCTAAGCCAATCAATAAACATTTTGGTGATGCCCCCAGGGGTGTCGAGACCCTGTAACTCTCGGGACCCATCTAACGACTGCTCGTGGCGAAACTTCATGGAACTTCTATACGGATGGAAGAATAGTAAAGACAAATCCTGGTAAGGATAATTACATACGTGTAGTAGACGTAAAAACTGCGTCTGGCGTATTTCAGCGACCAATCACGAGGCTTGCACCGCTTCCTAAAGAAAAAGTATCGACAAAGCGGTCTAACATTTCCACCGTGTCAGAAGAGGTCCCAAAAAGGAAGAAAATAAAAATGCCAGTTCTACCAACGTTACTAGCAATGCTACTTATTCTTCCTTTTTGGGAAAAAAAAAACAAAAAACCATACTATCGAATTTTTGCCTTGAAAACATCGAAACTATCGAATGGCGCGACCATCGATAGTATCCCAGCTCTAGTCCACATTTCTTCTTTCAGCTGTGTTGCAGCGTATAGTCTTGCAAAGTGCAAACACCAGTTTATATATTGTTGCGTGTGTGTGGGCAGGGTTATAGCTCCTCTTTCCATAGAGTCCATCCGTGTGAAACGGTTGGGATTTTTGACAAATGTGAAATTCGTGTTCCCACAGAGCTTCTATCCACCATCCGATAACAGCCAACTTGAAGACCAGTTTCTCATGTCAAAATAATTATATGGGGGTCTCAATTCGGGAAAAATGTTGTATATGTTGTTTTCCTACTCTTATTGCAGAATAAAACAAAATAAATAGCATACGATAATAGTTTTAAACATATATCCAAAGTTAGAGCATATCCTACAACAAATCTACATGCAAATTGCTGAAGGGGGAGAGCCTAACCTCCCGTAACCCCACACTCCGTTCTTACTACGCAACTGTCTACCCAATATTAATAGTGCAAAAATGTAAACAAAACCAATTGTGTGCTGTTTGGTTATTTAAAGCAATATTAAACTTTATAGGAGTATATACTACAAGTGTAAATAAAATTGGTTATTATTTATGTATAGCACAAAATGTTTTGAATCTTCTCAGCATCAGAATCTTCGGTCCCGGAATACTTTAAATTTTGGCTCACCCATAACAATTTGCTTGCAATAGCCTTCTCGCTTACAACAAACTAAATATAATAGCCTCTTCCCATAGAGTCCATCCGTGTGAAACGGTTGGGATTTTTTACAAATGTGAAATTCGTGTTCCCACAGAGCTTCCATCCACCATCCACCATCCGATAACAGCCTTCTTGAAGAGCAGTTGCCCATGTCAAAATAATTAAGAGGGGGTCTCACCTCGGGAAAAATGTTGTATAATGTAGTTCTCCTAATATTGTTGTAGAATAAAACAAAATAAATAGCATACGATAATAGTTTTAATCATATATCCAAAGTTAGAGCATATCCTACAACAAATCTGCATACAAATTGATGACGGGAGAGAGCCTAACCCCTGTACCCCCACACTCCGTTCTTACTACGCCACTGTCTAGCCAATATTAATAGTGCAAAGATGTAAACAAAACCAATTGTGTGCTGTTTGGTCATTTAAAGCTATATAAAACTTTATAGGAGTATATACTACACTTGTAACTAAAATTGGCGATTTTTTAGGTATTGCACAATATATTTGGAATCTTCTCAGCAAAAAATTATTATTACAAGTGCTTGTAACTAATTTTGCACAATTTATTTTGAATCTTCTCAGCAAAAAATAATGTTTTCGGTCCCAGAATAGCTTAAATTTTGTTTGCAATGGCCTTTTCGCTTACAACAAACTAAATATTGATAATGAATTTCTAAAAATCAACAAGCTTAAACATATTTTAATTTTTCCCGCCATTGGTTTGAATATGTTTTCGTAGTCAACGTTCCAATTTTCACATTCAGAAGGAAGAATACAGAGTTGCTACGAAAAATCATCGGCAAACTATCGCTTAAAAGAGCCCGTCAAAGTCCGTCAAATTTTAACGGGGAACTAACTGGAAAATTTTCGGAACGGCAAAACCGTATGGACCATCCGTTCAACGGATGGTGGATGGATCTATGTGGGAAGACCCTATTAGAGTACCCACACCCCAAGTGCTCTGAGCTAGCCGGCGCTGCCCACTCGCGGAATTAACCCAGTGTAAACGCATTTTAGAGTAATCGGGTTCATTCCTCAATAGCTTGACTAATAGGGTCTTCCCACAGAGAGCCATCCACCATCCACCATCCGTTGAACGGATGGTCAATAAGGTTTTGCCGTTCCGAAAATTTTCCAGTTAGTTCCCCGTTAAAATTTGACGGACTTTGACGGGCTCTTTTATGCGATAGTTAGCCGATAATTTTTCGGTGCAACTCTGAATTCTTCCTCCTGACTGTGAAAATTGGAACGTTAACTATGAAATCATATTCAAACCAAGGGCGGGAAAAAATTTAAAAATGTTTAAGCTTGTTGATTTTTGGAAATTCATTATTAACATTTAGTTTTTTGTAAGCGAAAAGGGCATTGCAAGCCAATTATTATGTGTGGGCCAAAATTTAAGCTATTCTGGGACCGAAAACATTATTTTTTGCTGATAAGATTCAAAAAATATTGTGCAATACTTAAATAATCACCAATTTTAGTTACAAGTGTAGTATATACTACTTTAAAGTTTAATATTGCTTTAAATGACCAAACAGCACACAATTGGTTTTGTTTACATTTTTGCTCTATTAATATTGGCTAGACAGTGGCGTAGTAAGAACGGAGTGTGGGGGTTTGGAGGTTAGGCTCCCCCCCGTCAGCAATTTGTATGCAGATTTGTTGTAGAATATGTTCTAATATTGGATATATGTTTTAAACTATTATCGTATGCTATTTGTTTTGTTTTATTCTACAATAAGATTAGAAGAACAACATTATACAACTGTTTTCCCGAGTTAAGACCCCCCTTTAATAATTTTGACATGAGCAACTGCTCTTCAAGTCAGCTGTTATCGGATGGTGGAAGGTGGATGGTAGATGGAAGCTCTGTGGGAACACGAATTTCACTTTTGTCAAAAATCCCAACCGTTTCACACGGATGGACTCTATGGGAAGAGGCTATTAGGGCCGGTTTCCCAAGTATCGGCTAATAGCCGCTTCCCATTCTATCCGTGTGAAACGGTTGGGAATTGTGACAAATGTGAAATTCGTGTTACCACAGAACTTCCATCCAATTCCAATAACAGCTGAGCAGAAGAGCAACAAAAGAGCAGTTGCCTATCTAAAAACAATTAACAGGAGGATTCAACTGTTGTAAAATGTTGTTCTCCTAATCTTTATTGTAGAATAAGAAAATAAATAGCATACAAAAATAGTTAAAAAGCCTCTTCCCATAAAGTCCATCCGAGTGAAACGGTTGGGATTTTTGACAAATGTGAAATTCGTGTTCCTACAGAGCTTCCATCCACCATCCACCATCCGATAACAGCCTTCTTGAAGAGCAGTTGCCCATGTCAAAATAATTAAGAGGGGGTCTCAACTCGGGAAAAATGTTCTATAATGTTGTTCTCCTAATCTTATTGTAGAATAAAACAAAATAAATAGCATACGATAATAGTTTTAATCATATATCCAAAGTTAGAGCATATCCTACAACAAATCTGCATACAAATTGCTGACGGGAAGGGCCTAACCTCCCGTACCCCTCTACACACCGTGCTTACTACGCCACTGTTTAGCCAATATTAATAGTGGAAAAATGTAAACAAAACCAATTGTGTGCTGTTTGGTTATTTAAAGCAATATTAAACTTTATAGGAGTATATACTACAAGTGTAACTAAAATTTGTGATTATTTATGTATAGCACAAAATGTTTTGAATCTTCTCAGCATCAGAATCTTCGGTCCCGGAATACTTTAAATTTTGGCTCACCCATAACAATTTGCTTGCAATAGCCTTCTTGCTTACAACAAACTAAATATAATAGCCTCTTCCCATAGAGTCCATCCGTGTGAAACGGTTGGAACTTTTGACAAATGTGAAATTCGTGTTCCCACAGAGCTTCCATCCACCATCCACCATCCGATAACAGCCTTCTTGAAGGGCAGTTGCCCATGTCAAAATAATTGTATAATGTAGTTCTCCTAATCTTGTTGTAGAATAAAACAAAATAAATAGCATACGATAATAGTTTAAAACATATATCCAATGCTTAAGCGTATACTACAACAAATCTGCATACAAATTGATGACGGGGGAGAGCCTAACCCCCGTACCACCACACTCCGTTCTTACTACGCCACTGTCTAGCCAATATTAATAGTGCAAAGATGTAAACAAAACCAATTATGTGCTGTTTGGTCATTTAAATCTATATAAAACTAAATAGGAGTATATACTATACTTGTAACTAAAATTGGCGATTTTTTAGGTATTGCACAATATAATTCAAATCTTCTCAGCAAAAAATTATGTTTTCGGTCTTGCAATGGCCTTTTCGCTTACAACAAACTAAATATTGATAATGAATTTCCAAAAATCAACAAGCTTAAACATTTTTAAATTTTTTCCCGCCATTGGTTTGAATATATTTTCGTAGTCAACGTTCCAGTTTTCACAGTCAGGAGGAAGAATTCAGAACTGCACCGAAAAATCATCGGCTAACTATCGCATAAAAGAGCACGTCAAAGTCCGTCAAATTTTGACGGAGAACTAACTGAAAAATTTTCGGAACGGCCAAACCTTATGGACCATCCGTTTAACGGATGGTGGATGGTGGATGTGTCTCTGTGGGAAGACCCTATAAATAATAAATTTCCAAACATCAACAAGCTTAAACATTTTTAAATTTTTTTCCGCCATTGGTTTGAATATATTATAGTAGTCAACGTTCCAGTTTTCACAGTCAGGAGGAAGAATTCAGAATTGCACCGAAAAATCATCGGCTAACTATCGCATAAAAGAGCCCGTCAAAGTCCGTCAAATTTTGACGGGGAACTAACTGAAAAATTTTCGGAACGGCCAAACCTTATGGACCATCCGTTTAACGGATGGTGGAAGGTGGAGGGATCTGGATCCTCAAAAATCATTTTTTGAAGAACTGCCTACTAACCTATTTTATTCAAAAAATATATAATTTTGGTCGATACTTCGTGTCAAAATGAAAAAAAAATGTTTGTCAAAATCCTAATAAACTTTTCACATTTCATGTTGGCTAAAATCCCATGAAGAAAACAGTGAAAGTCATATGAAAAAAGAAAGGAAGCTAACTTCGGCTCGAAGTTTATATACCCTTGCAGATCATTCCCATTCAATTCAAAATTTCAAAAAGGTTAAATTTAGATTTGCAACAAAAAAAATTATAGTAGTTTACGAATTATTTTGACATTAATTGATTTATATTTCCTATGACTTTACTCGTCCGATTTATGTCAAATTTAATTCGAAATTCTAAAATAATAAAATAAAGTTATATTCCAAAGTAAAAGGGAATACAATAAAAATTAACAAAGCTATAATTTTGATCTTAATAATTTCCCTTTAAATTTCCGATCATTCCTATGGGAGCTATATGATATAGTCGTCTGATTTTTATAAAATTCCATTCAAAATTCAGGACAGTTAAAAAAATGATATTCCCAAGAGCACAGTTAACATTTCAAAAAACACCGAAGATATAATTTTTTTCAATTATTTTTCCGGCCGGCTCCGACTTATATACTACCTGCAATAGAAAGACGACTTTTGGTAAAGTTTCAGCTCGATAGCTTTAAAACTGAGGGAATAGTTTGCGTAGAAACGGACAGACGGACGGACAGACGGACGACAGACGGACGGACATGGCTAGATCGACTCGTCTAGTCATGCTGATCAAGAATATACTTTATGGGGTCGGAAACGTCTCCTTCACTGCGTTCCAAACTTCTGTCTAAAATATAAATATAAAATACTCTCTATACAAATTTCAAAAAAACTTCATAGTGCGCAGACTGGGGATCGCGTTTCTAATGTTCCAGCATTAAATGTGAAACGTTTATTAGGGTTTTGAAGAACAATTTTTTTCATTTTGAGACGAAGTATCGACCAAAATTATATATATTTCGAATAAATTAGGTTATTTTCCAAACGAGCAGTTCTTCAAAAAATGATTTTTTAGTTCTGTTATGTGCAGGTAATCAACTGAACAGGATTCTTAATTGATTCAAAAGTTTTAAGAATATTGACCAGACAAAAGTTAAGACGAATTGTGGGATCTGACTTCGAAAAACTTAATTTTTAAGGTATAGAGAGAAATATTCAATATTTATGTATGGGTCGAGGATTGGAAGGATCTTTGGACTGAATAACTCTCAAAATGGAATTTTTTAGCTTATATTTAATCAGTTGATCATTGGAACCGGAAAAAAAACGATGGTGTCGTATAATTATGTGACAATCGCAAAAGCCCTAAAATGGAGTATATTTCGAAAAACTATAGGTAAGTCCTTAAAAAGAGCATCAAGGACGCTTGGTATTTTTTTCGTACACATGATACATTGTTCTTCCGATCTGCATTTAAATGTTTCGCTTTTTATAAACAACAAAAATTCTACAAAATTTCAAACAGAAAAATGTCTTGGTGTCGTATAATTTTTAAACACACCTTATGTTAACCTTTGTGCAGAAGCAACACATTTCCTAAACATTCCTAAATATTTTTATTAAAAATATATTTTCCAAAACTAGTGGGTAGATCTCTATAGAAAACATTTGTAAGAATTTGTAGTGGAAATGAGCCCTTAAGTCACAGTTGTGTTCTCGATATATACAAATGCAACTGTAACTCACATAACCATGTCAACCGGAAATTAAATGTCTTTCCTTTCATTCCGTGGTTTAGAACAACCAGTACGCAATAATTTCGAGTTTGTGAATTTTGGAGTCTGAATCATTGTAAGTTTTTAAAATAAAACCATAATTCCGTTGAACAATAATATACATATATTATTACTTAGATGCCGCGGGAAATAAAAGAAGTCAAAGACTTCCTCAATAAAGCACGACGGTCAGATGCGCGTGCTGTAAAAATCAAGAAGAATCCGACAAACACCAAATTTAAGATCCGTTGCTCAAGGTTTCTTTATACCCTTGTTGTGCAGGATAAAGAAAAAGCCGACAAAATTAAGCAGTCACTTCCACCAGGTCTACAAGTAAAAGAGGTGAAATAAACAAAGCTATGGCATCATTTGTACTTCAAAGGAGTAAACGTTAGCTCCCTGAAATTTATTTTTTCAATAAATAAAAATAAATGCTACCTAAGTAAAATTGGAATCGGATAAATGTTTGTGTTTTAATTACAGTACTAGCTGCAATAAATTGAGCATACAACAGCATGGTATTAATTGTTTTGAGAGATCTACAGTGAATCCCATTAATATTCAGTATTTTTTTTGTACTTCAAACGTAAATAAAAGGTTTTATAGCAAAAAAATAAAAAAAAACTAATAATGCAGGAATAAAGTTTATTTTATTACATTTTCATAGATATATATATATATATTCATACTTTTTTTTTTAATTTTAAGGAGAAATATGCATAAACAAAAAAAACAGCAATAATGCAGGAATAAAGCTTATTTTATTACCTTTTCATAGATATATAGGTATATATATATATTAAAACCTTTTTTTTAATTTGAAGGAGAAATATACATAAACAAAATGAACCGCATATTTAGGCCACATTAATATTCGTTTTTCCTCTTTTGTACTAAAAATCATAAAATTTATTAAGGAAATAAACTAAATTTGACTTGGTGGGATGATTAAATGGAGCTGAAAAAGATTTCTAGTGGTAGGCTAACCCCTTAGCCGTCCTCTCCAAAAAAAAAAATGACAATTTTTTGGACGTTTTCTTATTTATCGCGCACATCCTTTTTTTAGGTTGGTAAAACTGGCCCAGAATTTGCAAAAAATAATCAAAATATGCCAAAACATTTAAACGCCATTTTAGGCAATAATGGCTAGCATTTAAAATGTCAAAATTAGTTTACTTCCTTAATAAATTTTATGAATTTTAGTACAATGCCATGCATTACATTTGTTTTTTGGGTTTTCCCGCCGTTATTGTCAAATCAAAATTTATCCCAGAACCACTTATCAATGTCCTGGGCAGTAGACCAATCCAGTGAATTTCCGCTCGAAATTGAGAAATTTTCTTCTAATGAGGTTTTACTTAAGGAATGGTCCAAAATACCCCCGAAAGGTTCAAAAAATTGATTAGTCGACGCTTGGAAACAACTAAAAAAAAGGCTTGCCCACAAAATATTTAACTTAAAAACAAAGTAAATATTAATAGGATACTGAAAAAAACCTAACACTTTTGTGAGGCGTTATTTTCTAATTTTTTTTGGTTTTAATCGTTTAATACAGCAATGAAGCTACTTTTTGATCATTTTTTTTTATTTTATATTTAGTAAAAATATGTGTTGAAACTGATAAAATTAATAAATTAATGAATATGTTAGGCGAATGTAGGGTAAGGTGACAAATGATTCGTTTTTTGAATGTAACTTTTCTAAAAATCAACATTTTTCAAAAGTATAAAAGCAGAAAGTTGCTTACATCTACTCAGTATATTTCTGCAAAATTGAAATTCTCACGGAGCCATCTTTATCTGGTGTTATTATATGTCTTCTTAACCAAATCAACAATAACCATTCAAATTCACCATACCTTACAACAAATTCGTCACGATACCCTGCAAGGTAGACTTGGAGCAAAAACGGTGTCACTTTCAAACGGCACAAAAGAGAAAAACGCCAAGTACCAAAAACTGTTGATAAAGATCCCATTTATACGTGCATATATTTACCTGATTTTATTTTCCACCTATCTGCGCTCTGGCACTGGTGAAACACAAATAAATTGAAAAGGTTTGCTAGCTTGAGCACCACATTTTTAGCAAAAATTATATCACGAAGAAATTACGGGACTTACTATTAATATTACTGTAAATATATTGTCGACACGATGAGTGGAAACAATTAAATTTATTTGAAATTTTTGTCGTGACTTCATATGTGAGACTCGACGCGTTCGTCACATTACCCTAAACCCCCCTACTTTAATGTTAAAAAAAAACGAAATTTGTTTTTACTGAGGGACATTAAAAAAAACTGAGTACGTTTCATTTTTGTTAAGGATAATCAAAAAAAATATATCTTTTCCATTTAGTTAACGTACAAAAACGGTAAAAACTAAAAAAAGTCGACATTTGGGCTCCACAAAGGTCATGCTACAGCTATGGGGTGGCGCTCCCCTAGTAGGCCCCGACAAATTTGTTTTCGGTATAACTTATGAACGGAGCGTCCGATTTTCTGATATGGCCCCTCATATTAAGCGCATTTTCAGTAGGAATACGTAGTGCGGGGGCCAATTATCCCCACCGGCCCCAACAGACCCAAATTTTCACTTTTACACTTTCACCGCTCCCTCTACCAAACCAATGATTTTCTTGAGGTCTTGGTATGCAATCCTTTAAGTTGTAGCAATACCTTTAATTTGGTGTATTACTCATTACGATCGGACCATCATAGCAGATTTTCATTTTTTCGTGTATGTATAGTAGTCGCCTTCGCACACTCTCCTGGTGCGCTTCGTTACTACATGGACTGCCGTCCATAGTGATCTCGATAGTTTTAAAACTGAGAGACTAATTGCGTAGAAACGGACGGACAGACGAACATGGCAATAGCGAGGGGAGTCGATTCTGATCAAGAATATATATGGGGAATATGGGGTCGGAAACGTCTCTTTCACTGCGTTGCAAACTTCTAACTAAAATCATTATACCCTCTGCAAGGATATAAAAATAGAATGAGCTTGCTTGTTTCAGAATACGATTTTTAAGCCGAAATCATTTCTGTGACATCAATTAAGCTTCACACCTTTTAGAAGGTAAACAAACCGATCGAGAAGAAGCAGTCAAATTACATGTTTATATTTCCAGGTTGAAAAAATGGACCAAACAATGCACTATGGGGAATTTGACCACTTTTTTTGGCCAAAACCCATTTTCTGAAAGTCGGAAAATTTAAAAAAGTTTTGTTGTAATGCATTCACAATAGAACAATCTTCATTGTTGCATACCAGAAATTGTCATAATTGTAAATAATTGTATAAGGACATAGGACAATATTGGCAATATCCTTAAAGGATTAAAAGTTGTTGCTTGGTGAGTTTTATTATGAGCGAAAAAAATAAAAATCACGAATAATCATTATTTTTGAGTTTTATTTTTTTTGCTCAAAATAATGATTATTTGTGATTTTTATTTTTTTCGCTCAAAAATAATTATTAGTCTTGATTTAAAAAATTAAAAATCGATAAGTAATCATTACAAAGTAATTTTTAAAATATTACTTATAATGATTACGGTCCCTGCTTCTGATCCGATCATTTCATCAGTAAATTTGAATAGAAGAATTCAGCGACAGAAAGGAATGTGTCTTCCATTAGAGGTTTTGGACCTATTAGAATGCTCGTCAAATTCCGATAACAGCACGGAGGGTTGGCGTGTTGACCCTTATCTAGATGTTAGAGATTTTTGGTGACCTTTTGAAAAATGGGAAGATTTTTGCTAACTCGAGGTCATGCTGGCTATAACCAACAATTATTGTTGTCATAACCAACAATTTTAAGCATTTCAACACACTTCACTTGGGGAGTGAACTCATGACTTTCCGGGATTTGCAAATTTCGGTAGGTCGTCAACGCTACCTCTTCAGCCGGGGATGTGAGCTGCGGTGAAAACACCGCATAATGCAAATGCATACAAAATGCGTATGTTCGAATAACAACAATTAATAAGTTGTTGTTATTCACGTCTGTAAAATGGAGAAGCAGATCGCTTCCAAACAGACACCCAATAAAAGCTTTCACACACATTAGAAGCGACGAAGCTTTGAAGTATGACACAGCCCTAGAAGTATGTAATTCTCAAGTACGTATTCCTAAGTTGTGCTATAAATAGAAGTTTCGACGCTCAGCTCACATCCCCCACTCCGGCTGAAGAGGTAGCGTTGACGACGTCATGGTTCGGCAAGCCGAAGTTCTAGTACCCTTGCAGTCTGCTAAAAGTCTTAAAGTAACAAAAAGAATCCTAATTCGGTAAAAAAACACGAAGTCTTCTTATACAAGGGGCAAATTTGGGTCGATTTCATCCTATTGTTCCGGGAGCTTTATGATATAGACGTCCGATCGGCAAGCGCCTTTACCCTGATCAAGGTATGCACAAAAAAATACAATTTGGAAAGATTCAAGTCAATAGCTTTTACACTGCGCAAAAAATCTTCAGTTTTGGCAAGTTATATCCGCTTGTTCCTATAGGAGCTATAGGATATAGACGTCTGATTGGGTCGATTTTCAAAATTGATCTGCGTACACATGTTTCAAAATGACTGTGAAAGTTTTAAGTTGCTAGCTTTTAAACGGAGCTCGCAAACGGTATTGAAACAGGCGGACTGCAAGAGTATAAAAACCAAAAGGAATAATTGGCGACTTTGACAAAGGAGGCTGAATTTCAAAAAAGTTTAAATGCAGTTATTGGCGGGTATCCCATAACATTAAGAACAGCCTTTTTTTAAACCATTTTCACAAAATTTATAAAAAAAAAATTGCAAAAGAAAAAATTAAAAAAAAAAACAAAACGAATTTTTGGGAACCTTGGGGCCGCTTATGTTTCTAATTTATATTGTACACTCGGTACATAATTATTTCCGAATGTATGATTTTTTTTTTAGACTTTTATGTCAATTCGTTTTGGGAGAATTTACCTACTGGATGTTTTCTATAGGGGCTCTTTTATATATTAGTTTGATTAAAATATATTCTTTTTTTTCAAAATATTTAAACAAAAATTCCAACTAACTAATAAAGTTCGAAAATTAATATACACTTTCGGGTCGCAACTATTTCATAAAATTTAAATTACGGTTGCATAAAAACTCCACAACACAATTCAGGTTCCTGATATTCCAATTCGCTTCTAAAAAATTATTAATTTATTTAAACATAATTTTTTGTGTCATAAATTTATATTTTAATTTTATTCGGAATGGCAACTGCAGCTTTAAAACGATTTATTGCCACAGTTGACCGTCTGAGCCATTTCCAAGCCAGCGTCAGCAATCCAGACGGTTTGATTCCAACCGTATCTACCTCAAGGTCCGTCGCGACCAAGTCCAAGCATTATGGCGAAAGGTGGAGGAAGCATACGGCGTATGCTTAAATTGCATTGTGACGGCAGGCGAGAGTGCCGCAGACTGCAAATCCGTCCTCAAATTAAAATACTTTTAAACGAACGATATATATGAAAGGATTGCCGCTCAGATCCTCGAACAAATCGATCAGGGCGCCTCCCAATCATTGCAATTTCGTTTGGCTGTCAGCTCCCTCGGATCGATACGGAGATTTTCTCAGGCGATTATCTTCGCTGGCCGACTTTCCGGGACCTTTTCATGGCGATCTACATAGACTATCGGAGGCTTATCCATTTAAATGCCAAAACTAGTGGCGAAGCTCGTTCTATAGTTTCCAAGTCAGCTTGGAAAAATCAAACTGAGCGTTTGAAAACAAGCGATTCTGGTGAACACCCACCTTGTTCAACGTGCACTCCATTGCACAAGAGTCTGGGACAGCCTTGAAGAGTCTTCAAAACATCGTTCAAGGATGTTCAACTAAATTACAACTATCAGGCATTCAAATTGAGAATTGGGACCCTATTTTAATGTACATTCGCTCTACTAAGCTTCCAAAGCTTACGCTCTCATTATGGGATAATATAATAAAATATAGTCGGCATCACACGCTGTTGCATCCAAGCAACATCCACAATGACTTCGGTTCCATCCCAACCTGCAGGACCAGCGCTTCCCAATCCCTCACCGGATTTCATTCTTTTCAGCGCGTGTTTCCAAATTGCATGGGACTACTAGAATTTCCGATCCGGACCTGAGTATTAAGGTCCTTCCTACAAAAAGTCAGTCTAACTATTGGGTTTCATATCCCGTCTTGGATGGCAGACGTTCCCGAGATATTAAATTTTATCAACATGTTTAAATGTTTACGCCGAAAGGGGGTTTATATGGAGCGGTAGTTTTCTCCAGATGTCCACATCTCGCTTGCTCGCACTGCCCTTCGTTCTCCCTCTCCAACACTCCGGACTGTGATGGGATTCCGGCTTAGCTTCTGAAGTACAATGCGTACCACAAAAAATTATCTTTCATTAATCACTTTTTATTGGAATGGAAGGTCGCATCCGTGACTCCAATCTTAAAACCAGGGCCGAGGAATAACATTGCCAATTACAGGCCTATAGCAAAGACTAGTAATATCGCTAAAACTTTTCGAGCGCATTGTTGCCCATAAATTATGATTTCTAAAACATATAAAACATATATAAGCACTTCTCAGCATGGTTCTGTAGCAGGTCGGTCAATTACGACTAACCTTGCCGTATTCAGCAACTATTGCGTTCATGCCTTTAATATGAGATCTCAGGTTGATGCTATATACACTGATTTTGCGAAAGCCTTTGACAAAGATAGCACTACTGTCCTACTGGCAAAACTATCCCGCTTGGGTATACATTCGACATTACTAAATTGCATAAAATCATAATTACACCACCGTCTTTACAGAGTGATGGAAATGGAAATTTCTCTGATTCTTATATGGCTACCTAAGGCCTTCCTCAAGGGAGTGCTATGGGACCTCTGCTTTTCATATTTTTCATTCATGATGTGAAGTTCTGTCTATCCTCAGAGTGTCTAGATGGTTTAAAAATCTTTAAGTCTATTAAAATAGCGACAGACTCGCAATCGGTGCAAAAGGACTTCGATTCGTTGAGCTCTTGGTGTAGCCGAAATACGATTCCTCTTAACTTAAACAAGTGCTTCTATGTTACTTACAGTAAATCTGTATATAATTTCGTCACATCCTATAATATTAATGGTCAACGTTTACAGCTGCGGCAGGAATCCTTTGAATTTAATTTCCTAGCACACGTCGATTACATCTTGCCCAGGGTCTATGCCATGTTTGGATTTGTGAAACGGAACGCATCGCTATTCACTGATCCCTACACCAGACTTCTGCTTTTTTTAAATTTGCCCGATCTTAGCTAAAATATGCAGCCCTTATCTGGAATCCCTTTACTATCACTCAGAATGATTACAAAAACAATTTCTGAAATTCGCTTTGTTGCCGCTAGGATTATTAGACCCTGTTCCTTCATATCACCAGCATTGCAAGCTTGTTCACCTACCATCCCTTGCGCATCGTTGAAATATCCTCGCCATTTGCTCCATCTTTGATTTGGTGAATAGTAGTATCGATTGTCCGGAGCTCCTCTCGAAAGTTGGTTTTAACGTTCCGTCTAGACAACTTTGAAATTTGGATCCCTTTTTTCTCAAACCTCTGTAATTATTCCTAAGATGACCCCCTATAGGGTTTTTTTTTGAGTTAAACGCACTTCCAGTTAATATCGAGTATTACTATAAAAGAGTTGAAGTCCATTTGCGTCATGTCCCCCTAGCCCAAACCATAAGACCTAAAATTCTGGAAAAAAAATGGGTTTGAATCGTGTGTTAGAGGAGGTGTGCACTAAGAAAGGATTTTTTAAAATTCGGCTCCTAAGGACTCCCAGGAATTTCCAAAAATTCAAAATTTCCTAATTCCTAATTAACCATTCCCACAGTTTTCAACCAAACAAGTTGATATTTTTATTTTAAGCTTTATTTGTGGAAATCTTTAAAACCCCAGAAGATGAGCTCCAACCGACTTCCGGTTGGGGTACTTAATTAATTTAAAGTTTAAAGTGTGGAGCTATGCCATACAATCAAAAAGGTATTGTTTTTTTTTTGGACTCACGGTTGATTTTATAAATTTGTTTTTATAGGATTTAGGGGGTTGCGGGGGGCCTTTTTGGCAGCACGTTGTTTTTGTTTTTTTGTATGCTTCCGCAGTTCGCAGCACTCACGAACGAATTCCGAACACAGCTCTCACAAAAACAACGTCAGCAGAAGCAGAGCGAGAGAGTAAAGAGCAGAGAGAGTCATTTGAAGCTGGTTTAGAAACACCTGATCAACATTTCACAATTTGGATATCAGAGCGGATTATCTAATGAATGCAATTCTAAGTCAAAATGTGAAGCTAATCCGTTAAATCCATAAGGAATTTTCGGTTTGACTTTAAATACTTTTTAGAATGGATTTCAAGGAGAGAGCAGTGCAAAATTTTCAGTGGTCAAAACTACATGTAAAAACGAAAACACACACACACACACATCGACAAGTCCCACACAACCAAGAAGCCCCAAGAGACGGCAGAAGATATCGGGGAAAGCGAAGACCGGATGACCCGCACCGCAAAGCGCAAGAGCCAGCGCACTGACGCCGAAGTGGCTATCTTAGAGGAATCGGTACAAGTTGAAATCCGCGACCTAGACGAGATGACCACCTGCGAGGAGGTACTGCAGGCAGTCTACGCTGAGGAGGAATGCGACATCCCGGCGGGCGCTGCATCCAGGATGCGGAAGGCTTATGGCGGAACGCAAACGGAGACGGTCCACCTCAGACCTGAGCATGCTCAGCGTATCCTCGACAAGGGGAAAATCAGGGTTGGATGGGTCATCTGCCGTATCCGACAGAATGTAGAACCCAGGCGATGCTATAAATGCATGGATATAGGCCACATGTCTGCCAGATGCCCGACGACAGAGGCAACAGCCAAAAACACGCGGGAATCCTGCTTCAGATGCGGTAAGGATGGTCACAAGTACAGAACTTGTACTCAGGGCAAACCGAAGTGCATCATCTGCACGAGACGCGGGAAATCAGGAGGAGAGGCCGAACACTCGACCCTCAGTAGGTTGTGTCCTGAGTACCGGAAGGTTCTGAACACGGTACATAATGGTTAAGGTTCTACAACTTAACCCAAATCATTGCAGAGCGGCGCAGGACCTTCTAGCCCAGACGGTCATTGAACAGCAGGCTGATGTGGCAATTCTCAGCGAGCCCTACAAGGCCAAGCACGAAGGCGTATGGCAACATAGCTCGGACGGTAAAGCAGCGATTTGGAGCTGCGGGCAACCCTCAGGACACCTATCGCAAAGGGCATCCAGGGCGGGATATACCAGAGCGATGATCAGTGGACTAACAATCTACAGCTGCTACATTGCCCCGAGCGTGCCTATTAGTGAGTTCAGGGTGACAATGCAGGAGATCGTTGACGACGCACGCGGCAGGTCTCCCATCATCATCGCAGGCGATTTCAACGCATGGTCCACAACATGGGGCAGCGCTTGTACGACACAGCGGGGAACCATCCTCCTGGAGACAGTGGCTTCATTAAATGTATGCCTACTCAACGAAGGGAGCAGACCAACCTTTAGCAAGTCAGGTCGGGAGTCGATTATCGACTTGACCTTCGCTAGCCCAGAGCTGGCACGTAACTGCGCATGGAGGGTGTCAGACATCTACACCCACAGCGACCACGCGCTGATCATCACCCAATTAATTCCCGGATTGGCCTCCCCAAGCAGCCACCAAAAGTCCTACAAAGTACGTACCCTTAACACAGAGGCCCTCCTATCCCACATGGAAGGCGTCTGCATTACAGGAGACGCTAGCACCTGCGCGAGTAACATTGCCGATTTATTAAAGACGGCGTGCGATGCCTCCATGGAAAAAGTCACGAAAGGCGGCAACGGGCGTAGACCTGTACCATGGTGGAATGATGCGATAGACAGAGCGAGGAGAGACTGCTTAGCGGCCCGACGCAGGTGCCAGAGAAGCAGAGGACGAGGAAACCAAGAGCCGACCGAAGCAAATTATCGGGCCAAGAGAAAGGTGCTGAAGAACGCCATCAAAGCTAGTAAGGCCAGATGCTTCCAGGAGTTGTGCGAAGCTGCAGACGCAGAACCATTCGGGGCAGCATACAGGATGGTCATTGGTAAGCACAACAGGCAGCCGACCCCTACTGACCACGTGCAGCTTGGCCAGATAGTTTCAACTTTGTTCCCCGCACAGCCGCCCCTTACCTGGCAAGCTACTGGGGCAGGCGAGACTGTTCTCACCAGCGAAGCCGAAGTACTGGCCGCACTTAGGAAAAGCAAGGTTGGTAAGGCCCCTGGCCCCGATGGCATTCCCAATGTTGCCCTGCACACATTGATGGCAGCTTACCCTGGTATATTCACGGAGATGTACAACAAGTGTCTCACCCAACGGACCTTCCCCACTGGATGGAAACGCCAAAGATTGGTGCTCATCCCAAAACCCGGCAAGATGACGCATCCGCGTACAGACCCCTATGTATGCTAAATACTATGCGCATAATCTGCACCCACCTCGAAAAGGAGCTCGACGATCTCAGAGCGTTCTCGGACCGTCAGTTTGGTTTCCGGAGGAAACGAAGCACAATTGACGCAATCCGAGCGGTCACCCAACTGGCTGCTAACGCAATTGAAGGAGAAAGATGGCTAGGCGGCTCCAAAGAGTACTGCCTCGTCTGCACTCTGGATGTCAAGAATGCCTTTAACTCTGCCAAGTGGAGCCTTGTCCTCCAAGCGCTTCATAGAATGGGAATCTCTGACTACCTGACCGACCTCGTAGCGGATTACTTCAAGGACAGAGTACTCACATACTCCTCAGACGTCGGAGAGCATGAGTACCAAGTGACAGGAGGAGTACCCCAGGGCTCAGTCTTGGGCCCGATCCTATGGAACGCCATGTACGACGGGATCCTAAGACAGGCACTACCCGAAGGATGCACGGTGGTGGGCTTTGCGGACGACATAGCGCTTGTAACAGTTGCGAAAACCCTGGAAGAGGTCTCGGATAGGTGCAGCCTCTTGATAGACACCCTTATGTGCTGGCTCGCAGACAACGGGCTATCATTAGCCGAGCACAAAACGGAGGCAGTGCTCATAAGCAGCAGAAAGATTGTTGAGAAGGCATCCATTCGAGTCGGTTCAACTTGGATAGTAACAAGCGACGCGATTAAGTACCTTGGGGTACTGATCGACCACAGGCTATCCTTCAAGTCCCACCTTGCGTATGCAGCTGCCAAAGCATCCAGAGCGACTGCATCCATTTCAAGGATGATGGCCAATACTCGAGGACCAAAGCAGCACAGCAGAAGGATCATAGCCACAGTGGTGACCTCGACCATCCTATACGCCGCGCCCATATGGGCCGAAGCCATGAGGACCGCAACCTACAGTCGCCAGTGCAAAGCTGTCTACAGGCGCTGCGCACTGCGCATCACAAGCAGCTTCTGCACGGTATCCGAGGAAGCCGCGCTAGTGATAGCCGGTACTATCCCAATAGACCTCTTGGCGGCAGAACAAAGGACGGGAATTACAGGATTACAGGCGCAATAGCACGATTGAGGCTTGGCAAAGGAGGTGGGACAATGCGAGCACAGGTCGGTGGACACGCAGGTTAATCCCCAGGCTAAACTCTTGGCTGCAGAGAAGGCACGGACAGGTAGATTTCTACCTCACGCAGATGATCTCCGGGCATGGATGCTTTAAAGAGTACCTGCACAGGTTTAAGCACGAGTCGAACCCCTGCTGCGACCACTGCGGCACAGCTAGCATCGAAGACGCGGAGCACGCTTTCTTCATATGCCCCCTATACGCGAGGAACCGAGCCGAAGCTGAATCGATAACCAAGTACAACCTGACAGCGGATAACGTGATCGACTGCATGCTAGAAAATCAGAGGAATTGGGATGCGGTAGCCAATATGGCTGCTGGCATCTTAAAGAATTTAAGGCGTCGAGAGCAGAGTCGACGCAACAACCAATAAGGACGAGCGGCATCCTGACCGCCATCCGTCCCGTGAAGTATAGCTTTGCGGCGGTCCCGCGGGAACGGAACTTTTCTACCTCTTCTTTTCTTTTACCTTTTCTCCTGTATATATTTAAGCTTTTCTTAATAAAAAAAAAAAAAAACAAGTCGGCATGTACATATCGAGTATTACTATAAAAGAGTAGAAGTCCATTTGCATCATGTCCCCCAAGCCCAAACCATAAGACCTAAAAATCTGAAAAAAATTGGGTCTGAATCGTGTGTTAGAGGAGGTGTGCACTAAGAAAGGATTTTTTAAAATTCGGCTCCTAAGGACTCCCAGGAATTTCCAAAAATTTAAAATTTCATGATTAAAACATAAACCATTCCCAAGAATTTAAGGCCAGGAATTCAACCAAACAAGTTGATATTTTTATTTTAAGCTTTATTTGTGGAAATCTTTGAAACCCCAGAAGATGAGCTCCAACCGACTTCCGGTTAAGGCACTTAATTAATTTTTCCGCACCGATTATGCGATCGGATCCGTTTTTGGTTTAGAGTGTGAAGCTATGCCATACAATCAATAAGTATTTTTATACCCTTGCAGAGGGTATAATGATTTTAGTCAGAAGTTTGCAACGCAGTGACGGAGCCGTTTCCGACCCCATAAAGAATATATATTCTTGATCAGCATGACTAGACGAGTCGATCTAGCCATGTCCGTCTGTCCGTCCGTTTCTACGCAAACTAGTCCCTCAGTTTTAAAGCGAGATGAAACTTTACCAAAAGTCGTCTTTTTATTGCAGGTAGTATATAAGTCGGATCGGACAACTATATCTTATAGATCCCATAGGAATAATCGTAAAAATAACTTAAAAAAATTATATCTTCGGTGATTTTTGACATATTAACTATTGCTCTTGGGAATATCATTTTTTCAACTGTCTTGAATTGTAAATTAAATTTTATAAAAATCGGACGACTATATCATATAGCTCCCATAGGAACTATCGGAAAACTAAAGGGAAATTAATAGAAACAAAATTATAGCTTTGTTAATTTTTATTGTATTCTCTTCTACTCTGGAATATAACTTTATTTTTATTATTTTAGAATTTGGAATTAAATTTAGCATAAATCGGACTACTATATTATATAGCTTCCATAGTAAGGATCAATCAATATACGTAAACTGCTATAATTTTGTTCGTTGTTGCTTGCAAACCTATTCCAATTTTCAAATTGAATTGGAATGATCTGCAAGGGTATATAAACTTCGGCTGAGCGAAGTTAGCTTCCTTTCTTGTTTTTTTTTTTTTGGACCCACGGTTGATTTTATATAATTGTTTTTATAAGATTTATGGGGTTGCGGGGGGCCTTTTTGGTAGCACATTGTTTTTGTTTTTTTTATGCTTCGGCAGTTCGCAGCACTCACGAACGAGTTCCGAACACAGCTCTCACAAAAACAACGTCAGCAGAAGCAGAGCGAGAGAGTAAAGAGCAGAGAGAGTCATTTGAAGCGCAAGAGAGGCGGCCAAAACGAAAACACCCACACACACATCGACAAGTCGGCATGTACATATAAGTATATAAAATAATCTAAGCACAAGCTTTGAAAGAATTGTTATAGAGGATGGGCGCACGAAAAAAATTGTTTGAAAGATGTGTATCCAAGACTCACAAGAAACCTTAAAAATTGCAAAATTTTGACTTTTAGATCGAATTACTCCCACAGTTTAAACCCAAACGAGTGCTTTAGGTGCGCCATGTTTTAGTTTTCTTTTATTTCCGGAAATATTTTAATCGAGGTCGTGAGCCCCAACCGATATGGGGGCACTTAATTTTGTTTTACCTATCAATTATCTTCTGTTATAAATGTTTTTTCTGGTGTCTCCCAAGGCAGTCACTTAGATCCACTACTGTTTGTACTCTTTATAAACGATCTTCCAAACGTCATATCTTTCGCCATACTTTAATGTATGCTGATGACGTAAAAATTTGCCTATCATACTCTGACCAAATCTCTCACCACCGCCTTCAATCGGATAAGTTAACACCTTCCGACTGTGAAAAAGGTGGCGTTGTGTGTGAATAAAATTCAAAAGATTTTTTATGATATAAAAATGACGAGATTTAAAGAAATGTGAATGTGCAAAATATTAATACTGTGTACAGTTACCCGCTGCGGTGGGGGTGCAGCTTTTTTTGGAGCTGATACTCCCCACAAGCGCAAAAAAACTGTTCCTACTTAAAAATAATTAACGGTGAACCTGCCGCGGCGATGTGTCCACGCACCCTGTGGCGCGGGATATTCGCGGGCACAAGTGAAAAAAAAAACAATAATCCGCTGCGGCGATCAGTCCACATCGTTGGACTTATTCGCGAGCGTAAGAATTGTTAAAATAACGAAATTAAAAAGAATAACCGCTGAGGTAATTAATTTGCGAGCGGCAATTTTCCAAATAAAGAAATATTTAAATAAACAAAAATTACAAAATAACTAAGCACACACACGGAAAATTTTTTATTTTTGCGTTTGGCAACTCACTGGAAAGGCTAGCGGGTGTGTAATGCATTCAAGAAAAGCTGCCCAGTGGGTTGTGTGGCAACCGTACCCTAGTAGGCGGCATGCCAAAAAGGATAAATACGGACCACCGTGCCGGGAAACAATAAAACGCAAAAAATAAAAGTAACGCACAACGCCCCGAAAAATAAAATATTACTTACAAAAAAAAAAACAAAATAAAAAAAAACACAAAGGAAACGAATTACATAATAAAAAACGGAAAAGGGGAAAAAAAAATCTCGGTACTAATTATTATTTCATTTCAGAACCCTAACCCTGTAAGAAGCCAACTGTGGAATATTGAAAACAAAATTGATGTACAGAAGTCAGAATAAAAAATCAAAAGTTTAAATTGGAAAACAAACCAAAGACAGAGCCAGACAGTAAAGGAGGAAATTGTGGGTGAGTGAAACGTCTTGAATATTTTTCTTAAAAAAAAACATACCCCCTGCTGCCAAAACAAATAAAGATTCTGTTGCCAAGTTATTTTTTTGGGCTTATAGGATTTGTCCACCATTTCTTTTCTTCTGATTTTCAATAAACTGTAATCGAATCTATCCCTATTCAACGTCAAGTTAAAAAATTTGAGACCCTTAATCTAAAACTAAGAAGTTATCTACTACACCTGTAGTATGCGCACATATCGGGTACATACTGTACATTAATAACGTCAAATACATAAATAAGTCCAACGGCCAGCATATTTTCAAGTGCATTGGTAATATGATCACCCCAGCAGACAACTGTCGCTGTGTTGGCATGTTACACACAGGCCGACTCACTCGAATATGAATTATATGTCGCGCACGCTGCATACCCCTTTTAGTTTACACAGCGAATATTAATATATTCACATGCAAATAATCGGCAAGAAGTAGTCTATAAGAATATTGGCATCTCAAATGCACATTCAGCACAAGCCGCATTAAGGGGCTGTGCTTTGATTTAATTGGCTGAAGAACACCACGATCAACATATTTCCCCGCTGCTGCCAAATGCCCAGCAACGAGACTTAAGCTTAAGCTAATTAAGAAAGAAAATGGGAATGAGTAAAGAAAGACCTGCTGGTCCAACTGAACAAAAATTAAAAGAATTATTATTGACATTGTTGTGACATGGATGCATAGACGAAATAAAGCTACAATCCACAATCTACACTACAATCTACACTACAATCTACAATCTACATGGCGATGGTGACATCGGAGGATCAAGGCAACAAAGGATCCGTGGACGATGGAAAAAATTATCTGAGTGAGTAGAGATGGAGTTATAGCTAAAAGAGGGGGCTTAAAAAACAAGATAACAAAAAGATTAGCTCACATAAAGTGGCTTTTGTTTAAGAATCATCCGCCACCCCCCTGGGCAACAGCCCAAAAGTTACAAGAAGAACTTGATTTTTTAAGTTCAAGTTAAAAAAAAAAAAAGCCAATAACTCCAGCTCACTCAGAAAGTATAAACCTGTGTAAAGGAAAAATTATAACAAATCCTCCTCCACCAAAGAAGCTACCGAAGAAGATTAAGGAATGTCCCAAAGACTGCCCAGGCCCCCTGGAGAGCCCACACTGCGAATCAACGTGTGTTAAACCTGTGCGATGACCGGCACCGGTACCGCCTGAGCCCATAGGCCCATCTGCAGCAGAGACAACAAGTGTGAGGGGCAGGCCTCCCTTTATGCCAGCGAAGGAGCATCAGCGAGCCAACCGGCGACGACCAGCTGATGCAGACAAGGACGACAAGATCCGGAGTCAACTCTAAAAATGAATTAAATTAAAATAAAAATCATATGCGTATAAGACAAAATTGTAAAATTGAGCGGAACCCCTTTCTGCCCGATTAGAAGTGTAGCCCGTAAAGCTATGCGAAACCATAGGCAGGATAAAAGAAAGCCATACATAAATGGCATAAAATTTCAAATAAAAGAATTGGAAAAAATTCCCAATATGGGATTAGTAGACGTTAAGTCAGTGGATTCCACTGCTAACGTAATCAATAAAATTGAATCGCAAAATATCGATTTCAAATTAACCAATATTTTATTATCAATAATTGTTTTTTTTTATGAGCGCATTTATTTTATATAAGGCCTATATGTTCCACAATAAGTGTGTATCAAAAAGAGCCATTAACAGAAGCCAGGCTAATGATCTGGATAAAATCTAATTCAACAAGCGCAAAACAATTGCTATAATAAAATATAACAACATTTTTTAATTAAAACAAAAAAAAAAAAAATTTAATTTTAAACAAAATTGTATATGTATGAGATACCCGTTTATATATATGAGAATTAAAATACCCGTTCAAATAAACAAATAAATAAAAATTATTAAAAAGAAAAATTTATCAAAATGAATACAACAGAGTGCGTTAGAGTTACATTGACCAACGAGCCAAATTTTGAGAATAGGGTATTAGCCTTATTAGGAACAGAGCAGAGCCTCTATTAACTGCAGATTTTGAGTACGAATATATAAATAGGTATGGTCTTCAATTTTCTCCACTTGTTCAATGCGGCAGAACGCAAAAGGCAATAGTACTGTCTACCGTGAGAAATTGTACAGTATTCTCCGAAATTGACATACACCCAGTCTTAGGACATATTAACGTGCTAAAAATTATGCACAAGTAAAAAAAAATACTAAAAATTTAATATGTAATGGGAGCAATTAATACTCCATATCCGAGAATTAAAAGAAACATTTGAAAGGTCTTACAAACGTGTAAGCCAAAAAAGGCAAACACAAAAAGAAACAGTAGACAAACATGCAAAAATTCTTGTAGATTCGTACAATCAGGCAAGAACCCTAGTGCATGAAAATAGGGAAATAATTAACAAAACAAACTGACAATTTTGAATACGCCTTTAATATTAGACCAACAAAAAGCTCTAGCAGAAGAAGAAGATTCAGATACAAGCAAAGGTATCGAAATAAATGAAAAAGATCTACACGATCTCTCAATCCATGCATTTATTTCAGCAGAAGAGTCAGAAACAGAAGAAGACGAAAATATAGATTCAGATACAAATATAGTAGAAACAAAAGAAAACATAATGGCAGATCCAGCTGCCCAACGGGCATATATTAAAGATATATCAAGTGCCATTCCGGAATTCAACGGACAAAAAAAATAGATTTGTAACAGCTTTGAAGCTGGTTGACCTGACAAAGGGATCGTTTGAAGATTTGGCTGTAGAAGTCGTCAAATCAAAAATTGTAGGATCTACACTACATAAGGTACAAAATGAACGCACAATTGATGCTATTATTAATAAACTACAAAGCACAATTGTTGGCGACAACTCAGAGGTAATTAAAGCTAAAATGGCAAATATTTACCAAAGAGGAAAAACTGCAACTCAGTTCACAAACGGACTTGATAACTTGCGTAAACTGCTAGAAGCATTATATATCGATGAAGGATTAAATGCTGAACACGCTGACAAATTCAGCACAAAAGAAGCTATATCCACTCTGATAAAGAATTGCGAAAGCGGAAAAACTAAAACAATTTCGGAAGCAGGCTCATTTAATAATATGAATGACGCTATAACAAAATACATACACTGCAGTAATCAACAAACAAATAACCACAGTGTAATGTATACAAATAACCGAGGTAGTTATTATAGAGGCAATGGCAGAGGAAACTATCGAGGTAATTTCACACGGGGAAGAAATAATTTCTACCAGGGAAATTATCGCGGCAGAGGCCAATATTACCAACATAATAATTATCAAGGAACTTATGGCCAAGGCCAAAACCAAAATTATTACGGAAACCAAAACACAAATTATAACAGAAACAATAGAGGAAACTCAAATACTCAAAGAGGCACCTCTCAAAATAGTTCAAACAATAGAGGAAACTCAAATGCTCAAGTCAGAACTATTGGAACTGAACAGGAAAACTAAGAAATTCCCCTAAGAAGAATAAGCCACACAAAACCACTATATATAAAATAAATCTTAGTCTCAACATTTACATTCAAATAAAAAATTATCAAACAAAAACCCCCCTAACCCTTTTAATTGATACAGGCGCTGATTTAAGTCTTTTAAAAATAAACTCTGATAACTATGATAACATAGACACATCAAAAATAATAACAATGTCTGGAATAGGAGAAGGTACTCTTAAATCAAAAGGTTTAGCATTTATAGAAATACAAACAGGAAAATTTATAATCCCTTTCAACTTTCAAATAGTTGATGATAATTTTCCGATACCCTGTGACGGTATAGTAGGAATGGACTTCCTAAAAACATTTAATTGCCAAATCGACTTTCAGACAGATCACGATTGGTTAATAGCTAGACCGGAGAACTTCGATCAAGAGATCAACATTCCGATTATACATTCAATAGACAATAACTTAATAATTCCTGCTAGATCCGAAGTTGTAAGACAAGTTTATGTAAACACGCCTCACAAAGAGATTCTTATTAAAAATCAATATATATCCGATGGCGTAATTATAGCAAGTACTATAGCCAATTCCAATAATACTTTTGTCCGCATTTTAAACACAACCGATACCAATAAAATTATAAACATTTCTAAAATAGATTACGAACCATTAAATAACTATCAAAAACCACAATGTATAGATTTTAAAATCAGACAAAATGAGGTACTATCCAAGTTAACAAAAAATTTTCCTGAAATATTTAAGAGTACACTCACTATGCACTATATAAAAACTATAGAACACCCCATAGCCAAAAAGAAGAAACAGATAAACAAGTCGAAAAACTAATTAAAGATGGCATTGTAGAACCTTCCGTATCAGAGTACAATAGCCCATTACTTCTTGTGCCAAAGAAATCACTTCTAGGAACAGAAGAAAAACGGTGGAGATTAGTTATTGACTGGACTAAGGTGTAATTCGGACCGTGCCGAGAGTCAGCCTGGCTGGGGGCCCTGATCAAAAACTAGCCCAGTCTTGAACGGTGAGCTCAGGGAGACGGCGACCCCCTGTTCTAACTATCGCCCTACCCGGGTACCGCGGATCTCTGCCCGGGCGGACCTTTCCCCTTCTCCGCAACTCGTGGGACCAACTATGGAAGCATCATCAAAAAACAATAAAAAACCAGAGACGGGTACTCTCAACAAACCCACCACTGCAACGACGAGCGTTGGCTCTGTTGCAAACACCAGCAAGGCTCAGAAAGGGCCTCATCCCAAACAAGGGGTGATGGGGGACAGAAAGACTGTCGCTAACGCCTCCGCTATGCGCGCATCTGCGCCTAAAACAGCGGTAGGCGCAGCAAAGTCGATCGGGTCACCCGCTGGTGTCACGAAATTCACTTACGCAGAGAGACGGATGGCCGCCCAAACCCTGCGCTCACATGCCAGAAGCAAAGTCGCCACGCCTTCGCCCGAATGGTTGAAGAAGGTAGAGTGGGCCAGGACGGTGTTCCCAAACTATGGGCAAGAGAGCACCCAACAGGAAGGCACCCAGGTGAAGAGGCAACGCTCTATAGAGCTGCCTGGTCCGTCGGCGAAGAGATCGAAGATCCAGCCGTCGGTCTCCTTTGCCGAGAACGCTAAAGATCGGGTCCTTCTGGGACTCGTTGACAGGGGAAATCCGGAGAGCAGGATCCCCAGAAACAAATGGAAGGCGGTTGAGTCCCAGCAGTCTCTCATATGCCTGCGTATGGTACGCGAGAAGCCCGGTTCATCGCCTTGCTGCATCGACGCGGGCTGGTACCAGGGCAGTGTAAAGGTGGTGGCCTGCGACAATCAGCGATCAGCTGATCTATATAAGCAGGCGACAGCGCAGCTCGGTGCAGTCTACGATGGGGCGAACATAGTCGCACTAGATTGGTGTGACGTCCCAGAGCTAGAATTTGGCTCCCAGCAGCCATTAAATCACCGGAAGATATCCTATATATGTTGCAAGAGTGCAACCCAAAACTCCCCCCTAAAGACTGGAAAGTCGTAAAGGTAGAGGAGCACGCAGGTGATGTTAATCAGGCGATCGTGGTGCTAAACAAGGAGTCGATCGCTCCCATAGAGGCTGCTCGGGGGGTGCTCAACTTTGGCTTCAGCGCCGTCCATATCAAGATCTACAAAGGGGACTCCAGTTCCAAAGGAAGCCCTGCCGGCAACCCAGCTGATCAGGTTCTTGCGGAGGAAGTGGAGGCCCCTGGTGTGCCGGAGGACGGCTATTCAACCGACTCATCGCTGAGCAGAGAGATGCGAGCGCTGGGACCGGCAATCGATGAAGTGGACCTGAGCGATTCGGAGGCCGACGTTACTGTGGTGGAGGTTGCAGCTGGGGATGTCACTAAGACTCCTGCAGATCTACCTACACCACAGTAAAGCAGCGTCCGCTGCCCTATTGGTCTTAGTTCAGGAACCTTGGATAGCAGGAGTCAAGGTTGCTGGACTAGGAACAAAAGAATACAAGCTGATGCTTGACCCCAAACAAGGTAAAATTCAAACCTGCATTTTAGCCAAACGGCATCTTAATACATTTCTGCTTCGCAATTACAGCAACGGAGACAACACGGCAATAAGCCTGGAGCTGCAAATTGGCTCCATAAGGCTGCTATCGGCCTACATGGCCTCAGAAGAGGTAGACCCCCCAGACGCGCTAGTCAGAGGACTGGCAAAGGAATGCGAAGAGCTCAAGACAGGTTTGGTAATAGGCTGCGACGCCAACGCCCATCACACCCAGTGGGGTTGCCCATACAACAACGATAGAGGTGAGTCTCTTTTTGATTTTATTCTTAACTCGAACCTATTTTTATGCAATAGGGGAAATGTCCCTACCTTCATAACCAAAGTGTGCCAAACGATCATAGATCTAACGTTGGTATCAGATTCGCTGGTAAGTGCAGTCAGTAACTGGTTCGTCTCTGACCAGCACTCTTTCTCAGACCATAGATTCATTGAAACAATATTGTCCCTTGATTCACCCTTGCCGGTCGGCTAAGCAAATCCCAGAAGGGCTGACTGGCCCATGTACAAAGAAGTTCTGACGGATATCCTTCCAATGGAACCGCCAGTAGATATATTCACAAATGCGTGCAACTCGGCTTTCAAAGTTGCACAACTATCAATCCTCAGGTCCAGCTGCAGAGGCCTGTTTAACAGAGCAAAGGCAGGGAACGAGGAAATGAACTGGCAATGCTACAAGCGCGAATTAGCCTCGTACAAAAAGGCCCTTAGAAGAGCGAAACGAGCCGCATGGCACAGTTTCTGCTCTGATATAGGAAAAACGACTGATGCTGCAAGGCTCAGGAAAATACTCTCCAAGACAGCCGCGCCCCTAGGCTATTTACAGAAAGCAAATGGATCCTGGTCGGACTCTAGCAGCGAGTCCCTAGACCTACTCCTAGACGCTCACTTCCCGGGAAGCCAACAAACTGGGCAACCTCCAGAAAGAATTGGCGGAGAAGGGATCAATCTAGATCTCCTCATATCAGACAGCAATATTAAATGGGCCATTCAGAGCTTCAAACCCTACAAATCACCGGGACCAGACGGTATAATACCGGCACATATCCAACAAGCTGGTCAGCTAGCTATAAACTGGCTTAGTAAAATCTTCCGCACCATTTTGGCGGTAGGAGAGCTACCAACCGGATGGCGGGAAACGAAAGTGGTCTTCATTCCCAAGGCAGGAAAGGCCACCCACACCACAGCAAAGGACTTCAGGCCAATAAGCCTGACATCTTTCCTGCTTAAAAGCTTCGAGAGGCTGTTAAGCCTACACCTGAGAGCCACCATAAACCCGGCACAACTGTCCGAGGCACAGCACGCCTACACCAAGGGTAAGTCAACAGAATCGGCGCTACATGTCGTGGTAAGTAGCATCGAGAAATCACTCAACAATAAGGAGTACACACTGATCGCATTCCTAGACATAGAAGGGGCCTTCAACAACGTACTACCCACAGCAATAACGGATTCACTCACTGAACTAGGGGTTGAGGCTCAACTAGTGGGGCTGATCCATAAACTGCTGATAAGCAGAATGGTCACGGCCGCACTAGGGGCCTCAACCCAAACTAGACTAGTGAACAGAGGAACCCCACAAGGGGGCGTTCTATCCCACCTTCTGTGGAACATCACACTAAATAGACTACTGCGAATCCTGGAAGGAGGAGGATGCAAAGTGGTGGCATACGCAGACGATGTCGCCATCATTTTTAATGGCATGTATCCACAAACACTCTGCGATCTTATGACCGCAAAACTAAAAATACTAACGCAATGGACGATAAAAAACGGACTCGGGGTAAATCCCTCAAAAACGGAGCTTGTCCTATTTACGAATAGGTACAAGATCCCACAACTCAACCCACCCACACTCTTTTAGCGAGCACGCCAGATACCTGGGGTTGGTATTAGATAAGCGCCTTAAATGGGGCTTGAACAACCAAGAGAGAACCAAAAAGGCAACAATCGCACTTTACTCCTGTAAAAAGGCAATTGGGCTAAAATGGGGAATGTCACCCAAAATTGTAAACTGGATCTACACAGCGGTAGTCAAGCCAATTCTCCTATACGGAGTGGCATTATGGTGGACCGCTCTACGAAAACGATGTATCCTAACTCCACTAAACAAAGTACAGCGGATGGCGGCTCTGTGTATTAGTGGAGCTCTTAAAACTACCCCAAACGAAGCGCTGAATGCGATCTTGAACCTCCCGAGCCTGGACTTAGCAGGCATGGAAAGGGCAAAATCGACAGCCATTCGACTAAGGGATACTGGGCAATGGAAAGCCCAACTTTACGGTCATGCCAATATACTTCAGCATGATAAGTCAATTCCGAAGAAAACGGACCTATGTAAACCCTATGAGTACAGACACACACCCTTCGAGGCCCTGATCCCAGATAGGGAGGAATGGCAGCAGGGCAGACCAGGCTCGCCAGACGCAATCTGTTTTTACACAGACGGCTCAAAACTGGACGGACACGTTGGCGGAGGGGTATACTCCGAACAAATAGGCATCAGGACGTCATTCAGACTCCCGGACCACTGTAGCGTCTTCCAAGCGGAAGTACACGCTATAAAGGAGGCACTCGACTGCTTAGGGAACACCAACCTAGGTAGACACCTTAATATATATAGTGATAGCCAAGCGGCTATTAAATCAATCTACTCGACAAACACAAACTCACGAACAATAGCAAACTGTCGCAAATCTCTCCACGAGATGGCTAGGCAGTTTACTATCAGCCTAATATGGGTTCCGGGTCACCGGGACATCGTAGGCAACTGCATAGCGGATGAGTTAGCCAGGCAGGGCACCATCATGCCTGTCCTTCCGGAAAAGGAGAGTGTCGGTATGCCCATGGCAACTTGTAAGCTAAACATTAGAAACGAACTCATCAAACAAGCCAACACTAATTGGCAGAATGCACCAAAGTGCCGTATCACACATCAGACATGGCCGGTGATTAACAATAAAAGAACGTTAGCACTACTCAAACTTAGCCGCACAGAGTGTGGCATGTTAGTTCGAGCCCTTACAGGCCACTGGCTAGTCGGCACACATGCCGGTAGACTAAAAGCCCCAAAAAATGACTTTTGTAGAAGCTGCAGGGACGAGGAAGAAGAAGAAACGGTGGAACACCTTCTCTGCTACTGCCCAGCCCTCTGCAGGCTTAGACTGAAGCACTTAGGATACCCTTTCCTTAACGATCTGAACGAAATATCGGAGATCAATCTCAAGGATTTAAACTCCTTTGTAAAATCTTCAGGGTGGAGGACATGCTAATCATCATGAGATGCTCTCTAGGTCTCTAGGACGAGACACAAGAGACGGGGGTTCCCGTAAAAAAGGGACAATGAGATCATACGGTATCACAACGGACCCACAGAGGTCTAAGTGTGCCAGACGATAGTCTGGCAGCCGTTCAAACCTAACCTACCTAACCTAGTTATTGACTACCGACAAATAAATAAAAAACTATTAGCAGATAAATTTCCATTACCAAGAATCGACGATATACTCGATCAACTTGGCAGAGCAACATTCTTTTCATGTTTGGATTTAATGTCTGGTTTTCACCAAATAACTTTAGAAAAAGAATCTAGAGACATAACGTCATTCTCAACGAGCACTGGCTCATATCGCTTTAAACGATTATCTTACGGTGTAAAAATCGCCCCTAATTCATTTCAAAGAATGATGACATTAGCCTTTTCGGGACTAGAACCATCCCAAGCTTTCCTTTACATGGACGACCTAATAGTTATAGGTTGTTCCGAAAATCATATGATTAAAAACTTAACTAACGTATTTAACCTGTGTCGAAAACACAATCTCAAGCTTCATCCAGAAAAATGTTCATTCTTTATGCATGAAGTCACATTCTTAGGCCATAAATGTACAAACAAAGGAATTTTACCTGATGATAAAAAATATGAAGCAATAACTAAATACCCTGTCCCTTCTGATGCAGATGAATCGAGAAGATTCGTCGCTTTTTGCAATTATTACCGACGCTTTATACCCAATTTCTCTCATTACTCAAGACATTTAACCCACCTTTGCAAGAAAAATGTAACATTTAATTGGACACCTGAATGCCAAAAAGCTTTTGAATACCTTAAAAATGCATTAATTCAACCAACCCTACTACAATACCCAGATTTTAATAAAGAATTTTGTATAACAACAGATGCTAGCAAGCAAGCATGCGGAGCAGTCTTAACTCAATCACACGATGGAGTTGATCTCCCGGTAGCATACGCCTCAAGAACATTTACAAAAGGCGAAAGTAATAAATCAACAACAGAACAAGAATTAACAGCAATACACTGGGCTATAAATCACTTCAGACCATATGTATATGGCAAACATTTCACTATTAAAACAGACCATAAACCGTTAACATATTTGTTTTCAATGAAAAATCCAACTTCCAAGTTAACAAGAATGAGACTAGACCTAGAAGAGTTTCAATTTACAGCAGAGTACCTTAAGGGAAAAAATAATTACGTGGCAGATGCCTTATCAAGAATAAGCATCGAAGAACTTAAAGACATAAACAAACAAATTTTAAAAGTCACTACAAGATTACAAAACAGACAGAATAATAAAAACTGCGCAGTTTCAAAATCAGATTCGGAATTGCAAAAGCAACCGACAGCTTCTAAGCCCAAAATATTTGACGTCATTCGTAATGAGGATGTTAAACAAGAGGGAACGCTATAGTCGAGTGCCTCGACTATCAAATACCCGTTACTCAGCTAAAGTCAGCAGTCTCAAGCAGGGCAAAACAAGCAGCCGCTTCAAAAAATTAAAAAAATTTCTTCTACATTTCGGTAGGCGTTAATAACCCAAACAAAATTGCGTTTACACTTTTGCTCTAGCTTAAAAACTATGGGCGCCACAGCTTTTCGCGGTTTGTGGGCGTTAGGGGGGAGGGGGGGTTTCCAACTTTGGTCTATCAATATGTATTGATGAAACGAATACACATTGCTTTTCCCATTAATATAGCTTCAAAAATGTGGGTGCCACAGTTTTTCGCGGTTTGTGGGCGTTAGAGGGGGCGCGGCACATCGGCGTGAAAAACTTGCGCTGCGTATTAACCCCTACAATCTGCATGCCAAATCTCAATCTTCTAGCTTTTATAGTTTCCGAAATCTCAGCGTTCATACAGACGGGTGCCAAGGTTTTTAGCGGTTTGTGGGCGTTAGGGGGGAGGGGGGTTTCCCACTTTGGTCTATCAATATGTATTAAAGAAACGAATACACATTCCTTTTCCCGTTAATCTAGCTTCAAAACTGTGGGTGCCACAGTTTTTCGCGGTTTGTGGGCGTTAGAGGAGGCGTGGCACATCGGCGAGAAAAACTTGCCTGCGTATTAACCCCTAGAATCTGCATGCCAAATCTCAATCTTCTAGCTTTTATAGTTTCCGAGATCTCAGCGTTCATACAGACGGGTGCCACAGTTTTTCGCGGTTTGTGGGCGTTAGAGGGGGCGTGGCACATCGGCGTGAAAAACTTGCGCTGCGTATTAACCCCTAGAATCTGCATGCCAAATCTCAATCTTCTAGCTTTTATAGTTTCCGAGATCTCAGCGTTCATACAGACGGACAGACGGACAGACGGACATGGCTAGATCGACTCGGCTAGTGATCCTGATCAAGAATATATATACTTTATATGGTCGGAAACGCTTCCTTCTACCTGTTACATACTTTTGCACGAATCTAATATACCCTTTTACTCTACGAGTAACGGGTATAAAAAGTAATGACCTTGCATTTATCAGCATCAAATTGTTCCCTAAAAAAAAGGAAAAAAGATCTATGCAAGAATAAGTGTTGATGATCTATATACCAATGGAATATTCGATTTAGATCCCTTTTTCCAAAGGCTGGAAAGAACGGCCGGTATAAATAAGATTAGCCAACTTAAGATGGCACTGAGCGAGAAAATCTTTGAAATTATTTCAATAGATATATTCAAAAATATGGGCAATAAAATATTAATGAATTTAAAAGTAGCGCTACTCAAGCCGGTGACCACAATAAATGATAAAGAAGAAATAGAAGCTATACTGTTTAGACTACATAATGATCCAATCCAAGGTGGACATACAGGAATTACAAAAACGCTAGCGAAAATTAAAAGGCACTACTATTGGAAAAACATGACGCGTGACGTTGCAAACCACGTGAAAAAATGTATTAAATGCCAACAGGCCAAAACAACAAAACATACAAAAAATCCCTTGACTATTACAGAAACACCTCTGAAAGCATTTGATAGAGTGTTAGTGGATACGATCGGTCCACTACCTAAATCAGAACAAGGAAATGAATATGCAGTTACACTAATATGTGACTTAACCAAATACCTTGTTGCCATTCCAATACCGGATAAAAGTGCGAAAACTGTAGCAAAAGCTATATTCGAATATTTTATTCTAAAGTACGGTCCAATGAATACATTCATTACGGATATGGGTACGGAATACAAGAATTCAGTAATCAAAGATTTATGTAAATATCTAAATATTGAAAACATAACATCTACTGCACACCACCACCAGACTTTAGGTACAATAGAAAGAAGCCACAGAACTTTTAACGAATATGTTAGATCATACATCTCTTCAGACAAAACAGATTGGGATGTTTGGCTTTTATACTTTACATATTGTTTTAACACTACACCCTCGATGGTACACGATTACTGTCCATACGAGCTTGTTTTTAGTAAATCTCCCAAATTAAACATTTCATTTAACAGTAATGATAATATTACACCTTTATATAATATAGATGACTACGCCAAAGAATCAAAGTTCAGACTCGAAAATGCATATAAAAGAGCAAGAATAATGATTGAACAAAATAAAAAACGGCAAAGAGAAATATATGACAAAAACATTAAAGATTTTAAAATAAAAATAGGAGATAAAGTTTTATTAAAAAACGAAACAGGTCATAAGTTAGAGAAACAGTACTTAGGACCCTACGTAGTAATCGAAATGAATACAAATGACAATATTAAGATAAAAGACAATAAGAACAACCAGCAGGTAGTACATAAAGATAGATTAAAAATGTTTAAAACATAGAACAATTAATTTCATTTATTAATTTGTTTAATTTTAAATAAAAACCTTACAATTTCGTTAATTATAACTGATTCAACTTTATTTAATATAATCTCATATATATCATACGGTATGGCCATACCAAAAACAATTTTTATAATGTTAATACAAATAAAATTTAAACAAAATACAAAAAAAAAAGTTTTTACTAATAATAAGAAAATAAAATATACCTATATATATATTTTTCTGATTCGAAAAAAAAATTAACATATACAAAAACAACATTTTTCCAATTTCTTTATATTTTTAACCATACAACATTTTAAAATACAAAAAAAAAAAAAACATAATATATATAATCTTTAGAAAATAACTCCACTATATTACGTTATTTTTCAAAAAGAGGGAGATGTAGTATGCGCACATATCGGGTACATACTGTACATTAATAACGTCAAATACATAAATAAGTCCAACGGCCAGCATATTTTCAAGTGCATTGGTAATATGATCACCCCAGCAGACAACTGTCGCTGTGTTGTGTACACACAGGCCGACTCACTCGAATATGAATTATATGTCGCGCACGCTGCATAGCTTTTTTAGTTTACACAGCGAATATTAATATATTCACATGCAAATAATCGGCAAGAAGTAGTCTATAAGAATATTGGCGTCTCAAATGCACATTCAGCACAAGCCGCATTAAGGGGCTGTGCTTTGATTTAATTGGCTGCCAGCGTGGTGAATATATGAAGAACACCACGATCAACATATTTCCCCGCTGCTGCCAAATGCCTAGCAACGAGACTTAAGCTTAAGCTAATTAAGAAAGAAAATGGGAATGAATAAAAAAAGACCTGCTGGTCCAACTGAACAAAAATTAAAAGAATTATTATTGACATTGTTGTGACATGGATGCATAGACGAAATAAAGCTACAATCCACAATCTACAATCTACACTACAATCTACAATCTACACACCCTTTACCCGTCACCTTTTCCGGACCTCCAATAAAATATAATTGCATTTATCTCTATTCAACTGCAAGTTGAAAAATCTAAGATTCTTAAATTTAACCTGGGAAGAAATGAAGGAAGTTCTCAACCGCAACCGGAGCAGGGTAAACGTTCTTGAGTCCGACTTGGAGCGGCGTAACCCGGTGGTGGATATTCCACTTCCGTTAAAACGCCCGAGGACAGAGTACGAACTTAAAGAGTCTTCGGCCGTGCCGGATTGCGTTAGGGAACTGGTAACCTTTGAGGGTGATTCCGAGAAGTACATTTCTTGGATTAACAGGGCCCAATCCATTGTAAACGACTATGAAGTCGTTAGGGAAAAACCATTGTATAGATCAGTCCTTATCCAAATTAGACAATAGATTAGGGGAATGGCTGATATGGCCCTCAATGCCTATAACGTGAGGGACGACGATTGGTTAGAAGTTAAAAGAGTGTTGGCATTGCATTTCGCGGACAAGCGAGACGTGGGAACGCTAGAATACGAGCTTAGTAGAATGACCCAAGGAGGCCGAAAATTGGAAGATTTCTACTTAAAAATAAATAATCACATTTCGCTCATTACTAACAAGAACAAAACTATGGATTACTCGCCCGAAGTAACCAACGCATTTTTGGCTGGACAGAGGGAGAAGGCCCTCAGTGCATTTATTAGAGGGTTAAATGGCGACTCTGCTAGGCTGTTGATAATTCGCAAGCCTGCAGACGTCCATGAGGCGTACTCCATTTGTCAGGAGCTCCAAAAGATGGAGCCGAAAAACTTTACGCCAAGGGTTCCTTTATTTAAGCCTCCTTTCAACCCAGCTTACCAAAATTATAGGCACCCTAATCCCCCGAGGTTTCCACAGACGAATCAATTTAATCGAAGGGCCATAACCAATTCAACACATAATTATGCCCCGAGTGGAAGTATGCAAGGCCCACCAAGATTCCAAGGCACCAGACTAGCTATCAAAAATGAAGCGAACCAATCTGGTCAAAGTTATAGGACAAATTTTAACCCACGTCAGTTTGAGGCCAACAGTGTCAAGCGAAGTCCGAGCGGGAATTCGGACTTAAATCCTTTCCGTAAAACTCAGAGGCTTTACCACATTCAACCCACCTCATCATCAGACTTCACTACCGATGAACATTATCAACAATACTCTGATAGAGAGATAGGGGAATTGACAGATTCACCTCAAGGAGTCGAACATGGTTCGCCCTTGGAGGAAGTGGGATGCATTGAAGATGGCGAGCAAAATTTTATGACCGACGCCTCTCTAGCTTACCATACATAGAATATCAGACTAAAAATGGGGTCAAATTACAGTTTCTTATAGACACCGGCGCAAATAATAATTTTATTAGCCCCAAAAATTCCGCCGGCTCTACAACATTAGCTAAGCCATTTTCTGTACAATCCGCGGGGGGTAACATCAAAATAACGCACCGCATCATGGGGCAATTCTTTAAACCAATCGGGAACGACACAGTTCTCACCTTTTTTGTTCTCCCTGGCTTAAAAACATTTGACGGTATTATAGGGGACTATACTCTTAAGGCCTTGAAAGCCCTAATTGACAGAAAAAACGACCTTCTAACAATATCACCGGGCATCAAGATACCTCTTCTTGCAAAAAAATCACTAATCACTTTTGTTGGACGCGACACACCCCGAGTCCGCAAAGGAAGCCTTAAACGCACTGATTACCGAATATTTTAAAATCTTTGAACCACTCTCACCCGGCGAAGCTGTCGACACGAGCGTTAGAGCCGAGATTCGAACAAGCACCTCAGACCCTGTATACACAAAAAGCTATCCCTATCCTACCAATATGACAGGAGAAGTGGATAGGCAAATAGAAGAACTTTTGCGGGATGGGATCATTAGACCATCAAAAAGTCCCTATAAACCCAAACCGAACGGAGAAAAGCAATACCGCATGGTCATCTACTTCAAGCGGTTAAACGCTGTCACGATTGCTGATACCTATCCAATACCAGACATAAATTCTATTCTGGCAAGCTTGGGAAAAGCCAAGTATTTTACCACACTCGACTTGATATCGGGATTCCATCAAATTTATATGCTAGAATCCGATACACCGAAAACAGCATTTTCCACCTTGAATGGGAAATACGAATTTCTTCGCCTTCCGTTTGGGCTAAAAAACGCCCCAGCGGTGTTCCAACGAATGATCGACGATGTCCTAAGGGAACACATTGACAAGATTTGCTATGTGTACATCGACGACATAATAGTCTTCAGCGAAGGTTATGAAAGTCATTGGAGGAACCTTCGAGCTGTTTTTGACAATCTGCAAAAGGCCAAACTGCAAGTCAACTCAGAAAAAAATTCCTATCAACACATGTTGAATTCTTGGGATATGTGGTGACTGCAGATGGCATCAAGGCGGATGAAAAAAAGGTGGAGGCCGTCACAAAAATGAAGCCACCTACCAACGTAAAAAAGCTGAAGAGTTTCCTCGGCATGACGTCCTACTACAGGAAATTCATTAAGGATTACGCAAAAGTCGCAAAGCCCTTGACCAATTTAACTCGAGGGGAGTTCGCTAGGTTCGCCATTGAACTCGACGAGGCTGCGTTAAAGGCCTTTAATGACCTGAAAACGATCTTGTCGTCTTCGGAAGTTTAAGCATTCCCGGATTTTTCAAAACCTTTCCATTTGACAACAGACGCAATCGGGGCAGTTCTTTCCCAAGTAGATTCTGGCAAAGATCGTCCAATAGCCTATAGTTCTCGATGCTTGAACCAGGCGGAAGAAAATTACGCTACGAACGAGAAAGAAATGCTTGCGTTAGTGTGGGCTTTAGACAATCTTCGTTCCTACCTGTATGGTGCCGGCTCAATTAAAATATACACCGACCACCAACCGCTAGCCTTTGCGCTAGGTAATAGGAATTTTAATGCCAAATTAAAGCGATGGAAGTCGCAGATTGAAGAGTACAATTGCGAACTAATATACAAGCCAGGAAAGTCGAATATAGTGGCTGACGCGCTTTCGCGAGTCACGACATTTCTCAACCATTTGGGATCTGATACGGATACTGCATCCGAGTCAGATTCCATAGCCACAATCCATAGCGCCCTTCGGGACGCATCCCAATTAATTCCCCATGTTGAGAATCCGACTAATGTCTATCGGAACCAAATAATCTTCGATCCGAAATTGTCCGTTTATTCTTGTGAGCACCCACACGTTCTATACGCGCGTCACTTAATCCCATTTAATGACCCATCTACTCTTATTGATTCCCTAAACAAATATTTGAAACCCTCGATAATTAATGGAATTAAAATCCCAGAGGATTCCTTACAACTTTTGCAGACCTGCTGCTTCCAAAATTTTAAACTGTTTAAAATCCGTATAACACAACGCTTAGTGGAAGATTTGACGGATGAGGATCAAATTTGCGCGGTCATTGAGAAAGAACACCGCCGAGCACACAGAAGCTCAAAAGAGGTCCGAGTCCAAATTCTGGAAAATACTATTTCCCCAGGATGGCAAAAGCCATCCGCACACAAATTTCAACTTGTACTATATGTAAACTACAGAAGTACGACAGACACCCTAATAAGCCATTGCTCCAGGGGACTCCTATCCCAAAGTACCCGTGTGAAATACTTCACATCGACGTATTCACACTGGAGAAAAAATTTATCTCAGTTGTATCGACAAATTTTCCAAATTTGCAAAACATTTCCGTTATTATCGAAGTCGTCTATTCACCTCCGCGAGACACTTCTGGATGCATTGCATTATTTCACTGCACCCAGACACTATGTCCGACAACGAGAGGGGACTTTTGTGCCCGACTGTTCTGAACTATCTCAGAACCCTGGGCATAGAGCTTTATAATACACCGACGCAAAAAAGTGAAGTCAACGGGCAGGTGGAGAGGTTCCACTCCACCTTCTTGGAAATATACCGTTGTTTGAAAAGCGAGTATCCTTCTTTCAAAACCGTTGAACTCGTCCCGATTGTCGTGGACAGGTATAACAATTCTGTTCACTCAGTAACAAGTAAAAAGCCCGTCGACATTTTCTTTAATCGAACCTCCAGAATAAATTATCAGGGGCTGTCCAATTTTAGACAGCAGGCCCTGGAAGACATTCGAGGTCTTATAGAACACAAACAAAGCTTAACTAATAACGGGCGCAACAAGAAAAGAAGCGACCCCATCCAATACGAACAGGGCGATCAGGTATATGTCGCCAACAGGCAAATTAAAACTAAGGAAAAGCAGCGGTATAAGCCGGAGGAAGTTCTGGATGACCGGAGAGTAAGAACTAGGTCCGGGAAAGTCTTCCACAAATCCCACTTAAGGAATTGATTTTTGCCCCTCGAATCTAAAAATAAAGTTACCCAAGACAAATAGCATTCGGCAACAGAACATCTTTAACATTCTTTATTGAAAATTCATTCTAACACCGTAGTGGGGAATATGTGCCAAGCGTTTCACTATCCACGAATTTCTTTTTTTAAAAAAAATTTTTAAATTGACTAAACTTTTAATACCTATCGAATAAAACTAAAAAATAGAAAGATATAGACTAAGATAACAACCAATATAAGAATATACTATCCATACCTAAATATCCACAATCATAGACTAAGGAAATAACTATCGTCACGTAATGAAAAATCTCTTTCCCTAAACAGAAATAAAAAAAGAACACAAAAACAATAAAAAATAGGAAATCTCTCAACAAAAAAAAAGAAAAAATTATTACAAAAATATGATAATTAAAACTAACAATACGAAATATAATTTAACAATAAAAACAAAACAAGAAATAGCCATAAGCTCTAAAATATACAAAATACTGATAAGTAACAGAAATAACACTTAGAATTAGTAAATTGAACACCTAGGCTAAGCCAATTGAAAAATCTCTTTGGTATAAGAATATTTTTATTAATTCCATTTAACTCCCCGTCGGCGCCGTAAGCACGTCGCTAATATGTGTGGCCACATCCATCCACATCTTCAAGTATGATGCCCCGATTGTCCCGCTGCAGCAAGGAATGGTTTGGAGAACCAACGAAGTCTTCAAATTAGCAGATGTGATAAACCTGGATCACGTACAGCAACTGATTGACCAAGTCACGGGAGAAGCTATGGTGATATCAGACCAGCGGATTGGAGCTCTAGTCGATCACTATCTACGGCGGGCTTCGGAAGGAATATCATGCATGGACGGCGCCTCGAACCGCAGGCAGAGGTCAATAGATTGGCTCGGATCGGCATGGAAATGGGTCGCGGGATCCCCCGACAAATCAGACTGGAACGCAATTTTAAAAGAAGAAAGCAACCTAGCAAAAAATGATAACCAGCAGATCCGAATAAACATGAAGCTATTTGACACAGCGCACGAGTCGCTCGAGAGGCTAAACGACGTCATTGCGAGAGTAAATGCAATAGACGGAGATTTCCACGTGACAACGGCCATATTACATACGGCTATAATAATTGCTGATCAGGTGGATGAAATTCTGAGAGCATGCCAGTTAACAAAGACTGGGGTGATCAACACGAACCTCCTAGATCACATGGAAATCGAGGAGATATTGTCCGAGATGGACAGTCTCCCTTATCAAAACGTTGTGGAGGCTGTAGAGTTTTCTCGCCCCACAATCCTGTAGTGAATAAAAAATACCGGCTCATGAGGATATACGCAACGACAGCGAATGGCAAACAAGTCGTCTTGAAACACAATAAACTGGCAATGGACAGCGTGGAGATATACGCTCTCCTTGGAACTTGCTCGTCAATCGGCAACACCACGGTATGCAGAGAGCAAGACTTGCTCAAGCTGGAAGAGCAAGACTGCATACCGCGGCTACTCAAAGGGGACAAGCAGAATGCGATTACCTGCGGACGAACCAGGAAACAGCAGAGTTAATCGATGACGGCACGGTTTTCCTATCAAACTTCAACGGCACGATAGCAACCGCAGCCGAGGAACACCATCTGGAAGGATCCTACATTATACAATTTGATGAGACCATAGCGGTTGGAAACCGCAATTACAGCATTAACCCGAATTAAGACAGAGGGTTATGAGCCGTCATTGAAGTATGTCCACGAATTCAACATGGAGAACCTGAGAAAAATATCCGTCATGTCCGACGAGATTTTGATATCTTTTTCAATAGAGATATTCATGGGCTTCGTCATCATGACGGCCGTCTACCTCGTCTGGAAGAAGATAACGTCAACCAAAGGGATCCCTAAGCTGCGGGACCCACCCGAGAGCCTGGAGGCGCAGGAACCCGCGCCGAAAACCTAATAATCTGTGGGACACAGATCTTGTGGTGGGGAGGAGTTAACACCAGCCAGACCCCCCCCCCCCCCCCTTCTGCCTTCACTTTGAATCCGATACCAGACCACACACGATACCCCTCCCGCAAGCACCCATAAACTCAAGTGGCTGCATGCGGTGCGGACATGAACAGCAACAACGACAGCGACAGCGGCGGAATGGCATCAGCGACACAACGACAGCGACAGCGGCGGAATGGCATCAGCGACACAACGCCAGCGGCAGCGACGAATTGTCAGCAACAAAGTACAGAGCACTGACCGGCCGCTAGCTGCCTCAGCTATAGCGCTCGCTCCCCCCTCCCCCGCTGTGCCCTACTAAAAAGTGCAACGCTAGCGGGTTCGGGAATAGCAGTTTTGGCGTTTCCGCTGCCGCGCTGCCCTCAAACTGCTGACGGAAGGAGTTATGCCGAGCTACAAAATATCAGAAGAATTGTTTTAGATTTTAATTCAAATTGTACCCCCGAAGAAGACAGACTGGAAGAATTAAGAAAATTATATGAAAACACATTTAAATTCAAATTTGTATTCGATTTATTCAAAAGGAAGGGAAGGACGAGGTCCAACAGTAAAATATCCGCTCCGACATGCAGATTCTCTTAGTTAGGTAAAGTTTACTTCCCCCGATTCCCTCATCCCCCTGGTCTTCCTTTATGGGAGACCATAACTGATATAAATGAATTACAGTCCTGGTGCTCCATTAACTTATTACAACTTAACCATGAAAAATGCAAGTCGATGTCCTTTTATCGAACTTCAGCTCATATTCGACCTTACTATCTCGGGAATTGTATTTTGGAACGTATTTCCAAAGTAAATGATCTAGGTGTTTTATTCGTCAGCAAATTATGTTTTAAAAGCCACATCTCTGTTACTACTGGTAAAGCCTTCATAAAACGCTGGGCCAAGGAGTTCGACGATCCATACACAACAAAAACTTTGTATGTTTCCATGGTTCGCCCTATTTTGGAATATTGCTCGAGTGTATGGAGCCCTTAATATAATGAACAACAAAAATTAATTGAGTCAGTTCAAAAGCAGTTTCTATTATTCGCTTTGCGTCAGCTGAACTGGGATCCGAATAAACACTTGCCACCCTATGAATCGAGATAAAAATTAATTGATTTACAATCTCTAAAACATCGCAGAATGTGCGCTGGAGTAATTTTTGTTCATAAACTGCTTTTGGGTGAGGTAAACTCCCCGCGTCTTCTAAGCTACATTGACATCGCTGTCCCTGTGAGATTCACTCGAACTTTTCGGCCAATTCACCTCCCAATTTGTAGGTCAAACTTTGCAGTACATGAGCCCTTTAGGGTTCTATGTTCGAATTATAATTTATTGTATACTAAAATATCATTGGAAAACTCGATTGAATATTTATCAGCTGAAATTTACGCCTTTCTTGAGTCTTCGAGTAATCTGTATCTGTTAAACTATTATTTAAGTTATATTTATTTAAGTAAATAGGTTATGTTAATATAAGTTAGCAGTTTCATTGTTAACTATAAACCCCAATAAATACCGATCCTGTGTTTTTCGCTTAAACCATGTTGACCGTAGCGTTCCATAGGTATTTGTGTGTTATGGTTTATATTTTGATTTAATTTTTAAAGATTATTTGGGGTTAATTGGCAGCACGCTGTCTGGTTTTCCTTTTAGCTGACCAAAATGGTAGATTAAGAATACCAGAACGCATGAGTTAAGGTGGGAATAAGGTGAGGTTAATGCGGGTTTAAAGTTTCGGATAAGGCGTTAGTAGTTAGATTAGGGTGACGGTAAAACGAATGGTAAAATATTAGGTTGGGTTTACTGTGGTAATAACCTAATCTTATCATATTTCAGAAACCTAATTAATATCCGAGTAAAATCCCGAAATATAATAAAATCTGGTTACTATCTAAAGCATGAAATGCTTTACTAATAGTAGCGGACAACGTCGCTTCGGGTATTGCTAGTGCAATTATACTATTTCTGAAAAAAATCAATTTTTATACCCTTGCAGAGGGTATTATAATTTTGGTCAAAAGTTTGTAACGCAGTGAAGGAGACGTTTCCGACCCCAGAAGGTATATACATTCTTGATCAGGATCAATAGGGGAGTCGATATAGCCATGTCCGTCTGTTTTAATACTGTTTGCGAGCTCAGTTTAAAAGCTAGCGACTTAAAACTTTTACAGTCATCCTAAAACATGTTTACGCATATCATGTTTGAAAATCGACCCGCTCGGACGTCTATATCCTATAGCTCTCATAGGAACAATCGGATATAACATGCAAAAACTGAAGATTTTTCGCGCAGTGTAAAAGCTATTGACATGAATCTTTTCAAATCGTATTTTTTTTGTGCGTACCTTCATCAGGGTAAAAGAGCGTCCCGATCGGACGTCTATATCTTATAGCTCCCATAGGAACAATAGGGTCAAATCGGTTAAAATTTGATGTTTTTTAAGATATTTCGCGCAGTGTAAAAGCTATTGACATGAATCTTTCCAAATCGTATTTTTTTGTGCATATCTTGATCAGGGTAAAAGCGCGTGCCGATCGGACTTCTATATCCTATAGCTCAAATAGGAATAATAGGGTGAAATCGGCCAAAATCGGCCAAAATTTCAAAATATCTTTCCTTGTATTTTTTATGATTTTTTTGAAAATAGCTAAAAATTACAATTTTAGCCGTTTTTTTCCGCCTTTTCATACAAAATTTTACTAAGATCTTTCCTTTCAAAAAATCATAAAAAATACAAGGAAAGAGATTTTGAAATTTTTTTTTGCAGTTATTATTAATTTTGATTTGGGAACAACTTTGAATCAAAACATTTTTGTTTTAAGCCCCAGGAAAAAAGTTTAAAATTTGGCTCCCACAACATTTTTTAACTATTCAAAGGGTGCTTAATGGGTTAAGAATAGTTTTGTGTCATTTAAAACGGAATTGTGGTGTTCTTTTTATATAGGTGCCAAAAGTTTATATTATAAATTCAAAATATGAGTAGATTTCACTTTCAAACCTGTCAAAATAAATATGCCGACCAGTGTATATAAAGCAAATACGGGTGTGTCACAGAAATCTCTTTCAACCTAAGACGGTTGGTTTAGTGCATTGATGTATTCGGTTGGAAGAGATTTCTGCGACACCCCGGATAAAGACGGGACACATAAATATTATAATGGCTACAACTAAGATTGAAGCAAATGACATAAAATTTTATTTTATAATACAGGAATAGAAGTTGAAGTGCAAATTAAATGATAAAGATTGTTATACTTATTACATAGAACGCAAAAGGATTCGTGCAGACTTAAATTTGATGTACATCGTCGCAAATTAAGAGGATGATAATTTCGTGTTAGTCTAACGGGAACATTTAAAGTTAGGCGGCTTACAAATTCTACAGAATCAATATCACCTTTTATAAGATAATGCATAAAAACAATACCAAGCATTTTTCTACGATTTGCAAGTGTAAATTGAGCAATAATAATCTACTCTGGTAGGAAGGTAGCCTTACGTTTTGATCCCAGTTCAAACTTCGAAGGGCAAAGAGAATTTGAAAATTTTTTGTTGTACCGACTCTATACGGTTAATCTGAACTTGGTATTGTGGGCAAGGACAAGGGAGGTAAATAATAATTTGGTTATATAAGTGTCATCAAATTCCTTTGGCCAACGCTTTATAAACCCAAGAACACTCATAGCTTTGTTTACAGTCGACATTCTGGGGCAGTCAAATTTTAGGGTCCAGAAGAACACCTTAATCGTTTACTGAATATATACGGTCAAGTGGTGAGTGCTGAAGTAAATAACTTATAAACTTAGGCGTACCTCTATAAAAGGTCATTACGTAACATTTCAGGCAGTTTAAATTTAAGAGGTTATACTCACACCATATATGAAGATCATTAATAAACAAAGTAAAGAGCAAAGGACCCAAATGACTACCCTGGGCCACTCCAGATGTCACATGAATCATTTTGGAAACAGCGTTCTTAAATATAACCCTCTGAGTCCTTCCATTCAAATAACTTGAAATCCAAGTTAGAAGATTATAGGAAATCCAAGCAGATCTAATTTGAATAAAAGAAAAGAGTGGTTAACAGAGTCAAAGGCTTTGCTGAAATGTGTATGAAGAGATGGGGCGTCGCAGGTGTTCGTCGGTTGAAGGCAGCTTCGTCGGGCGTTGCTGCTGTTGCGCATAGCCGGGTGGCAAGCTGTGGAAGGGATAAGGAAACACTCGGCGTTCGCGATACGAAAGGAGAAAAAAAAGAACACGATGGAGTTTTCTGTAAATTGCGTGGACCGCCCGGGTGATGTATTTAGGTCACTTGATACAAGAGAACTGACTTAAGCTATTTGCGCGCTGTGCTTCAGAGCGCCGTGGAGATATTTCCGGGAACGGGAAAGCGGGAGAGCCTGGAATTGCAAGCGTCCAGAGCGGGAGAGCGGGAGCCCCCGGAAAAATAAAAATACAATTTTCCCTACTAAATGAATTAGGGTAGTTAGAATTTATCCAAGAAGACGAACTATAAGTAGTTTGAAAAAAGTTGGCAAATAAATCAGCCATTTTAAATTCCGTCCATGCCTCCATTGAGTTTAATCGAACCGATGAAGGTAAAGCCGATCACTTACGCTTAGCGTTAACAAAGTTTTAAAACTGCTTCGGATCATTTGAAAATTCAAATTTACATCGATTTAAATACATAGAATAGCAATGGCTGTTAGGAACATTAAAATCGGCTTACCTTTTTTTTATACTTTTTGTGTTTGGCATTGGTAAACCAGGGAAGCCTGTTCAGCTTTGGAGGAAGCCCATCAGGAACGCATTCATTAAAGAATGTGTTTAAAAAGCAATAGAATAGTTCAGTAGCACTTTTGATTTCCATACAGTTATAAAAATTTGTCCTATTGTATTGGGAAATATAGTTAAGTTTGTTAAAGACACATTTTCGAAACCATCTTATTTTAGTTGGAGAAACTAAAGAAGAGAGGGTATCAGGGGAGGGGAGGCAAATTGTCAATTCAAATGTAAATGGATCAGATGGTTCAGAAACAATAAAGCTTACTTGCTGTAACGAAAATTCTAAAAGACCATACACAAAATCATGGGCGGATAAAGGTTTAGCGACAAGTGAGTTAGTAGGAAAAGACCAAAAGATATTAGGGAGATTAAAGTCACCCAAAACAATCAAAAGGTCTCTTTTGAAAAGAAGGGATAGAACGGATTTTATAGCAGACAGATAGTGCTCATAATTTAAGAAATCAGAGCCAGGAGGAATATAAGAGAAGGTTACAAAAATAGATAAGGATTGCAGGGAAACTTTGACACTAACAAATTCAATTTCGTTAGGGATATGAAAGTTAAGTCTCTCAGATGCTAATCTAAAGGTAACGGCAATCAGTACAAGACATAACACATACAACCGAGCAGAAAGAAGTAGTTATAACTGAACACAACAGGGCCCATAGAACAGCACAAGAAAATATTAAGCAGGTCCTCAGGAATTATTTGTTTCCAAAAATGCTTCGGCTATCAACGGAAATAAGCTGAAAATGCAAAACCTGTTCCATGGCAAAATACAAACGCCATCCATCAAGACGGGCGGTAGTAGAAACACCTAATACCTTCTTTTGTAGGAGAAATTCTACACGTCGATATTTTCCCAACATATGGGACCCTTTTTCTTACATGAGTCGAAAAATTCTCGAAATTCGCCACAGTGCAAGCCATCTCATCGGGGGCTTTTGTGGACGTAAAAGCCCCTTTATTACACATAATAAATTTCTTCCCGAAAACAAAAACAATCTATTGCGATAATGAAATACCGCTAAATTCCGAGACCATTAAATCAATTCTGCTAAACCATTTCAATACTACCATCTTATAGCACCATCTACATAGCACCTCCAATGGTCAAGTAGAGAGGTTTCATAGCACTTTGGCAGAAATAGCCAGATGCCTGAAACTGGATCGCAAATTAAATGATACCACCAAAATAATTCTTTTGGCAACCAACAAATATAACAACTCAAGTCACTTAGTAACTGACAAAAACCCAATGCAAATAGTTAATTCAAAGTCCACAGAATTCGAGGGAAAAATTAAAAGAGCCAAAAACAACGCTTGACCACGTAAACAAGGGTAGGACTTATAAGGACTATCAGGTAGGCGAAAAGGTTTTTCTAAAAGCGAACAAACGATTAGGAAACAATCTCTCACGGCTATGTTGTAAAGGGAGGACTCACATGCCACGTATGCCAGTAAATCCTGCACATTTGACGTGCATGATCGACTCACAGAGCCAGCAGATAATACACGATTCTTTAGGAGAATAGAGAAGAGAACCATTTTTCTTAGAACAGATAAGAGCCATTTTAAGGGAAAAAAAGTTTATTAAAGTAAATGAAAATAAAATGTAAAAAACTGCCTCGAGTAAATTTAGCACTGGGATCAAATATCAAAACCGCAAAGACACAAAATACGAAAAATATAAGAGCGCGAGATCGCGAATTAATAAAAATTCAAGAGAGCGGGAGAGAAATAATCTAATATCGACTGAGCGCGGCTTGTGAGGCAACAACAGCTATTACTCATGAACAGTTACAAATGTTAAGCAAGCAAGAGAAGAGAATTATAAGTACAGCAAGTACAGAGATAGTGTGAGATTACAATAACAAACAGTTATAATATAGAGCGGGAGAGTGGGAGAGAGATTACAAGTGTTCTAGCAAGTTTAGAGCGTGTAAATTACACAAGCAAAGCAAAGAGATTAAACCAAAGCATGCAAATAACAGTTGACCGTTTTTTTCCTTACGCTCTACTCCCGAGAACAACCGAAAAATAGCATGCCCCTTCGTTCTCTCTCTGCGCAGCAGACTTCGTTTCCTTTCGTTTTGGTTTTCGGTTGAACCCTTCACGTTGAACTGTTCGTGAGACGCTCTGTTACCGAACATCGTTCAATGAGAATCGGTCAACTGTTATTTGCGAGCTATGGATTAAACAAATCCGATAGAAATGTTGGAATAACTAAAACAACGTACCCGTTTATTGGGAGATTTATTTTAAAAATACTAACATAATTGTTAGACTAAGCTATTTTGATAAACAAACACAAAACACTCGCAAAAAATCAACGAAAAGACAAAAAAAATCAGAGCACAAGAGTAAAAACAACCGTTCACAAGCGAAGCTAAATCGTAAGAAAAAAATAAATAAAAGCTTGGCGCCCACAGCTTTGAAGCTAGAGCAAAAGTGTTAACTCCATTTTGTTTGGGTTATTATTGCCTACCGAAATGTAATAATTAATTAATTTTTTAAATCGGACCACTCAGTAAAAAGTTATAAGAAAATAATGAAATTTCCGGACACTTCCATATTTTCGCTCGGGACGTTTGAATACTTTTAAAGTTAAAAAAAAATTGGGGGAAAAAATTATTTTAATTTGAATAATTTATTAATTTTTAATTAATTTTCACTCTTTCCCAGCTCTATTTTGTGCAATAATCTTACTTTTTTTCGACTTTTAGTTTTCAAGATATCTTTAAAAAACTTTCGTCTTCGCTCGCGACAAAAATAGAATTGGTTTTTGCGGGAGTCCGTCCACTCAACCTCGGATTTCATCGAAGTCTGATGGAATATTTTCATGCTATTTGGTTAAAATTTAAATTGTGGTTTAATAATGAAGCTGTAAAAGGGTTTTGGGTTTGGTCAAAAATGTTAAATGTTAAATGTGGTCAAAGATATTCGCTCGGGACATGTCGCTCCGGACATTTTTCCTCGCCGTTTTGCTAAGTGTAGTTCTTTACCCCTAAATGGAGCATTGAGTTCAGAAAAGGGTCACATATTAGCATTCCTATAGGATAAATTAACAACAGAAGGCAAATGCAAAAAATAACAAAAAAGGACAAAAAACATACTTTTGTGTATATGGTAGCTTTTGTCATTATAATGATCATACTATACTCCAACATCTTAGTTAAGCTGAGGATCAAACTATTTAAAAACTAATTTTGGGCAAAAATCATGTAGAAATATGTTTTATTCAAGTTTACAGCTTTTTGGTTTGGTAGACTTTTTCGTGAAAATGTCCATATGGCGCCACTTTTAGGCGACTGCTTGGTTTGCTCTGCTTGAGACTGCTTGACTATAGCGTTTGGTAATAGTCTAGAAGAGGGGCCTGTAACCCAAAAATCGCGAAAAAATTACCCTCAATGGACCGCGATTTCTTTGGAATTTACGTGCAGAAGATTATCGGCGGAAATGCATGGTTCTCTTGTAATTGCATTTCGAAGTTGCGCGTTTTGCTATAAAAACAAAGTAGCATTTTCTAGGATTTTAAAGGTTTTGCTATAAAAAACAAGTAGGTTTTTGATGCTGAAATCAGAAATTCTACTTTTGATTTTTGTTTTTTTATGGATTCCTGCAACGGGTGCGTTATTACTTATGAAGACTTTCTTGCCATGTGCGAAGATGAAGCGTTTGCATTTCTGCAGAGACATGAATAAGTATAGGCAAGTACTGAACCAAAAATTTATTTTTATATTTTTTAAGAAAATCGTAGAAAGGCTACACCAATAATGCACCAATTTTATAATCCTAACCGCAATACAAGTACTTAAAAAATTGGAACAAGAAGTGCAAAACGCCGCAAGCAAAAAATATTTTTAAAAAAATCGAGCGATTTTTTTTTAATTTGTTTTGCCTGCGGCGAATTGTTTGCAATCCTTGGACCGCGATTTCTTGAACTTTTCTTTTATAACATTTTCATAAGTTAGCATATGTTGGTCATCCATGGTCATTCGAGTTCTTAAGGTATCACTGTCCACCGAGGATATTTAATTCGCGGTTGTGGGGTCTGGCTTGCTATAAAAACTATTTTCTATTTTTGTCTCATTTTTTCGAACGCTTATTATTTTGACAACAAAAGGAAAGCCCAAATGTTTTTTATAGAAAAATGTCACAGAACACATAAAAATCCTAGAAAATGCTACTATGTTTTTATAGCAAAACACGCAACTTTAAAATGCAATTACAAAAGAACCATGCATTTCTGCACGTAAATTCCTAAGAAATCGCGGTCCATCGAGGGTAATTTTTTCGCGATTTTTGAGACACAGCCCCTCTCTTTATAATATATAATACCCTCTGCAATATATTGATATTTTTTAATTATTTTTCACATCCTACTTTAAACCATGGTGAAACTATATACATAGATGGTCACATCAGCTCTGCCGAGGATGTCATTTTTCAGCATAGACAGCTAGAAAGAGATAGAAATACGCAAATGGCACAAATAACGTCCTCAAAAGAGGGCAGCTCTCGCGACGAGACCACCTATATAGTTTCACCATGCTTCAAACTCTTGCCGCCGAAATCTTCACTCTCTCCCACTCTCATTCTCTCTTAATAATTGCTCCCCAAACTCTTTCCACAACTTCTCTCTCTTTAAAATCTCATTCTTCAACCTCTCATTCTCCAACGCTCGTTTTCCGAACTCTCATTCTCCTACGCTCGTTCTCGTTTCACCCTGTGTTATTGTCGCTGCTATTTGAGGGGAGCTATTGTGACGAGTTGTATCTATCACCATCTATTGACTTCAGTGAAACCCCTATTTCGGATTCATGGCTGACTCAAAAGGAAAGTGGATAATTTTAAAGAGTTATTTTAAGTGGTTACTTGTACTAAACTAGATTTTTAGAATTTTTCTATGAAGGAAAAGTTTAGTTCTAGTTTTGTATTCGATGTCTTAAAGTACATAAATATAACTTTACTTTAATTAGTTTCCAAGTGCCATACGGTGGTTGAACAAAAAAAGAGACTTTTCGCGGGAAAAATTTATTTGGCTCAATAAAAACCAAATGTTTATAAACAAATAATATCCAACGTTTAGCGACAAGATAATTCTTTTTTCAATAAATATCTAAATAAATATTTCTTTAACATAAACTTTTTATTGGCATATACAGGTTCCTGCTATAAATATTCGAGTGAAACTAAACTCCTAGTTGACGTTTATATAGCCAGAATCTAATTTGTTGAAAACAACTAAAAAAGTGCGATGGGACATTTGATTTTCAAAACATTATTTTTCACAATTTATATGTCTGCTACTAGTCTTCCTAGCTTATTTTACCTTTAAGCTAATGAAATTTTTTGATGATTAAATGATAGGGGAGAGGTCTGTAGGTTGGGACGGTCTGTAAGTTGGGACACTCCATTTTCTCAAAATTTTTCCACTACAACATTTTTTTTATTTTTTTTTTTTGTTATATTTTTTGTTATAAGTCAGGCTCTAGCCAGATTTAAGCTGTGAGAGTCGGGTAGTGTACCATTATTCACCAAAAAAGATTTTGTCCACTTTTTTCAAAATTCTATAAAACATTAAAAACGTGCTTAAAATAAATTTATCTGTTAACAAATTAAAAATGGAATCAGATAAATTTGACGGTCAGAAAAAGTTATTCATTTTTTTTCGAAAACTACCCATTTTGTGTAAGTTAGGGCACTTTGAGCGTCTAAGTCACACCCGTTTTGCCTAAAAAAGACCTCAGCCCAACAGAGGTCGCTTTTTGAAGAGTAAATTTCTCTGAAATTAGGGAAAATGTGATATTTCAAAAAGTATTTTGGATTTATTTGTTGTTTGATCAAAGCTTTTTAGAAATGGACGGGAAATAAGTTAAAACGAAATAAAATTTAATTAATTAACATAAATAAATAGTTTTTTAACATTTTTTTTTTTTAATTTAGTTAGTTTTCCCTCGGGAAAAAATTTTTTTTTGTTTTATTTTACAGCTAAAAGACTAAGCTTTTGATCGGTACCTAACACGTAAAGTTTCATAAGCGAATTTACAAATGGGAGACTAAAAACAAAAGGTTTTTACAGGCCTACAGTCCTCTCCCCTATTTATTATGGAAACCATAGTAAGCAAAGTATAGTGAGAAAGGTTAATCTGTCTAAGAATTAATTTTAACTAAATGTCTCTTTAACTCGTACTTTTTAATTAGCGTATACATGTACCTGTTATAAATATTCCACTGAAACTTAACTCCTAGTTGAAGTTTATTTTTTAATAGCCAGAATTTTGTACATGTCAAATACCTTATTATTATATAACGAAAATGGGTATGTAGCTTTTAGATTTGCTTACGAAAAAGCATTATAAATATATGTAACAAATATGGTATTAAAATTTTTTTTAAATAGTACAGTTTATCTTAAAAATATAAATTGACAAATTAAGGTTTTTATACTGCAGAAATGTGATCAGGAAGTTCACCATTTTCAAATTTTTCCCACATTCGTAAAAACAATTTCTCCAGTCCTTTGGCATACTGTGAGCAATCAAATAGAGGACTTTCCACACGTGCTTTCCATACTTTTGCTCGCATAGCTTTTAAATATTCTTTTTTTGTACCCAGACGTATAGCAATATTTTGGTATTCCTCTCTTGTACGCGCTATTAACTCTGGACATCCAAGAGTAACGAGCTGAGAAGCAGCCACTCTGAAACAAATTTAAAAAGCAGAACATTAGTATTTGTGTACTTAACTGTAAAGAATAGTTATTATTCGGCCTGTTCCAGTTTTCACTCCGAAGTGAAATTGTTCACATTATCGGATTTCCCTTTAACAGAACTAAATGTCCCTTAATTGTTTTCATATAGTGTTGGAAACTGCTGGAGCGTACAGAGTTTCCAAAGTCCAAAAACAAAGTTCCTATATCGACCTACTTCTTGGCACGGAAACGTTCTTCACCGCTTTGTCTATTGGCCAAATCAAGTTGGGTCCCCATCTCCCCATGTTGCAAAAGACGATCTTTGGATGGGTTGTATCAGGGCGCACAGGCAATCAAGGCCATGCCGCCAAAGCCCATAGTTTCCTTTCATCAGAGGAGTCAATAAACATGAACTTGGAGCGCTTATGGCGCATAGAGGAAATTTCTACTACGCCAGTACCACTTAATGCACATGAAATAATGTGGTATTCTGAACAAAAATAAAGAACGATACAAAAATAAAGAACCATGAACCTTATCGGATAAGTTTAGAATAAGTCTTAACAAAATACTTAATTATTTCCATACCGTGACAACTCTATGCAATTTTGACTAAATCCGAGTAGAATTTAGAACAAGGGCGGCGGATTTGCATTAATTGTCAAGTCTAGAATTTGTAATTAATTCCAATTCCGATTATGCAATTATGAACACAAAATATCAAGGAATTTGATAAAAACAACATTGGCATATAAAGAAAACGCGAAGTATTTTTAAACAATTAATTTTTGTCAAATGCTTCGCGGAAAGTTTCCGTGCGAATTTTTCGGAAGTTAACAGACTAACTACAGAAGAAACTTCGAATCCGTGCAGTTTTTTCGGAAGTGAGTCTTGGAACAGGTATGGGAAATTCGAATCCGTGTGAATCTTTCGGAAGTGAGAACTAGAACAGGGTCGTATATATATTTTTATACCCCCACCCGCAGAAAAATGTATATAAGAGGTAGAAGAAAGTGTACAGGTCCTTATTATATATAATTCTTCGACTCTTGAACCATGTCCGTCTGTTACTTATATAAGCTTTAATTGAAAAAAAAAATTTATGTTAGCATGGGAACAAGATAGACAAGAGATAGACAACATTTTAAAAAGGACTTTTTTTTTTACATATATGCTTTATTTATTGAATCTTCTCTTCTCAAATAGTTGTCTAACATTAGAGTTTAACAGTAATAGTTGGTCTTCAGCAGATGTCAAGTTGTAAATAATTACAGATGGCATGTTGTCAAAGATAAATTCATACGTCATAAATATCAGGTCATGTTTGGAGAAAACAGGAACACATATTTGGTCATATAAAAGAAGTTTAGACAAATCACTAACAAAAAATACATCTAACAATGAGCTACAAGTACTTGTAAAATAGGTAGGTGCGAGAATGTTGACTAATTTCAATCCAATTGAATTAAAGTCATTGTGAATGGGATTTTCGGTAATCATATTGCAGTTGAGATCTCCTGACTTCCAAAGTTCTCATAAGGTCTCCGAAATAGGTTTGGCGGTGGGGTCTGTATATGCAGCAGATGAGAGCTTTATTCTTACATTTTCGATCAGTAATCTCAATGAAAGCTGTCTCTACTGTACTATCATCTTGGCTGACATGGATACATTTAAAAGTAAATTTCTTACTGATATAGATGGCTACGCCACCGGCATGGCCAACCCGATCAGCCCTAAACAACATGTAACCCTCACACATAAAAGGGACATCACTAGAACCATTGACTAACCAGGTTTCTGACACACAAATTACATCAACATGAGATCCAACAAATAATTCTCTAAACTCATACATTTTTCTTACTAGGCTTTGGGCGTTTATGTGGACAATCCTAAGACCCTCTCTTTGTTTACATAAAATATTTAAGAGACTGCTCGCAATATTATTATTTGAAACGATCTGCATTAGGATAGACATTTAAACATATTAGAAACACACATAAAAGGTCACAATAGGCACACTCTAATAATAAGATAAATAATAATAAGATAAAATAAGATTGTATTATCAGAAACCTAACTGAACTTGAGTCACTCTTAAACACTATTATGAGAAAAAGTATAGAATTATAAGAGAAATTAGTCGCGAAAGTTAGTATTATTCAGAGGTGCATCCTCAGCGAGCGGAGAGTGGGAGGCAGAAACAGAGAGAGACCCAGCAGCATTGACTCTCTCTCTCTTAGTGATATCGGCAAGCTCCTCAAATTGCTGGAAGTAGATAACTTCATATCTCCCAGTGCATTTCGCATGCATAATCCCACGTCGAGTAAACACCACAGAGAAAATTTTGAGCTTTTTAAGGCGCATAGCTTCTTTAAAGATAACGAAATTATCTTTCGTAAGTTGCTCATTAACATAGAGCACAGCTGGTGAATCAAAACATAGCAGGTGTATGCTCAGTTTTTGGTTGTTAGCTCGCCGGTATGCACCAAGTGCTCGTAGAAGTGCCGCTTTTTCCCTCGTCGTCTCCAGCCTAACTATTACAGGAGGATCGACAAGTGTATTCTGGGATTTACGAGCCCTGAAGATATGGCGGACTCTCGGTGCCGGAACAAGGTTTGTCGCAAAACATAGTTTGTTGAATAGGGTCCGAAGTTTTTCCCCATCTACATACGGAATGCCAGGCATACGTACCGCGCACGCATCACTTTCAGCATTCTGTGCCTTAAGTTTCCCTTCGACAGTCCCTACTTTGATTTTCAGGGAACGTAGCTCCTCCATATCCCGCTCTAGTTTGTCCAGGCGCTCGGCCGTGATGACCTCTAGTTGCTGGACTCGCATTCCGAAGTCTTCCACAGCGCCAGACAGTTGGCAAAGCTTAGCGTCGAATTTTTGGTCAATTTCGCTGGATAACGCTTTCAATAGCCTTTCTTCAGTCTCCCGCGAAGTGGCGTTGATGTGCTCGGTGAGCTCAGCGAAACGGGCGTTGATAAGCGCTGATAATCGGGCGTCTATTTGCTCTAACAACACAGTTGTAGGTCTCTTATTTCCTGTTGTCAGCACGGATTTATAAAACGTAGGTCAACGACAACCAACCTTTTGGAGTTTACTTCATTTGTTTTAGACGGTTTTAGAAAAAATCGCCAGACTGATGTGGTTTACACAGATTTCAGTAAGGCGTTTGATTCTGTAAACCATCCGATTTTAGTTCGGAAATTGGACCTCTTAGGGTTTCCTGATGATCTTCTTAGGTGGATCTTAAGTTATTTGAACAACAGGACTCAAAGGGTTATTTTTAAAAACTCTCTTTCATCCCTAGTCCGAGTTACGTCTGGTGTACCACAAGGAAGTCATCTTGGTCCGCTCCTTTTTACATTATTTATTAATGACCTTCCTCTTGTCCTAACGAACTCACGTGTACTTATGTACGCAGATGACGTTAAGTTATGCCTGCAATTTAATGATCCCTCACAAAGTTTAGCTTTACAATCCGATCTCAATGCATTTCAAACATGGTGCAGGAATAATGACTTAAACTTAAATGGTTCTAAGTGTAAACTAATGACCTTTTTTCGTGTCAGCCCTCACTATTCATCTTATACTTTGAGTGGCTGTATGTTAGATAGAATAACGCATGCTGACGACCTTGGAGTCTATATGGACCCAAAACTTAAATTTTCTGATCACATCACTACCATGGTAAATAAAGCCAGGGGCGTGCTTGCATATATCAAAAGGTGGTCGAAGGAATTCGATGATCCATACGTCACAAAGACCTTGTATATTTCATTAGTCCGACCAATTCTTGAGTACTGCGCTCCAGTTTGGAGTCCCCAATATGGGGTGCATATAGACCGCATTGAGTCAGTGCAAAAAAAACTTTTTAATATTTGCCTTACGTGGTCTTAACTGGGATACAAGTCTATTACTACCATCCTACACTACTTCTAATTACCTTACCATCATTAGTTAACCGAAGGACTATGCTTGGCATTACGTTTATTAGGAATCTTATTCATGGTGATGTGGAGAGCTCCGAGTTACTGGGTCGCCTGCATTTTAATGTGCCTAATAGATTCACAAGAAACTATATTCCTCTAGTTTTAAATCATTGTACCTCTAATTATGCAATGCATGAATCTTTTAGAGTACTCTGCAATGACTATAATAGACTATACCACCTAATATCTACTACCGACTCACTTCCTATCCTTAAATCAACAATACTATCCTACTTAGCAAGTAATTAGTTTTACTTTATGTATTTTGACTGTATGTATTTTAATTGTCTATTGGTGTCGTAAGGGCCACTTGTTTGTACTGATCATAGTGCATCAACGTCCAAGAAATATTTTTAGTGATTAGAAGGATTTCTTAAAATATTATTAAAGAAAATATTATTAAAGAATAACAGTTGCGGCGATAGAGCATCTGAAGTGCGACCAGTTTTCCCGGACCTCAATTCCAGAGACGAGTCAGATCTAACTCGTTTCGCCTGTTGGTTTGGCATGTGCAGTTGTGCAACAGTAATTTGCAGAGAAAAGTTTGTGTTGTTGTTGATACGGTTCTCTCAATTTCTTTAGATCAGCTGAGAGCGCAAACGAACCGACGAGTTCACGGGCGGCCAAACAGCTTTGAATTTGCAGATTGATTAATTATAATGATTACTGCTCGTGCTGTGCGTTTACAACAGCGGAGTACGTTGCGAGACACTTGTTAGGAAAACGCGCCGAAAGCAGAACAATAAATAATTCCTTGTTCAACGAAAAACGTTCGAATTTCCGGAGCTCCAAAAAAACACGTCTACTTGCCAGAGTTCTTAGTTAGTTATTTATTTCGGTCTGAGACCCGTGTTGGGTTCCTTGCGAGATTATTTGGGTGCAGTGTAAGCTTATTATGGTAGGCCGCTTTCTGCTTTGATATTTCATCTTTAACCGGTGGTATGCCCAGATCCCTGTGGATGTTTTTGTTCCAAACATACCATGGTGCCCCAGTGATAGGTCGTAGAATTTTTGATTGTGAGCGCTGTATGATGTCAACGTTGCTGTTGCTCGCATTCCCCCACAGCGGGGGGATGGCTTGGGGGATCTGCGTATTATTCAAAGTTAACGGGGGGCACGATTGTCTATTAAGGGTAAATGTTATTTGTTTACACTTTTGTTCATTAATTTTGATACGCCAGTCTGAAAGCCATTTCTCGACTACCACCAAATGATCAGCTAGTTGAGCTGTTGCTCTAGTTGGGCATCTCGAGCGGCTCAGAATTACGGTGTCGTCAGCAAATGTGGACGTAGTCAACCTCTCGTTCGTAGGAACGAACAAACAGGGTAGGACCCAGTGCGCTACCTTGTGGGACTCCGGCTTCAATGTTATACTCGTTGGATGACGTTGCATTGCATCTCACCTCGAAGACTCTGTGGTAGAGGTAAGACTCAAGTAACTTATGAGTGTTTTCTTGTAATAAATTTATGATTTTATGCATAAGGCCTTCAAGTCACACTCGGTCGCCTGGGAGACGTCAAGGAATATCGCACTACAATATGATGTCTGATGTTATCCGGTTGACTTGCTCGATGGTTCCGTGGCTTTCTCGAAACCCGAATTGATGTGACGGAATTACGTTTTTAATTTTAATTTAATTTATTTTGTTTTTATCCCAGTGCTACAGGCTACGTGAAGCCTAATCATTTTAACTTACTTACTAACATCATTAAATCTTAAAAGTAAACAAACATAAGAAAACATTTTATTACAGTGCAAAATTTAAAGGGTAGTCATTTGGAAAACAAAAAATTAGAACGTACAAGAAATTATCACATTTAGATTTATAGGTAAAATTAAAGTTAAAGTTAAAGTGTGCCCCGAAGGTGAGAAAATAATTTAGTTTTGAATTGTGTTTCATTTGTAATGTTTTTTAGATTGTTTGGAAGATCATTCCAGTAGCGAACAGTTTGGATAAAGAAGTGTTTTTCTGCCGATCCTAGTTTTAAACGTTTGGAAATAATATTATTGGTTCTAGCAGAGACTGACATTCGCAAGAGTTCAGTCATGTACTGTGGTTCCTTCCTGGATATCAGTTTATGTAAAAATAAAAGAGTTCAAAACTTTATCCAGGATTTAAAACTTAGTTGGAAAATCATTGTGGAGTAAGCTGTTACATGCGTTGTGCGATCCAAGTTAAAAATATATTGAGTTAAACGCAACTCTCAGCTTGCGCAAACTTGCTGCATCAGAGGATGCAAAAATTTCGAGATCATAAAATAAAGTTGGTATTATGCAAGCTTTAGCTACTAACATTCTGATGTTCTGAGGTATAAGATTCCGCGTTAAAGAAAGCTGCCTGAGCATAGCATAAGTTTTCCCAGTGGCCTTAGTAATATGATCATCCCATGTCAACGTGGAGTTAAATTCTATGCCAAGATTTGTGGCCCTTTCAACATAATTAAAAGCTACGTTGTTAGCACTGACTTTTGGAAGCAAAATTGAGTTTATAGGTCTTTTGTATATGAATAGGCATTTTGTTTTATTGGGATTTAGATGCAGCCCGTTCGCCTCCGCCCAATTACTTATTTTTTGGATTTCATAGTTGCTAATTCTAATACATTCATTAATTCGGCCTAAGGGACGACTTACATAAAGCTGGACATCATCTTTAGGAGTTTCTAATAGGTGTGACTGATTCTAAGGGAGAGCTTAAATTTAGGTGGGCTCTCCACAAGGGATGCTTTGTGCTGGTCGGCGACAGTCTCTCGATGTACCGGCGCTGCGCAAGCTCTTCTTCTTGCTTAAGGGTTTTGGTGAGTCTGCGGGTGGCTTCATTAAAGAGTTGCTTCGAATGGGGCGATCTGCAAGATTGCCAAGCTCGTCGTAGGCGTCGTTTTTCCCGGACTGTTGTTCAATTTGCAGATTAGTTTTTTAATAGCTGCTACGCACAATTGCCTCTTCTGGTGTTGAGATTTTGGCTGCTGCCACGAGTACCGACTCCAGGGCATCAGCACAAAAGTCGATGTCATTCTCAGTGTCAAGCTGTGGTGTAAGCTCAATGTGGGAACTTACGTACTTTTTGTATTTTAGCCAGTTAGTTCTATGCGAGGTCAGCCTTAAGGTGTGCTCGATTATATTGGGGCTTTGAAGGAAAGTTATTAAAACAGGCGAGTGATCCGATGATAAGTCCGATAGCGATTTGGCGCTTACTAAGTTTCTTGGGATGTTCTTGGTCACAGCGAAGTCAATTAAGTCCGGAAGTTTTCTGGGATCCTGGGGCTGCCAGGAGAGACATAGTCGAGTTTGTTGCTCAAATTTATAATTGCTTTATAAATTTGTCTTTCTTTAGGTGTCACGAGTCTTGATCCCCAGTGCGTGTGCTTGGCTCCTCCTGCTAAAAAGCGATCTCCGTACTTTTTGTGCTATTTTGTAGGTCTAAGGCCTTCGATGACGCTAAATATGTCTGTTAAATATTGATGATGTACCTAACCAAATAATTATTGTAGTGATTATAACTATTTAATCTATTAAACTATGTTACATCAAAAGTTGACCTCGATGGATGCAATAAAATTCAATTCGCTTTTAATTCCCAATCAACTAAAACACATCTTAAGCAACTGAAACATAAACCAGTTGAACTAAGTAAAACACATCTTAAGGAGCTAATGCAATGCAGCGTTAGTTGTTCTGAGCTTGCAAAAGTAGCTATTTTTCTTTCTCAATAACTTCTAAAAAGTAACTTTTATAACTAATTGTATATCTGTTAAATGTTCGGCTAAATGCCTTGCATACAGTACATAAACTGTACGCCTAAAGTCATCGCAACTGAAACATAAACCAGTTGGACTAAGGTTTGCATATGGATGCAAATGAGTAAAACTTGATTTGTGAGAGTCAAAATGGTTACAGATTTTATTGAATAAACTTAACAGTATTTATAGGTAAAATGTGCTTAGGCAAACATAATTGGTATAAAACCAAATTTTGGTTGATAAGCATTACTGACCAATCCGATAATAGAAGCATTTCCTATTATGACTGATGATGATGCATAGTGGTAAATTGATTTGGCAGTGCTGTATCCTTTAGCTTAACCAGCCTTTGTTGTAAATGATCAAGTTCGTCTGATTCAGTTGCAGTCTCTCAAGATGGATCTGACGAATCTTCCACAACAGGCCTTGTGATATTCACAAAGTGAATGTACGCTAAATATGATTAGGAGATGTCCGCGATTTCATGCGAGAGAGGCAATAAACCCTATCCATCATGGTGAATGGTGGATGGTATTCCCTTGCACACAGCTTGAAGTTATATTTGGTTGTGCGTCGCAAACATCCATCTGTTTCGCTTATGCGTTCTCAACCAAATCAAATCGGCCCTTGATTTTATAATTTCACAGAGTGTTTTGGAAGCTGAAAATCACACCGATTTTTAGCGAGGAATGTGGCTTAATAACATACGCATTCGACGTTGGATAATCCTAGACATTAATCGAACTCATCTCTGTGGAAATTGACAGTTATGATAGGTCTCCCAATATCGAATCGATTCCAGCATCCAGATTTCCATGTCGGGTTGGGGATGATGCTTAAGACTTCCTGCTGTGCTGTTGATATCAGAGGCTCTGTTATTTTAAATATATCATGATCTGTAGTTGTGGTTTCCTCAGCGCGAATGATTTTATAGAGTTCCATTACATTATCCGATGAGACCGGCAACATCTGATCCGGTAACAGATGATCCCGATTTTTTCCCAGTTGGTCTCTTAGTTGCCTGGTGGTAGGCATAAAACGCAAGTGGGTGGTTCCCCTGAAAAACCAACCAGTATGAACGACGAGGAGGAACAAATCCGGGCGGGGATGTCAGCCCAAACGTCGATAGGAAGTACGACTGCTACCATCGGCGGGCACGGGGAGGGGCAATCCTCTCTGCGTGTCGCCAGCGGTCGAACCCCTGGGATGACGGGAGGAGGTCATTACAGCGGCAATGCTACTGCGATGACATCTCAGGCAAAGTTAATCCGCACGGGCGCCGCTGTCGAAGTAGACTCGGATTGGGAGAGCTTGCTAAACGAAGCCAAAACAATCCATACCCGCTTGCCTGATCCACGTTCCAACTCCCAGCGTAGGAAAGGACCGAATCGTAGAAGCGAGGGGATAAAGGCTAAGGGGCAATACAAGGCAGCCCTCAAGATTAAGAGCCGGCTTCAGGACAAAGCGACCCTTTCCCAGGAGAAGAAGGAAAAGCTAGCCTGGGCAGAGCAAAAGATTGAGGATGGAAGGCGGCACTTCGCAAGCAAACCCGCGATGGCGTCGACAAGCAGATTTGCGAACAAGGTAAAGGAGTGTGTCAACAAAAGGCAACGCTCACACGGGAGTGCCGCCAAGGACATACCGGTGAGCAAGCGGAAACCCGGCCCAAGGAAACAGGCCCTCCGCCACCCAAAGTAGCTCAACAAGAAGGCCAGGATCAGTGATGTACTCAACCGACACCTGATCGTGGCACTCATTGACAGGAACGACGAGAATGGGAAGATGACGGAGGCGCGGGGATCAGGCGCTGAAGCTGCCTTAACGGCAGAATCCAGACGTCCCAAAGGCGGATTGGAAGATTCTGCACATGGCCGTGGGTTGGCCAGTGAGAGGGCCAAAGTGTGGTTCTCCAAATCAACAAGGGGGCGGAGGATCTGCTGTACCCAAGATTCGGGAAGATGGCGTGGGGCATGGGTAGTGTCCACCTGCGTCTCAAGCACACATCCTGCAGGCAGGCGAGATGGAGAAGGACATAGGTCCTGAAGCCATCATGAATGGTGACCGGACAGTTAAAGCCAACCCGTCGAGCGGATATAGGCCCGCCCCCATGTCTCTGAGGGTGCTGCAGTTCAATCTTAATAAAAGCATAATCTTATCGGCGGAGCTCCTGATTGCCCTGGAGCAAGGAGCCGTCGATTGCCTCGGGCAATATCGCGGCCGGACTAAGGTCCTCAAACTACAACACATTCTACTCACCAGCGGTAAGCAGGAACAGAAGCGCCGTACTTGTACGGAAGGTTATCCATGCTAACCTCATTACAGCTCTGACGACTTAACTACGGTGATGCTAGAAAGCGAGGAGAAGCCCCTCTTGGTAGCGTCCTCCTACATGGCACACGATAGACCGTCGCCACCAGAAGAGTTAAGCAACTTAGTGGAATTCGGCTCGAAGGATGACCAACTCCCTATTGGTGCAGATGCCAATGAACACCACAGCTTGTGGGGAAGCACCGACATCAACGACAGATGTGAGTCACTCTTAGACTTTATTCTATCTACAAATTTATATGTAGCAAACGTGGGGGAGGAACACACCTTCGTAGTAGGTAACTGTCTATAGAAACCCCCGAAACACGAACTGGAAAACGTTTACAAGGACAGTGACCTCAAACCTCGCGACTAGCCCGGGCGCAGTAAAATCCGTGAAAGACATAGAAACGTCCCTGGAGACCCTGTCCAAGGAATTACTGCATGCGTATCACGCAGCATGCCTGACATCAAGAACAAGGAAGAAGACCAAGCCACCATGGTGGAATCGGGAACTGACACTCAAATGAAATAACCTCCGAGAATTCTTCAAAATCGCTAAAGAGGAAGACTATGAGATCATCAGAGTCCTAGATGTCCGGATGTCCTAGACGCCAGCACGCACCAGGACAGCATCTGGCGAAGAACGCCCCCCAAACGATTTTATAACACCTATGAAACCATAGACTTCTTTGCGGGCTATACCAGGACTTTATGGAATATTTCCAGCCGTTTTGCAGGCGACTACGGAAAGGATCACCCCACGGCTGTATGAAATATACTCGGCATGTCTAAGCACGGGCTATATCCCAATCCAATGGAGGACCTCTCGGATTGTCTTCCTCCCAAAGGCGGGAAAGTGTAGTCACGCCCCAAGGATTACAGGCCAATAAGTCTTACCTCTTTTATACTCAAAACTCTGAAAAAGCTGCAGGAGCTACACATCAGGAATGATGCAGGGAGACTAGTGTCATCCAGTCAGCATGCCTACACCAAAGGGAAATCTGTGGAAACGGCACTACACTCGCTAGTAGCAACCGTTGACAGAGCCCTACACATTAAAGAATATGCGCTTGGAGTATTCGTAGATATATCCGGACAACAATGTCTAGACGGATGCTATAATGGATCGCCTAGAAGCAACCAGCACGCACCCCGCAGTAAGCCTCTGGATAAGAAACCTGCTTAGCTGCAGACGGGTACTTTCGGAGTGGGGCACTGCTTCCATGGTAAAGGGGGCGAACAGAGGCACAGCACAAGGTGGGGTCCTCTCGCCTCTTCTATGGAATTTGGTGGTCGACGATCTAATTAAGAGATTCGAGAGGAGAGCCCCAAAAATAACTGCCTACGCGGACGACATGTCCATCGACCCTCAGCTCCATAATGGAATCAACACTCAGGGAGAGTGGGCGAAAAAAGTGGGACTCAGTATCAATGAGGACAAGACGGACCTCATTCTCTTTTCTAAGGCTAATGTCAGAGTGCGAGCGAAAAGCGAAGCGATAATATTGGGCGAGAACGAGCGATAAACCACTGCAACCTTTTTCATATGAAATCGCTCGAAAGATGTCAGAGTGAAAGCGAAGCGAGTAGCGAGTTCAAGCGAGAAAGCGAGAGCAAAGCGAGAAAGCAGTTTACAACCTGCTTTCTCGCTTCAACTCGCTCAGAACTTACTTAATGTAGCTCAGCTCGCTTCTCTCAAAGCTTTCACTCTGCCACCTTCTCTCTTTGCTCATCGCTTCTCGCATCGCTTCGCTTCGCTTCTCGCTCGCACTCCGACATGTAGTCATTCAGAATCTCAGTCATAACATCGATCCCCTTGCGGCAGTAACTGTAGAAGCTGCCAGCAATTTGAGCTCCATTTTCGTGTCGTCCACATAAGCGTCGTTTGACAAAGGGCAATAATCGTCAGCTAATTGCTTTAAAACTCTAACGGCCAGAAACGGAGAGGTTGCCAAGCCGTAGGTGACGGTTAGAAGCCGGAAATGAAGGATCGGTTCCTTCTTATTCTTGCGCCACACTATGCGTTGAAAATTGGTGTGATGCCTGGCAACTTGAATCCCTCTAAACATTTTTTCTATATCTGCACATAGAACATATCGGTGCTGCCGGAGTCGTAGGCAGACTCCGAGCAGGTCCCGTTGGATCGGTGGCCCAACATGAAGTCGATCGTTGAGCGAGATTCCAGAGCTGTCCTTTCCAGATCCGTCGAAGACGACCCGGCACTTGGTAGTTAGGCTGTCCCTCTTCATGACGGCGTGATGCAAATGTCCAGGCTTTCCCCAGCTTGGACTGAGGTCAGCTGTTCCATATGACCACGTTGCAGGTAGTCATCCAAAAAATCCGGGTGTCGACGAAACTTCCGCTCTAGTGAAACGAGGCGGTTGGTGGCTTGTGGTAAGGTTGATTCGATAGGAGGTGCTCCCTCTTTGAAAAGGTATTTGAAAATATAAACACCGTCCCTTGAGAGCGTGTGAGTGCGGGCGATATGACTCTCTGTGGAATCACTGGAGTCCAAGAGAGCCTGGCTAGGTTGCACACTGTCCATTTCCATGAATGATCGAACCATCGTGTCAAGGTCCGCGTGATGAGTCACGGCCGGAATGATGTGGTCATCGCAAGCATTGTACGAGCCTGCAATAATCCAACCAAAGATTATATTGAGAGCTATAGGGTAGTCCTTACCAAAATATTTTCTTTCTCCGGTATATAGACTTCAAAGTTGATCAGATCCAACGATGACATCTATAGATCCCGGAGAGCAGAACGTAGGGTCTACTAAGGGAAGCGCTGAGATTTTCTTCCAGGTTGTAGACGAAGTGTCAATAGCTTGCGCTGGAAGCGATGACGAGGACAGTATGAAGGAGACCATCTCGATGTGGTGATCCGAATGTGAGCCCAGAGTGGTTTGCCGCCAGACCAAGAATTGATATGCGTTCGATGCACGCCAATCCGCTGGACAAATGATACCGATGCCAAAGTTATTGTGGATCCCGTGCCTAGGAGCATCCGACATGTTGTTGTATTTCCCCAAGCGTCGATTACGTCTGTAAGGATGGTTGGCAAAAGGGTTTGCGAACCTGCAACCGGAATATTTTCCAGGGTATGATGAGTGTAATAATTCTCTTCAGGAGGAACGTTTCCCGATGGTGGATCGTCATGATGGCGAAGTTGATTGGTTGATGTTGAAGTTCCAGCTCGGGATGTTGATGGCCAATTGCTGTTGCTTACGCTAGGTTGCTCTTGGTAGGTTCCAGTGGCAGACATCTGCAGCGGCTCGTGAACTAATGTATGATGTTTGCGGCGGCAGACCCGGCAGGTGTATTTTGATGTGCAATTGCCGACCATGTGGGAGGAGCTAAGGCAATTAAAACAGAGCTTTCTGTTCCTCAGGAATTCTCGGCGTGTGGCGATGTCCAATGATATGAATTGATCACACCTGAACAGTGGATGGCTCTGCTGGCAAGCTATACACTTGTTTTTCTCGCGTCTCTGGTGAGCGTCAGCGTGGTGTGTTGCAGCTGATCGTCGAGCTTGTGTCGCGCGAGCAAGTTGGCAGGCCTCTAAGGTGTCGCAATGTGATGTGAGAAAGGTTAGAAACTGGTTGATGGTCACATTGGGACTTTTAGATTCTGCGCACTGGGTCCATGCTTGGCGAGTTTCAGGATCCAGTTTGGCCAATAAAATAAAAATTAACCACGGATCTCGCTGATCGCATTGAAGTGCTCTTAATGCACGAATTACCTCGTCTGCGCCGTCAGCCAATTTACGCACGGCGCCGATGCTGATGGTGGTGGCACTAGGTAGAGTTAAGAAACTGTTGAGGAACGATCGCACTATTAGCGACCGTTTGTTATACCGCTTTTCCAATCTGTCCCAGGCTTCACTGTAATTTTCATTAGTAACGGGAATGTGTTTTACTAATGTGAGCGAGTTATCACCTCGGGTTATACCCTCGGCGGTCCCCCGCTGAAACCTCTTCGGCAGTCCGCCAATTAGACTGCCTCAGCATATCTCCGGCGATCCCCGCCGGAACCCCCCTCGGCAGCTCATCAACTAAACCACCTCAGCAGATACCCCGGCGATCCCCGCCGAAACCCCTCTGGCAGTCCGCCGGTGGAAGAACGTCAACACAGCACAAATACACATCCGCTCCAATTACGGCCGTCCCGCAAGATCAGCCCATTTTGTAAACCATAAAGAAATAATTCTAAAATAAAACCCACTCTTGAATTTAACGCATAACCGATCAGACGTTTTTATTTGCCTTGTCCACTTTCAATTGAAACTTATCCAAGAACCTATAACCAATTTGATAGCAGGCGCAGTCGGTAGTCCTTCGACTAAGAACGGAATCCAGGAGACTCTGAGACGGCTAAGGATGGATAGGATTTTCAACGTTATATTAAGCATCGTTATGTACGTAAGAAGAGTGAGTACAGTGTGGGTGTTAGGGAGTGAAAGAAAAGAAATTTTAAATAAATGAATAAAATGTTAAATAATTGCAATAAAACACACCACTAATAAATAATAAAAGAAAAGTGCAAATCAGTGGAAGCAAATAAAGTCGAGCAGGGATAAAGGCAGATGTGATGGTAAATGTTGCCAAATAAATAAAGTCAAGTGGCCGATAAATAAAGTGGGTACGGAGACGAGCCGAAAGTAGTGAGTTTAGTGGAATAGTGCAAAGGCAGTGCAAAGGAAATAGGAATGCAGTGATTACGAAAATACTCACAAGATGGTAAAATTTTCTAAATAATTATAATAAAAAAAATGCTACGGCCAAGTGAGAATTTTAAATAATTAAATAATGTTCTCAGGGAGAGTTGAAAATTTCGAGTCGAGGTGTGCGTCGGCGAACGATCGGAAGTGCCGGCGGTTCGAAGTTGCATGGAACGGTTCGATCAGACGGTCGGCTGTCGACGGCAGTGAAGTGAATAATACAGCTCGGTCGAGCGATCGTTCGGCGGCGGCCGTTCGGCGACGGTCGGGCGGTTGCAAACAACTCCGGGTTGGATTGGCAACGGTTGTAGGCGGTTGTCGCCAAGTTCTAACCCATAGAGTAGTGAAGCGACAGGTTCGATTGGTTCCGAGACAGTGGAGCGTCAATGTAGAATACAAGAAAACGGCACAACAGGGAAATCTTTCCATGAGCATGTATTAGACGGCGTACTGTATAGCACAAAGCGGACGTGTAGCATGAGGATGGATAAGAATTAAATAAAGAAATGAAGCAACGAAAAATTATACAAAGGAATACATGAAAAAAAAAATAATAATTAATTAATGTTGGAATTATCCTTCCTTTAACATGTATTAGGCGGTGCACTGTAGAGCACAGAGTAGCCGTTTAGCGTGGAGAGGAAGTGAATAATAAATCCAAAAGCTAACACTGTAGGGCACAGGGCGGCTGCCTAGCATGGATGGTTATTGGAAGTGGAGAGCTTAGCAGTAAAGTACCCTAATGGCAATGACTGTTCGCATTTGGTTGTGAGGCTGTATCGCACAGTCGATCAACTCGCTTCGGCATGTCGGGTACCGGTAGTCAACAGGGAATAATTGTATTGTATTGTATTGTATTGTATTTATTAAGCAAAGGACTGTTTGTAAAACATTAGTAAAGTACATTTTGTATTAAAGGGACTAGTGCGCCAAACCACATAAGGGGAGTTTTTTAACGATATGCCCCTGCTCACATCGAGTGGTGGGCAATTAGAAATTACATATTTGAAGACAATAACGATAATACTAAGTTATAATTAGACACTGAAGAGACTCCATACAACAAGACGTGACTGAGATCATTATATTTATCACAAAGAACACGGAAAGGGTCATTAAGAGCAAAATTTGACATGTACAATGGCAGAGACAGGGGGTGATACCGGCGAACTGTCCTGCATGGTACATTCCAGTTTAGGGAACTAAGGAGAAAGGAGGAGTCGACATCACCATTTATTAATTTATGTATGAACATAACACCGTGACAAATCATACGGTTGATCAGGGTGGGCAAGTCTAGTAAACGCAATCTGGCATTATAAGATGGCAACCGACGGCCAGCGTCCCAGTTAAAACCTCTTAGAGCTAATAACAAAAACTGCTTTTGAACAGACTCCAACATATTTTGACAAGTTACCGTCTGCGGTGACCATATACAAGAACAATACTCTAACGATGGCCGAACAAGAGATACATATAGAAGCTTAGTTGTATAAGGTTCATCAAACTCCTTAGACCAGCGCTTTATAAAGGCTAAAAGGCTTCTAACTTTATTACAAATTAGTGATATGTGATCATTAAAACAAAGTTTATGCTCAAATAAAACTCCTAGGTCTTGAACAGTAAAAATACGTTGAAGGACATTGTTGTCAATAGAGTATGAATACATAGATGGATTACGACGATAAAAAGTCATAAAATTACATTTAGAATAGTTATGATATAAATAATTGAATTTGCACCAAGTCTGTAAATAGTCAAGATCTAATTGAAGACGGGAACAAGAATCCAGTAATGACATGGACAAACACAGTTTAACGTCGTCAGCAAACATTAAAACAGTTGCGGACTTAATAACTTGAGGTAAGTCGTTAATCAACAAGCCAAATAATAAGGGTCCCAAATGACTTCCTTGAGGTACACCAGAAGTAACATTTATAGTTTTGGAAGTTATATCATTATTTTTCACCCTCTGAGAGCGGTCAGTGAGATATGAGTGTAGCCATTTTAACAACTTTGGAGGGAATCCCATAAGGGTAAGTTTATGAATAAGTAGGCCATGGTTTACCGAGTCAAAAGCTTTGGAAAAATCCGTAAAAATTACGTCTGTTTGCTGCTTATGAAGAAAGCCACGGTTTACTAATGAGGTAAATTCAAACAAATTAGTGGTAGTAGATCGGCACCTGGTGAAGCCATGTTGACAAGGCGAAATAAGCGACCGACATTGATGCTGCAATTGACAAGTTATTAATTTTTCGAATAATTTAGGAATAGCACTGAGCTTAGCAATACCACGATAATTAGCAATATCAGACCTATTCCCTTTTTTAAACAGCGGAACAATAAAAGATTCCTTCCAAGCTGACGGAAAATTACATTGATTGAACGACATATTGAACAGGATTGTTAGAGGGCTGGAAAGAAAATTTGCACAATTTTTTAGAATGCAACTAGGGACCATATCAGGTCCTGCTGAAAAAGAGAGTTTTGAATCGATTAAGCCCTGGAGAACATCGGCTTCAAGAATAACCGGATTAAAAATTGAGTCAAGATGAGGTAAAGGATGAGGATAGTTAAAAACATTGCTACTATCAGCTTTAGTATAGGTTGATTGAAAAAAATCAGCAAATAAGTTAGAAATGCCGTTTTCATCGGAAGCGACTACAGAATTAAAAAACATGGAGGGAGGAAAGCATTGAGATTTCCGTTCGGCATTCACAAATTAATAAAATTGTTTTGGATTACTTTTAAAGTCACTTTTACAGCGTGCAAGGAAGTTATTATAGCATTCAGAATTTTTTTTTTAAATAGTCAGATTTGACAACAGAATATTTGGCAAAGTCCATCTGCGAGCCAGTTTGTTTAAATCGTTTAAAGAGCGTGATTATTTTTTGTTTTTTAGATAGGAAAGCTGATGAGTAAACCACGGATAGCTGTACGGAGTTTTTCCACTAGAAAGGGGTACACATTTATCAAACAAATTGTAAAGGACACCATAAAAATAAGCTACACCATCCGTAAAAGGAACATCTGTTAAGTATGACCAATCAATTATAGATAAGGAGTGCAAAAGCTGCGGATAATTCGTTTTCCTAAAGCAAAAACTTAGCCTTGGCCTTGTTGAAGCTTTTACTGAGTTGAAAACCCCTGTTAAAGACAGCTGGAGGGTAGGATGATGATTATCTTCAAGAAGAGATAGAGGGGGGACACGAGATACAGCAGCGTCGCAATTATCCGATATAAAAGTCAAGTCTAGAATACGCTCATTGTGATTGAAAATCCAATTTATTTCCAGCAAAGACAGTTCAATAAGGCCTTCAATAAAATCGTTTTGATTTCTGGGAGTCATTGATATCGAGTCATTACACTGAAACCAAGAGACATTTGGGAGATTAAAGTCACCAAGAACAACGAGGTAATCATTATCATCAGCCAAGGAAGATACATGACGTATCGCAGACAGGTGGAGTGAATACATATTCATTTCAGATCCTGGGTGTATATAGGAGCAGGTAATCAACATATTAGACGTTGGAAGTGAGAGTTTGACAGCAATAAATTCAATACTTGAAGAGTCAGGAGTGGTAATAAGTTTTGAAGTCAGGTTGGATTTAACCGCAATGAGGACTCCCTCACCACGACGACACGGGCGATCATTTCTATAAATAAAGTAGTTTTTAGATAAGATTTCACTATCATTTACAGTCGAGTTAAGCCAGGTTTCAAAGAAAGCAATAACATTAGCATCAAAAGTAGCACTATCTTGAAATAGTTTAGAGAGCTTACTTAGCAAACCTCGAACATTTTGATAGTGAATCAAGAAATCTAGTTTTTTGGAGCAGTAGAAGCATAGAAAAGTAATAAATGAGTTACGGAAATAGATAGATAAAGGTAACTACTAAATTAATAGAATGAATAAATAAATTAATAAAGTAAATAATAAAGTAATAAATAAATAAAATTAATTAATAAATTAATAAAAGAAATAAATAAATAAAAATTAATTAATAAATTAATAGAAGAAATAAATAAATTAATAAAGTAAATAATAAAGTAATACATAAATAAAAATTAATTAATAATTATTAGAGCAAATAAATAAATTAATAAAGTAATAAATAAATAAAAAGTAATAATTAAATTAATAGAAGGAATAAATAAATTAATAAAGTAAATAATAAAGGGATAAATAAAAAAAAAAATAATTAATAAATTAATGGAAGAATAAGAGATAATAAATAAATAATAAATTAATAAAAATTAATAAGAATAGTAAATAAATAAAGTAACTAGTAAATTAATAAAGCAAATAAAATTAAGTAATTAATTAATAAAAGGAAAGGATAAATTAATAAAAAAATAATAAGTTATTAGGAATAAAAAAAATTAATTAATAGAGTAATAAATAAATAAACAATTAATAAAAGTAAATAAATAAAGATTGATTAATAAAATGAAGAAATAAAGAATATCTGTACGAACCCATTGCTGCAATATTAGAATTGATATAGAGAAGAAGAACTGATTTCAAATTAATTACAGAATTCCTCCATTCCACCCCACGGTAACTCCCAGAGAGACACAGTAAACGCTCAGAAGAAACATTCCACAGACACAGTAATTAAGTACACGATAGATTAAGTACACGATAGACTTAACACACGTTAAGAGAAGAATCATATTGACAACACTAGGGTGAAGGGAAAGTCCAAGTAAATAAAGTTAAAGAGGTTATCGAAATAAGAAGAAAGGAAAGAGGAGAGTAACAGCTGAGAAATTTTAGGGTTTGGCATGACAGAGGAAAATTGCCAGGTAGCGAAGGAAAATAGTCCGGTAAGAATGCCAACGACTAGCGTTTTGGAGGCTATCAAGGTGATATACCTCGTTTAAATAATTCCGAAATATGAAGGAGATGCAGGAAAATTAGATTAGATTTATAGGAGCAGTGGAGCAGATCCTGAGCCTCATCAAAGGCGAAGAGAGGTCGAACACGCTTAGTGCAATCAGAAGTAAGATTGTAGGAGCAGCGGATAAGGTTTTGGATTTAGATGAGTCAAAGTTAAACTGGGACCAAATTAAAGGAATATTAATTACCCATTTAAAACATAACACACATTAAGGAAAAGAAGTTAGAAATAGATGCCTTGTATACTAAGGTCATGACTCTTAAGAAGGCCTTAGTGAGTTTGGCCAAATTCTCGAAGCGAGAAGACCAAATGGTATGAATAGATCGCATTAAATGCGTTTGTATCAGCTTTAAAAGGGACGATAGGAGTGACAATCGGAAGCATGGGGGTCCCAACCATAGCAAAGGCGTACTAAATAGCTTGCAGGGAGAAGGAATTAGGCACCCTAGAGGAAACGAAAGCAGAAATTAAGGGCCAAGGAACAAATGAGATGCATGGCAAGGAGAGTAAGGAGCCCCCAAGCCAGGACCTTGGGAAACAGGATAGTCCGACGGCGGAGCCACAGAACGGCAGTTGGTCACAGTATCGTTGGGCAGGTAATACCCAACCGCAGTTTTTAATGCCGTTGGCGATGCCCTGCATGGGGGGATGGCCAGGATTTGGGTTCCCGTATCCGATGATGGGTAACCCATTCCGACCGGACAATTATAACCAAGGGGAAAATTTGAACTATACAAGGCCGCATCGGAACTACCAGAGTAGGAACAATGGGTGGAATTACGGGCAAAACAATCAGAACAGACAATGGAATAATCCTAATTACAGCAGTTACAAACCCAGAGAGGGGCATTTAGCGATCCTCCTGCGAGACGCAGGAGGGAGCGGTCTGTCTAGGATGTCAAAGAATTCGAACTATTCCGGACAGTCCTATAACTCCAACAACTCGAGACAGTCGAATAATTCAACCAACTTGAGAAGGTCTTATAATTCTGCCAATAGCGGAAATCGGCCGTCAACTAGTGGCCAGCTGCATAACATCCAAGAGGATGATGCAAATTTTTCGCTATTAGCCTCGAACAGCTAACAGGATATCTAGGGGCTAAAAAGGGTCACTCAACCATGCCGTACGTAATAGTAAAGATCGCTCCAAACAAAGTAATAAAGATGCAGACAGGCAGGAACCGAGTCCGGTACAAGTAGGGGACACAATATACAGGAAAAAGAGAACAGAAGGGACAAACTAACACCTCGGTTCTCCAAACATAAGGTGGCAGAAGACAACAGACTAACAATAACAACACACAAACCACAGAAAATACTCAAAGAGAAAATTAGAAGAGTAATGAAGTCAAACGAATAAATAATTACAGGTGGTCACTGACCATGGCGTCAACGGAGAACTTCGAGATTCGGATGCTGAAAGGAGACGAGCGGGTAGCTCAGATTGATTTAGGCCCGGCAAAGGTAATACAAACGCATAAAACATTCATTCATATTGTAAGGTTGGAGGAATATCAGGAAGCAATAAATAATTTAGAGCAAACGCTCAGAGATATAGGAGAAGATTCAGAAACTAAAGACCTTGTGAGATTTCTACTAAACAAACTGCAAATGTTAAAATTAAGATTAGCAACTATATGCCCGAAAACCAGGAGAGCAAGGGTAGTGATAAACGGATTGGGCTCGGTTGTGAAGTCAATAACGGGAAATTTAGACGTGGAAGACGCAGAAAGGCTAGAAGAAGAGATAAGGAAGATGCAAGAGGAGGAAAAAGGATTAAAGGAGGCCCTAAGTTCTCAAGAAAGGACAGGAAACAAATTCAGCATAATGTTCAAAAACTTAACGAAGAGCAAACCAGGGTAACTAGGTTTATAAATAAATATAGGAACGGAATTAGCAAGACGTTTTTGGAAGAAGACAAGAGAATCTACAGGTTAGAATATATAGATAGGATATCGATAACAATAGACATGCTCGGATTAAATTTGAACGATGTAGCAGAAAGCTTATTATTAGCGAAAATAGGAATAATTTCCAAATTTATTTTCGATAAAGAAGAAGCAGCGAGATGCATGCGAGAGTTAGAATTAGAATAGAATTGACATCTGAAGAACATATGTACGATTTTTAACAATTAACGGCAATAATGAATAAAATAAAATAATAATAATATTCTCAATAAAATTACCAATTTTCAAAAAGGAAATAGAATAGAACAGAATTTGTAATAACGCCGAAATATATAGTACGTAATAAGGAAGAGATGTATTACTATAAGGAAGAATGTTTTTGTATACATGTAAGAACGACAAAATTGTAAACCAGGTTAATGAAGTATGCTTAAGAAGGCTGATCAACGGGAAGTCGGCAAATTGCGAGACGAGGGATGTAGGCCTCAAGAGCAGGATCTTCGAGCCAGAGGAAGGATATATCGCGGTCTATAATGGAGAAAATGTGAAGCTGCAAACAGGCTGTGGAGAAGAGAGAATACTCAATGGATCGGCACTGATCATGTTTAGAGGATGTAGAACAATGATAAATAACGTTCAATACGAGGCAATAGAAAAGCTCGGCTCGGCAAAATTGAACTGGGAAATACCACAAATCGAAGCCATGCAGAAGAACAGGACTACCCAGGTATTGGGGATACATGAGCTGAAGATGGAGTACATCGAAACAAGATTACAGATCAACAGAATACAAACAGGAACAGCAATGCACACAATAACCACATACGCAATGCTATGTGTGCCACCTTCACACCTACCATCGCTCCACCTAGGTCGGTAGTTCAGTCTGAGGGGGGAGGAGTTACCACCTCGGGTTATAACCCTCGGCGGTCCCCCGCCGAAACCCCTTCGGCAGTCCGCCAATTAGACTGCCTCAGCATATCTCCGGCGATCCCCGCCGGAGCACCCCTCGGCAGTTCATCAACTAAACCACCTCAGCAGATACCCCGGCGATCCCCGCCGGAACACCCTTGACAGTTCATCAGCTAAACCAACTCAGCAGATACCCCGGTGATCCCCGCCGAAACCCCTCAGGCAGTCCGCCGGTGGAAGAACGTCAACACAGCACAAATACACATCCGCTCCAATTAAACCATAAAGAATAATTCTAAAATAAAACCCACTCTTGAATTTATCGCATAACCGATCAGACGTTTTTATTTGCCTTGTCCACTTTCAATTGAAACTTATCCAAGAACCTCTAACAAATTTAGATAACTAGCGCCTCGCCGGACAGGTAGGACTTTAAATAGTGAAATCGTCGGTAGTCATTGAGTGAGATGCGATGGATGCCATGAACATGTCCGAAAAATGTTTCCAGTCTTCATAATTTCCCGAAAAGGTTGGGAGCTTGATTCGCTCGAACTGGAAGTCCACATGGCTTCGGTGGGACGTGTTGAGAGATTGATCAGGAACATGAATAGTAGTGTCAGCGACTTCAGCCTTTAACTCTTCCAGCGTATTGCTTAGTACAGCATACGTAGCGTAGTGTTTTATTGTTTATTTTATTTTTTTATGTTTATAAATCAGACGCCAGAAAGTAACTGTTTTCGTTGATTTTTATATGTCTTCACCGAACATTTCAAAAATAAGTCGAGTCAATCGCGCGATGCGCTGTGGTTGCGTTGGTAGCAAAAGTGTGACTGACTGTAGCTTCGTAGAGTAGTACAAAAATAAGCTGAATGATCTCGTAAACACGTTACAGTTAGAGATGAATGGAAAAGTACTGACTGAGGCAATGCATTTTGGCAAAGCTCTTACATGTATATACAAATTAGGCTGCGCTTCATGCGCGTGTGCCTGCCTTGTTCCTTGTTGATGGTTGCTAGTTGCTGCTCAAAATTTCTGATGCGGTTGTCAGTGGAAGACTTGCTTTTCCTTACTACGTCTTTTCTGGATTTCACATCATTTATGACCTCCGCCATGTCGTCTACATACTTTTAGTCAAGTGCGCCAAATAGTGAGTTGGCCAAGTTACCTACTATCAAGTGTTGATCTCCGCTGTCGGGAATGGTTGATTAAATAACTTCCTTCTTGTAGCTTGCCATATACAACACAATATGTTGAAAATGGTCAAATATGGAGTTGCATGCATTTTCGCTATGCAGCTCAAAACACTTGTGCCTGAGTTCCATAATCCCAGTGGAGAATACCGCTCCAATATAGTAATTGTAATACACAATGATAGTGCATTCCGACATTGTCGTTCTTGCAGTGCCGAGTCGTTCATAGAATATTCCGGGTTCATTCGCGAATTGAGTTACCATTATAATAATAAGAAGTTGCATTGTTAGTAAGGTGGTCAGAACTGGAATTTTTAGGTTTTCCAGTAATGGGACCTCTCATACAGTTTTTAGAAGCGGTCCAAGGCAAGCGACTGGTCGCTTAAATATACCACAGTCTATATTCTCCTTTCTTCGAAGTAACGGAGTCAAGTTATTGGCTGGGCTATTGAATGATTCCACTGAAAGTTTTGCATTTACAAGACCTACGTCGCTGCCTTACAATTTGTCTACGTTCATTGCGAAATCGTCCGTGCAAGTAATTCAGCGTACCTGTACCTTAAACAGGCCTTAAACATTTTGTAGATCTATCAATGTTTTACTTAGCTAATTTCCAATCAAAACATTTCAAAATTTGAAATCCGTATTTATTAATTAATAATAATAACATTGAAAAGGGTTCCCATTAATAGAAATCTTGGTTTTACCAGGGTTGCACAATACAAAATTTCTGGGACCATGACTTTTGAATTTCTTTCGCCTCACGCAGCTGGAACTTTCCAAATATCAAGAAGAATATTTAGAAAACGTTTGAGGAAAGTATACTAAATATATTATGATATTTTTTTTAAATCTCAATCGAAAGTTGAAAACTAGTGAAAAAATTGACCTTTAGCAAATAGCGAGTAACCATTAAATGCGGATATCGAACTGGTAGTTGTTTCTACGTAGTTTGTAGTTAATGATCACAACAATTAGGGAAACCAAGCCTCAAGACCGTTTGATACTAAGATTTTAAGATAATCCACCTAGAAGTGGCCTAAATTGGCTAGAAATTGCGTTTTTATTTTTTAGCTAAAAATTGGTCAACTTTGCTACGCCCCTTGTATCTGATATTTTTGGGGGTTACATATTTGGGAAGAATGATTAATTACACGGGTTTACAAAAAATGATAAAATACGCACTTCATGAAACTGTGATTTTCGGTTAAGGTACATCTCCCAGAGTAAGAAAAGGGCACTTTTAATTTTTTGTATGGTACAGTTTTTTTGTAAATAATAATAAATAAATAATTTCGGTTTTTAGGCGTGCATTTTTAAAGAAGACATTTATGTCAATAACCAATCAATGGAACTTAATGCTGTATATGTGACTAGCACGTGACTAGCACATTAATATATAAGTTTAACTTGTAGTGCTAGGAATCTTAAATAAATAAATAAACTCGAAATATAAGAAAGTTAAATGGTATTCTTTTACCTGTAAAATTTGTCTTCGATAGCCTAAATCGGTTTACCTCAACTCGAGTTCGAAATTAAAGAAGTGCAAAAAATTAAAAGTGCCCATTTCTTACTCAGGGAGATGTATTTTAACCGAAAATCATAGTTTCATGAAGTGCGTATTTCATCAATTTTTTTTGTAAACTTGTGTTATCTGTTGATGGTGTGGGTTACAACTTTCTAGGTCAAAATCGAAAAATTTGATTTTTTCACGTTTTTTGGCCACCACAAGAACGGTAACGAAGTTTGATTGGCGACGAGGAAGAAGCGGCGGAGTTAGACTTTCGCTGGCCTGCGGACGAAGAAACTGGATTTTATACCTATACTAATTTACTCTCAATGAAATAAAATTATAACGATACGGAAATTCTGCACTAATCACTGAACTTGGGAAGGAAGCAGGGAAACCTAACTATGTTTAGGTAATGATGACTCCTGGCAGGATCGCCAGGAGCTTTACTGGCGCCCGAGAAGGGACCCATCCAACAAGCGATGGGAAAAGAAAATCAAATTCAACAGAAAATGGAAGGTGATGTGCCTGTGTGAAGTGTGTATGCAATAATGTGCGGATAATAAAAAGACAATCGATTCCATGAAATAATGATCGAGAAATTAGATGAGAAATGCCAACCCGCTGCGGTGATTAGCTATACAGCATATTCACGAGCGAAAAAGTCATATATAACAAAAAGAGCTACTTACCCGCCGCGATGATATTAATTCACGGGCGTATTTGTGTTGCGAAACTAAAATCGAGTTTAAGAGCGGCCTTATGTCTGATAAGGTAGAATTATAAAGCAAAAAGTGGCGAAACTAGTGGCCGCTTAGTGGGTTGTGTAGTCAACCGTACCTTAGTAGGCGAAAAGCCAAAATGGAGAAATACGGCTCACCTTGCCTAATGCCGAAATAAACGGAATCAATCAGAATTGCAAAATATGAAAAGAGGGTATTGAAAGAAAAACATCCACAAAATAAAAAAAAAAAGTTAAAATAAAAAAAACAAAGACAAAAGAATCCAAAAAACCGCACGAAAAGAAAAAATTAAAGGAATTCGTCATGTACACTCACACTTGCAACTCACTTGCCGCTCCCCAACCAATTATATTAACACACGACTAACAAAACTTTTACCCTTAGAATCAGCACGTTGTAAGTGAACAACAACCTGGAAGAAATTTATCATCATCATACCAATTTACACGTCATCGACACTCAAACCCAAGATAAGAGAGCACACACGAAGAAAAAACGAAAACCAAAAAAAAAACACGAAGGCACGGGTGAGTGAATCGTTTTCAGTAATCAGGGTATAAGGAAAATTGGGAAAACTTATTTGGGAGAGCTTATCAACCTTAAGGGAATTCAATCTTAGAAAATTGGAAGACATAAAGAAAAATATCGAGAAGGTGACCGGGCTAGAGGGCAACTGTGAAAGAGATAACCGGGTTGCTTCGCAACACAAACCCTTGACCGCCGCCCGCACCGAGTACGAACTAAAAGAGATTTCAAGATTGCCGGACTGCGTAAAGGAGTTACAGGTCTTTGAGTCAAGTAGAGTCAAGAGTCAAGTAATTATGACTTATGGTAGGTCTTGCAAATACAAAATTTATAAAAAATACAACATTTTTTTTCCCAACAATTTTAAGAATTGATGTAGCAACACGAGAATAATTATTATTTTCCAAAACCGCGTGTATTCCGGCGTACAGAATTATTTTAATTTTAAATTCCTTTAAAAATACCTAATTTTAAATTTAAAAAATTTCAAAAGTATTTTTCTGAAAAATAATAAGATATTCCATATAGTTGAATACCAAAAATTAAAATAACTCAAACAAGTCTCAAATGCTGCATAAAACTAAAATCGGAGATTAATTCTAAAAATATTTTAAAACAAGAAAGGAAGCTAACTTCGGCCAGCCGAAGTTTATATACCCTTGCAGATCGTTCCTATTCTATTTGAAATTACAAAAATGTTCAATTTAGATTTGCAACAAACAAAATTATAGCAGTTTACGGATTTTTTTGACATTAATTGATCGATTCTTCCTATGGCAGCTATATAATATAGTCATCCAATTTATGTTAAATTTAATTCGAAATTTTAAAATAATAAAATAAACTTATATTTCAAAGTAGAAGAGAATACAATACAAATTAACAAACCTATAATTTTGTTCCTATTAATTTTCCTTTAGTTTTCCGATCGTTCCTATGGGAGCTATATGATATAGTCGTCCGATTTTTCTAAAATTTAATTCCAAATTTAGAACAGTTGAAAAAATGATATTTCCAATGTCAAAAAAACATAAGTTATAATTTTTTTTCAATAATTTTTCCGATTATTCCTATGGGAGCTATAAGATATAGTTGTCCGATCCGGCCGGCTCCGACTTATATACTACCTGCAATAGACGACTTTTGGTAAAGTTTTAGCTCGATAGCTTCAAAACTGAGGGACTACTTTGCGTTGATCAAATCATGTCAAAATAAACCGAAACTGCTGTTTGTGATGCTACAAATACGCAAGAAAATCTAAATTTAACATTTTGGTATTAATTGAATAGGAAAGATCGCAAGGGTATACATATAAGGTTCTGCTAACCAAAGTTAGCTTCCCTTCTTGTTTATTTTCTAACTCGAGTTCTGATAAACCGAATTCGGTCATGAAAATTTTAAAGGTAATAGAATGCCCTTTCACTTTCTTATACACAGCATTGAGTTCCATTCATTAGCTTAGAAGCTATACTTCTTCAGAGTTGAAAAAGTTGGAAAAAATGCAAATACACGCCTAAAAACCGAAATTAGTTTTATAACTTCTATTTAAAGATACATCTTTAAGCAAACTTACAAGACCATCAACTCAATAAACAACCAAAGGTTCGATTTAAAATAGATTATTTCAGTTGAAAAAAAAGTGTATTACAGCCGTGTTAGAGCCCTGTGAACCTCAGTTAACAGCTGTAAACGGCCAAAAAATTACCGTTGTCCCGAGCTTCAAAAGTTCATATCAATTAATTTAAGATTGTAACGACCATTAGCTTGTTTTCTTTGTCAAAGTTCCATCTAACCATATAAGTTATAAAACTAGTTTCGGTTTTCAGGCGTGTATTTTTAAAGAAGTCATTTATGCCAGGGTCTTTGTAATTTCCCAACTTTTTCAACGACGAAGTGTAGCTTCTAAACCAGTGGTGGCCAACAGAAGCATCCGAAAAATTAATTTCTTCCTCAGAATCCTTAATTCGCATAAAATTTGCCATATATTGGTCACATAAGGAGTTTCTTCATGAAACAAGGACTCTGAGCAAAGGACTTCCAAAGTTCGCCACCGTTCCGTGTGTTTCCCAGCCAAACGGATTCATGGTTTGTTTTGCTGTCAAAGTATTTTAAAAGTGCCACTCTTTATCTTTTACGAAAATTACTCAGAATAATTTTAGGATTTTTTTAAGAGAGATATAACTAAATTTCGACATAGCCAAAAAGTAGGGGAGAGGTCTGTAGGTTGGTACACCTTTTGTTTTTAATCTGCCATTTTGACAATCGCTTATGAAACTTCATGCATTAGATACCAATCAAAAGGTTAGTCTTTTAACTTCAAGAAAAACAAAAAAAATATTTTTTTTTCTTGGAAAAAACTAAAAAATAATTAATTTTTAAGTGTCAAAAAACGACATTTTGAAAAATAGGTCTGTAACTTTTAAAAATGAAAAAACTCACAACAGTACTCTAAACTTAAAAAAACTATTTATCTACGTTAATTTAATCAATTTTATTTCATTTTAACTTATTTCCTCTCCATTTTTAAAGAACGTTGATCAAATAAAAAATAAATCCGAAATGCTCTTTGAACGATCACAGTTTCCCTAATTTCAGAGAAGTATTCTATGCAGAAAGGGACCTCTGTTGGGCTGAGGCCTTTTTGTATGCAAAACGGGTGTCTCAACTTAGACGCTCAAAGTGTCTCAATTTACACAAAATGGGTAGTTTTTGAAAAAAATGAAAAACTTTTTTTCTGACTGTCAAATTAATTTGATTCCATTTTTAATTCGTTAACAGAAAAATTATTAATATTTTAAACCGTTTACCATTTTATTTCAAGCATGTTGTTAATTTTTTAAAGAATTTTGAAAAAAGTGGGAAAAATTTTTTTGGTGAAAAGTCTTTTATAATGTTTTTTCCAAAAGTTTTGTCACTAAAAAGGACTACAAAAATAAAAAAAATTTTTTTAGTGAAAAAATTTTACAGACCGTCCCAACCTACAGACCTCTCCCCTACGTTTTGAGGACCTTTGCCCGTTTGTCCAAAAGGATGCTCTATAAAATAGATGTCAAATGAACACATTTTCACACACGTAGGGGGCGCCACGATGTACATTTTTTGGTTTTCTTGTTCTGAATCTGCCACTAACGTAACAAAATTTATCAGGCGCCATCGTTTTTTTTTAAACCGAAATATAAGTATGAAATATAAGAGACAAATTTGATAAAACCTGCTATTTCAACAGTTGCTTGCCATGGTGGCGCCATATACGTTTTGTAAAAATCTGTTCATTTGACATCTATTTTATAGAGCATACTTTTGGCCAAACTGGTAAAGGGCCTCAAACAGTAGTTTTTGGCTATGTCGCAATTTAGTTATATCTCTCTTTAAAAAAAATTCTTAAAATTACACTGAGTAATTTTTGTGAAACATAAAGAGTGGCACTTTTAAAATACTTTGACAGCAAAACAAACCATGAATCCGTTTGCCTGTAAAACACACGAAACGGTGGAATTCGAAACGAATTCAAAGATGAAGCATCCATAAAGGTAACTTTTATAAGACCTAATTTTGTAACACAGTGTTTTTAATATTAAATTAATAACTAGTATTATTTGTATTATTTATATTATTTAAGTAATTATTATTAATATTAAATTAATAATTATTATTATATAACTTCGCTGCGGAAATCAAGATTGAAAATTTTACAAATAATAAAAAAGGAAATCAGGTGAAAGGAGAAGCCGTGAATCAAATTGTTTAACCATTTCCATTTGCTTAAACAATATGAGGCGCGTGTAAGGAAGAGCAAGAGAATCTATGGGTTTGAATATTTATGTTTTTATACCCGTTACTCTTAGAGTAAATAGAGTATATTAGATTCGTGCAAAAGTATGTAACAGGTAGAAGATCACTAGCCGAGTCGATCTAGCCATGTCCGTCTGTCCGTCTGAGATCTCGGAAACTATAAAAGCTAGAAGATTGGGACTTGGCATGCAGATTTTAGGGGTTAATACGCAGCGCAAGTTTTTAACGCCGATGTGCCACACCCCCTCTAACGCCCACAAACCGCGAAAAGCTGTGGCACCCACAGATTTGAAGCTAGATTAACATATTGATTCATCAAAATGACTTTCTGAGAGGCACTTGGCATTCCGCCCCTTTACCCTAAAAATAGTTTACAAAGTGAAAAAGAAATAATTAAGTAAACATCATTATTGTCAAGAATTGTGGTGGGTTTGAACCCACGACCTATAGACTATGTTACCATCTGAGCTACAGTGTGGAAGTTAATAAATAAGGAGTAAAAGTTTTACCATGATCACTTTGCAAGTTCGCTAAGGATGAGAAAAAGTTCTGATAGTAAGCTATTACTAGCATATCCCCAATCCTACTGGTGGCAAAAGAAACTGCACGACGTCTGAGAGCCGGGCACTCATCCATCCTATCAGAAGGCGCAAACAAGCAATCAACAGATTCTTACACACCCGTGGAACTCACCACCACAACGCTCAAACCGGCTCCAAACTCGACAACCGAGTTGGAGGTGGAGTCTTCTGTGAACAACTCAGTATCAAGATACATTTTCGTCTTCCGGACCACTGCAGCGTTTTTCAGGCAGAGATTCTCGCCATAAGCAATGCTCTTAGTTGCCTACGCCACTCTAGCCTTATAAACGGAGTAATCAACATTTACTCAGACAGTCAAGCAGCAATAGTCACTCCGTGCGCTATCCATAAACTCGACGATAGTGAATGACTTCAGCAGTTCGTTATCTCCCTAATCTGGCCCTGGCACCAAAATATTGAGGGAAACGAAATAGCTGATGAATTGGCCAAACGCGGCACTACCACAGCCCTCCTTCAAGACAAGGAGGACTTCCGTATGCCCCTAGCCACTTCACTTTTAAGCTCAGGACAAAGGAAGTTTTCAGATCCCTTGAACAAGAAATGTGGAAAAGTACCACTCACTGTAAAATTAGTCGCCTGACATGGCCCAAAGTTGAGCCAAACGCACAAAAAGGCTTTTTGGTCTACTTCACACACAGTGCTCAGCCGTGGTTAGAGCAATTACAGGCCATTGGCTCGTAGGTGCCCACGCAACCCCACTAAACGTCCTTAACAACGACTTCTGTAGAAGCTGGAAAAACGAGGAAGAAGAATCAGTAGAGCACTTCTTTTGCTGCTGTGCTGCCCTAATCACGCGTAGGAAGTCGTATTTGGGAGAATACTTTCTTCACAATCTAGCTGAATTTGTAGCTGTCCCCCCGAAGAAAATAGCAGGTTTCATAAAGGAAACAAGCTGGAACTCTTTCTAGTTTTCGTGGTAAAAGGTACATATGATCCATTGCGGTATCACATCGGGCCAGCGATGGCCTAAGTGGGCTGACCTTGTGTCAGCCGCCGCGCTAACCTAACCTAACCTAAATTATTTTTACAAAAAGCAAATATTTTGTGTTATTTAAAGTGAATGTCTACGACTTGACTGGAGACATATATTTTTGAACCATTAGGTTGACAACAACAAAAACAAAACAGAAGCAAATATTTATGTGAGGCATTGTTGATATTTTGTTTGTTATTTAATTTTAAAAGAGCATCAAGAAAATAATTTATTAGGGGAGAGGTCTGTAGGTTGGTACACTTTTTGTTTTTAATCTGCCATTTCGACAATCGCTTATGAAACTTCACGCATTAGATACCAATCAAAAGGTTAGTCTTTTAACTTCAAGAAAAACAATAAAAAATATTCCGACTTATATACTACCTGCAATAGAAAGATGAGTTTTGGTAAAGTTTCATCTCGATAGCTTTAAAACTGAGGGACTAGTTTGCGTAGAAACGGACAGACGGACGGAAAGACGGCCAGACGGACATGGCTAGATCGACTCGTCTAGTCATGCTGATCAAGAATATATATACTTTATGGGGTCGGCAACGTCTCCTTCACTGCGTTGCAAACGTCTGACTGAAATCGTTATACCCTCTGGAAGGGTATAAAAAGAGGAAAATTATTAAAATAAACACAACAGAGTGCCTTAGAGTTACATTGACCAACGAACCAAATTTGGAGAATAGGGTATTAGCCTTAATTAGAAACAGAGCAGAGCCTCTATTAATTGCAGATTTTGAGTACGAATATATGATTAGGTACGACCTTAAATTCTCTCCACTTGTTCATTGCGGCAGAACGCAAAAGGCAAGAGTACTGTTTACCGTGAGAAACTGTAAAGTAATCTCCGAAATTGACATACACCCAGTTTTAGGACATATTAAATTATGCACAAGTAAATAGTAAAAAAATGACTAAAAATTGAATATGGAATAGGAGCAATTAATACTCCATATCCGAGAATTAAAAGAAACATTTGAAAAGTCTTACAAATGCGTAAGCCAAAAAAGGCAAACACAAAAAGAAACAGTACTAGATTGGCAATTCCTGCTCCAGTGCTTAATTTTGTAACTACTAAGTCTATCTGTGCAGACCTGGCCCATGGCTCTCATCCTGAGCCTGATCCTGGTGCCATTCAATTCAATCTTCCACAATCCACCAACGTGGTACCGACGGTATCCTCCGTTATAACGGCGCCGCCAGTATCCTCTGGTCAAGTAACGTCGGTTGTACATAATGTACATATTGGTCCTGGTTCCTCCAAAAGAAATCGCAGGCCCCTCCTGGCTGCGGTTAATAATGGTCACCCAGCAGGTGCAAACCGTAGACGACTCGAAGCCGTAGCGCCACAAGCACTCATGCCAAAGAAGGACATTTTTGTGTCTCGTCTAAGGCCTGATACTACCATTGACGAAATTAAAGGTCACCTAAGCGATGAGCTCCAAGCCTCTCCTGAAAACTTTGTTGTTTCAAAATTTAATTTTGCTTACAAAAGAAAAGTTTCATCATTTAAAATAATTTTGCCTGATACATATTTTTCCCGTGCTTTGAATCCTGCACTATGGCCAGTTAATACGATTGTTCACGAGTTTGATCGGAAAGAACCATCCATAAATACAAATCCGTCAGTTCCAAAAAACTAGATTTTGTATTACATTATCAAAATGTCCGTGGCCTTCTCAGTAAGCTGTCTAGATTGCATACTGACAGCGCTGCTTTCGATTCCAGCGTTATTGCCTTTACTGAGACTTGGCTTAATCCCACGGTATCTGATGTGATGGTGATATTGAATTCATGTCAGTCAAAATATGTCTTCCTAACTGCAACATATTTGTAACCTGCTCCTATATTCCTCCATGCTCTGAGGCTCCGATCTATATGCGACACCTCTCGGCTATCCAGAATATCTCCTCGCATGCCTCTGACTCAGACCATCTTATAATATTGGGTGACTTTAATATTCCGTACCTATCCTGGTCTCCTTGTGTCGATCTAATTGCCCTAGTTCCTGGTGATCAAAACGATTTTGTCGACGGTCTTATTGACTTATCTCTTGGGCAAGTTAACTCTATTTCCAATGCGAATGGAAGATTTTCAGATCTTATATTTGTGTCTGACCTTTGTGATGCCATTGTCACACGTACCTCTCCATTGACCTCTCCTGAGGACTCTCATCATCCTACACTCCAACTATCCATTTGTGGCATTTTTCGTGTACCCAATTCCTGTGAGGCCCCATTGCGTACTCGTTGTTTTCGGCATGTCAATTATTTACATATGTCGAGATCCCTATCTTCAGTGGATTGGTCTTGTCTTGATAGTCTTCATCTTGATGAGGCCATTTAAACTTTTTATAATGTCCTTTATTCCATATTTGATGAACTAGTCCCTTCCACAGTTGTTAATAACTCTAACAGCCCTCCATGGTCTTCCAAACACTTGGCTCACTTAAAAAATATAAAAACTAAACTGTATAAGAAGTACGCCAAAACAGGACTTCAGTCTGATTTTACCAAATACAGCGTTGCTAAATCCAATTACTTCCTGCATAATTCTGAATGTTATAACAGCTACCTCCTACGCTGTAAAAACGAATTTCGCAGCAATCCTAAATTATTTTACTCCTTCGTCAACTCTAAGCGCAAAGCCAACAAATTTCCTCCATCACTACAGCTAAATAATGTATCTGCATCGAATGATCAAGATATTAGCAACTTGTTTGCAGACTTTTTCCAATCCACCTATTCCACAAATGACACCAGGATCAATTATAGCGTCTCCTACCAGCTACCCCACACAGACGCCATTTTCAACCCTCTAATTGATGGAGGAGAAGTTCTACGTAGACTATCCACGATTAAATTATCATTCTCTGCGGGTCCCGATATGGTTCCAAGCTGTGTCCTCAAACATTGCGCCATACCACTCGCAGTTCCATTAACTATGATTTTTCATAAGTCGATTACTACTGGCACATTTCCATCTGTTTGGAAAGAATCCTTTCTTATTCCGTTACATAAAAAAGGTAGTAAATCTGATATCAGCAACTATCGCGGCATAGCCAAACTTAGTGCTATTCCTAAACTCTTTGAAAAACTTATTTGCGATCAACTGCAGCACCAGTGTCGCTCCTTAATATCCTCTATACAGCATGGTTTCACAAAGTGCCGGTCTACAACAACTAACCTGCTTGAGTTTACGACCTTCATTAGTCAAGGCTTTAAATCCACAATGCAAACTGATGTAATCTTTACTGACTTTAGTAAAGCCTTTGATTCGGTCAACCACGAGCTACTGCTCCATAAGCTCCTCCTCCTCGGATTTCCTCCAACTCTACTGACATGGCTTCGTTCTTATTTAACAAATCGTACCCAAAAGGTCCAGTACAACAGCATTTATTTAAAAGCTGTTTCCGTATATTCGGGTGTACCACAAGGCAGTCACCTCGGTCCTTTACTATTTGGCTTATTTATCAATGATCTTCCTCAAGTAATTGAGTTCTCCAAAGTACTTATGTTTGCGGATGATGTCAAGTTGTGTATGCATTTGACCTCACCTAGTTCCTACATGCAGCTCCAGCTCGACTTAAATAACCTTCAATCCTGGTGCCTAGTCAACAAGCTACTGCTTAATCCTGATAAATGTAAATCCATGTCATTTTAACGATCCAATCCATATATTTGTACATACTCAATTGATCACTCTGCACTTGAACGCATTAATACTGTTCTTGATCTTGGTGTCCTATTTGACCACAAGATTTGTTTTAATCGCCACGTCAGTACCATCTCCAATAAAGCTAAATGCTTATTAGCTTTCATAAAACGCTGGTCTAAAGAATTTGATGACCCTTTCACCACTAAGCTCCTTTACGTCTCTCTAATTCGTCCTACACTTGGGTATTGCTCCAGTGTTTGGTCTCCACAATATGAACACTATCAAAATATGATAGAATCTGTCCAAAAGCAATTTCTCCTTTTTGCACTACGAGGCTTAAACTGGGAGGAGGGACGCCGTTTGCCTTCTTATAGAGACAGGTTGCGCCTCTTGGATCTACCTACCTTAAAGGATCGTCGGACATGTTATGGTGTCATATTACTTCACAAACTCATCACTGGCGCCGTCGACTCAGTCGATCTGTTAGCCACCCTAAATTGGAACGTTCCTTGCAGAGCTACTCGCCGATTCCGTCCATTAGCACTTCCTGTGTGCAGGTCAAACTACTCCCGATTCGACCCCTTTGATGATATTATTATCATATCATATTATATTACTAATAAACTACAAAGCACAATTGTTGGCGAAACCTCAGAGGTAATTAAAGCTAAAATGGCAAATATTTACCAAAGAAGAAAAACTGCAACTCAGTTTACAAACGAACTTGATAACTTGCGTAAACTGCTAGAAGCATCATATATCGATGAAGGATTAAATGATCTGATAAAGAATTGCGAAAGCAGAAAAACTAAAACCATTCTGGAAGCAGGCTCATTAAATAATATGAATGACGCTATAACAAAATACATACACTGCAGTAATCAACAAACAAATAACCACAGTGTAATGTATACAAATAACCGAGGTAGTTATTATAGAGGCAATCGCAGAGGAAACTATCGATGTAATTTCACATGAGGAAGAAATAATTTCTACCAGGGAAATTATCGCGGTAGAGGCCAATATTACCAACATAATAATTATCAAGGAAATTATGGCCAAGGCCAAAACCAAAATTATTACGGAAACCAAAACACAAATTATAACAGAAACAATAGATAATATTCAAAGAGGCACCTCTCAAAATAGTTCAAACAATAGAGGAAACTCGAATGCTCAAGTCAGAACTATTGGAACTGAACAGGAAAACTAAGAAATTCCCTTAAGAAGAATAAGCCACACAAAACCTCTATATATAAAATAAATCTTAGTCTCAACATTTACATAGCTGCTAGCTGTTCCCCAGATCTGGATGGCGTAAGTCCAAACAGGTTTCAAAATGGCTTTGTAGAGGAGAATTTTGTTTTCCAAAGTGACTGCTGATTTTCTACTTAGTAACCAGGACATTTTCAGTGTTTTCAATCTGAGTTGTTGATTTTTCGCTTTTATGTGGGGTTTCCATGTTAGACTGCGGTCAAGGTGCATGCCAAGATACTTCACACAGGTATCTTGTGGAATTGCTGAGCCGTTAAGTGTGACATTAGATAGTTTCCTGGTCTTAGTGCAAAAGTTATTTGGACAGACTTCAGAGAGCTGATTTTAATTTTCCAGTGAAGAAACCAGGCTTCAATCAGACTGAGCTCACATTGCAAGAGATGAGATGCTTCGTCTCTAGACGAGCTTGTTGCCAGAATGGCTGTATCGTCAGCATATGTTGCAATGGTGCAGTTGTTTGTTACTGGCATATCAGCCGTGTATAGTGTGTAAAGGACTGGTCCCAATACACTCCCTTGAGGAACGCCTGCGTTTATGAGAAGTAGTGTTGACGTATCATTTCTCTGCTGCACGTAGAAGCATCTCTTAGACAAGTAGGATCTCAGTAATAAATAGAATGGAGCAGGCAGTCATTTATTTATCTTGTAGAGTAATCCATTATGCAAAACACGATCAAACGCTTGCTGAACGTCAAGAGATATAGCAGTACAATATTTTTTGTTCTCAAGTGCAGGTTCAATTTCATTGATAACCCTATGACATTGCTCAGTGGTCCCGTGGTCTTTTCTGAATCCGAATTGAAATTCAGGAATGATGGCAAGTTCGTCCAAAATTGGCAACATCCTCTTCAGTAGTATTTTTTCAAATACTTTCGAGAATATTGTCAACAGGCTAATGGGACGGTAAGATGATAGTTCAGTTTCTGTCTTGTTTGGCTTGAGGATCATAATAATTTCTGCACATTTCCATTGACTTGGGAAGTGGTCTAGACTGAGAATAGCGTTAAATACTAGCGTGAGAAACCGTATGCATTTTAATGGTAGGGATTTAAAAGTGATGCTGTCTATCTTATCCGGACCTGGTGACTTTTTGTTGTTTAAGCATTTAATTTCTGTCACGACTTCGTCAAGGTGAATTGTTTTAATAGGCAAGCTCATTTGGCAGGGTGACCCAAGAAAGTTTTCTACTTCAGCTTCTGTTATAGGATTTCTAATATCGTTTGGCTGAAACACAGAGTGCAGGTGTTAAGCGAATGCCTCAGCTTGTTCATCGTCAGATCTACACCAATTTCCATTGCTTTTGCGGATGATTATGTTTCTTTTTGCTGGCCTCTTTAGATATTAAGTTGCTCTCCACAGGTTGTACTCTTTATTGCTAGAATTAGGGTCTAAGTTTCTCAGATATGCCGCTAGAGATTCATTTCGTAGGTTAGACAGTAATTGTTTAAGCTCAGGTGCAGCTTTGTTGTATAACCTTTTGTCAGCAGGATAGTGAGTTTCTTGCCAGCGTTTTCTCAGATTCCTTTTGTGTTGAATTTTTTCTCGAATTTCAGTAGTAAGGTACAATTGGCTTGGTTGTTGGTTTCTGTGGGTGTGATTCGTATTTATGTAGCTCGCTTTGTGTATTGTATTTGTGAAAAGCTCCACAGCATAGTCTATTTCCTTTCCAGTTTTTAACGAAATGTCTAGGCTTATGGCTTCTTCTGGGTAGCTTTTAAACGCGTTAATGTCTGTTGAAGAAGAGATGACTTTATAGGGCTTGTCTAGCATATGAGCTATTGTGCTATAGGTCGCTATTATTGGAGAGTGATCTGAGTTAAGATCGAAACTTTCCATTACACGCATGTGTGCTTGTGGGGTACCAGAGAATGCTATAAAGTCAATCAAGTCTGGTTTTTTTCGAATATCTGTAGGCCAGTATGTAGGCTTACCAGTTGAGAGAGTTGTTATATTATTGTTTCGTATGCATATATATATTTCGGATCCCTTTGGGTTAATGAGTCTGGAGCCCCACCATGGGTGTTTGGCATTGAAGTCGCCTCCAACAATAAACTTTGTTCCCAGTCCTTGAAAAAAGTTCTTGAAATCGAGCTCTTTTATTGTAAATCTTGGTGGAAGATATATTGCTAAGATTGAGACATCTGCATGCATGCATTTAATCTCAATTGTGGCAGCCTGCATAGCATTTTCTCTAGTTCTGTCCATGATTTTAAATTTTATATCCTTTTTTACAAGAATTGCTGCGCCTCCATGGGCTCTATCAGACGGATGGTCAGCTCTTATTGCGTCATATCCAACTACTCTAAAAAAAGATTTACTGGTGAAGTGTGTTTCTGAAACAAGCATGATGTGGATTGCATTTGTATTTAAAAATAATGATATCTCATTTACATGGTTGGAAAGCCCATTGGCATTCCAGATTCCTAAGTTTAGACTTATTTGCATAATTTATTGACCAGTAACGTAATCATGTTAAGTAAGTTATTGGTGAGTTCAAATTGTTTTTCTAAAAAGTATTCTATTTTTTCTAGAGAAGTATTCGTATTACTGTTTCCTGCGGCAACTTGGGCATATGGTTGATAGTCTCTTGGTTGTTGGGTCGGCTTATTAGGCAGAATAGGTGAATGAAATATTCCAGAGTCATTTTTATTATGGTCCTTGTTATACATCTGTTTTCGACCAGTAGCTAATTGTTTAGAAATGAGCTCCTTATACACTCTACACCCTTTGTGGCAGCGTGATCTTCGTTGCAGTTCGCACATGTTGCTGTTTGTTCTTTATCTTTTGTGCATAGATTGCTGGGATGCTTACGAGAGCATTTTACGCACCTGTGAGTTTTGGCGCAATAGGATTTTGTGTGTCCGAATTCCTGATAACGGTGGCACTGAATAATGTCTTTTGCTTTATGAGGGGCTCTATTTTAACAATTGCGTTACCAATATGCCTAACTTCGTATATATCTTTGTTATTATTGTTGGGCTCAATGTCTAGGAAGAACAGATTTAATGGCTCTTTGGTTCCGCGGCTTTTAATATTATTTATGTTCCTAACAGAGTGACCTTTGAACTCCACGTCTCGTTTAATTACCTCAATATCCGTTGAGAAGTGCAAATTCTTTATAACGACCCTAAATGCTCTTTCATGTTTAAGCTGGTATGTGTGAAACTTGACAAAATCACTAGCAAGACTTTTAACAAGGGACCTGTATTCATCAATTGACTTAACCATAACTCTGACTTGACCATCTCGTTGAGATTTATAGAAGAAATTTTCTTTTTTAATTTTCGTTTTGAGGTAGGCTAGCATACTACTTATTTCACCAACTTCCTATAAGAATATAGGTGGTGGCTTGGCAGGTTCATCAATGTTGTCTTCAGTTATCATGTCCAGAGCTTCGTTTTCGTCTGCATCATTACCTTTTTCGGTTGGTGAGCGTTCCGCTAAGATAGCGAATTTATTGGCGCTAGTGCTGGGTGTAGTGTCCAAGGCAGGTTTTTTCTTTAGCAGAATCGGAGAAACTTGGTTTTGTCTCTTGATTCTCTTTGGTTTAGGTTTACTTCTTTGCCAGCTCCAAGGCGATATGTCGTCGTCGTCGTCGCTCATGTTGACAACAACACATTTTTGGAGCTTATCAGCAAACACCGCTATGTTTTTCTTTTCTTTTCGCAAATCGCGTGTCTCTTTTTGATAGATTAAGCGCAGCTTCCACGTAGAATTTAGGCACGTCTTGACTCGGAGAGTGTTTGATCGCGACTGATTTCAAATATATGATGATAATTTTCCGATACCCTGTGATGGTATAGTAGGAATGGACTTCCTAAAAACATTTAATTGCCAAATCGACTTTCAGACAGATCACGATTGGTTAATAGCTAGACCGGAAAACTTCATTTCAAATGCATACGAAACAATCAAAAGATCAACATTCCAATTATACAGTCAATAGACAATAACTTAATAATTCCTGCTAGATCCGAAGTTGTAAGACAAATTTATGTAAACACGTCTCACAAAGAGATACTTATTAAAAATCAATATATATCCGATGGCGTAATTATAGCAAGTACTATAGCCAATTCCAACAACACTTTTGTCCGAATTTACACACAACAGATACCATTAAAATTATAAACATTTCTAACATAGATTACGAATCATTAAATAACTATCAAAAACCACAAAGTATAGATTTTAAAATCAGACAAAATGAGGTCCTATCCAAATTAACAAAAAATGTTCCTGAAATGTTTAAAAGTACACTCACTAAACTATGCGCCAAATTTACTAATATATTCGGATTAGAAACGGAACCAATATCCTCCAATAATTTGTATGAACAAAAATTAAGAGTGAAGGATGACATTCCAGTTTATATTAAAAACTATAGAACACCCCATAGCCAAAAAGAAGAAGCAGATAAACAAGTCGAAAAACTAATTAAAGATGGCATTGTAGAACCTTCCGTATCAGAGTACAATAGCCCATTACTTCTCGTGCCAAAGAAATCACTTCCAGGAACAGAAGAAAAACGGTGGAGATTAGTTATTGACTACCGACAAATAAATAAAAAATTATTAGCAGATAAATTCCCGTTACCAAGAATCGACGATATACTCGATCAACTTGGCAGAGCAAAATTCTTTTCATGTTTGGATTTAATGTCCGGCTTCCACCAAATAACTTTAGAAAAAGAATCCAGAGACAAAACGTCATTTTCAACGAGCGCTTTAAACGATTACCTTACGGTGTAAAAATTGCCCCTAATTTATTTCAAAGAATGATGACATTAGCCTTTTCGGGACTAGAACCATCCCAAGCTTTCCTTTACATAGACGATCTAATAGTTATAGGTTTTTCCGAAAATCATATGATTAAAAACTTAACTAACGTATTTAACCTATGTCGAAAACACAATCTCAAGCTTCATCCAGAAAAATGTTCATTCTTTATGCACGAAGTCACATTCTTAGGCCATAAATGTACAAACAAAGGAATTTTACCTGATGATATAAAATATGACGAAATAACTAAATACCCTGTCCCTTCTGATGCAGATGAATCGAGAAGATTCGTCCCTTTTTGTAATTATTACCGACGCTTTATACCAAATGTCTCTTATTACTCAAGACATTTAACCCACCTTTGCAAAAAAAAATGTAACATTTAATTGGACACCTGAATGCCAAATAGCTTTTGAATACCTTAAAAATGCACTAATTCATCCAACCCTACTACAATACCCAGATTTTAATAAAGAAATTTGTATAACAACAGATGCTAGCAAGCAAGCTTGCAGGTGCAGTCTTAACTCAATCACCCGATGGAGTTGATCTCCCGGTAGCATACGCCTCAAGAACATTTACAAAAGGCGAAAATAATAAATCAACAACCGAACAAGAACAAACATATTTGTTTTAAATGAAAAATCCAACTTCCAAGTTAACAAGAATGAGACTAGACCTAGAAGAGTTTCAATTTACAGCAGAGTACCTTAGGGAAAAAATAATTACGTGGCAGATGCCTTATCAAGAATAAGCATTTTAAAAGTCACTACAAGATTACAAAACAGACAGAATAATAAAAACTGCGCAGTTTCAAAATCAGATTCGGATTTGCAAAAGCAACAGACAGCTTCTAAGCCCAAAATATTTGACGTCATTCGTAATGAGGATGTTAAAAAAGTAGTGACCTTGCATTTATCAGCATCAAATTGTTACCTTAAAAAAGGAAAAAAGATATATGCAAGAATAAGTGTTGATACCAATGGAATATTCGATTTAGATCAATTTTTCCAAAGACTGGAAAGAACGGCCGGTATAAATAAGATTAGCCAACTTAAGATGGCACTGAGCGAGAAAATCTTTGAAATTATTTCAATAGATATATTCAAAAATATGGGCAATAAAATATTAATGAATTTAAGAGTAGCGCTACTCAAGCCGGTCCCCACAATAAATGATAAAAAAGAAAAAGAAGCTATACTGTCTAGACTACATAATGATCCAATACAAGGTGGACATACAGGAATTACAAAAACGCTAGGGAAAATTAAAAGGCATTATTATTGGCCAAAACAACAAAACATACAAAAACTCCCTTGACTATTACAATAACACCTCTGAAGACATTTGATAGTGTGTTAGTGGATACGATCGGTTCATTACCTATATCAGAACAAGGAAATGAATATGCAGTTACACTAATATGTGACTTAACCAAATACCTTGTTGCCATTCCAATACCGGATAAAAGTGCGAAAACTGTAGCAAAAGCTATATTCGAATCTTTTATTCTAAAGTAGGTTCCAATGAATACATTCATTACGGATATGGGTACGGAATACAAGAATTCAGTAATCAAAGATTTATGTAAATATCTAAATATTGAAAACATAACATCTTCTGCATACCACCACCAGACTTTAGGTACAATAGAAAGAAGCCACAGAACTTTTAACGAATGTGTTAGATCATACATCTCGTCAGACAAAACAGATTGGGATGTTTGGCTTTTATACTTTACATATTGTTTTAACACTACCCCCTCGATGGTACACGATTACTGTATACTTGTTTTTAGTAAATCTCCCAAATTAAACATTTCATTTAACAGTAATGATAATATTACACCTTTATATAACTACGCCAAAGAATCAAAGTTCAGACTCGAAAATGCATATAAAAGAGCAAGAATAATGATTGAACGAAATAAAAAACGGCAAAAAGAAATATATGACAAAAACCTTAAAGATTTTAAAATAAAAATAGGAGATAAAGTTTTATTAAAAAACGAAATAGGTCATAAGTTAGATAAACAGTACTTAGGACCCTACGTAGTAATCGAAATTAATAAAAATGACAATATTAAGATAAAAGACAATAAGAACAAACAGCAGGTAGTACAAAAAGATTCAACTTTATTTAATATAATCCCATATATATCATACGGTATGGCCATACGCAAAACAATTATAAAAATACAAATAAAATTAAAACAAAATACAAAAAAAAAAAATTTTTTTTACCAATAATAAGAGAATAAAATATTCCTATATATACCTATATATATATCCATTTTTCTGATTCGAAAAAAATTAACATATACAAAAACAACATTTTTCCAACTTCTTTATACTTTTAATCATACAACATTTTAAAATAGAAAAAAAAACATAATCTTTATAATATATATAATCTTCAGTAAGAAAAAAAAACATAATCTTTATAATATATATAATCTTCAGTAAATAACTCCACTATATTACGTTATTTTTCAAAAAGAGGGAGATGTAGTATGCGCACATATCGGGTACATACTGTACATTAATAACGTTAAATACATAAATACACAAAAGTCCAACGGCCAGCACATTTTCAATAACTTTAAATACATTAATACACAAAAGTCCAACGGCCAGCACATTTTCATTTATGATGACTTTGAGTCATTTCGCTAAAATATGCATATCTCCTAGAATGTACACTCGATTTGGAAATAATTGACATAAATTGTTTGGGACAAACGGCTCTTTAGATCTGTATGCTCAAAATAATTTATAAATATTTATTAATATTTTTTAAAATTGTGTGAAATCTAGCTATTAAACAAAAAAGCCAGAAATGAAACTTTTTTTTTACTTTCAGATGGTAGATCTCCATTAATTCACGTCCGATCGCAAAGCGACATACCTTCTCGGAAAGGTGCATCTATTTCCTTTAAAATGGGACCAGTTTCAAAATTATAGGACTATCGGTTTTTGAGAACTGTTAAGTTAAACAAAACAAGTGGTCCAAAATCTGGCTATCTCGAATATCTCCAAAACGATTCTTTGGAAAATTTTTTTATTTTCTTTATGGTGATCAGTGACTCAAGAGTAATCTAAAAACATGGGTCCTAGCGTTTATATTTAAAAAAAATCTAAAGTTGTAAACTAGTGTAAAGGGCAAGAAGTAGTCTATAAGAATATTGGCATCTCAAATGCACATTCAGCACAAGCCGCCTTAAGGGGCTGTGCTTTGATTTAATTGGTTGCCAGCGTGGTGAATATATGAAGAACACCACGGTCAACATATTTCCCCGCTGCTGCCAAATGCCCAGCAGCGAGACTTAAGCTTAAGCTAATAAAGAATTGAATTGACAATGAATAAAGAAAGACCTGTTGGTCTAACCTACGAATAAAAAAGAATTGTTATTGAAGGGCATGGATTCATCGACTGTATAAAATGGCTAGCTACTATCTACAATATATATATATATATATATGTGTGCGAGTGCATTGTGAGTGCAGCATTGCAGCTGACTGAGGATGCCAAAGATTCATCTACTTTTTATCTACATGTAAACAGATAAATTACTAATGTTTTAAACCATTTACAAATTTATTTCAAGCACGTTTTTAATTTTTTAAAGAATTTTGAAAAAAGTGGACAACAACTTTTTTGGTGAAAAATGGTACACGACAATCACAGCTTAAATCTGGCTAGAGACTGGTGTATAATGTTTTCCCCAAAAGTTTTGTCACTAAAAGGGATTAAAAAAAAAAAATTAAAAAAATTTTTTTGTGGAAAAATCTTGAGAAAATGGAGTGTCCCAACTTACAGACAGTCCCAACCTACAGACCTCTCCCCTATTAACCGCATTTATAAATTATTTTTTATTGATTATTATATTGATTTTTGATAAATTATACCTTGATTAGGGTTATATTAACAAAGACAGGAAGGCAGGTGGGGGGAGAAGCCGCGAATGAAATTGTTTAAACATTTCCATTTGTTGTTAACAGAAAATAGCAAAAGAATTAATTGATTTAAATATTTAAGTTTTTTAATATTATCAATGCATTTTGAATTTTAAAACAAAAAATCGGTTAGAAAATGTCTTAAATCTGTTGTAGAAATAAAAATGAAATATTCTTTCGGCAAAAGGATATCAGTATTATCATGAATTTGAATCTAAGCTAATTTTACTTCCTTAGTCAGCTGCAATACACACACACACGCACATATCTAATGGTTGGGGGTGTAAAATACGCATTTTTGCATGCGTGTGTGTGTACGCAGAAGGGCAAATTTATGTTATTATGTTGCATTTATAAATCTACAGTTTGTCAATAATTCAACGTTTGAAAAGTAATAAGTAGTTTGGAAACATTTCGTCTTAGCTCATCGGGTTTTTGGATTTTAAAAATAAGAACAATTTTAAGGATAACTTCGATTGTACAACTGTTACCAAAATCTAAAACTGATCGGAGCAGAATGATTTTGCAAATATAAAATCTTTGAAAGTACCGACTCAGAATTTAAACGTATATACATAGGAATTTTCCTTAAAATTAGCTTAAAGGGAATGAAATAGCTACACCGATAATTTAAAATTTAAAGTTTAGCTAAAAGAATGAATTTTTAGCCGCGCAATTTGGTGTTTTGTGCCTGTGGTATTTTGCCTTTGCCTTTGCACGGTCACCCTTAGAGGAACGTCTCCTCCGTTTTGATCCGTTTCGCAGATGCCATTCCAGGAAAAGCTTCATTTTCTTCATCACTTTGGCTATCTATATCCGGGTTCAGTTTTATCGAATTTAACTCTTCATCAGGTAATTTGCACATTTTCTTCCTGCACGAATCGCACATTTTCGTTCCAGCCAATGCGGGAACCTTTGCGCTTAGTGCATTGGAAATAATGCGAATGCTAGACCTTTTATGGTTTCCTTTATTGAACGGATTGATGCAGCGATTTTTGAAAATTTTCATTTTTTCTATTGTTTAGTTGTAAAATACAGTTATAAATGTTTCCGTAGCTTTTACTTTTAAATTGTGGCCCACTTTCTCATTTTTTATAAATATATTTTTATAATTAAGAAGCAGTTAAGTAGAAGTTATTGTCCCGCGTTGAAGTTGGTAGGGATTTCTTTGTTATACCAAACTGCATTTTTCTTATTAGTTTCACATAAATGGGAACGGTCGTTCTCCCGAAAATCATAAAGAACGATAACAGTTCGTCTAACATAATTAGAAATGTATGACAACGAAAGACTCCTTTGTTTTTTATTGTTTTATTAAATCATGCAGAAAGTAATGGAGGTCCCATGACGAAACTTTCAGGGACCAACAAGGATTACGTATGGAACATTATACTATTTTTTTACAAAAATTAAAAATGCCGATTTGCAGAAAAACGCGATTGAAAATTTTATTTTTTAAATTGGCCTATAATTGCATTGAAACCATTGTGGGTCCTATTTTTATCTGAAAGCTTGGTAAAAGCAATAATTTTTGTGTATTTTTATTTATTTTTTAACCCACGTAATTTTAAGTTATAAATTAATTAAACAAAAAAAAAGGATCGCCATATCTTCGCATCTGTCAAATGAATTTTTTTTTTTACATTTTTAAAAATCCATTTTATATTATGTAATATTGTGATAAAAATGAGAAATCGTTTTGAGACCATAAAGAAAATCTCGATACGTTTCACAAAGAATCACTCATATGTGGGAGCCCATGACGTCACAATAAAAAAAACCCAAAAGGAATAATTGGGGACCTTGACAAAGGAGGCTGAATTTCAAAAAAGTTTAAATGCGGGTATCCCAAAATTCTAAAATTGTAAAATAAACTTATATTCCCAAGTAGAAGAGAATACAATAAAAATTACCAAAGCAATAATTTTGTTCCCACTAATTTTACTTTATTTTTCTGATCGTTCATATATTCTATATGATATAGTAATCAGATTTTTCTAAAATTTAATTCGAAAATCAGAACAGTTAAAAAATGATATTTCCAAGAGCATAGGGTAATATGTCAAAAAAACACCAAAGTTATGATTTTTTTCAATTATTTTTCCGATTATGATATGCTTATGATAGCTATAAGATATAGTTGTCCGATCCGGCTGGTTCCGACTTATATACTACCTGCAATAGATGCGAAAAACCTTGGTCCGATCCCCAATTTTATTTTTTTTTTATCTTGTTCGTAATGAATCAACCTTAATTTCTGAATGGTTTTAAAGTCTGTAACTGCTAACATAAAAACATAAAAATACGCTTAAAATAACTAAATGCTTTTATTAAAAAAAAATGTTTTTAATTTGAAAAATATATATTTTTAGAAGCCAATACAATTATTGATCAATTAGTTAAAACCTCATAAAGATATCTTTCACGGTTACAAAGGTATGTCATAAGGAGTGAGTGCACCTTTTTTGAAAAAGTGCCAAAAATGATATTTTGTGACCCCTATAACTCAAAACTCAAAAACTCAAAATTTCTCAAAACCGTTAAAATGAAGTCTTTTTTGTCGTTGTGAATCGGAAAAGTAAACAAGTTTGACGAAAATCGGACCTTCGAATCGTGGCCCACTTGGGAGATTTTGATTCATAACCAAGTCAATACTTTCACTGAAATCTGCGTCAAAGTTATTAAAGGGGGACATCTGAGTAAATGGTGAAAAAAAGCGGATTTTCTGGAATTTTTTTTGGCCAAATGATAAAGCCAATCGAAAATTTGTAAAGTAGTTTTTATAATATTAGGTTCGAAGTACAAAATACATTTTTTTCAAATAAATCAAAAACAAAATGGCGGCTGTGCAGCATTTCTTCATAGGCCCTTTTTTGTTGAAGGGGGTCCATGGCCGGAAAGCTAACGTCCTTTATTTTTTATCTAGATTTTTTATCTAAATTTTGTTAGTTTCTATACATCAACAGCTATCGACACACGTAGGATTTTTGCAATATATTGATTGTTTTGCAAAATGGTGAGTGATTGAAAAAGTCACAAAATTATTGATACTAAAAAAAGGAAACAAAAAAATCCTAAGTGTGTCGATAGACATAGGTATTTTGAATATGCTGTCAAAATTTCAGATCGATCGATTAAGATTTGTTCGAGTTATGTTTCCGGCAGTCCCAAAAAAATGGTTTCGAGAAAAACGCGTTTAAAGTTTTAAGGTGCCTGGGATATACATATGAGGCATTGCCGCAGAATGGAAAATTTCGATACTTAGACACATTTGCCGGAATCTATCTTTTGGTATGTTATTTTTAAGACCCTAAAAAATATTTTAACCAAAAATATTTTTTTTTGGATTGTTTAAAAATTTTTCTCAGATGTCCCCCCTTATAAAGCCTGCCAGTCAAAACAAAACACAAACCGCCATGGCGGCCTACAACCCTGGAGGCTTTTAAAAGCGAGTGCAGAACATACTTCAACTTCAGCAAATACAAGAAGGAAATTAGAATATCGAAACGTAGAGAATGGGAGGCGTCTAGACTTAGACGAACTTTAGCAAAATCCCCAGTAACCGTCGTCTACCTAAAAACCAATGGTGACACCTGGACGGGAAACAGCCAGGAAACCCTTAAACTCCTGCTAGATCCATTTGTTTCTAAAAACAAGCAGTGGAGGATCTCTACATAGAGGAGAGCCTCGACGATCAGAGCTTAGCCAATATTTCAAACCCTGAACGCTAAGTGGGATATTCTTTAGGGTTCTTCACCAGTCAACTACAACGGTTACTAAAAGCGACCCTCCCTTGGCTGACGGTCATCTTCCACGGCTGTCTAGCACTGAACCACATTCCATCCAGATGGCTGGCCATTAAAGTAATATTTATTATAAAGGACTTCTGTCCTAAAAGTCTCTCCTTCTTTTTGTTGAAGACTCTGGAAAGACTAATTGATACCCACATCCGACTAACCACCAACCCTAGCCTACTCTCCAATGCACAACGTGCATACCGTAAAGGCAAATCAATAGATACCGCCCTCCACTTCTTAGAATCGTATTCAGAGAAAGGATTCCGAAACAAGGAATACTCCCGGCAGCCTTCCTAGACATAAAAGGCGCTTTCAACAACGTCACCCCAACGGCTATCATTGGCGCTATAACGGAACTGTGCATTAAGCGTCCTATGTAGTTAATAAACTTCTATCGCTTCTAGAAGATGCGGGAACAAAGGCGCAGGAAAAATTTCCTCAAACTCTCTGCAACCTGATGAAAACAGCCCTATCCACACTCTCAAGATGGACAGAGAGCTGTGGACTGGGTGTCAATCCAGAAAAGACTGAACTAGTTCTATTTACAAGGAAGTATAAGATACCAAGTCTAACTCTCCCAATACTACACCAAACTCGCCTCACCCTTAGCAACGAAGCAAAGTCTCATCCTCGACAAAAAAAATTTTCAAAAAACAGAGAACATCGCGGACCGCATAAATAAAGCTTTTGCTTGGAAGAAAGCTATAGAGAAAAAGTAGGGCTTCTCTGCCGTAATAGTCCACTGGATATACACTGCAATAGTCAGACCCATCCTTATCTACGGAAACATCGTCTGGTGGCATTCCCTAGAAAATCAGCACAACCTTAAGAATCTACACAATATCCAAGGAACCGCAGAGCTCTGCATCAGTGGGGCGCAAAGCACTACCGCCACTGAAGCATTAAATACAATTCTTGACCTTGAACCTCTAGACCTGTTTGCCAAAGCTGGGCATCAGCAACAGCGCTGAGGCTCCGCGAAGCGACGGCCTGGACAACAGGCTCGTCGGGCCAATATATACACAGATGGCTCCAAGCTTAACTTGCAAGCAGGTGGGGGAGTTTTCTCTGCAACAACCGCTGGAATGCGATCTCTACATGCCACTCCTCCTTGGCCAAATTATAACCCGAAAAAAACCGTAAACATCCCCAAATTCCTGTTTCCTAGAAAGAACCAACTGGTTTGAGAAACCCACCAACCTCTGAGCTAGGCAAAAATGGTTCTGTTCTAAGATCATATGGTTTTTAGAAAAAACTATTTACTACATATCATACAATTATACAGTTTCAATGCGACTTAGGGCCGTTTTCTCGTCCGTCCTGCAAAGTACAATTTAGCTAATAGCAGGATAAATTTATCCCGGTGGCAAATCGGTTTTCGTTTTCTCGTCCGTCTTTTAAAACTCCAAGTAAAAGGGGCACTAATTTGAGACTAGGTGGCAACCCCACATCAGAAAAGTTAACTCATTTTCAAAAATTAATCGAAAAATACCATAAAACAGTCATACTAACAGCTGATGATATAAACAACATTTCAAACTAATAATAATTATAGAAAAGTAATTTGTTCTATTCCGATATATCTCTCCGGAATCGCCCCTGGGAGATTGAATTCTTACGTGCGTGCAATCTATGGCTCCTATGACTTTCGGGAACTTGGCTATTTTATAAAAATCAACAACATTTGCTTGATGATCTTTAATACGCGGGAACTTAATAAATTGTTTTAATAAAGACGCTATAGCAAAAGAAACTTCCCTTACAACTCGACTGGCTGTGGGCACGCTAACACCAAAAAAATCGCCAGCAGTTATAAGAAAACTTCCGCTTGCGTAGAATCTTAGAGCTATTAGAAGCTTAACCAATGGCTGTATTGTCGTTTCCCTGTAATAATGGTTTTTGATTATATGGAATTAGTTAAACCAAATGAATGCTCTTACTTCTTTACTTTAGATTCATGTCGCAAAACATTTTTTTGCAAAACAAATAGCGAAACCTTTTAACAAGTTCTTCATCACTGTAATATTCGAATTAATTTCTCTGGTCTTGATATCTGCGCCGATAGGTTCGCACTTCAAGCAATTCGATGATATCCCACAGAGTTTGAAGATAAATCGCTCGGGAATTCATTTTAGAATAAATTAGATGACTTGAACAATTTTGATTCATATTTAACTGTAAATAGAATCAGCTGTTTTCGAATAATGAGTGGAACCAGATTGTCAACGCTCGAATGGCTGGCAACACTTGCGCACAATCCAACCGCACAAATTTTGCACGGTGGATGAAGTACCATGACAAAATTTGTCACTACCTGCGCTAACATAAGGACGAGTAAACCATTCTTGCTTTAGTTGAGCAGCTGGTAGCGTTCTGTCTTGTTTTGAATTTTAAACAGTAGCTATAATATATGCAATGCGAAAATTTGGGATTTACAAACAAGGCAAACAGTTAAAAAAACTTGGAACTGATTGTAATTTGTTAACACTGACGTTAAGCAAGGTAGAGATTAACCCAAGAATTGCGAATACGACATTGAAACTGCAAGTTTACGATTTTTGATTATGCACAAAGCCGAAAGAAAACGCAACACGTGGATTGACGTATCCATGATACAATTTTAATTTGTTTTTATTTTTAAGAAATTAAAAACTAATTTTTTTTTAGAAATTTTTTTTTGAAAGAAGAGGTTTTAGAGGAATTAATGAAATAATAAAAAAGAGATGAAGTCAATCGGATTCATATAACCGGAGATACAGATTTTCAAAGAGAGGGTACTTTTCCAAATTTGACGATTTTTAGCAAACAAAAAAATTCTAACTAAAAAAATAATTTTTTTCGGTCAAATCCTGATACACGTGTTTACTTATTTTCCAAATAGTAAGTGTAAAAAAAGTTTCAGGCAAATCAAAAATGTGACCCAATAAAAAGTGTTCGGTTTGTAAAAGAACCGCCCATATGTGGAATTCATCATCTCTTATAGAGAATGCTGGTCGGAAGAATCCGCCGTCAGCATCACTGACCTACATGAAAACAATCATCAAAGAGGAGCAGCTTCCTTGCGAAAGTGCCTATATGTGCATGATTTGTTAATAGGAGCAGACGCGATCTTCGAGCTCGAACAGATTAATGGCGACCGTAAACATCCTTGCTTAGGCTGGACTTCATCTTACAAAGTTTAGCAGCAATTTGAAGGAAATCACCAAAACTTTCTCGGCTGCATTTTCCAAAAAAAAACGCTATAAAAGTTACAGTTACGCACAAGAAAATTTTCGATCATACACAAATTCGCATAACATTTACACATTCATATAGTGGCGGACCAAAGTTTTCATACGACCCCTTTTTTTCGAGTTTTCTCAATCCTATTGCTTTTACAGAAGAAGTAATGATGCAATCTTGTTTTAAATATTATTAGTATATAATAACCAACATTTTATTCTTATTCAACAAAAACTGTTAAGGGGGGACATCTGAGTAAAATTTTTTTAAAATCCAAAAATTTTTTTTTGTTTAAAATATACTTTAGGGTCTTAAAAATAACATACCAAAAGATAGAGTACGGCAAAAGTTTTTTTATTTGGCTTATTTTTTTTTAATCAACAATTTTGTGACTTTTTTTTAATCATCACCATTTTGAAAAAAATCAAAATATCGAAAAAATCCTACGTGTGTCGATAGCTGTTGATGTATAGAAACTAACAAAATTGGAATGGTTCTTCTAGATCAAAAATTACGGGCGTTAGCTTTCCGGCCATGGACCCCTTCAACCAAAAAGGGCCTACGAAGAAATGCTGCACAGCCGCCATTTTGTTTTTTATACCCTTGCAGAGGGTATAATGATTTCAGTCAGAAGTTTGCAACGCAGTGAAGGTGATGTTTCCGACCCTATAAAGTGTATATATTCTTGGTCAGCATAACTAGACGAGTCGATCTAGCCATGTCCGTCTGTCCGTCCGTGTGTCCGTCTGTCCGTCTGTCCGTCCGTCCGTCCGTTTCTACGCAAACTAGTCCCTCATTTTTTATGCTATCGAGCTGAAACTTTACCAAAAGTCGTATTTCTGTTGCAGGTAGTATATAAGTCGGAGCCGGCCGGATCGGACAACTATATCTTATAGTTCCCATAGGAATAATCGGAAAAATAATTGAAAACAAATTATAACTTATGTGTTTTATGCTCTTGGAAATATCTTTTTTTTAACTGTTCTGAATTTCGAATTAAATTTTAGAAAAATCAGACGACTATATCATATAGCTCCCATAGGAACGATCGGAAAACTAAAGGGATATTAATAGGAACAAAATTATAGTTTTGTTAATTTTTATTGTATTCTCTTCTACTTTGGAATATAAGTTTATTTTATTATTTTAAAATTTCGAATTAAATTTAACATAAATTGGATGACTATATTATATAGCTGCCATAGGAAGGATCGATTAATGAATGGTAAAGTATTCCGTAAACTGCTATAATTTTGTTTGTTGCACATCTAAATTTAACATTTTTGAAATTTCAAATAGAATAGGAACGATCTGCAAGGGTATATAAACTTCGGCTAGCCAAAGTTAGCTTTCTTTCTTGTTTTTTTTTGAAAAAAATTTATTTTGTACTTCGAACCTAATATAATAAAACCTAGTTTACAAAATTTCGATTGGCTTTTTCATTTGGCCAAAAAAATTCCAGAAAACCCTCCTTTTTTTCCCATTTACTCAGATGTCACCCCTTAATCTAATAAAAAAAACAAGAAAGGAAGCTAACTTCGGCCAGCCGAAGTTTATATACCCTTGCAGATCGATCCTATTCTATTTGAAATTACAAAAATGTTAAATTTAGATTTGCAACAAACAAAATTATAGCAGTTTACGGATTATTTTGACATTAATTGATCGATCCTTCCTATGGCAGCTGTATAATATAGCCATCCAATTTATGTTAAATTTAATTCGAAATTCTAAAATAATAAAATAAACTTATATTCCAAAGTAGAAGAGAATACAATAAAAATTAAGAAAGCTATAATTTTATTCCTATTAATTTCCCTTTAGTTTTACGATCGTTCCTATGAGAGCTATATGATACAGTCGTCCGATTTTTCTAAAATTTAATTCGAAATTCAAAACAGTTAAAAAAAAGATATTTCCAAGAGCATAAAACACATAAGTTATAATTTGTTTTCAATTATTTTTCCGATTATTTCTATCGGAGCCGGCCGGATCGGACAACTGATCCGGCCGGCTCCGACTTATATACTACCTGCAATAGAAAGACGACTTTTGGTAAAGTTTCAGCTTCAAAACTGAGGGACTAGTTTGCGTAGAAACGGACGGACGGACAGACGGACGGGCAGACGGACATGGCTAGATCGACTCGTCTAGTCATGCTGACCAAGAATATATATACTTTATAGGGTCGGAAACGTCTCCTTCATTGCGTTGAAAACTTCTGACTGAAATTAACATACCCTCTGCAATGGTATAAAAAACCTAAAAATGGCACTGACAAAGTCTACATACTATTTTTTAAATAGAAATAGAAATATAAATAGAAATTAAATAGAAATCAAAATATCCCAAGCCTGGTAAATAATTCTTATGTCCCGGCTTAGTAAAGGTGAACCAAATTGAAAAGGAGCCTAATACACCAGCCAATCTTTTAAGATATGCGGCGTATGCCAAGAATCATTATCTGTTGGAGGGTTCAGATCGTTCCGAGGCTTAATTTATCCCCAGATGTTTTTAAATTGTGTTCTTATACTGATACCTAGGGCGACATGGTCCACCGTTGAAAAATCGAATATATTGTTACCTGCAACGCAGCATGATTTTCTGGATGGTTTGCTTGATATTTCATTGTCTCAAGTAAACCATGTTCAAAATTTGTTAGGAAGATTACGGGATCTTTGCTTTGTTTCAAGTCCAGATTGTGTCTGCATAGTGAGAACCTCTGCAATTACTTTACCAGAAGACCAATATCACCCAGCGCTGGAGCTGACTATTGACACGGGTACAAAATTAATTGAAATATCTGCAAAGTCAGCTAAACGCATCCCCTGCTTTCGTAGAGCAAACTTTGCACTTATCATTGGTCTGTACTTATGTACTAATATGACTGAAGCTGTTAATATATTTTATAATGTATTAAACGAAGTTTTTGATAAATGCGTTCCTAAAGTGTTACAAAAACTATTTAGCTCGTTGCAAGACACAGTTTACACTGGATCCAAAACAGTTTTATAATTTGATTAGCACAGTTACTTATCAACCCTTAAATTTGAAAATTCTTCCGCAAACACTGATCAGGCCATAGCCGATCTTTTTGCACAGTTTTTCCAAACCACTTATTTAACATCAAGTCCGCCAGATCAGTCTTACCCATATGACATGCCTAAGTCAAACTTTATTTTTTGTCCTGTTATAAGTGAAAGCTCACTTAGATCAAGCCCGTCTACTCTCCGGGTCCTGACGGAGTCCCTGGATGTGTGCTCAAGTATTGTCCTGAGTCTTTGTGTAGACCATTGCACAAACGTTTTACTTTGTCCTTAGAAACGTAAGGTTTCCCGAATCGTTTGTTATCCCGCTTCATAAAAAGTGGAGCAAATTGAACGCATGTAATTACAGAGGTATTTCAAAGCTATCAGCTATTCCGAAGCTCTTTGAGAACATTATTACTCCCCATTTGCAATACTGTTGTAGGTCTCTTATTTCCTCTTGTCAGCACGGATTTATAAAACGTAGGTGAACGACAACCAACCTTTTGGAGTTTACTTCATTTGTGTTAAATGGTTTTAGAAAAAATCGTTAGACTAATGTGGATTACTCTGATTTCAGTAAGGCGTTTAGTTCTGTAAACCATCCGATTTTAGTTCGGAAATTTGACCTCTTAGGGTTTTCTGATGATCTTCTTAGGTGGATCTTAAGTTATTTAAATGGCAGGACTCAAAGGGTCATTTTTAAAAATTCTTTCTCATCCCTAATCCGAGTTACGTCCGGTATACCACAAGGAAGTCACCTTGGTCCGCTCCTGTTTACTTTATTTATAAATGACCTTCCTCTAGTTGACGTTGTTGTGCTTGCATTTTAATGATCTCTCACAAAGTTTAGCTTTACAATCTGAGCTCAATGCATTACAAACATGGTGCAGGAATAATGACTTCAATTTAAATGGTTCTAAGAGTAAACTAATGACCTTTTTTCGTGTCAGCCCTCACTATTCATCTTATACTTTGAGTGGCTGTATGTTAGATAGAATAACGCATGCTGACGACCTTGGAGTCTATATGGACCCAAAACTTAAATTTTCTGATCACATCACTACCATGGTAAATAAAGCCAGGGGCGTGCTTGCATATATCAAAAGGTGGTCGAAGGAATTCGATGATCCATACGTCACAAAGACCTTGTATATTTCATTAGTCCGACCAATTCTTGAGTACTGCGCTCCAGTTTGGAGTCCCCAATATGGGGTGCATATAGACCGCATTGAGTCAGTGCAAAAAAACTTTTTAATATTTGCCTTACGTGGTCTTAACTGGGATACAAGTCTATTACTACCATCCTACACTAGTAGACTACTTCTAATTAACTTACCTTCATTAGTTAACCGAAGAACAATGCTTGATATTACGTTTATTAGGAATCTTATTCATGGGGATGTGGAGAGCCCCGAGTTACTGGGTCGCCTGCATTTTAATTGCCTAATAGATTCACAAGAAAATATATTCCTCAAGTTTTAAATCATTGTATGCAATGCATGAACCTTTTAGAGGGCGTGGTACATTTTTTTGGGTCAATAGTTAGGTATTGAAAAAACAAATACATTTCCGTTAAAACATTTAGTCTTGCAATAGTCCATGGGGTCGGAAACGCGTAAACAAAATAGTTTGTAAAATTGCAAAAATACCATTTTTTTAGGATTCACACTAAAAAAATTATTTTTAATCTTCAAAATAAAAAAGTTGAAATTAAATATAGTTATAATTGTTTTAAATTGTAGGATATTTGGTTACTAAAATACAAAAAAAAATAACCAGACTATTGTATATATAACTTTTACAAATAAAAAGTTTTAGCTTCTCAAAAATTGGCTTCCCAAAAACATTTCCTGATTATAATGCAAGGGCCATCCAATTTTTTGTGTTTGGTATGACGTGCACTATCACGTGAGAAATTACGAAACATATGGAATCAAATTACATTTTTAAGTGGCCGCTTTTTCGGAGAATGCCTTATATATTAGGAATGTATTTTTACTGCCAATCAAACATCTAACTATATTTATAATGCTCCCCCGAACTTTTTCAGAGGAACACACACGTACCTTGAAGCTAATGTCTCTCCTGGAAAAGTTACGACAGGTGTACCCGTCCACAAGACGTCCATAGATGTAGTGTGTCCATTGCATAATGGTGTGTCAAGGCATATATCAGCTAATTGGCCTCGGCGTACGTGTTCTTCCTTAGCAGCTACATTGGAAAATATTACTCTATCAGGAGATATTCCTAAAAAGTTTCCGTTTTAATCATATAATTATTATAAGGTATTATTGTAATTATAAATAATTACCAAGGTCACTGACAATCTTTTTTATATTTTGTTCACCAACTGCTGGAAACCTTAAAAGCCATAGAACTGATTTGGGCACATTTTTTAAAATTTCTACCCAAGAGTCAAGGGTTTGTGGATCGATTTTGTATAGCTGATTAAAATTGCAGTAAACAATAGCGTCATCGGGTAACATATATTGACGACGAGTAGTTATAACAATATTTTGTGGTACTTCTTCACCTGTAGCAGCCTTATTGTTAGTTTGTGTTGTGGCCAATCCGTTTTGTACCAAAACCCCGTTAAGAGAAGTTTGCACCTGACCCGAAGCTATCATTGATACTATTTGTGTCGTGTTTGGCAACTCCGCGACTTTGTGAGTTATTTCGACTGGTTTTTGTGCGTTTACAACTTCTTTAATCTCTTTTACATCTGTATTTTCAACAAGAGGTGATAGATCAGTAGCATTTATTACTGTTACATTATCAACAACAGAAGAATGTTGTTTATCACACACAATTATCCGTTCCTTTAAATGTGGAAACATTTGCTTATGATCTCCAATAAAATATGTGTGCGGCATATACGACAATTTTTCGCTGTATTGGTAAGCCAATTCCATTGGGCTAGTTACAGAATCAGTTATAATATAATCCATAAAACTAGCTCCACTAGTACCTGGATACCCTAACCACATTACTTGAATTGGAGCAGGACGAAGAGCAAAAATTTCATTTCTCGCTCCCTTTGTGTATCCATTCATATTAACCAAAATATTTATACCGTCATTAAATATTTTATCTGCTGCTTTGCCATTACAAGGGATTTGTGAAAGATCCACAAAATTTTCCGATTCTCGGCTGATTTTGTATCGAAATGTTGTGCCATCATCTGGACTTAAGGCATAACAAAAAATTTCTACTTTAGAACGATCATGGAGACCTGGCACAGATTGCATTAAATGCGAGGTAGGATGATTTCCGAAGTCCGAGCTTAAATAACCTATACGTATCCTGCCGTTAGCTGGCAATTCCTTTACGAAATTGTACGGCTTTTTGTGAAGCACGTGTACTTTTTCCAAACACAAATTAGCATGCCGCGCTGCTATTGCTTTGCGATAGTCATGTGTCAACGGATAAAGCATTGAGTGATGTGGATGAACAGATGGTAAACGGTTTTTTTCAAGCTGCTCAGCAACTATGCTAACCAATTTTTTCATTCGAATTTCATAGTCAGACCAATCACAGACGATTTGGAGACAATGAGCTAAATTGCAATATGCATCAGGAAAATCTGGTTTTAACTTCAGTGCTGTTCTGTAAGACTGAATAGCTTCTGGAATATTTCCGGAATCTTTGTGTATGCTTGCCAAATTACTGTGCGCATCAGCAAATGCTGGGTTAATTTGAATAGCTCTGGTGTAACATTGAAGTGCACCGCTGACATCTTGTAATTCTTTAAGAGTATTTCCCATATTGGAATATGCATCCGCAAATGTGGGCTGAATTCTAATAGCTTCCTTATAGTGCATCAATGCTTCTTTTAATTTTCCTTGCTGTTGCAAAACAGATGCTAAGTTTGAATGGGCAGCAGCAAAATCTGGAAACACCTCCAAAGCTTTTAAATACAGTCGAGTAGCTTCTTCTATATATCCTTGCTCTCTTTTTATGTTAGCTAAATTGTTAAGGGAATCTGCATGATTTGAACACAGTCTTAGAGCAGTGTTATAGCAGTCCTCAGCTTCTTTGACCTAAAAGATAAATGAGTTAGTGGAAACCAAAAAAATTAATCAAAACATACCTGCCCTTTCTCCTTAAGAGCGTTTGCAAGATTGCAGTAAGCATCCGGGAAATTTGGCTGCAGTTCTATTGCTCTCCTATATGTGTCAATAGCCAAGTCAATAAGACCTTGTTCATAGTAAACGCATGCCAAATTTCCATGAACTACAGCATTATTCGGGGATAAATTTAAAGCACGTAAGTAGGCAGCCACGGCCCTAGAAAATATAAAACGTTTACTTAAATTATTTATTAGTAGTGAAAACATGTAATATACCGTTTCCATAAAATTCTTAATTGAATAAAAAAAGGTACCGAATATTTCACTTTGTTTTTACGCTTTAGCCGATTTGAGTATTCTTCATCGGTACAGCTTATTTGAACTATTGTATAGACAACAACGCATTGATACTGCATTATAGTCATAACCTAATTACCAAAAGCAATAATTAAAATATTATTGTTTTTCACAGCGAAAAAATATCAACGCGTGTAAAGTAGCAATGTCTCTCCTGCTTAGCATTCTCTTAAAATATACAAATGGAAATACATCTAAAATACATTTGTAGAAATGCAAACGAATAGCCTTCAGTGACGTAAATAAACGCAAATAAGTTTACACTGCCGCTCAGCTAAATAGGTTTAACATTTATATAAGCGGTTATTTACACTTTTACCCTTGTGTAGTATTCATACAAAAAACTAAGTAAAATCAAATGGTTATTAGTAAAAACGGCTCCAACCCATTAAAAATAGAAAATGCCAAAAAACAATTATAAATTACCTGTAAAACCGTAGATGGCCTTAAAAATAGCACTACGATAATTTAAATTTTGTATAGCATATTTCTAACTAGATTTTATCATAGCTTAATTTATACTATTATTTTATATGAAAGTTACACCAGTTTACAAACCAAAATCAATTAAATATACCATGAAGAAAACCTTAGTTTTTCGGTTAGCAATTTTTTTTAAGTGTAAAAAACGTTTTTGACAATTTTTTATTTATAACTTGAGTTGTGGTAAACCGATTTCGGCCATCAACGACTCATTTTACAGGTAATAGAATGCCCTCTAACTTTCTAGAAGCTACACTTCGTCAAAATTGAAAAAGTTGGGAAAAATGAAAAAACGCTGGAACTCAAAGCTTTGTATAAGAAAGTTAGAGGGCATTCCATTCCCTGTAAAATAAGTCGTCGATGGTCGAAATAAGTTTACCACAACTCAAGTTAGAAATCAAACAAGAAAGAAAGCTAACTTCGGCCAGCCGAAGTTTTTATACCCTTGCAGATCGTTCCTATTCTATTTGAAATTACAAAAATTTTAAATTTAGATTTGCAACAAACAAAATTAAAGCAGTTTACGGAGTATTTTGACATTCATTAATCGATCCTTCCTATGGCAGCTATATAATATAGTCATCCAATTTATGTTAAATTTAATTCGAAATTCTAAAATAATAAAATAAACTTATATTTCAAAGTAGAAGAGAATACAATAAAAATTAACAAACCTATAATTTTGTTCCTATTAATTTTCCTTTAGTTTTCCGATCGTTCCTATGGAAGCTATATGATATAGTCGTCCGATTTTTCTAAAATTTAATTCGAAATTCAGAAGAGTTGAAAAAATGATATTTCCAAGAGCATAAGGTAATATGTTAAAAAACACATTAGTTATAATTTTTTCCAATTATTTTTTCGATTATTCCTATGGGAGCTATAAGATATAGTTGTCCGATCCGGCCGGCTCCGACTTATATACTACCTGCAATAGAAAGACGACTTTTGGTAAAGTTTCAGCTTCAAAACTGAGGGACTAGTTTGCGTAGAAACGGACGGACGGACAGACGGACGGACAGACGGGCAGACGGACGGACAGACGGGCGGACAGACGGTCAGACGGACGGACAGACGGACATGGCTAGATCAACTCGTCTAGTCATGCTGACCAAGAATATATATACTTTATAGGGTCGGAAACGTCTCCTTCACTGCGTTGCAAACTTCTGACTGAAATCTGCAAGGGTATAAAAAGTGTCAAAAAAGTTTTTTACACTTAAAAAAATTGCTTCCATAAAAAAAATTGGAAGTGTCCTTTTCTTAATCAGAAAGACGTACCTAACCGGAAAACTAAGGTTTTCTTCATGGTATATTTAATCGATTTTTTTTGTAAACTGGTAAAATTTATAGATGCACAAATCTTCTTTAAGTGCTCCAGAGTAATTGATGGCAAATTCTGTTAGTGTTGGAGCCCTTAATCTCGAAAATACCACTAATTTTTTTTTTACCAAAATAATATTCTTCAAGTGCTCCAGAGTAATTGATGGCAAATTCTGTTAGTGTTGGAGCCCTTAATCTCGAAAATACCACTAATTTTTTTTTTCGGTGGTACAGTTTTATTAAACATTTTTCAAAGTTTGTTAAAAGTGTTAAATTACGTCCTTTTTCGAATTTCTTTTCTATATCACGGCACATATAACCCTTTTGGTCAGTTTTATTTTAAAGCCAATAGATCAAAGCTTAACTTTGCCATACAGAGCATTATGATTGGACAAGTAATGGTAGCGCAGCTGCTCGAAAAATGTGTTTTTTGGTCGACTGTAAGTCGACTGCATATACCGTAAAAAAAAAAACGTTGAAAAATCATAATGGGTACCAACTTTACATCTTACCGAATAAAACAAGCCGGGTATGGCCCAAATCTATTAAAAATTGGATCTATGGTGAATTTTTAAAGTTCGGATTTTTAAACTTTTTTCGGTCGACAAAGTTCAAATTTAAGTTTTATCCCAGGTTGCAACATATAAACAAAAATGCGTGGTGATGGCAGCCTGGTCAAAACTAGCTAAATCAGATATTTAAAAGCTAGAAAATTATTAAAATAAATTTAATTTTTAAAATTGTATGACACAATGCACTATGGGAAAAAAGTTAATTTTTTTGGCATAAAATCAACTTATTTTACAAATTATTTTTAAAAGTAAAATATATTTTTTGAATTTACATACCCTAATTAGCCAAGAACCGTTATCTAAGATTTTTTACTAATAACACTATAGTGTTGATAAACGAACAAAGTCAGCTGTTCGATTGACTTTGTTTTGTGCGTAAATTAGTGAAAAATCTTTGCAAACTTTCACTGCTTATTTTGTGAAGCAACAAATTGGTTAATTATTTCTGATCATGGCAAATCGTAGCAAAGGTATTTATAAATGTATCTTAGATTACATGTTTTGATTATTATGGCTTGTTGTCCTACTGTGAACTGTTTTATATGTGTATCTTTTTAGTTTAAAACTAACAAGTTTCTTTGTGTTCCGTGGTGTATAAATTATAAATGGCACAAAGTTGCAAAAAGGTAAAAACGCAAAGTTATTACCAAAAGTATCCTTAATATCGCAAAACAAATCATTTTTGCAACTTTTTGAACGTTTTATCAAAAAAATGACTTATGTCCAACAACTTATGAGCTTGCACACGCTGAACTTCTCGAAGTTTGGGAGAGAAACAGCCGCTCGGAAGATGCTCTAAGAAACTACAAATTTCATTTATTGAAAAGGACATGTCAAGTAATAAACCTAATTACAAAGGGCTCACATATAGAGAAGCAATACCCCGCTAAAGTTAAAATTGGCATATGCTCATAGATAATATTTCACTTTTCTTGTAAACGTTTTTTTTTTATTTTTCTTTTTGTTTTTGGCAATTTTAAAAATTAACAAAAACCGAAATTATTTTACCGTCTCACCAATATAAATACAATTTTTTTAAAATCGCCGTCAATTAATTTTTATTTGCTTCATGGGCGGTGGATGAAGGCAATGGTCCGATTCAAAAAGCAACAAAAACCGAAATTACACCTTAATCTTAATAGTATATATACAAAATTTTAAATTTTTATCTTTAAAACTAGAGTTTATGCCAAAAAAATCGACTTTTTTCCCATAGTGCAATGGCTAAACATCTTAAATATATCAAATACGATTTTGATTGGAAAATATGCGCAGATCTTAAAGTGGTTGCGATGCTGTGTGGGTTGCAAGGCAGATATACAAAATGCTGTTGTTTTCTTTGCCTTTGGGATGACAGACGCTCAAATGCACAGCATTATCAAAAAAAGAAATGGCCACCCAGAAAAACTGATATTGTGATCTTATTACTTATTAACAAGAGAGAAGCTATAGTCGTTACTCAGCTAAAGCAAGCAGTCTCAAGCGGGGAAAACCAAGGAGTTCCTTAAAACTGGCACCATCTATCAGACATTTCATTATTTGCTCATACTTTTGGACAAACTGGCAAAGGTCCTCAAACAGTACTTTTTGGCTATGTCGCAATTTAGTTATATCTCTCTTAAAAAAATCTTAAAATTATTCTGAGTAATTTTCGTAAAAGATAAAGAGAGGCACTTTTAAAATACTTTAACAGCAAAACAAACCATGAATCTGTTTGACTGTAAAACACACGGAACGGTGGCCATTTTTAGCATTTTTCCAACTTTGGAGGTCCTTTGCTCAGAGTCCTTGCGTCAGGGAACTTTTTTGAGGACGCAGTTTAGTTTGGGTATTCGAAACGAATTCAAAGTAGTAGCATCCATCGAGGTAAATTTTTGATGCAACATAGTGTAATTATTAATTAACTAATTACAGTTTACAAAAAAAATCGATGAAATGCGCACTTAAGAAAACCTTGGTTTTCCCTGATTAAGAAAAGGGCACTTAAAATTTTTTGTATGGTACAGATTTTTTAAAGCGAAAAAAAAATAATTTTTGGTATTTTTTTTTTCTAACTTGAGTTCTGATAAACCGAATTTGGTCATCAAATACTAATTTTACAGATAATAGAATGCTCTTTAACTATCTTATACACAGCATTAAGTTCCATTCATTAGTTTAGAACAGTGGTGGCCAGCAGAGGTAGCGCGCAGGGCCCACGGGATAGGCAATTTCTCTGTTGCAGTGCACTATAGGCTGGATGACCACTTTTTGTGGCCAAAATTAATATCTGAAAAACTAAACGAGATATTTGGGTTCTGTTTTTTGATATTGGTTTCTAATAAGCAAAGGAACATATTTTGAGAAAAAGGGCGTGGCACCGCCCTTTTTTAGTAGGAAAAACATGTTTAGTGACTTAAAGTAATATAAAAAAATATGAACATGCAACTTAACTTTAAAAAAACGAATTATTTAAGTCTGTCCTTTTGATTTGGGCTCATAATAAGTCAAGGAAAATATTTTGAAAAAAAAGGCGTGTCACCGCCCCCTTGTGCCAGGAATTACATACATATCATTGAATTCACATTACTCGAGATGAAACTTTACCAAAAGTCGTCTTTCTATCGCAGATAGTATACAAGTCGGAACCAGCCGGATCGGACAACTATATCTTATAGCTCCCATAGGAAGAATCGGAAAAATAATGGAAACAAATTATATCTTCGGTGTTTTTTGACAGATTACATTTTGCTCTTGGAAATATAATTTTTTTAATTGTCCCGAATTCCGAATTAAATTTTAGAAAAATCGGACGACTAAATCATATAGCTCCCATAGGAACGATCGGAAAACTAAAGGGAAAATAATACACCCAAAAAAAAATAGTCATCAATGTGCCACTATTTAGGTGTCAATGTGACACTATTGAGTTGCAAAAAAAACCCGATCCGAAGATCATCAAATTGACCCTGTTCTGGTGTCACTTTAATATTTTCGAAAATATTAATTTGACCCTTTTTGGTGTCAAAGAGACACTAGTTGGTGTCATTTTCTTAGTACGAAAATACGGCCACATTGACACTTTTTCGCAGTAATTTGATCCACTTCTGGTATCAACAAGACCCCCAAAAAATTTTATTCCGCACCGAAAAAATCAAAACCATTGAATCATGTTTCCTGCATTTCTTTTAGGATTAATCAATTACATTTTTTTTTTTTTTTATTACTTCATATATTAACTTATTCTAAAATAATTTCATTCGACCAAATGGAGTTACATCCGATATGATGTGCAAGTGAATGGGCGGTCCGGTTGATAAATTTCCATGTCCGCCATTGTCTACCTATAAAGAAAATGTTTTTAAATAAAAATAATCGAACAACACACAAAAACGAATCGCCAGTGCTTACATAGGCACATGTGTACATATATCTATATGTACATATATGTGTATGTAACAGCCTTGTGCAGTTTTGAACAACTGCGTTCTATAAATACATACGCGCAAGAGCTATTTCTGAAAATTTAACTAATCCGAGAATAGGAATCGTATAAAGACAGTATTATTGTAATTATCGTATTAAGAATGTACTAACCTGATTTGTATAACATTTAACACGCTTAAAACTCTTAACACACAAAAAGCGCGTCTTCTTTTTCTCACTTTCGAACTCACAGTGACAGTGCAATAGCTGCGTCTCCTCGCGTTAGGCACATTTCGAACTTCGAAAATAGAAGTTCGAACTTGAGAAATCGATAATTGACAATTATCGCTTTCAATGTGACCCTTATGTCATTAAAATGACAATATTTCTTATCAAGTTGGATTTTTTGAAAAATGCGGTATACTTTTGACACTCATTTGGGATCAATTTGACCCCAAAAATTTGATCCTAGTGGCAGTGACATTTTGAACCACAATTATTAAATTGACACTCAGGATTTTTTTTTTGGGTGTAGGAACAAAATTGTAGATTTGTTAATTTTTATTGTATTCTCTGCTACTCTGGAATATAACTTTATTTTATTATTTCGGAATTTCGAAATAAATTGTACATAAATCGGACGACTATATTATATAGCTGCCATAGGAATGATCAATCAATTATTGTTTTTTAAATATTTTTCATTAGCATCAGTAATGTACCAGCCATCGATGCTTTAAATCTATTTAAAATTGCCACCTTCTTTGCACTGCTCGTTGCAGCAGACCTCCAAATGTCAAGCAACTCCTTATTTTGAAACCTGAGGTTGCGACCTGAAAAGTGAAATTTCGCTGAAAGTGGGCAAAAGTGGACTTCGAGATTACATTCATATGAAAAAGAATTGAATACTCTACAACATAGTATAAATATTAAGGTGAAACTAGGTCACATTCGTTTTGTTACTCTATGTAAAGATTAGTTTTTATTTCATTTTACTACATGTCGAATGGTTGTTAAAAATACTCAATTACATGGACAGCACGATCAATTCCAACAGTTGGACATCACAAACACAAAGTACAAACCACTATCTTTCGATGCCATTATATATTGTGTTTTAAAAACTTAGATAAATGCACTTTTTATCAATTTTTATTTAATTGTTGTTTTCGCCAAAAATCGCACATGTTCACAACACTGCCAACAGCTGTTTTTTAACAGCCTGTACCTTAACAGTGCGAGCCTCTGTTAAAATTTCCGGTACGTAACATTAAACTCTGATGTTATCCTAACAGAATGACGTCATTGTATCTTAATTTTAAGGACTTTCAAAAAATGACTTTTGGCCACCTAAAGTGGTCATCCAGCCTACAGTGCAGTGCTGCCAGCGTTGCGGCGCGCACGTACTCTGTGTATGCTGCCGAGCAGCAAAATTTAAATTCAGTTCACTGCAAAAAATGTTTCATGAAGAAACTCCTTATGTGACCAGTATATGGCAAATCTTATGCGAATCAAGGATTCTAAGGAAGAAATTAATTTTTGGGATACTTTTGGAGTTTTGTATTTATTTAATTTTTTATATATGATGGAATTTTTTGTTTTTGTTTGTGCTTTTAATTATTTTTATAATATTTTGAAATTTTTTGGTTTATTTTTACGGTTTAATTATTTTTATTTTTTGTTTACATTTTCGTTAAGTGTTTGTGTTTTTATACCCTTGCAGAGGGTATAGTGATTTCAGTCAGAAGTTTGCAACGCAGTATATATATTCTTGATCAGCATGACTAGACGAGTCGATCTAGCCATGTACGTCTGTCTGTCCGTTTCTACGCAAACTAGTCCCTCAGTTATAAAGCTATCGAGATGAAACTTTACCAAAAGTCGTCTTTCTATTGCAGGTAGTATATAAGTCGGAATCGGCCGGATCGGACAACTATATCTTATAGCTCCCATAGGAAAAATCGTAAAAATAATTGAAAAAAAATTATATTTTCGGTGTTTTTTAACAGATTACATTTTGCTTTTGGGAATATAATTTTTTTAACTGTCCCGAATTTCGAATTAAATTTTATAAAAATCGGACGACTATATCATATAGCTGCCATAGGAACTATCAGAAAATTAATGGCAAATTAATATGAACAAAATTATAGCTTCGGTGTCTTTTGACATATTTCCTTCTACTCTTTGTAATATCGTTTTTTTAATACTTCTGATTTTCGATTTAAATTTTATAAAAATCGGACGACTATATTATATAGCTCCCATAGGAATGATCGGAAAATTAATGGGAAATTAATAGGAAAAAAATTATAGCTTTGTTAATTTTTATTGTATTCTCTTCTACTCTTGAATATAACTTTATTTTATTATTTTAGAACCAGCATGACCTCGAGTTAGCAAAAATATTCCCATTTTTCAAGAGGTCACCAAAAATCTCTAACATCTAGATACGGGTCAACACGCCCAAAAAACACCGCATAATGCAAATGCATACAAAATGCGTATGTTCGAATAACAACAATTAATAAGTTGTTGGTAGCTAAAGCAAGCAGTCTCAAGCAGGGCAAACCAAGCAGTCGCTTAAAAGTGGAGCCATCTATAGGACATTTCATTATTTGCTTATAACTTCGGAAACGCTGCCTTCTTGTTGTTGTTTTATTTTTGGGTTTTTGAATAGTATTTCACAATTAAAATAGAAGAAAAGCTATTCTAAAATAAAATAAAATGTTCATGTATTTTGATTTTTTATTCCTTTGGCAAATTAATAGTAACAAAACCTTTAAAATCGTAGCAAAACGATTTTCTTTGCCAAAATGTATTTTGTTTTTTTTTTTGGGTCATTGAAAAACATTTAAATCGTAGAACAACTATTTATTTTTCTTCATGTATTTTGTTGTTTTAAAAATACAATTCTAAACAGTAGATTAACTATTTTTATGGACTTGGTCAGTAAGTTTTGATTATGGTAGCGGTTCACGTAGTTGGGTCGGCTGACACTGCAGAATGCGCTGACCGCTTGGCGGGTCGGTGAGACATCGAGTCGACAGTTGACATTGACTATGTAGAATATGCTGATCAGTAAATATTATCTGCCGTCGGTACAACTGGGCGTATGGTACTGTTACCAACTGTAGTACTGCTTGATGTGTTGGTCGTTGGTTATGTTAACTAACAATGAGTACGATCGTTGGTCATGTTGAGCAACATTGAGAACGAACATGGTGGTTAGAGTGTCCACCCCTTAATCTCTGACTCGTGAGTTCAAATCCCGCTTTTGCAAATGAGCTTTATCATTTTTATACCCTTGCAGAGGGTATAATGATTTCAGTCAGAAGTTTGCAACGCAGTGAAGGAGACTTTTCGACCCTATAAAGTATATATATTCTTGATCAGCATGACTAGACGAGTCGATCTAGCCATGTCCGTCTGTCCGTCCGTCTGTCCGTTTGTCGGTCTGTCCGTCCGTCTGTCCGTCCGTCTGTCCGTCCGTCTGTCCGTCCGTCTGTCTGTCCGTCTGTCTGTCAGTCTGTCCGTCCGTTTCTCGAGCTGAAACTTTACCAAAAGTCGTCTTTACGTTGCAGGTAGTATATAAGTCGGAGCCGGCCGGATCGGACAACTATATCTTATAGCTCCCAGAAACTGGTTCGTCTCCGACCAGCACTCTTTCTCAGACCATAGATTCATTGAAACAATATTGTCCCTTGATTCACCATTGCCGGTCGGCTTCGCAAACCCCAGAAGGGCTGACTGGCCTATGTAGAAAAAAGTTCTGACGAATATCCTTCCCACGGAACCGCCAGAAAGCACAACAGATCCACATGAGTTGGATAAAATAGTAGACATATTCACAAATGCTTGCAACTCGGCTTTCAAAGTTGCATGCCCAATAGGGAAACCAAGAGAGAAGAAAAACCCCCCTGGTTGACACAACAACTATCAATCCTCAGATCCAGCTGCAGAGGCCTGTTTAACAGAGCAAAGGCAGGAAACGAGGAAACGAACTGGCAATGCTACAAGCGCGAATTAGCCTTGTACATAAAGGTCCTTAGAAGAGCGAAACGAGCCGCATGGCACACTTTCTGCTCTGACATAGAAGAAACGACTGATGCTGCAAGGCTCAGGAAAATACTCTCCAAGACAGCCGCGCCCCTAGGCTATCTACAGAAAGCGAATGGATCCTGGTCGGACTCTAGCAACGAGTCCCTAGACCTACTTCTAGACGCTCACTTCCCAGGAAGCCAACAAACTGGGCATCCTCCAGAAAGAATTGGCGGAGAAGGGATCAATCTAGATCTCCTTATATCAGACCGCAATATTAAATGGGCCATTCAGAGCTTCAAACCATACAAATCGCCGGGATCAGATGGAATAACACCGGCACATATCCAACAAGCTGGTCAGCTAGCTATAAATTGGCTTAGTAAAATCTTCCGCACCATTTTGGCGGTAGGAATGCTACCAACCGGATGGCGGGAAACGAAAGTGGTCTTCTTTCCCTAGGCAGGAAACGCCACCCACACCACAGCAAAGGACTTCAGGCCATTAAGCCTGACATCTTTCCTGCTTAAAAGCTTCGAGAGGCTGTTAAGCCTACACCTGAGAGCCAACTAGTGGGGCTGATCCATAAACTGTTGATAAGCAGAATGGTCACGGCCGCACTAGGGGCCTCAACTCAAACTAGACTAGTGAACAGAGGAACCCCACAAGGGGGCGTTTTATCCCCCCTTCTGTGGAACATCGCAGTAAATAAACTACTGCGAATTCTGGAAGGAGGAGGATGCAAAGTGGTGGCATACGCAGACGATGTCGCTATCATCTTTAATGGTAAGTATCAAACACTCTGCGATCTTATGACCGCAAAGCCAAAAATACTAACGGAATGGACGATAAAAAACGGACTCGGGGTAAATCCCTTAAAAACGGAGCTTGTTCTATTTACGAATAAGTACAAGATCCCACAACTCAATCTCTGCAATCTCTCTTTTAGCGAGCACGCCAGATACCTGGGGTTGGTATTAGATAAGCGCCTTAAATGGGGCTTGAACAACCAAGAGAGAACCAAAAAGGCAACCATTGCACTTTACTCCTGTAAAAAAGCAATTGTGCTAAGATGGGGCATGTCACCTAAAATTGTAATCTGGATCTACACAGCGGTAGTCAAGCCAATCCTCCTATACGGGGTGGCTTTATGGTGGACCGCTCTAGTGAAGCCCTTAGAACTACCCCAAACGAAGCGCTTAATGCGATCCTGAACCTCCCGAGCCTGGACTTAGCAGGCATGGAAAGGGCCAAATCGACAGCCATTGGATTAAGGGATACTGGGCAATGGAAAGGCCAATTTTACGGTCATGCCAATATACTTCAGCATGACAAGTCGATTCCGAAGAAAACGGACCTATGCAAATCTCATGAGTATAAGCACACACCCTTCGAGGCCCTGATCCCTGATAGGGAGGAATGGCAGCAGGGCAGACCAGGCTCGTCAGACGCAATCTACTTCTACACAATCCGAACAATTAGACATCAGGAAGTCATTCAGATTCCCGGACCACTGTAGCGTCTTCCAAGCGGAGGTACACGCTATAAAGGAGGCACTCGGCCGGTGATTAACAATAAAAGAACGTCAGCACTACTCAAACTCAGCCGCACAGAGTGTGGTATGTTAGTTCAAACCCTTACAGGCCATTGGCTAGTCGGCACACATGCCGGCAGACTAAAAGCCCCAAAAAATGACTTTTGTAGAAGCTGCAGGGATGAGGAAGATGAGGCTAATAAGAAACGGTGGAACACCTTCTCTGCTTCTGCCCAGCCCTTTGCAGACTTAGACTGAAGCACTTAGGATACCCCTTCTTTAACGATCTGACCGAAATATCGGAGATCAAGCTTCTAGGCTTCTAGGACGAGACATAAGAGACAGGGGATCCAGAAAAAAAAAGGGAAAAACGAGATCATACGGTATAGTCTGGCAGCCGTTCGTACCTAACCTAACCTAAACCTATAGGTCCCATAGGAATAATCGGAAAAATAATTGAAAAAAAATGTTTTTTGACATATTACCTTATGCTCTTGGAAATATGATTTATTTAACTTTTCTGAATTTCGAATTAAATTTTAGAAAAATCGGACGACTATATCATATAGCTCCCATAGGAACGATCGGAAAACTAAAGGGAAATAAATAGGAACAAAATTATAGCTTTGTTAATTTTTATTGTATTCTCTTCTACTTTGGAATATAAGTTTATTTTATTATTTTAGAATTTCGAATTAAATTTAACATAAATTGGATGACTATATTATATAGCTGCCATAAGAAGGATCCACGTGAAACGTGACAGGCCAATTTGGGTAAAGTCTCAGAATCAATCCAAACGTTTTTTTTTCGAATAAGGATCGGTTTTTTTTATTTTTTTTAACTCTTACCGTTTATTTTTAAAAAAATTTTTTGTAATTAAGCTCTGAATTTTCAGTTATGCACCACTTGAGACTATATTATTCTTGGTATGCAACTTTGTGGGCTATCTTAATATCTTTCAGAAAAATATTTTTAAAAATTTTTTAATTTAAAATTAAGTATTTTTTAAGGAAATTTTAAATTAAAAAAATTCTGTACGCCGGAATACACGCGATTTCCGAAAATAATAATTATCCTCGTGTTGCTTCATCAATTCTTTAAATTTTTGGTAAAATTTTTTTTGTTATTTTAATGTTTACTAATTAAGATCGAATTATAAGTTCAGCAAGCCAGTGCCAAAAATGCAATCAAAGTGTCAAAACATCTGTTCGCCATGCCACGTCACAGCGCACACTATATCCGTCCTCTTCTAACTGGCCCGCGCAAGTGAACCGCACAGTGCTGCAATTTGTAAACAAACGCAATTATTTAAAAGTAAGAAAACAAAATCGATAATGCCATTTCCTAAATACATATGTATGTACACAAATGTGTATATTTATTTACGTACATATTGAATAATTAATTGTTTTTTACAGCTTATGTTAAGTTCAAGAAAACTATAAATATATACATAATATTATAATATAAATACCCTCCAGGAATCGGAATAAGTTTTGGACCATTAAAATACTAGTTGGTCTGGTACATTTTTCATAGGCTTGTTATCGGGAACAACTAGTCCATTTGCTACTAGTTTTGCACTAGTGGCTGTTAACCAATTTACGGTTACAGCTGTTTAACTACACTAAAAAAATTATTTTCTCGAAACATCTAAAAACTGGTTTATCAACCATTATATTATTCGATTTTACTCGTACTTGAAGATGTTGAACTTGACGCTCTCCTAATTGGTATCTAATTGAAAGACGCGGTCCCGTAAAGGAATTATGACTGTTATTATATAATTAAATACGGCAATTGAGAAATAAATATAATTAAAACAAACTTACTTTTTTCGAGGCAAGTCGCCTTGTAGACACACTAGTTGATTGAGCCATACACGCATAACATTTTGTAATGTACTAACAAGGATTAAAAATTTTAGTGGGATATATTTTTAAAACAGTAATTTTTTACATATATATTGCCTTCCACAGAATAAACTAAGTTAAAAATAAAACTAAAGCATCACCTAGCAAACAAAAACAAAAAAATTATTTACAAGGACTGGGGATTGAACCAAGGACCTCGACTATTTGATTTGTTTGGTGTTCGATTTCCCAACACATTTTCACTCTAGGTTTTATTTTTGGAACATATGTAGTTTAAGTGCAACTAGTTCAATTTCAGTTGCCTTTTACCTATACTTTAACATGTATTTTTTCTAACAATTAAATGTTTTAAGGTTTTTTTGTCAGAAAGGTACCAGTTCGAGACAATTTGCTTTATCACTAGTTTTGTACTATTTTTTTTTTTGGACTAGCACAAATTTTCTAAGCCATGTCACTATGGGCAATTTGAACACTTTTTTTGGCCAATACCCATTTTCTGAAAGTCGGAAAATTCAAAAAAGTTTTGTTGTAATGCAATCAAAATCATTTGAAAAGTACAGCGATATTGTAGACCAAGCAAGTAAAAAATTTTTCTACCGCTTGACCCAAAAGTGGAAGAGTTTCTTTGGTAATTTAAGTCAGTTGCGCCGGAAGCATGCAGTTTGGCTGGCTTCCAAAACTGTAATCAATTTTCCGGAATCCACGAAGCCAGTAGGTCGGCCAACACTGCCTTATAACAAGAAGGGCTTCAGATCTCGCAGAAGGCGCGCTGCAGATCTGGCAAAATCGGAGAAAAAAAATGTAAGTCTGCTTAATCTTGCAGCAAGCGTGGCTGCATGAAAAATAAGCAAGGTGATCTTGCCAGTATTCTCAAGGTTCTTTCGATTTGCCCCGAAAAAGCTAAATATATACGGAAAGCAATAAAAACGCCGACGCTAAAGGCTTTGTCCCCTAATGAGGCATTAGCTCTTCTTCTGGACCAAAATTTTACGAAAGAGCAATACATAGCTCTACGGGACCAATCAAAAAAAAACCATTGAGATATATATTCATAAAATAAAACGGTTGCTGACCTAAAAAAAATGTGTCGACCTGATGACTTTTCAGTAAGTGAAGTGTATTCCATACAGCAAGACGACTCGTTAATTTGCAGGTTGACGTCGTCGAGAGCATTATGCAGGATCAAGTTACGGCTTTGATGGAAGCTCTGGGCAATCCAATTACAATCAAAAGCACTCGGGAGGACTATACATTGGCTCGAATTTGCTACAACAGTCACACCCTTACGGCTTATAGATGCTTCGAAAAATGTTATATGGAATAACCGAACCCCTCAATCAGTTCGATTTTGCAGGCGGTTGAAGCTAGAATTTTTAAAAGAGAGTGCATCTTAAAGGAAAACGAGTACGTTATAAATCAAATATCTAACTTAATGCCTTGCAAAATTATCTTGGAAACATCAAGTTTAACTTATTTTTAACAGTTATAGATGGAAAAGTGTTAAATGCGCTGACGAACACCAACTGTACTTAAGCTTGCCCAATTTGTGGAGCCAAACCATCCGATTTTCTGAATAACAGACATTTAAAGTGTGCCAAATTCCTTACCATCGTCAGCCATTTGAAATTCGGATTGAGCCCTCTTCATGCCTGGATTCGAGTATTCGAATTCATTTTGCACGCAGGATATAAAAGTTGTGTGAAGAAATGGAGAATATATGAGGCAAAAGACAAGAAAGAAGGAAATCCAAGGCAAATTTTGGGAACACCTTTCCTTTAAACCGAAAGTGGGAGGATTTGGAAGTACAAACGATGGAAACACTGCTCGGCGAGCATTCTCCGATACTGACGTTTTTTCAAACTCTTCATCGACAAGAAGCTCATTTCTAATTTTTACACAGTTTTGATATGCCTTTCATGCTAGCTGCCAATTGCGGTGCAAAAATTCCAAGCTTTTTGTTTTAGAACTGCCGAAATAATAATAGATAAATACCCCTGGTTGCCAATGACTGCAAGTGTTCACAAAATACTTATTCACGGAAGTGATATAATCGAAAACACCTATCCTATTGGATACTACGGCAAAGAAGGAGCGGAGTCTCGCAATAAGTTTTATAAATCAGATCGTTTACATCACGCCAGGAAATGTGGTAGGGTGGAAAATCTAACAGACGTGTTTCACCGAGCCACAGATACTTCTGATCCGATCATTTCATCAGTAAATTTGAATATAATTATTCAGCGACAGAAAAGACTGTGGGTTCCATTAGAGGTTTTGGACATCTAATAGGTCAAATTCCGATACCAGCACGGTGAGTGGGGATGAGGAGATTAATGCCTTGGACTTAGAATTTGAATACAATATTGAGTTGGCAAACGAAGAGCAGGACTTTTTCTAAGAGGTTTGTAGGAATAATATATGCCTAATTATACATTATTAACTTTCTTTCGTTATAGGGCCACCAAATGCTTTAGATGGGTTTTATATCACTTTCCGCCTTAATACCTTGTTAAAGGTTTCAAATAAATATAACCTAATACTGTAACAGAACTTGTTTTTAATTGTTAATTAGTACTCTAAGAAATTCCGAAATTTGGATAACCTACAAAAAATAAATGGGCGGTGCCACGCCCTCTACTTTTCTATGGATAATAGATATTGGTCAACTTAACCCGATTCGAATATCCTGATCCGTTCTTCAGTTATTAATTTTGGCCAAAAAAAAGTGGTCAAATTCCCCATAGTGCATGTGTTGTCCAAATCCATCCAGACAAATTCCGGTAGCTTTTTACTAGTTGTAGAACTAGTTGATTTTAAGACTAGTTCGCATTTTTCCTGCAGGATATAATATATATACACTACTGGCCAAAAAAATAAGTACATAGGTTTACATCTTAACTTGCTAAGCGATATCTCAATAATTATTGAGGCCAGACCTCACAAATTTTTTTATTTTTAAAGGTTATGAGGTTTACATCAAAGCCATCATCCACACTAAAATCTGATTTGAAGCTTAAAATGAATATTAACACTTAAGTATGGCTTGTGATTTCCTAAAATTTCTTTAAAAATGCTACTCTAATAAATAAAATCGATTTGGAACAAAATGAGTACTTACTCCGTAAAAAATAATGAAAATACTTGTTAAAAACCAAAGTATCTTTGGTTTTAATTTTAACAAAAATCTTTAAATTTTAATTTCTTAATTTTTTTTTTTTTTTTTGATAGTAGATGTTATTATGCACAGAGTCAACTGTTTTGTTAATAAGTTGATAACCGATCGTTATGAAACATATGTCATTTTTTTAGTCGTTTCATCTACTATCAAAATAAAAAATAAAACAATTAGGAAATAAAAATTTAAACATTTTTTTAAAATTATTATTAGGTTAGGTGGATATTAACACAAGGAATGAGGTGTATTTCGCAAAGGCAAGAAGTTCTCCTTTTTCCCTGCTGGAGGCGTCTTCTAGTAATGACAGATCTGGGGCACCAAGGTTTTTCTTCTTGCTCGTGAGAGAGCCTGGCAGTTGCAGATAAGAAGTTCCAGGGTTTCGATAGCTCCCGGCTCATCGCATTTCCTACAGGTGCGGCTGTTGAGTATTCCGATCGTAGTTGCGTGTCCGGAATCCACTAACAGTCCGGAATTTTTTCGAGAAAGATGCAGTACATACTGCATGAGTTTTTCATTGCGCCCTTTGCACATGGTTTTGGCAATTTGGCAAGTCTCGGTATTTCTCTACCTGAATTTTGCTTGCGTGTCCGCCTGGTTATCCAGGACGCTTTATAGCGTTCTGAGGGAAACTGGCACGTTCTTCGTTCTGCCGATCGTCAGCTCTACGCCCTTCTTGCAAGAAGGTCAGCTGTCTCGTTGCCAGCGATGGCCTGGTGGTTGGGAACCCAAAAGATCCGCACTGACTTCGTCGTGCTTCTGCTGCTTTCCTTATGGCAAAGACTTTTGCCTGAAATATGCTACAGTCTCTGGGTAGCTTATATGACAGCCTTATTTCAGGATCCGTACAGTATAAGCCCGTTCCTACTCCTCCTTCCATCTTGAAGTTGTTTGCGTATATGTTGAGGTTTTGAATCTGGTCCTTCCATCTTGAAGTTGTTTGCGTATATGTTGAGGTTTTGAATCTGGTCCCGACCCGTTTTCCAGTCGTCTGGGCCCATGAACGAGGCTGTTTTAACTTCCGGCCGCCACGTTCTGGGGGTCATGTAGTCCGTTTTGTTGATCATGATTCGGCCGATTGAACTGTGTTCGAAGCTTTGCGTTGTGCTGCCTTTCCTGCAGTTAGTTGAGCGTGGATATCTATGGGGTCGATTCCGAGGATCGTTTCTAGAGCTTTAGTTGGGGTGACCTTAGCGCCCGACCAGTGCCTGCCGCTGAATTCTCTCCATAAGCTCGGTGTAGGTCTTCTTTTCAGTGGCTTGATGTAAGGAGCCTTAGTGTGGTGCTCCATACATCAGGGTCGGACGCACCACCGAGATGTAGATTCAATGCATCAGAGTAGGCGACAGGCCCCATGAGCTGCTAAGCATCTTCTTGGATGCATATAGCGCCACGGAGGCCTTTTTCATCCTTTCCAGTATGTTGGCTCTCCGAGGTACTAGACCTGCGTTTTCGGGGTCAGCCTGGTTGCGCCAATTTTTTATTCCATTTCGATACCTTGTATCTCTTAATAAGGAGAATGAGGTCCCTCTTGTCCTCATTGATACTGAGTCCCTACTTTTTCGCACACTCACATATCTCCCTGAGTGTTGATTCCATTATGGAGCTGAGGGTCGATGGACATGTCGTCCGCGTAGGCATTTATTTTTGGGGCTCTCCTTTCGAATCTCTTAATTAGATAGTCGACCACCAAATTCCATAGAAGAGGCGAGAGGACCCCACCTTGCGGTGTGCCTCTGTGTGCCCCCTTTACCATGGAAGCAGTGCCCCACTCTGAAAGTACCCGTCTGCAGCTAAGCAGATTTCTTATCCAGAGGCGATCCATTATAGAATCCCTCTTGACATTGTTGTCTGGATATATCTACGAATACTCCAAGCGCATATTCCTTAATGTGTAGGGCTCTGTCAACGGTTGCTACTAGCGAGTGTAGTGCCGTTTCCACAGATTTCCCTTTGGTGTAGGCATGCTGACTGGATGACACTAGTCTCCCTGCATCATTCCTGATGTGTAGATCCAGCAGCTTTTTCAGAGTATGGAGTATAAAAGAGTTTATTTATTTATTTAGTTGGTTAACAATTATCTGTTAAAGTTAAAGCATTTCCGCCTGTAATCCTTGGGGCGTGACTGCACTTTGCCGCCTTTGGAAGAAAGACAATCCGATAGGTTCTCCATTGGATTGGGATATAGCCCGTGCTTAGACATGCAGAGTATATTTCATACAGCCATGGGGTGATCCTTTCCTTGGTCGCCTGCAACATGGCTGGAAATATTCCATCAAGTCCTGGTATAGCCCGCAAAGGAGTCTATGGTTTCATAGGTGTTATTAGATCGTTTGAGGGGCGTTCTTCGCCATCTGCTATGTCTTGGTGCGTGCTGGCGTCTAGGACATCCGTCCATCCTGGGAAGTGCGATTGCATAAGTGCTGTTAGGACCTCTTTACTGCCCTCAGTCCACTGTCCGTCTAGCTGACACTGTATGGTAGGCTTTTTCGAAAGCAGCTTTCGGAGCCTAGCTGTTTCCGGGACGTTCTCGATGCTGGAGCAGAAGTTTCTCTACGAGCTTCTCTGTCCTGCCCTGCGTGATTCCTTCTTGTAATCCCTAAGTAGGATATTGTATTCCTCGTTGATGATCTCATTGTCTGCCTTTTTGGCGATTTTGAAGAATTCTCGGAGGTTACTTCTTTTAAGTGTCAGTTCCTGAATCCACCATGATTTGCCCATAATCCAAAATTCAAAAAATCAACAACCAAAAATTCTCAAAGGGTATACAAATTTTCTCTAAAATGCTCAAACTTCTTCGTGGCATACAAGATTTTTTTTGGAAAACTATCGGTACTTTCTAAAAAGTGACCTAAAGTCGTGAGCACGTGTTTAGTTGCAAAGGAAAAATAAGCGCATCAATAATTTTGCGCAGCAACATTTAACTTTAAAAGGGTGTATTTCTTAATTAATGAATCTGCAGCTTCTGATTTACAATCGTGCTACTTTCAATGAACTGAAATGTGTAGCAAAGCTAACATCGAAAAAGTCCAATCGCTTCTCATAGAGGCAAACTTGAGCAAACATCCATATTTTCTTATTCGAAGCTATGTGAATTCAAAGATATCCTGTGACCTATTCCCAAGCTACGGACAACTGCTAAAAGCTAAAAAATTAACCTATCCAAACAAAATCACTGTAGTGAATCCGAAATCGATCTACAGAGCTTGGTTAACCACACTGCGAGGCGGATTGTGAAACTTTACCATGATGTTCTTGAAAGCGTTGGAAACGATTGCTCTGATAACCGTATTTTAAGTGAAAAATGGGGATTTGAGGGCAGCACTGGACATTCAGAATACAAACAGAAAGTCTGCAATTAGGATTTGAGCGATTCCATTCTTTTTGTTTCATCATATGTGCCATTACAACTAAAGCAAGCAGTCTCAAGAAGGTCAAACCAAGCAGTCGCTTAAAAGTGGCGCCATCTACCGGACATTTCATTATTTGCTTATAACTTATTACTGAGTGGGCCGAGTGGGGGGGGGGGTTCATATATTGGCCAATGAATAGGTATTGAAGAAACGAATACACATTCCTTTTACCGTTAATCTAGCTTCAAAACTGTGGGTGCCACAGTTTTTTGCGGTTTGTGGACGTTAGAGGGGCGTGAAAAACTTGCGCTGCGTATTAACCCCTAGAATCTGCATGGCAAATCCCAATCTTATAGCTTTAATACTGGTGCCACAGTTTTTCGCGGTTTGTGGGCGTTAGAGGGGACGTGGCACATCGGCGTAAAAAACTTGCGCTGCGTATTAACCCCTAGAATCTGCATGCCAAATCCCAATCCTCTAGCTTTTATAGTTTCCGAGATCTCAGCGCTCATACAGACGGACAGACAGACGGACATTGCTAGATCGACTCCGATAGTGATCCTGATCAAAAATATATATACTTTATATGGTCGGAAACGCTTCCTTCTACCTGTTACATACTTTTGCACGAATCAATATACCCTTTTACTCTACGAGTAACGGGTATAAAAAAAACGACATCGTAACAATATAACAACTAGAAGTATTTTTGCCCGCGGCTCACACATAGGCCAAACCACTGTGCCATGGTGGCTTGGTCTTCTTTCTTGTTCTTAAAGTCGGCCATGATGATACGCATCCAGTAATTCCTTGGGCGGGGTCTCTAGGGACGTTTCTATGCCTTTCACGGATTGTACTTTTACTATCCTTGTAAAATATTCCCAGTTCATGTTCCGGGGGTTTCTATAGACAGTTACCTTTGGAGTACTTTTACAATCGCATCTAAATTGAATATACCAATGGTCTGGAAAGGGTGGAGTTTTTAGGACCCTCCATTCGGAGATCGAAGCACTCTGTTACTTTACAAGTGTTATATCTAACACGTTTGACGAGGTGCCACCTACGAAGGTGTGTTTCTATGTGTAAATTAGGAGATAGAATTAAGTTTAAGAATAATGTCACCTCTGTCGTTGATGTCGGAGCTTTCCCACATGCTGTGGTGTGAATTGGCATCTGCACCAATAAGGAGTTGGTCCTTCTTCGAGCCGAATTCAACTAAGCTGCTCAGCCCTTCTGGTGGAGTCGGTCTATCATGTGCTATGTAGCAGGACGCTACCAAGAGGGGCTTCTCCTCGCTTTCGAGCATCACCGTAGTCAAGTCGTCAGAGCAGTAATGAGGAATAAGGTTAGCATGGATAGAATCTCGTACAAGTACGGCGCTTCTGTTCCTGCTTACCACTTCATGTTGAACTTCACTGCTACTTTGGGTGGCGGAGGGCCTGCTTCTTTGGAACCGCGTTTCCGTTGATCAAAAATATATATACTTAATCGGGTTGGAAACGTCTCCTTTAATGCGTTGCAAACTTCTGACTGAAATCACAATGCCCGCTGCAAGGTTATAAGAAATATCTATTTCGAGACATAAAAGAAAAACAAGTTTAGACAACGTCTGCACTTTGCGGAGATCGAACACGCATCAACATTGCTGATTTTAACCAGCACGACCATAGACTGAGATGAAAGTGTTGAGCGGGAAACCTTTTTCGACTTTTAAAAGTTCTTGGCCCTCGATTATCAAAATTTCAAAAAGGAAATTTCGTCCAAAATGTTTGGCCACGTTCTAGCACATATACACACAAAGCCCACTTACACTTATGCATTGTGTACTCAATAAACGAAATCTAAAACAAGAGAGATCGCTGTAGTCGAGTGCCTTGACTATCAAATAATCGTTACTCAGCTAAATCAAGCAGTCTCAAGAAGGGCAAACCAAGCAGTCGCTTAAAAGGGGCGCCATCTACCGGACATTTTATTATTTGCTTATAACTTTTTACTGAGTGGCCCAATTTTAAAAATTCGGTAGGTATTAAAAAACCAAGGCCGTCAGTCGTCGGGTACACAGGGGGAACAACGAGGGACTCGTCCCCTCCCGTAACTGTATGCACCGATGGTAGTGCGACTATACTCTCCCCGTGAGGGCGGCTGGAAGCAGGTCCGTAGTCTAGCTATGACTATGGATGCTGACGAATCGTAGTCGGGCGGACCTGAGTAGGTCTTTAAAGTGCCTACCCTCAAGTCAGGCGTGTCAAGCGACCCGAGCCCACTGACTTTCAGGGGTAAATCCAGCTGTGTCTTAACGGAGCCTTACCAGGGCCGGGCAACCCTGGGTCGGAAGTGGCCTTGCCGTGGCTTTGGGGCGAAGCCACGGTCGACCTTTTTATAAATAATAAATAATAACCCTCAGGCCTGCCGCGCTTGCCTGGTCGAGCAACGCGGGCGGTTATGTATTTATAATGCAAACTAACACCGTAGCTTCGGACCTCACGGGGGAGGTTAAACCCCACACCGATTCGTCTACCATCGAGGAGGGGCCGCGAACACCCAGCCAGGGTGCTCCGGCTCCGATGGGAACGAAAGGGGCTGCTAAGACCAGCACCCCTCTAGACAACAAAAACACCCATCCACACCCAGCCGGGTACGCCACTGCTACGCATCAGCAGCGCAAGGCCAAATGGTCAAATGGTCCGATCCCCTCCTTCGACTCGTCGGACATGGTCAAAGGGCACCGGGTGACGGCCTTAGCATTAGGCTCGTCCACGCCAGGGAGATTCCAAGGACGCCGCGGTCGCGCATTTGGTTGTCAAAGGAGCAGACTGACCAAGGAAAGGTGCTGTCACTGCTGAGGGCTCAGAACCCAGAAGTGCACACAGAGGACTGGGCGATACTCAAGGTAGAGAAGGAGATGAAGACGAGCCAGCCGTTCCTCTTCCTCATCAACCAGCGCTGCCTGCCGCAGCTTGAGAAGGCCGACTACACAATCCGGTACGGCCTACGGAAGGCCAAGATCAAGGTATTCCTGGCAGTGCCGGATGATGTTCTCGAGGAGGTCGATGACACCAACAAGCTGTTGGATGACCTGGTCATTGACGACAAGACCCCAGACGTAAGACACAACACCGATGCCTAAAGTCGTGCAGATTAACCTGAAGCACAGCACGAATGCTTCAGCCAATCTTGCAGTTCTTCTCAGTGAGAGGAACATTGACATAGGCATCGTTCAAGAACCATGGACTCGAGACGGACATATTAACTCGACAGGTAGGCCGAGAGCAGGTATTATTATAAAGAATAACTATAACGCACTTCTTTGCCCCAATCTTGGTACACCGGATCTAGCAGTTGCCAGATTCGTGACGGCGGATAGGACATCGATGGTGATAGCCTCATCCTACATGGCTCATGAGGTACCGGCTCCACCTGAGCCAGTCATCAAGCGGCTGCAATGGGCGGAAGACACTAAGACGACCCTGGTGCTCGGATGCGACGCTAACGCGAGGCACACACTGTGGGGAAGCTCGGAAACTAACGAAAGGGGCTAGTCTCTTTTTGATAATATTATTTGCCGCAACATCACCATATGTAATAGAGGTAACACACCCACCTTTATATTCCCAAGCACTAGGGAATTTCAGGGATGGGAAGAGGTGTTAGACCTCACTTTACAGACAGAATTTAGTAAATATAAGGTTGAAAAGTGGATAGTGTCGAAACAAAATTCCTTTTCAGATCACAGGTACACTTTCTACGAAATTTCGATTCCGATTAGCAACGCGGAACCGAAACGTAACCCCCGTAGAACAAACTAGTACAAATTCGGTGAGATAGTCTACTCGAAAGTTAGTAACAGGAGAATACGGGTACAAACCTCTACGACGACCCTGGACAAGGAAGTAGAGGACCTGACAAACATTCTAAACAATGCATATAAGGAAACATGCAAGGTTTCATACTCTGAAAAACAACACCCTGTATGGTGGACCAAAGAGCTTTGCACTCTGAGAAAGAGGGCAAGAAAAGCCTATAACTCCAGCTATGCTACCAAGGAATGGGAGCCATACAAAGAAGCACAAAAAGCATACAAAAAAGCTATAAACGCAGCCAAGAAAGACTCTTGGAGGACTTACTGCGAATCGCTCGAAGGTATAAAGAACTCGGCTAGACTAAGCAAGGTCCTTGCTAAAGGGTATATCAGCCCAACTCTGTTACACAAACAAGACGGATCAGCGACTACAACCGTGGAAGAATCCATAGAGACACTAGTGGATACACACTTTCCAGGCAGCCTTCGAGAAAAGCCAGCACCTACTGAAGGTCAGAGGGCTCATCAACCAACACACATATTTATCTTTCGATAAATACAAGAGTCCGGGGCCAGACGGTATTTTCCCGTCAATGCTTCAAGCAACACAGGTCAGCATCAGTAGGTGGCTACAAGCCATTTACATGGCTTGCATCAGACTAACACACATACCGCTTCTATGGAAGGAAGCCAAAGTTGTATTTATACCAAAACCAGGAAGAAGAGGTCACATCCTAGCAAAGGACTACAGGCCGATCAGCCTTACCTCCTTCCTAATGAAAACGCTGGAACGAATGATCGATATTCATATCCGGGAAAACACCGAGAAGCAGCATCTATCGGTCGCTCGATAGTCGAGCTATCGGGAGTGATACTAAACCCGAAGCTCTCGTGGAAACTAAACATCACGGAACGAGTAAGAAAGGCCAGCATAGCATTCTACTCGTGCTGGAAAATGTTCGGCAAAAACTGGGGTATACACCCTAAGATAATATTATGGCTTTACACAGCAGTGGTAAGGCCAATTCTCACATACGGGGCACTAGTCTGGTGGCCAGCCCTGACAAGAGCATACAATACTACCAAGCTGAATACAGATTTCAGCTTGCGCAGGAGCTACAGGGTCATTAAGATCATGCCCGGCTGCCGCGTTGAACACTATTTTGGATATAATGCCTATAGAACTTTTCATAAAGGATACGGCAGCGCAAAGTGCGGCCAGACTGAAGGCAAGTAAATGCTGGAAATGCTACCACACAGGGCACTGCCGTATCTTAGAGGACAGCAACTATCTGGCAAAGAACAAAACGGATTATATGACAGCAGAGATAAGATTTAAAAACGGATTTACGACTACCTTTCCAACGAGGGAAGACTGGGAGAATGACAGAGTAACCGGACAGTCAAGTCGTCAGAGCAGTAATGAGGAATAAGGTTAGCATGGATAGAATCTCGTACAAGTACGGCGCTTCTGTTCCTGCTTACCACTTCATGTTGAACTTCACTGCTACTTTGGGTGGCGGAGGGCCTGCTTCTTTGGAACCGCGTTTCCGTTGATCAAAAATATATATACTTAATCGGGTTGGAAACGTCTCCTTTAATGCGTTGCAAACTTCTGACTGAAATCACAATGCCCGCTGCAAGGTTATAAGAAATATCTATTTCGAGACATAAAAGAAAAACAAGTTTAGACAACGTCTGCACTTTGCGGAGATCGAACACGCATCAACATTGCTGATTTTAACCAGCACGACCATAGACTGAGATGAAAGTGTTGAGCGGGAAACCTTTTTCGACTTTTAAAAGTTCTTGGCCCTCGATTATCAAAATTTCAAAAAGGAAATTTCGTCCAAAATGTTTGGCCACGTTCTAGCACATATACACACAAAGCCCACTTACACTTATGCATTGTGTACTCAATAAACGAAATCTAAAACAAGAGAGATCGCTGTAGTCGAGTGCCTTGACTATCAAATAATCGTTACTCAGCTAAATCAAGCAGTCTCAAGAAGGGCAAACCAAGCAGTCGCTTAAAAGGGGCGCCATCTACCGGACATTTTATTATTTGCTTATAACTTTTTACTGAGTGGCCCAATTTTAAAAATTCGGTAGGTATTAAAAAACCAAGGCCGTCAGTCGTCGGGTACACAGGGGGAACAACGAGGGACTCGTCCCCTCCCGTAACTGTATGCACCGATGGTAGTGCGACTATACTCTCCCCGTGAGGGCGGCTGGAAGCAGGTCCGTAGTCTAGCTATGACTATGGATGCTGACGAATCGTAGTCGGGCGGACCTGAGTAGGTCTTTAAAGTGCCTACCCTCAAGTCAGGCGTGTCAAGCGACCCGAGCCCACTGACTTTCAGGGGTAAATCCAGCTGTGTCTTAACGGAGCCTTACCAGGGCCGGGCAACCCTGGGTCGGAAGTGGCCTTGCCGTGGCTTTGGGGCGAAGCCACGGTCGACCTTTTTATAAATAATAAATAATAACCCTCAGGCCTGCCGCGCTTGCCTGGTCGAGCAACGCGGGCGGTTATGTATTTATAATGCAAACTAACACCGTAGCTTCGGACCTCACGGGGGAGGTTAAACCCCACACCGATTCGTCTACCATCGAGGAGGGGCCGCGAACACCCAGCCAGGGTGCTCCGGCTCCGATGGGAACGAAAGGGGCTGCTAAGACCAGCACCCCTCTAGACAACAAAAACACCCATCCACACCCAGCCGGGTACGCCACTGCTACGCATCAGCAGCGCAAGGCCAAATGGTCAAATGGTCCGATCCCCTCCTTCGACTCGTCGGACATGGTCAAAGGGCACCGGGTGACGGCCTTAGCATTAGGCTCGTCCACGCCAGGGAGATTCCAAGGACGCCGCGGTCGCGCATTTGGTTGTCAAAGGAGCAGACTGACCAAGGAAAGGTGCTGTCACTGCTGAGGGCTCAGAACCCAGAAGTGCACACAGAGGACTGGGCGATACTCAAGGTAGAGAAGGAGATGAAGACGAGCCAGCCGTTCCTCTTCCTCATCAACCAGCGCTGCCTGCCGCAGCTTGAGAAGGCCGACTACACAATCCGGTACGGCCTACGGAAGGCCAAGATCAAGGTATTCCTGGCAGTGCCGGATGATGTTCTCGAGGAGGTCGATGACACCAACAAGCTGTTGGATGACCTGGTCATTGACGACAAGACCCCAGACGTAAGACACAACACCGATGCCTAAAGTCGTGCAGATTAACCTGAAGCACAGCACGAATGCTTCAGCCAATCTTGCAGTTCTTCTCAGTGAGAGGAACATTGACATAGGCATCGTTCAAGAACCATGGACTCGAGACGGACATATTAACTCGACAGGTAGGCCGAGAGCAGGTATTATTATAAAGAATAACTATAACGCACTTCTTTGCCCCAATCTTGGTACACCGGATCTAGCAGTTGCCAGATTCGTGACGGCGGATAGGACATCGATGGTGATAGCCTCATCCTACATGGCTCATGAGGTACCGGCTCCACCTGAGCCAGTCATCAAGCGGCTGCAATGGGCGGAAGACACTAAGACGACCCTGGTGCTCGGATGCGACGCTAACGCGAGGCACACACTGTGGGGAAGCTCGGAAACTAACGAAAGGGGCTAGTCTCTTTTTGATAATATTATTTGCCGCAACATCACCATATGTAATAGAGGTAACACACCCACCTTTATATTCCCAAGCACTAGGGAATTTCAGGGATGGGAAGAGGTGTTAGACCTCACTTTACAGACAGAATTTAGTAAATATAAGGTTGAAAAGTGGATAGTGTCGAAACAAAATTCCTTTTCAGATCACAGGTACACTTTCTACGAAATTTCGATTCCGATTAGCAACGCGGAACCGAAACGTAACCCCCGTAGAACAAACTAGTACAAATTCGGTGAGATAGTCTACTCGAAAGTTAGTAACAGGAGAATACGGGTACAAACCTCTACGACGACCCTGGACAAGGAAGTAGAGGACCTGACAAACATTCTAAACAATGCATATAAGGAAACATGCAAGGTTTCATACTCTGAAAAACAACACCCTGTATGGTGGACCAAAGAGCTTTGCACTCTGAGAAAGAGGGCAAGAAAAGCCTATAACTCCAGCTATGCTACCAAGGAATGGGAGCCATACAAAGAAGCACAAAAAGCATACAAAAAAGCTATAAACGCAGCCAAGAAAGACTCTTGGAGGACTTACTGCGAATCGCTCGAAGGTATAAAGAACTCGGCTAGACTAAGCAAGGTCCTTGCTAAAGGGTATATCAGCCCAACTCTGTTACACAAACAAGACGGATCAGCGACTACAACCGTGGAAGAATCCATAGAGACACTAGTGGATACACACTTTCCAGGCAGCCTTCGAGAAAAGCCAGCACCTACTGAAGGTCAGAGGGCTCATCAACCAACACACATATTTATCTTTCGATAAATACAAGAGTCCGGGGCCAGACGGTATTTTCCCGTCAATGCTTCAAGCAACACAGGTCAGCATCAGTAGGTGGCTACAAGCCATTTACATGGCTTGCATCAGACTAACACACATACCGCTTCTATGGAAGGAAGCCAAAGTTGTATTTATACCAAAACCAGGAAGAAGAGGTCACATCCTAGCAAAGGACTACAGGCCGATCAGCCTTACCTCCTTCCTAATGAAAACGCTGGAACGAATGATCGATATTCATATCCGGGAAAACACCGAGAAGCAGCATCTATCGGTCGCTCGATAGTCGAGCTATCGGGAGTGATACTAAACCCGAAGCTCTCGTGGAAACTAAACATCACGGAACGAGTAAGAAAGGCCAGCATAGCATTCTACTCGTGCTGGAAAATGTTCGGCAAAAACTGGGGTATACACCCTAAGATAATATTATGGCTTTACACAGCAGTGGTAAGGCCAATTCTCACATACGGGGCACTAGTCTGGTGGCCAGCCCTGACAAGAGCATACAATACTACCAAGCTGAATACAGATTTCAGCTTGCGCAGGAGCTACAGGGTCATTAAGATCATGCCCGGCTGCCGCGTTGAACACTATTTTGGATATAATGCCTATAGAACTTTTCATAAAGGATACGGCAGCGCAAAGTGCGGCCAGACTGAAGGCAAGTAAATGCTGGAAATGCTACCACACAGGGCACTGCCGTATCTTAGAGGACAGCAACTATCTGGCAAAGAACAAAACGGATTATATGACAGCAGAGATAAGATTTAAAAACGGATTTACGACTACCTTTCCAACGAGGGAAGACTGGGAGAATGACAGAGTAACCGGACAAGATGAGGTATCACTATACACTGACGGCTCCAGGATGGACTGTGGTGTAGGGGCTGGAATTTTCGCTGAAAGCTGGGGGATAGAATCGAAATTCCACCTCCCAGAATCAGCGACAGTTTATAAGGATATACTATATAGCCAAGCGGCTATCAAATCTCTCGCAGCAGCAAGAACCAACTCGACAATAGTAGCCGATAGTAAGTCGGCCCTTAACATATTAGCAACAAACAACCATGTACAGATAACATGGGTGCCAGGGCACAATGATATACCAGGAAACGAAAAGGCGGATGAACTTGCACGAATGGGGTCGGCAGACGACTCCTATACAACTAGTCTACCTGAATCCCTAAATACAGTCCAAGCAAGGATTCACGTACACTACAAAACACAAGCTAGTAAAAGTTGGTCGGAGAAGCAGGGTCTCAGGAGATCAAAACTCTGCTGGCCAACCATCAATAGCAAGAGAACTCGAGAACTAATAACCAAAAGTAAAAGGGATATTAGAAGGATCACGGCACTCATCACAGGCCATTGAGCCATTGGCACGCAAGCCATGAAGATGGGGCTGCGTACAACGCTAATTGCAGAAGCTGCAAAGAAACAGACACACCTGAGCACATAATGTGTCATTGCCCAGCACTAAACCATATCAGGGCGAGATACTTCGGGGCGTATCAGCTGGAATCATTGGGAGAAATAGGAAAGCAGAGGATAACTGCAATCCTAGGTTTTCTAAATGACGCAGGCTGGTACTGAAAAGAACGCGGAGACAACAATTTACGAGGGTGTGGATCAAAACGGAGCTCAGCTCTACTTGGAGGTACTCAGAGGGGACCTCACCACTTCTACCTACCTACCATTAAAAAACCAAACAAAATGGGGTTTACACTTCTGCTCTAGCTTCTGTTCTAGCTATTATAGTTTCCGAGATCTCAGCGTTCATACAGACGGACATGGCTAGATCCTGATCAAGAATATACACTGGTCGGCATATTTATTTTGACAGGTTTGAAAGTGAAATCTACTCATATTTTGAACTTATAATATAAACAATTCCGTTTAAATTACACAAAAATGTTCTTAACCCATTAAGCACACTTTGAATAGTTAAAAAATTTTGTGAGAGTCAAATTTTAAACTTTTTTCCTGGGGCTTAAATCAAAAATGTTTTTATGCAAAGTTGTTCCCCAATCGAAATAATATAATAAAATAATAATACCTGCAAAAAAAAAATTTCAAAGTCTCGTTCCTTTTTTTAATTTCTTAAAAATAATATTCGGTTTGACGATTTATTAGAGACTGACTAAAAATGCTGCACGCAGGCAGAACCAGAACTTAAAGAGGAAAGATAATTCGTTACTCGTTACATTAGTGTAAAACTCAGAAGAAAAAAGAATAAGATATACAGTGGTGCATATGCAAATATTTTCAACACTCCTTCTCACCGCGGTATATCTAATTCAAGAGATTCTTTTTAGTTTAACCCTAGTGAAGTAATACTTTTTGTGTGCTTAACTTTACATAGAGCTTTAGTTAGCACATCTGAAGTCATATTTTCGGTTGGAACATATTCAATATCAATGACCTTTTTCTTATACAAATCTCTTATGAAATGATACTTGATATCTATATGTTTACTTCTAGCATGAAAACTCGCATTCTTAGCTAAACATTGAGCGCTCTGATTGTCACTGTAGATCATCAATGTTGGCGCCGTCTCGAAACCCATCTCAGATATCAGCTTCAGCACGTAAGCAGCCTCCTTAGCTGCTGTTGAAAGCGCCACATACTCAGCCTCCGTGCTACTGAGTGCTATGATGCTCTGCTTTTTCGACTCCCACGAAAACGCTGCTCCAGCCATAAAGATTGCGCTGAACGATTTGCGGTCAGTACAGTCACCTGCCCAGTCTGCATCCACAAAGCAGTGAACAGGCACACCAGTTCGAACAAAGTGCAACTTCAAGTCCGAAGTTCCTTTTAGGTAACGCAGGACGCGCTTAGCGGCCACCTCATGTTCCTTATGGGGGTCACTGCACCTCTAAGCCAACTTTGCCACACAATGTGCAATGTCTGGCCTCGTAGTCATTGCTAGGTACAGCAATGATCCAATAAGCGATTGATACTGCTTCTGGTTGACTCGTGGACAGTCTTCCAAAATACATTGGTTCTGATAACCAACCTCCAAAGGCGTTGCATTCGGCTTGCAGTCTTCCATGCCATAATCTCGTAACAGCCCGTCGATATACTGATTATGGCCAATTGCCACACTGCCCGTCTCTCCATTCCGCTCGATCTCCATGCCTAAAAAGTGAATTAGCTCTCCACCATCTACTACTGCAAATTCCCGTGCGATTTGAAGTTTTATGTCGACAAGGTCTTCTTTTCTGGAACAAGCAATAATTAGATCATCGACATATACTACAATTAAGTTAAATTTTTCGCCGTCGTTCTTTTTATAAATGCATGGCTCACTGGGACATTGTACAAAACCAATACGCTGAAGAGTACAATCCAATTTCTGGTTCCATTCACGCCCATTCTGCTTCAGACCGTATAAAAACTTGTGCAACCTCAACACCCTTTTTGGATACGCTGTGTCCACGAACCCTTCCGGTTGCCGCATGTAGGCTACATCTTATAGGTCGCTATTGACATACGCAGCTGAGACGTCCATTTGATGCATAAACATTTTGTTCTCGACTGCCAGTGCAATCACCAATCGGATGGAAGAATACCTAGCCACTGGAGAAAATGTTTCTTTGTAGTTTATGCCGTACTCCTGTCCACAACCTTTTGCGACTAAGCGAGCCTTGAACCGTTCCACGTTGCCGTACTGGTCTCCTTTTACCGCAAACACCCATTTGCATCCAATAGTTCTCTCGCCAGGAGGAAGATCTACAAGACTCCATGTCTTGGTGGACTGTAGTTGAGAATACTCCTTCTGCATCGCAACCTTCCATTCTTCAGCCTGTGTCAAGCTCAAAGCCTCCTTGACTCCACTCGGTACTTGGACGTCGGCATATTGTACTCCTTACGTGGTCGTCCTGGCCTTCCAGTACGAATTATCTTAGGCCTACCTGGGCCTCGCTGTACTCTGTCGACGCTATCAACCAACTCGTCTTCACCATCTTCGACTCCCGACTGTTCGTCCCTTACATGATTTCCGTCATTTCCATCATGACCGTAATTTTTCTCCTCACTAAAAACGCTTCCGTTTTCTGCCAATTCTACGGTCGATATATCCTCGCTTTTTATTATATCGTGCTCAATAAACACCACATCTCTGGCTTCCTTGATACTTTGCGTATCAGGATTGAAGAGTCTATACGCTTTGGCAGTTTCTGAATACCCAACCAGGATATGCTCTATTCCTTTCTGCGAAAACTTTCTTTTCCTTGTCTTGTCTAGCACAATTGCCTTTGTACCAAACACCTTAAGATGGGATACGCTGGGCTTTTTCCCAAACCATGCTTCATATGGAGTCATGTCTGGCAATGTAGACGTTTCTGATCGGTTCCTCAAATACATCGCAGTCATTATCGCTTCCCTCCACAGGTACTCTTTCGCATTAGCGTGAACCATCATGCTCCTTGCCATTTCCACTAGTGTCCGGTTGGCACGCTCAGCAACAAAACGGCGTTGAGTGGAGTGGAGTGTGGAGTGTGGGGAACGGTGAGCTGCCTCTTAATCCCATTGCTTACCAGGAAGTTTTCGAATGCGCCATTAATGTACTCTCTACCATTATCGCTCCGTATAGCTTTAATCTGCTGTCCAGTTTGCTTCTCAGCCAACAATTTAAATTCTTTGAATTTATCAAATACTTGGTCCTTTGTTTTAAGCATATACACCGATATATAACGCGTCTTGTCGTCTATGAATGTGGCAAAATAACGCGCACCACCTTTGGAAACTGTACTTATAGGACCGCACACGTCCATATGAATCAGTCCCAACACTTTGCTCGAACGATTTTCCGCCCCTTTTGGGAATTGTTTCACGCATATCTTGCTTTTCTCACACGTCTCGCAAACAAAGTCATTCGTGCTACCGGTTACTCCGCTTAGACCATACACCAATTCTTTTCGAATCATGGATTTTAAGCTTTCGAAATTCAAATGTCCGAATCTATTGTGCCACGTTATTACTTGATTTGTTTTCCCGTTTGCAGCAAAAACCTTTTTATTCATATTTTCGAAAATAAACAAGTCATTCTGTTTGTTCGCTTTTAATACCGTTTCGCCGTTCTTATTCTTGACATTCGCACTACTTTTCCAAAAATTTATTTCGAACCCGTTATTAGTTGCTCTCGACACCGAAATAAAATTACACTGAAGGTTTTGTACGAACAACACATCAACCAATTCAAAAATGTTTTCTTGCCAAAACAGTTTTACTGTTCCAATGCCTTCAGCCTCAATGTAATTTTCTCCAACCAGCATTATTTTTTCCTTATGCTCACGAATTGAAACAAATAACGATTTGTTTGCACATAAATGGGCTGTTGCCCCACTGTCAACGCACCAAATATTTTTCGTTAGTCCTTTTTGACTCGCTGCGGCAGCGAAAACCGCGAACGACTTCTTGTTCTCCTCGCGTTTGCTCTCACTATTGGTATCCTTTTCTGGTCTTGCGTTTTTCTTTGAGTAGCACTTTGCCGAAACATGTCCGTAACGACCGCAGTTCCAACATTCCACATTTTTCATGTCTTTCTTATGCTTAGGCTTTTCCTTTTCGGCACGCGACGAGTACATTTTCTGTTCTGCTCTATCTGACATTTTGTCTCCAACTTTTCGAAGCTTTTTCCAAGCTTCCATTGATGACTTGCAGTGTTTAACATAATTAATCTGGGACGGCTTTATACACAACAAAATACTCGCGAGGGCCTTTTCATCCTTGTTATCAAAGTTTGCCTGCTCCGCAACCGTTCCACTTTCGTTTTTAATTTCACGACCGCACACAATTGACCAAAGTTCTGAGTGTATCAGCAGACTTTTCATCTGCACTGCCCACGAACTATAATTGTCACTATCAAGTTTTTCTATTGAGTATTGCGAACTCATCTTGTTTATCTTTTTAAAACACAACCGAATCTCTAATTATCGTATAATCTTTTCGACTGTTACACAGTAGTTTTCTTGCTGGCCTGGGCCCATAACATATTCGGTTTGACGATTTATTAGAGACTGACTAAAAATGCTGCACGCAGGCAGAACCAAAACTTAAAGAGGAAAGATAATTCGTTACTCGTTACATTAGTGTAAAACTCAGAAGAAAAAGGAATAAGATATACAGTGGTGCATATGCAAATATTTTCAACAAACAAAAAAAATTATTATCTTAAAAAATTATTTAAGAATTGCTCGCGAGTAACGACTCACACACAGTCATGAAAAAGACAAGAACAATTTACATTCTGAGTTGAGACGAAAAAAAAGTTCAATGGAATTGTTGTTGGCTTGGTTCGTTACGGACAGCGACACAAAGAAGAACTTGCGTGTGCCCTAGGAAAGTATGGGATGTGCCGCTCCGTATGCCAAAACAAAAACAAATGTGCCCGTGTGCCATAGGACTGAGCACCCCTGATTTATAGTAATATGAATAAGAAGTCCCCTAATTTCTTCGTGAGGTAATTTTCGCTAAAAGTATGGTGTTTCTTGTGTTTCAACAGTTTCAACAGTTTTTGGTACTTCGCGTTTTTTTCTTTTGCGCCGTTTGAGAGGGACACCGTTTTTGCTCTTAGTCTACCTTGTAGGGTATCGTGACGAACCTTTTGTAGGGTATGGTGACGAACTTTATTTATTCAAGAATTGGAATTATTATCGTTGATTTTGTTAAGAAGACATATAATATTACCATATATGTTAACATTAACTGTTGCAGTTTTATTGCATTTCTGTATAGTTATAGGCATCTGCATCGTGTTTAAATGTGTATTTATCAGTTCATCACCTTATCTGGCACTTTTGAAAGTGTTTTTGGGGAAGTTACATTAAAAAACAAATCGTTCGTCACATTACCCTACAACTTTTGGAAATGCAAAAAAAAATATTGTTCACGCCAAACACTGTCGGATTTAGCTCCCTTGGAGTTTCGAATCCAAATTTTACAGAAATTTGCTCTGTAGATGTCAGCAACTTTCTGCTTTTACACTTATAAAAAATATTGATTTTTAGAAAAAGTTACATTAAAAAACGAATCATTCGTCACCTTACCCTACACCCCCAAGTTAAATCGGTTTTTATACAAATTTGAAGCCATTTTTAGTTCATTAAATATTGATTTATTTTATCAAGCCCTCGGCTTTCTTCTATGAACGCACTATTAGATGCTTATGGTTTTCACACTTACGAGTCAATTATAAACAAGATAGGAAGCTAATTTTATTCTATTTAATTTAAAATTACAAAAATGGTAAACTTAGATTTCCAACAAACAAAATTGTAACAGTTTACGTATTGTATGATCAAAAGCACTTTTATGATCGGTTTTAAAGAGATTGGGGGTGATTTATTTATTTAAAATTCGCGTTACAACGTTGCTGCCAGCTTTTTTCACTCTCTAACTTCAAGTGTCTGTGTGTGTGTTTTTCCAGCACAATTTATCTAAGTTGGCAGCGCCTAAAGTTTTCCAGTACAATTTATCTAAGTTGGCAACGCCTTAAGCAGTTGATTACAATAACATTTTTAGCTTAACAGCTATAAGAGCGCGAGCTTTGAAATTATAATTATTTACATTATGTGTTTAAAAATTCTTTGGGGCTAGTCCCCAACATCCCGGCCCCATTGAAAGTAATCCTTGACTTTCAAGAAACCGGCAATAGGGCAAGCTTGTGTATGGGTCGTCGGCAAACTCCCTTGGTTGTAAGAATATCGGCAAAGCGCACCCTGTCATCTCCTCCCGGTATGGCTGCGATGATTCAGTCCAATTGCTTTTATGTTGTAGTTCTTGAATATATTCCAGCGACCAGTGACGCCAGATTTGATCCTTGATGGCACAAACTCGTCGCCAACGCTCTAAGTTTTCCATCTTGGTGTCAGTCTCCGGCGGATCGGGTAGTGCGCGAAGGGCATCGCCAATCAAAAAGTGGCCTGGGGTGAGAGCCGACAAGTCGTTTGGATCTGAAGAAAGGGGCGACAGCGGGCGAGAGTTCAGAATCGCCTCGACTTCAGCGAGCGCAGTACTGAGTTCTTCAAATGAAAGTCGGGCATCTCATAATGTTCGATTAAGGAGACCCTTGACGCTCTTGACGGCCGATTCCCAGATGCCCCCTGGGGGGAATAAAGTGAAAATTTAGAAATTCATTGTTACAAAACTGATTTGTTTTTTCAATGGTTTCCTTCTTGAACAGGAACTCTTTGAATGCTTCTAACTTGTTGTTTGCTCCTGTGAAGTTAGTTGCGTTGTCACAGAAGACATCCGAAGGACGTCCTCGCCAAGCTATGAAACGTTTGAGAGCGCCGAGGAATGAGTCCGTTGTCAGGCTTGAGACTAACTAGATGTGTATGGCCTTGACAACAAAGCAAACGAACACAGCTATATACGCCGCAAAAGTCAATTCCGCATTTTGAGAATGGTTTCGAGGGAATAAGCCGATCCTTGGGAAGTTGACGATATCGTGTACGCACGAACGTACGATTCGGCGAGCAACATTCCTGGCGTTGACGATCCAAAACTGTAATCTGCTTAGGGCCACAAGCGTTTTTGGACCAGCATGGAAGTTTTTTAGATGAACGTACCGCATGTATTGGTCTACAAAGTGATCGTTGTTTGGCAACAAGATTTGATGTTTTTGGCTGTCGGGAACATCAGCGTGTTCTAAACGTCCTCCTACCTTGATCAGCTCAAAGTTATCGCACCTTTGAAGGAAAAGGCCAAGATTTTTGAGATTGCTTCGAATAGGCTTGCCCTTTGGCAGCAGGTTAAATTCCTCGTTGAAGTACTTCGTTTGTAAATTCCAAGCAATACAATGCATCGCGCATCGAAGTTCATCTGCGGACGGTAATAAGCTGTTGGCTACTTTACGCTGTCTGGAAGAATCGGCAAATTGAAGTATCCAGGCGATTACAGATAAGCAACGGGTGTGGGAGCTAATCTTGTAGACGCCTCCTTCCAGAAGTAGGTTTGAGATGGTTGATATTGCGAGTGCTGTTTTCCGGGATTCCATGTTTATAATTTCTACATCCGGCTCCTCTGGTTTGTCTGCTGGCCACTGAGTTTGAGCTAACTGTAGAAATTCCGGTCCGTCGAACCATCTGGACTCTTTTAGCTCCGCCACCGTACAGCCTCTCGTGATAAGATCTGCAGGGTTGAGGTGTGTAGGAACATCCCTCCAACGGCAAACGGTTGTTTCCCCTTGAACCTCCGAAACGCGATTGCTTACAAACGTCGATAATGTGGCTGAATGTTGACGGATCCAGTGTAATACAATTTGTGAATCGCACCACAAATATGTAGTTGGGTTTTCGTTTGCGAAGAAACTAAAAACCTTAGAGAGTAGAGTTTCGGCGATAAATGTGCACCGCACAATTCCAATTTGGGAATCGACAATTTCCTGGTTGGCGCTACTCGAGATTTAGATGTGACTAGCTGTACTCTTATTGTACCATCTGAACTGTGGACGCGTGCATATATACAACATCCATAGGCTCTGATTGAAGCATCACAAAATCCATGAAGCTGCAGACTGATTATATCCGGATTTAGACAATAGCGAGGAATTCTTAGGGATAGTAGGGAAGACATTGACGAGAGAAACGATAGCCACGCTAAGGGCCGTTTTCTCGTCCGTACTTTAGTTTGCCTGCCGGGACAACGGAGCGATAAACACAAAATGGTTTACTCGTCCTTATGTTAGCGCAGGTAGTGACAAATTTTGTCATGGTACTTCATCCACCGTGCAAAATTTATGCGGTTGGATTGTGCGCTAGCGTTGCCAGACATTCGACCGTTGACAATCTGGTTCCACTCTTCATTCGAAAACAGCTGATTCTATTTACAGTTAAATATGAATCAAAATTTCAAGTCATCTAATTTATTTTAAAATGAATTCCCGAGCTATTTATCTTCAAACTCTGTGGGATATCGTCGAATTGTCTGAAGTGCGAACCTATCGGCGCAGATATCAAGACCAGAGAAATTACTTCGACCATTACAGTGATGAAGAATTTATTAAAAGGTTTCGCTTGTGCAAAGGTATGGCACTATTTGTTTTGCAAAAAATTGTTTTGCGACTTGAATCTAAAGTAAAGAAGTAAAGGCATTCATTTGATTTAACTAATTCCATATAATCAAAAACCATTATTACAGGGAAACGACAATACAGTCATGGGTTAAGCTTCTAATAGCTCTTAGATTCTGCGCAAGCGGAAGTTTTCTTATAACTGTTGGCGATTTTTGTGGTAGTCGAGTTGTAAGGAAAGTTTCTTTTGCTATAGCGTCTTTATCAAAACAATTTACTAAGTTCCCGCGTATTGAAGACCTTCAAGAAAATGTTGTTGATTTTTATAAAATAGCCAAGTTGCCGAAAGTCATAGGAGCCATAGATTGCACGCACGTAAGAATTCAATCTCCCGGGGGCGATTCTGGAGAGATATGTTTTGTTTATTAGTTTGAAATGTTGTTTATATCATCAGCTGTTAGTATGACTGTTTTATGGTATTTTTCGATAGTTTTTCCATTAATTTTTGACAATTAGTTAACTCTTCTGATGTGGGGTTGCCACCTAGTCTCAAATTAGTTCCCCTTTTACTTGGAGTTTTAAAAGGCGGACGAGAAAACGAAAACCGATTTGCCACCGGAATAAATTTATCCTGCTACTACCTAAATTGTACTTTGCAGGACGGACGAGAAAACGGCCTTAAGTGTATGTTCTGGGGAACGGATGCGTCCCAATGAACCTTTAAGATCCATAGCTCTTGGAGAATAATTTTTGCGACTATTATGACAGGCGTTACTAAGCCTAATGGGTCAAACAATGCAGACGCGAACGACAAGATAGAGCGTTTGGAAACTATCTCCGAGGATTCCTGAGGAAGAACCGAGAAAAGGAATACGTCGCTTCGTTGGTCCCACTTCAAGCCCTGGGCGCTATTTACTGATTCGTCTTCCAAGTTTAGAATTTTTTAGAATGCTATCGTCTATGAAGTCCTTGTGATTAGAATGCCACTTCGCTAAGTGGAAGTGGCCCTTGTTGAGAATTGTAGAGACTTAACCTTTGATCTGGACTAACGATTCCACGGTATCGGCACCGGATAGAAAATCGTCTACATAAAACGAAGATTATATGGCTTGTGCACCGACCTTGACTTAATCAGAGTATTGGTCTGCCAGGTATGTCATAGTGCATGATTGTATTTTATGGCTTGTGCACCGACCTTGACTTAATCAGAGTATTGGTCTGCCAGGTATGTCATATTGCGAATGGCAAGGAATGGTGCCGATGCAGTCCCATAAGTTACAGTATTAAGCTCAAATATACGAAGTGGTTCTAGCGGTGTCTTTCTCCAGAGAACGTATTGAAACCTTCGATCCTTCTACGAGGATTTGCCGAAACATTTTTACTACATCGGCAGTAATGGCGTAACAGTGTATGCGAAATTGAACAAGAATACATCGTTTAGCGATTTTTGCGAACTCTAAGTTTTGTTGACGTGAAATTTGGTTTAAATACGCAATGATGCGGTCTGTAGAAGTGAGCTTGGTCGAGTTTGGGTTGATCCACTATGCTCATGTGACCCAGATCTTGAAACTCTTGCATAAATTCAATATATTTTTTCCGAATGTCAGGTGTTTGATGGAGTCGCCGCTCTAGGGCTCGAAATCGGTTTGTAGCTATATCAATAGATTCTCCTAACAGACTACAATCGTCTTTGAAAGGAAGACGAACAATAACACGACCTTCAATGTCGCGACGAACTGTGGTTGAGAATATCTCTTCGCATCTTCTCTGCTCGGGTGTGTAAATCTCAGTTGAACTCTTAACTTCTTCAATTATTCACAGTTTGCTGAGATTTTGATTAATTTGGTCTTCTGATTGGATAATTGATTGAGTATATGACAATTGATGAGGAAGAGACGAATTATAGCATCGGCCAGATACTGCCCACCCTAGCAACGTTTTTTGTAGTACAGGTAAATTGGGGCTATGTCTGATTTGCCCAACCGACAAAATTTCAAAAAAGGTCTCTGTACCAAGGAGTAAGTCAACACATCGAGATTTGTTGAAATATTCATCGGCAAGGGATGTGTTCTGCGGCAAACTCCATGACGATATATCAATTTCTGTATTAGGGTGATGAGCGATACTAGGGGTGACACAAAAATCAAGAGTAAGTTCGAAATCATTGAAGCGGGACTTGATACTAGTTGTAGTACGATGTTTAACCTGGGTACGTGAATCACCAATGCTGCGAATTTCAATGATTTTCTTCGTTCGTGGTATACGAAGGGTTTGTGCAAACTCATCAGTAATAAAGTTGATCTGCGAACAGGAGTCCAATAATGCTCGTCCCAATCTGTAGCAGCCGCTGGCGTCCTTGACCAGGACTAACGCAGTCGCTAGAATTACATGATCTTGGTCGTGTTGCTGATGCGTATGAGTTACTGCCTCCGGAGTGTACGTCGGATTAGGCCGCGAAGCTGCAGCGACTGTTAAAGCCTGACCGGATGATGGGTACGCGAACACGTTCGACATCTTTGCGATGACGGACAATTGGATACTTGATGGCCCTTGCAAAGACAGTTTAGACACAGCCCTAATCTTTTAGCGTGACTGAAACGATACTCGAACGAGAGATTAATAAACTGTGGGCACCGACGTATTTTGTGGTCCGCACTTGAGCACATGAGACAGTTTTGAGCTGTACAGCTGAAGGATAGTTAGGTTGATGCCTCTGTGGGCGTGGCCTCTGGTTGCTCAAGGTACTGACAATGGGGTTCGATAAGCTTAACGAAATTGTCCCAAGTGGGTAACGTAATGTAATTTAAGGATTCATTCCACTTTCGATTAGTTTCCTGGTCTACCTTGCTAGTTATGATCGAAAATAGCATTAATTGAGCGTTATCTGACTCGTTTCCCAAGGACAAGCAGGAATTATGGAGAGCAGAAGCATTGTCGATAAGACTACGTAATTGTTTCCTATTTGGTTTGGAGACACCAGGTAGAGAAATGTGAGTGGATATATTATCGATAAATACTAGGGTAGGGTTATCGTAGCGAGTTTTTAGTCGTTCAGAAAGGCAACAATCGCACTTTACTCCTGTAAAAAGGCAATTGGGCTAAAATGGGGAATGTCACCCAAAATTGTAAACTGGATCTACACAGCGGTAGTCAAGCCAATTCTCCTATACGGAGTGGCTTTATGGTGGACCGCTCTACGAAAACGATGTATCCTAACTCCACTAAACAAAGTACAGCGGATGGCGGCTCTGTGTATTAGTGGAGCTCTTAGAACTACCCCAAACGAAGCGCTGAATGCGATCTTGAACCTCCCGAGCCTGGACTTAGCAGGCATGGAAAGGGCAAAATCGACAGCCATTCGACTAAGGGATACTGGGCAATGGAAAGCCCAACTTTACGGTCATGCCAATATACTTCAGCATGATAAGTCAATTCCTAAGAAAACGGACCTATGTAAACCCTATGAGTACAAACACACACCCTTCGAGGCCCTGATCCCAGATAGGGAGGAATGGCAGCAGGGCAGACCAGGCTCGCCAGACGCAATCTGTTTTTACACAGACGGCTCAAAACTGGACGGACACGTTGGCGGAGGGGTATACTCCGAACAATTAGGCATCAGGAAGTCATTCAGACTCCCGGACCACTGTAGCGTCTTCCAAGCGGAAGTACACGCTATAAAGGAGGCAGTCGACTGCTTAGGGAACACCAACCTAAGTAGACACCTCAATATATATAGTGATAGCCAGGCAGCTATTAAATCAATCTACTCGACAAACACAAACTCACGAACAATAGCAGACTGTCGCAAATCTCTCCACGAGATGGCTAGACAGTTTACTATCAGCCTAATATGGGTTCCGGGTCACCGGGACATCGTAGGCAACTGCATAGCGGATGAGTTAGCCAGGCAGGGCACCATCATGCCTCTCCTTCCGGAAAAGGAGAGTGTCGGTATGCCCATGGCAACTTGTAAGCTAAACATTAGAAACGAACTCATCAAACAAGCCAACACTAATTGGCAGAATGCACCAAAGTGCCGTATCACACATCAGACATGGCCGGTGATTAACAATAAAAGAACGCTAGCACTACTCAAACTTAGCCGCACAGAGTGTGGCATGGTGGTTCGAGCCCTTACAGGCCACTGGCTAGTCGGCACACATGCCGGTAAACTAAAAGCCCCAAAAAATGACTTTTGTAGAAGCTGCAGGGACGAGGAAGAAGAAGAAACGGTGGAACACCTTCTCTGCTACTGCCCAGCCCTCTGCAGGCTTAGACTGAAGCACTTAGGATATCCTTTCCTTAACGATCTGAACGAAATATCGGAGATCAATCTCAAGGATTTAAACTCCTTTGTAAAATCTTCAGGGTGGAAGACATGCTAATCAGCATGAGATGCTCTCTAGGTCTCTAGGACGAGACACAAGAGACGGGGGTTCCCGTAAAAAGGGACAATGAGATCATACGGTATCACAACGGACCCACAGAGGTCTAAGTGTGCCAGACGATAGTCTGGCAGCCGTTCAAACCTAACCTAAACCTAACCTAAGGCCTTAGGGTAATTTTCCAATGTAATTTGAAAAGCCTCAACGGTTTCCAATGCTGATCCACGAAGGCAATTCAATAATTGATTGAACTTTTCGATGGGTGCTAATTGACTTTGATTTCCAACAACTTCCCTGAACGATGTTATAAAGTTTTGATATTCAGAGTACTTGCCATCGGTAATGCGAGTCAAGGTAGTTTTGTTGCTGGCCTGGCGACATTGACATTTATATCGCCAATTGCAGTACTGTGTGCATCAGGGCCAAGCTGATCCTGGATGCATACCTTTGTTCCGATAAAAAGATCCTCTATATCTCCACGAGTATCGCGATTTATCTCCTCGGCATCCAATTACTCGATTTGAGATTGCATCGTTAGCGCCTGTTTGAAATAGGCTTCGAGTATTGACAGACGAAAAGTTAAATCCGCAGCGGAGCGTTGTCGCATTGGATCCACAATTGTTTTAATTGTTCTATGTCAGACATTTTGAAATTATTGAGTCAAGGTAGATTTAGTCGATTGTTGACGAAATGTTTATTAAGGATGGAAATAAAGATTGACAAATTGAGCAATAGTGAAGGTTGACTAAATAATTTTTCCGAATGTCTTGCAAGTAAAGTTGTAGATGTGTATACAGACTTGTTAATGTGTGTAGATTTATTGTAGAATGTAGATATCGATGGACGAAAGTGTAGAAGCGACGTTGAGGTTAGGAAGCGAGGTTAGGTTTGACGCGCGTGGCGTAACCCTTCGAGAAGCGTTCCTTGCGACGATTAGGGAATGTTCAAGGCGGGGTCGAAGGCGGGGTTGGCAAATGATGCCGCCTTAGCTGGTTCCGGGGCGTTGAGCCGGAGGCGACGATATTGATGGAGTGTAACGACGATAAGATGAACGGCTCAGCTAGGATGGATGCGACGATTGTTACGATGGTTGGGATGAGTGGCACAAGCTGCTCACTCGGACGACGATTGCGAATGTGATGTGATATAGCGCCGAAAGATGATCAAACACGTCCTCCAGTTATATGTGGTGTATGTGAACACACATGTGTATGTAGACGTGCGCTTCGACAATTGCCAATTAATTAATTAATTAATCACTGCCCCACGTTGGGCGCCAAAATGTATGATCGAAAGCACTTTTATGATCGGTTTTAAAGAGATTGGGGGTGATTTATTAATTTATAATTCGCGTTACAACGTTGCTGCCGGCTTTTTCCAGTAAAATTTATCCAAGTTGGCAGAGCCTTAAGTTTTCCAGTACAATTTATCTATGTTGGCAACGCCTTAAGCAGCTGATTACAATAACATTTTTAGCTTAACAGCTATAAGAGTGCGAGCTTTGAAATTATAATTATTTACATTATGTGTTTACAAATTCTTTGGGGCCAGTCCCCAACACGTATTATTTTGACAATAATTGATCGATGCTTCCTATGGCAGCTATATAATATAGTCGTCCGATTTATGTTAAATTTAATTTGAAATTCGAAAATAATAAAATAAAGTAAAGTTATATTCCAAATTGAAGAAAATACAATAAAAATGAACAAAGCTATAATTTTTTTCCTATTAATTTTCCTTTAGTTTTCCGATTGTTTCTATGGGAGCTATTTAATATAGTTGTCTGATTTTTCTAAAATTTAATTCGAAATTCAGGAGAGCAAAACGTAATATGTCAAATTACACGCAAACTAGTCTCTCAGTTTTAAAGATATAGGGATGAAACTTTACCAAAAGTGGTCTTTCTATTGCAGGTCTATAAGTCGGAACCAGCCGAATTGCACAACTATAGGGGAGCGGTCTGTAGGTTGGTACACCTTTTATTTTTAGTCTCCCATTTTTAAATTCGCTTATGAAACTTCACGTGTTAGGTACCGACCGAAAGCTTAGTCATTTAGCTGTAAAATAAAACAAAAAAACATTTTTTCCTAGGAAAATTAAAAAAATTTTTTTTTTTTAAAGTGTCAAAAAACGGAATTTTAAAAATAGGTCTGTAGGTTGGGACACTTTTAAAAATGAATAAAACTCACACCAAAAGTTCTCCAAACTTAAACAAACTATTTATGTATGTTAATTTAATCAATTTTAGTTCGTTTTAACTTATTTCCCGTCCATTTCTAAAGAACTTTGTCCAAATAAGAAATAAATCCGAAATGCTCTTTGAACGATCACAGTTTCCCCAATTTCAGACAAATTTACCCTGCAGAAAGCGACCTCTGTTGGGCTGAGGTCTTTTTGTATGCAAAACGGGTGTGCCAACTTAGACGCTCAAAGTGTCCCAACTTACACAAAATGGGTAGTTTTCGAAAAAATGAATAACTTTTTTTCTGACTGTCAAATTAATCTGATTCTTTTTTAATTTGTTAACAGATAAAGTACTAATGTTTTAAACCGTTAACCAATTTATTTCAAGCACGTTTTTAATGTTTTATAAAATTTTAAAAAAAGAGGACAACAACTTTTTTGGTGAAAAATGGTACACGACTCTCACAGCTTAAATCTGGTTAGAGCCTGACTTATAGTATTTTCCCCAAAAGTTTTGTCACTAATAAAAACTAAAAAAAAAAAATAAAAAAAATTTTTATGGTGGAAAAATGTTACGAAAATGGAGTATCCCAACTTACAGACCGTTCCAACCTACACACCTCTCCCCTATTATAATTAAATTTTTTTAGTTTAATTTATTTGGTTAAAAATTAATAATTTTTTTTTCTTCGAATTTTAAAATTACTAAAAGTTAATGATAAATGTGAGAACAAGATTTTTAGTTTTGGTGTAAGTAATAAAATTTTTGAATATTATAAGTTTGTGATTTTTTTGTAAAAAAATATTATAATCGTAGTGCCACAGAAATCACACAGCGCTTAAGTGGCCTGATATTGATGCTACTCAGAAACTTACCCTCATTTAACGCTCAGAATTTATTTATCCCTACACCGCCGCTTGCAAAAAGGAACAGGATTTCAAGAAAATTAAAACCAACTTCCCACTTTTCCCCTGGGAAAGTAAGAAGGAGGTTCATAGACTGTTGGAAATCCTGTTCCTTTTAGCAGGGAGTGATTGAAAACTTCCTTCTTTTAGCAGGCAACGGTGTAGGGAAAATGCAATTTCCTTTGGAAAACCATCTAGAAACCTCCTTCACCCCTTACTACTGTGTACGTGAGAGGCAGCGGATGGGCAGAGCAGTTCCCTATACTCACTGAATAGGACGCTGCCGACCGCTGCTTTAAAACATGATTGAACTGTATAAACATTGCCTCTTTCTTGTTATTGCTTTAAATGAAAAATCATTTTAAACCAAGAAAGGAAGCTATCTTCGGACAGCCGAAGTTTATATACCCTTGCAGATCATTACTATTCAATTACAAATTAAATTAAAGTTAAATTTCGATTTACTTGCGTATATGTTGCAGCAAACAAAATTATAGCAGTTTTCGTGTTATCTTGACATTATTCGATCGATCCTTCCTATGGCAGCTATATAATATAGTCGTCCGATTTATGTTAAATTTAGTTCGACATTCTGAATTAATAACGAAGCTACATTTTTTTTCTATTAATTAATTTATAAATTTTCCGATCGTTTCTATGGGAGCTATATAATATAGTTTTCCGATTTTTCTCAAATTTTATTCGAAATTCAGAACTGTTTAAAGAATAATATTACCAAAAGCATTAGGTCATATGTTATTTTTCACATTATTTTTCCGATTCTTCCTACGGGAGCTATAAGATATAGAATATATACCTGCAATAGAAAGAAGACTTTTGGGAAAGTGTCAGCCTGATAGCTTTTAAACTGAGGGACTAGTTGGAGTAGAAACGGACGGAAGGACAGACGGACATGGATAGATCGACTAGTCTAGTGATGCTGATCAAGAATATATCTACTTTATCCGGCTGGTTCCGACTTATATACTACCTGCAATAGAAAGAAGACTTTTGGGAAAGTGTCAGCCTGATAGCTTTTAAACGAAGGGACTAGTTTGAGTAGAAACGGACGGAAGGACAGATGGACATGGATAAATCGACTCGTCTAGTGATGCTGATCAAGAATATATCTACTTAATAGTTTCGGAAACGTCTCCTTCACTGCGTTGCAAACTTCTGACTGAAATCATTATACCCTCTGCAAGGGTTTAAACATAGCATTTTTATTGTTATTGCTACAGAACAGAAAAAATCATTTAAAATCATTTTTCTTTATTAAAAAAATACAATTATTATGTTCCTACCTGTCAAATATTCTCGCCTCTTTAAGAACATTTCCCAAATTTATGTACGCGTCCAAAAAGTTAGGATCAAGGGTTACAGCTTTTTCAAAGTGGTGTATTGCCAACCATATCTCTCCCTGAGCGTTAAACACGCATCCTAAATTACTCCATGCAACTGCGAAGCCAGGACATGTTTCAATTGCCTTCAGGTAACAGGCCTACATATAAAAATGAAGGTTAAATTAGTTCATTCCTTTTGTGATTTTAAGGTTCTCAGGTTTAATAAAAGAGCAGTACGGCAGACCACAAAAGATGAGCACAGCACACGAATTACCGAACCATTTGCACCACTCATAAAAACAGCTAATATATAATACTGTGATATGCATTTTTAAAATTTTCACTAGGGTCTGCTGTGCTATTATAATCAAGTGCTTGAGTGCTGTATTACGATGCCTGGTCTCTACATACTTTGGCTTCTTCCAAACGACCAAGTGCCTTAAGCAGATTTCCAAGATCGCTGCGCACACAGTAAAGTTCCTGCATAAAGATTTATTAAAACTGTAATTTTGAATTTAATATAAAAAGCTTACGGGATTATATTGTAGCGCTGTAATATATGCTTGAACAGCAGACTCCATATCACGCGCAGCTACTAATGCAGCAGCCAAGTTTATGTAGCCGTCAATAAAGTCAGGCTTTAGCCGGACAGCTCTTCGATAGTTTTCTAAAGCTTCTTGCAATTGCCCTCGCTCCTTATAAACATTTCCTAAATTACTGTAAAAATAAATAATAAAATATAATTATTATTATTTGTTGGAGAACAATTTTTTCTAATTATGTGTATGAGGGGATGAGTTGGTTTGGATGGTTTGCAACCTGAACAATAAACATTCTTTAATATTTACCACTCAAAAGACATTCGTCAGTTTAACTTTTTACAAAAAAGTTTTAAGCATTATAATATAGTCTTCACCATTCAAGTTTTTTTATGGTGGTTATTAAAAGCAAAAAAAGAACTGTTTCTAAATTAAATTAAATTTAAACCTTTCACTTCACTTCTGGAAGTTGAAATAAAGATAGAAAGATTTTGGTTTTTAGAATTTTTTGGGGTACAGCCCTTGGCTCTCTCTTTATAACTAAAAACAAGAGAGAGCGCTATAATCGAGTGCCTAGACTATAAAATACCAGAGCTCGCAAATAATTGGTGACCGTTTCTTGCAGTCACCAAAAAACTTTTTTTGCGCACCACCTGCGCAAAAAGTCAGACAAGAACCGTTCACCAGTGTCCCTTCTGTATTCGCTGACCGTTTTGCAAGAAGCGGAGAAAATGGAAGTGTTTTCTATTTGATTGAGTGTATATGCGAATGATCAGTCTACTTGTAAACCACACTTGATTTTATGGATTCGGTGCGTTTGGAGTGTTTTGATTTTATTTGTCAAAAGTGGGTCGCGATCCTTTTTTTTTTACCCTTGCAGAGGGTAAATTTTAGTCAGAAGTTTGCAAGGAAGGATACGTTTCCGACCCCATAAAATATATATATTCTTGGTCAGCATGACTAGGCGAGTCGATCTAGCCATGTCCGTCTATCCGTCCGTTTCAACGCAAACTATTCCCTAAGTTTTAAAGCTATCGAGATGAAACTTTACCAAAAGTCGATTTTATTGCAGGTAGTATATAAGTCGAAACGGGCAGGATTGGACAACTATATCTTATAGCTCGAGATGAAACGTTTCTTAAAAGTGGTCTTTCTATTGCAGGTAGTATATAAGTCGGAACCAGTCGGATCGGACCACTAGATCTTATAGCTCCCATAGAAATTATCGTAAAAATAATGGGAACAAAATTATAGCTTCGGAGTTTTTTGACATATGACCTAAAGCTTTTGGAAATATTAGGGGAGAGGTCTGTAGGTTGGGACGGTCTGTAAGTTGGGACACGCCATTTTCTCAACATTTTTCCACAATAAAAATTTTTTAAATTTTTTTTTAGTCTTTTTTGGTGAAAAAACTTTTGGGGAAAACATTGTAAGCCAGGCTCTAGCCAGATTTAAGTTGTGAGAGTCGTGTACCATTTTTCACCAAAAAAGTTTTTGTCCACTTTTTTCAAAATTCTATAAAACATTAAAAACGTGCTTAAAATAAATTGGTAAAAGGTTTAAAACATTAGTAATTTATCTGTTAAATATTAAAAAAAGAATCAGACTAATTTTAAAGTCAGAAAAATAGTTATTCATTTTTTTCGAAAACTACCCATTTTGTGTAGGTTGGGACACTTTGAGCGTCTAAGTTGAGACACCCGTTTTGCATACAAAAAGACCTTTCTGCAGAGTAAATTTCTTTGAAATTAGGAAAATGTGATCGTTCAAAGAGCATTTTGCATTTATATGTTTTTTGATCAAAGTTCTTTATAAATAGACGGGAAATAAGTTAAAACGAATTTTTAAAAGTGTACCAACTTACAGACCTATGTATTTTTCAAAATGCCGTTTTTTATACTTAAAAAAAAAAATTTTAATATTCCCTAGGCAAAAAACATTTTTTTTGTTTTATTTTACAGCTAAAAGAGTAAGCTTTCGATCGTGAAGTTTCATAAGCGAATGTAAAAATGGGAGACTAAAAACAAAAGGTGTACCAACCTACAGACCTCTTCCTTATTACTTAAACTGTTCTGAATTTCGTATTAAATTTTAGAAAAATCGGACGACCATATCATATAGCTCTCATAGGAACGATCGGAAAATTAAAGAAAAATTAAAGGGAAAAAATTTTAGCTTCGTTAATTTTTATAGTAGTCTGCTCTACTCTAGAATATAACTTTATTTTATTAATTCAGAATTTCGGATTAAATTGAACATAGGCTGATGGATCGATGATTAATGATCAAATTTGTCCTGCTGAAGGCTCATGATAAAAAAATACAATTTGGAAAGATTAATGGCTATAGGTTTTACATTGCGCGAAATATCTTCAATGTCTGTTTGTTATATCCGATTGTTCCTATTGGAGCTATAGAATATAAACGTCCGGTCGGGACTTTTCAACCTTGATCTTGGTACATATGTTTTACGATGACTGTAAATGTTTGACATTGCTTATTTATTGCCGTAGCCTTACTGATGTACAGTTTGCTATTTTCCGCACGCATAGGCAACGCACAGGAAAGCAATGAAAACATTCTACGAGCAAGACATTTTTCAAAACCTGGAAGTATGGCCATCATTTTGCAAACAATATTATTCGCAAGCAGGAGATTTGAAGAAACAAATGTACTAACCATGGACAATACAGATACAATTTTCTATTAAGTTCTTGTTAGCATTGTATAATTTACTATTAAAGCTATGCATACACCTTTGATACTTTTTTGGGATAAATTTTGTATTGACTTTTCTTTATTCCTGAGAGAAAACTGATTAGTAATTATACCCGTTACTCGTAGAGTAAAAGTGTATATTAGATTCGTGCAAAAGTAGGGAACAGGTAGAAGGAAGCGTTTCCGACCACATAAAGTAAAGAATATTCTTGATCAGGATCACTAGCCGAGTCGATGTAGCCATGTCCATCTGCCCGACTGTCCATCTGTCCGTCTGTCTGTCCTTCTGTATGAACGCTGAGATCTGGGAAACTATAAAAGTTAGAAGATTGACACTTTGCATGCAGATTCTAGGGGTTAATTCGAAGCGCAAGATTTTCACGCCGATGTGCCCCGTCCTCTCTAACACCCACAAGCCTCGAAAAACTGTGGAATGTGTAATCGCTTCTTCAATACCTATTGATTGACCAAAGGGGCACACCCCCCAACTTTTTTTTTTAAAAATTCTTGAGATATGTATCTAAGTCCCCACCAAGGGGTTCCGATACCCGTTCCGCCCCAAGGCAGTTATTTTAATTTAAAGTTGCACGTTATTTCACAAAAAAATACGTTTTTTTAAATTTTTTTATATGGTTAGATGGTACTTTGGCAAAGAAAACAAGCAAGAAAACAGCAAATTAACTTGATATGCATTTTTGAAGCTCGGGACAGCGGTGCCTTTTTGGCCGTTTACAGTTGTTAACTCAGGTTAATAGGGCTCTAACAGAGCTGTAATACACCTTCTTCCAACTGAAATAATCTTAATAAAATCAAACCATTGCACAGTGGTTGCGACCATAGGCCAAAATTAAAAAAATTGCCAAGTCAAATTTGCGACGCAGTCTGCTGCTCTTCCTTTGCTTTTGTGATATTTCTTTTGAGTTCGTCATTTGTTTGTAGACAATTTTGGATATTCTTTTAAAAGTGAAAAACAAATAACTAACAAAAGGGAACGCAATAGTCGAGTGTCTCGACTATCAAATACCCGTTCTCATCTACCGGCCATATCATAATTTGATTATAACTTTTTACTGAGTGGGACGATTTAAAAATGTTCTTCTACATTTCCGTAGGCATTAATAACCCAAACAAAATGGCGTTTCAACTTTTGCTCTAGCTTTAAAACTGTGGGCGCCACAGCTTTTCGCGGTTTGTGGGCGTTAGGGAGAGGGGGGTTTCCCACTTTGGTCCATTAATATGTATTGATGAAACGAATACACATTCCTTTTCCCGTTAATCTAGCTTCAAAACTGTGGGTGCCACAGTTTTTCGCGGTTTTTGGGCGTTAGAGGGGGCGTGGCACATCGGCGTGAAAAACGCTGCGAATTAACCCCTAGAATCTTCATGCCAAGTCCCAATCTTCTAGCTTTTATAGTTTCCGAGATCTCAGCGTTCATACAGACGGACAGACAGACGAACAGATGGACAGACGGACAGATGGACATGGCTAGATCGACTCGTCTAGTCATGCTGACCAAGAATATATATACTTTATATGGTCGGAAACGATTCCTTCTACCTGTTACATACTTTTGCACGAATCTAATTTATTTACACAGCCTATCTAATTAATTTAATTACAATTCAATTTGAAATTACAAAAACGTTAAATTTACAGTTGCAACAAACAAAATTATAGCAGTTTACGTATTATATTGGCATTAATTGAACGATCCTTAATATGGCAGCTATATAATATAGTCGTCCGATTTATGTTAAATTTAATTCGAAATTCGAAAATAATAAAATAAAGTTATATTCTAGAGTAGAAGAGAATATAATAAAAACAAGAGGGAACGCTATAGTCGAGTGCCTCGACTATCAAATACCCGTTACTCAGCTAAAGTCAGCAGTCTCAAGCAGGGCAAGCCAAGCAGCCGCTTCAAAAAATTTAAAAAATTTCTTCTACATTTCGGTAGGCGTTAATAACCCAAACAAAATTGCGTTTACACTTTTGCTCTAGCTTTAAAACTATGGGCGCCACAGTTTTTCGCGGTTTGTGGGCGTTAGAGGAGGCGTGGCATATCGGCGTGAAAAACTTGCGCTGCGTATTAACCCCTAGAATCTGCATGCCAAATCCCAATCTTCTAGCTTTTATAGTTTCCGAGATCTCAGCGTTCATATAGACGGGTGCCACTGTTTTTCGCGGTTTGTGGGCGTTAGAGGGGAGGGGGGTTTCCCATTTTGGTCTATCAATATGTATTGATAAACCAAATACACAATTTTTTTCCCGTTAATATAGCTTCAAAACTGTGGGTGCCACAGTTTTTCGCGGTTTGTGGGCGTTAGAGGGGGCGTGGCACATCGGCGTGAAAAACTTGCGCTGCGTATTAACCCCTAGAATCTGCATGCCAAATCCCAATCTTCTAGCTTGTATAGTTTCCGAGATCTCAGCGTTCATACAGAACGGGTCACAGTTTTTCGCGGTTTGTGGGCGTTAGAGAGGGCGTGGCACATCGGCGTGAAAAACTTGCGCTGCGTATTAACCCCTAGAATCTGCATGCCAAATCTCAATCTTCTAGCTTTTATAGTTTCCAAGATCTCAGCGTTCATACAGACGGACGGACGGACAGACGGACGGACAGACGGACAGACGGACAGACGGACAGACGGACATGGCTAGATCGACTCGGCTAGTGATCCTGATCAAGAATATATATACTTTATATGGTCGGAAACGCTTCCTTCTGCCTGTTACATACTTTTGCACGAATCTAATATACCCTTTTACTCTACGAGTAACGGGTATAATTAACAAAGCTATAATTTTGTTTCTATTAATTTCCCCTTTAGTTTTTCGATCGTTCCTATGGGAGCTATATGATATAGTCGTCCGATATTTATAAAATTTAATTCGAAATTCAGGACAGTTAAAAAAATGATCTAAAAGATATAGTTGTCCGATCCGGCCGGTTCCGACTTATATACTACCTGCAATAGAAAGAAGACTTTTAGCAAAGTTTCATCTCGATAGTTTTAAAACTGAGGGACTAGTTTGCGTAGAAACGGACGGACAGACGAACATGGCTAGATCGACTCGTCTAGAATATATATACTTTATGGGCTCGGAAACTTCTCCTTCACTACGTTGGAAACTTCTGACTAAAATCATAATACCCTCTGCAAGGGTATAATAAATGGGACCGGCTATACAAACTGGCATAGATCGTTACATCCTAATCAAACGGAAGCTAAGTCCGCTAAATAAAATGGTTGGAAATAAACCAAAAATAAATTGCCCTAATAAAGGCAGCGAACAACCAGGGGCATCTAGTAACAACAGATTCGTCATGTTATCGGATATTGAAAATAATCAATACAAAGCTGGACAGGCTCTACAAAAGAAGCCTAAGCCCCCACCAATTTACATAAGGGAACGGAACTCAAATGCCCTAGTAAAGAAAATTGTTGGACTGGTCGGGAATGAAAACTATTATGTTACTCCTCTTGTCAAAAGGAATATTCACGAAACAAAGCTTCAAGCTAAAACTGAGGATCAATTCAGAGCTGAAAACAAATATCTAGACGAAGCTAAGAAACCCTACTACACGTACCAGCTCAAGAGTAGCAAGGGCTTGCAAGTAGTGCTAAAGGGATACAAGAAAAAGGATTCTTCGCAAAAAATATAATTAATATTTTTAACAGAAATAAAAAGCCGCAACCACTTTTTAAGGTCGAACTGGAGCCAGAAAGCAGCAAAATGAAGTGCACCCGATCTACAAACTGCAATTCCTGATGCATAGAAGGATTACTGTGAAAGAACCGCATAAGCGAAATGGTCCGCTGCAATGCACAAACTGCCAAGAGTATGGACACACCAGGAACAACTGTGGGCTTCTATCAGTCTGCGTTGCTTGGGGAGGTTTCCACAACTCCGAGCCGTGCCCTGCTAACAAAGAAGACCCAAAGACGATGAAATGCGCTAACTGTGGAGAAAATTATGCCGCAAACTATCGAGGCTGCCCCGGTCTATAAAGAGCTGAAGAGTCGGCTGCAACAGGCAAAATATGCACGCTCCCAAAATGCACAAAATGCCTACGTGCAATCCCAAACAACACCTGATGTTTTCTTTGCGAAAGCAGCCAGATCTTCATTTGGGACCCTCAACACAAACGGGAGAGTTTCATACGCCAGTGCCCTATAATCAGGACTTGGCAATCAGACGGGATTCCCACAAACTCAATGCTCTCGGCAAAATATAATCACACCTCAGCAACCTATTGGACAAATACAAAACAGCATCGAAACCATGACGCTGACTTTACAACAGGGTATGGCGGAATTTGTCCTTCATGAAAACAACGATGCAAAACCTTATGCAAAATCAAATCATTTTAATAAATTAGCTCACAGCCCAACAATCAAAATAATCGATGGTCTGCCTTCGAATATCTATGTGGAATGCCAATGGCGTTTCACTGCACAAACTTGAAATAACTCAATTCCTCAATGAAAACCAAATAGATATAATGCTGCTGGCAAAAACGCATCTCACAAGTAAATACAACTTCCAAATAAGGAAGGCAACTTTATAAAGCAATCATAAATTTGAGCAACAAACTCGACTATGTCTCCTCTGGCAGCCCCACATACTGGCCAACTGATCCCAGTTGGGATCTTCCGGACCTAATTGATTTCGCTGTGACCAAGAACATCCCAAGAAATTTAGTAAGCGCCAAATCGCTATCGGACTTATCATCGGATCACTCGCCTGTTTTAATCACTCTCCTTCAAAGCCCGAAAGTAATCGAGCACCCCTCCAGGCTGACCTCGCATAGAGCTAACTAGCTAAAGTACAAAAAGTACGTGAATTTTCATTAAAAAAAAAATGAGCCGTCTGCGGCCAAGCTCCGTAGGCCTCTCCAAGAAAAGAGGTTTTGCGGTGAACAGCATAACTCATTACTGGATTATCAGAAAAAGAAAAAAACACTGTTCACCGACTTAAAAAAACATACTTTTCAGAAGAACGATTTAAAGTTTTGGATAGGTAAAGAGACGACCGGGACCGCTGCTCGTTCAAATGGTTATATTTTTTTTTATTTTCATCCGATTGACATGAAATTTTAACAAAACATTCTTAACGTGTTGTACATTTTGTTGTACATTTATAAAAAAAAAATAAAAAAAAGAGCGAAGAAAAATAAAATACCATACCCCCCTTTATGAGAACAAAACTTAATCCCGGCACATCAATTCGGCAAGTCAACCGCATAACATCAGAAATTCATACAGCCTTCGAACATCGGGAATATTGTAGTGCGATATTCCTTGACGTCTCTCAGGCTTTCGACCGAGTGTGGCTTGAAGGCCTCATGCATAAAATCATAACATTACTGCCAGTTTTCTGGTTCATAAGTTACTTAAGTCGTACCTCTACCACAGAGTCTTCAAGGTGAGATGCAATGCAACGACATCCAACGAGTATAACATTGAAGCCGGAGTCCGATAAGGTTGCGCACTGGGCCCTACTCTGTTTGTAATATACACAGCAGACATCCCTACGAACGAGAGTCTGACGACATTCACATTTGCTGACGACACCGCAAATTTGAGCCGTTCGAGAAGCTCAAATAGAGCAACAGCTCAACTAGCTGATGCGCTATTAGTAAATTGATCAACGAATTTTATTTTTAAGTAATGAACTAATTTGGGGATGGCACTCAAAGCCACTCGAAAAGCAAAGTACTATTTGCTAAAAAAAACCGTAAAAATCAACAAATAAATGTATTTTAGGAAACAAGTAAGTAATACGAGCTATATTAAATTTCTTTTTTGTTGAAAATAATCACATCTAAAAGTTTCGTGAAGAGTCGAACAGCTACATCAGCATCTTTGACTTCAAGATTTTTTTTATTTCTATCAATTTTTGACGAATTTCCCACTTTGAAAATACGGTAAAAGAAAACTACTTGCCCGAATTCTTTAAAACTTTGGCATAAATTAGGTTAATGTATTATGAAAAGGACTTAATAAGGTAATTTTCTTAAAAAACAAAACGGTATTTTTGGCCAAAAATTGGATCGGCTGGCCCAGTGTACACCGGTTAATGATGAAATAGCAAAGCAGAAAGCGACCTACCATAACAAGCTCTCACAGCATCCAAACAATCTCGCAAGGGTCCTAACACGGGTTTCAAACCAAACTCGTCTGCATCGAAACGTTTTGCCAGCCCAGCAATAATTATTAGGGCCCATTTGTCTAAATTCAGTCGACATGACTGTAAGTTAAGTTATATTCTTAAGATTTTATATACTTATTGTTAGTCTCCCAAAAGAGAAGATTCAATAAATTAATTGTTATACTGAAGATAATTTAAATATACATATCTTGGATGCTAATAATGATATTAAAGCACTGTAACTTCACTGGAAGTATCTTTGCGCACCATCGCCATATAAGCCATACTAAGGTGCTATGTGAGCTATAGGATAGAGTATTCCGATGTAGCCAATTTTTAGGCGTGTGTTTTTAAAGTAGCCATTTTTGCATTTTTTCCAACTTTTTCTGTGTATAAGAAAGGGCATTCTTTCACCTGTAAAATGAGTATTGATGACCAAATTCGTTTTATCAGAACTCGAGATAGAAAATAAAAAAGTGTCAAAAACGTTTTTTATACTTAAAAAAAACTGTACCATACAAAAAATTAAAAATGCCCTTTTCTTACTCAGGGAAATGTACCGTAATCAAAAATCATAGTTTTATAAAGTGCGTATTTCATCGATTTTTTTTGTAAACTGGGGACACAACTATACACCTCTTCAATTACATACTACATACAACATTTTATTATTGTATTGTTTTGACATTAATTGATATATGTATATATAGTCGTCAGATTTATGTTAAATTTAATTTGAAATTCTGAAATAATACAATTAAATTGTATTATAGAAGCTACTAATAAATATTAAATTTCCCATTGAATTTCCGATTGTTCCTATAATCCGATTTCTTTAAAATTTCATTAATAACAATCGAAAAAATTATATACCCTTGGTTATATGTCAAAAAACATCGAAGCTATAATTTGTTTCTATTATTTTCCCGATCCTTCCTATTAGAGCTATAAGATAGATGAGAGGTCTGTAAGTTGGGACACCCCATTTTTGAAAATTTCCAAATCCCGGAATGTCTGGGTTCAAGTGAAGTGTGTTGAAATGCTAAAAATTTTTGGTTATATATAACTATGACCTTGAGTTCGCACAAATCTTCGCATTTATGTTACCAGGTCGACCAAACCATTAAAACTATATAAGGGTAGGCACGCTCAAAAAATTACACAATCCTAGAAGTATGTAATTCGGAATTACATATTCCTCTAGTGGCGCCATCTATATGTCAACTGGTGCGCTAGAATCTGCTATCATTTATCGACTTCCAGTAAAAATTGCATAACATTTCATCTATTGGAAGTAAGGTTATTGCGTTTTAAGTGTCAGTATGTTTTTGTCATCCGTGTGAAAATGAGCTTCAAACAAGGAGCCAACATTAAATTTTGTTTTAAAATTGATAAAACTTTTACCGAAACGTTTCAATTATTGAAACAAGTTTATGGCGATGATTGGCTATCCCGTAGCATAATGCATGAGTGGTTTCAACGTTTTCAAAGTGGTCGTGAGGAAATAAATGACGATGAACATGTGGGCCAATCCAAATCCGTGATCACTGATTTGTTTTTATGATTCCAAGGGTATTGTCCACAAGGAATTTGTTGCACCCGGCCAAAACGTTAATGCGGTATTCTACCTTGGAGTTTTAAAGCGTTTGGTTCGCCGTATTTGACGTGTTCGGCACCGGCATACTGGCGGCCATACCTGGGCAACGAGCTAAAACACTCGTTCGAAATGCTTTTGGACCGTGCAATAGGGTTGGTAAAATAAAATCGATGGTACTATCGATGGTGGAAAAATTTAGCAAACATCGATGTTTCGGACTCGTCATCGCACCATAAAAATAATATTTTTTAATATTTTGAAAAACAAAATAGTATACTGGGGTATATTTTTGCGAGCTTGTTAGAGTTTTCCAATTTAAAATCACACTCCATGTATTACGTAAACAGAGTCTAAACACGTGTTTTCAGTATAGCTGCGGAAGAAATTACCACGGGAAGGATTTAGCTAAGGCCGAAAATTGTATACTGGCCATTGTTCACAGGTATTAATATAAATTCCCTATTTTTTAATTTTTTGTGTATTAACCAAAATATTTACAGTAACATTTTCTTTTTTTTTACATTTTACTATGAAATACTTTTTTATGGGCACTATCGATGTTTTAACAACCCATGACGCATGTTGTGCGTCTCGCTCGCTCTTACTTAATGCCTATGGTTTTTATGCTTACGAGTCATTTGTTTTTATTTTTAATAAAATTAAAAACTTATTTTTTTAGAAAAAAAATTTTTTTAAGAAGAGGTTTTAGAGCAATTAATGCAAAAGACATGAAGTCAATCGGATTCATATAACCGGAGATACAGATTATCAATCAGAGGGTAGTAGTATTTTAAATTTGACAACTTTTGGCAAATTTATAAAAATTCTAACTAAAATAATAATTTTTTTGGGTCAAATCCTGATACACGGGTTTACTTATTTTCTGAATAGTAAGTACACATACACATTTGCACTTTTCGTAATCCTGCGTACTCTTGATACTTCTACTTCACGAAAAACAAATATATAGGTTAACTTTTACACAAAACATGGTTTAATAAAAATATTAAAAACAGCACATAATAAAAGCATTTCTAGTGTAAGCCCTCTGATTGGGAACCAGACACCCTGTAGACTTAGTTAAATTTTTATTTTTTAATGTCTTTCGTTATATTTACGCACACGCGCATGAAGCGCAGCTTAATTTGTATGTACATGTAAGAGCTTTGCCAAAATGCATTGCCTCAGTCAGTACTTTTCCATTTATCTCTAACTGTAAAGTGTTTACCAGATCATTCAGCTTATTCTTGTACTACTCTACGAAGCTACAGTCAGTCACACTTTTGCTACCAACGCAACCTCAGCGCATCGCGCGATTGATTCGCTTTATTATTGGAATGTTCGGTAAAGACAAATAAAAATCAACGAAAACAGTTACACTCTGGCGTCTGATTTAATAACACTCTCTAAACAATCCCTAAAGAATATAAAAGAGAAGACCGATTTTTAAGGGCCTACGGCCACAGCCCAAACCGTAAGAGCTAGAGCAGCCAAATTTTTGTACATTATACCGCCCACAAGGTCCGATATGTCCCCCAGTGACCCCTAACAGCTCCAGCATCAATATTTTGAAGAACAAATTAAATGTATAACTTCTAAAGTAGTTGGAATTTCAAATTTTAGGTTTTGAAAAGGCCACCATAATTTGGGGGCTACATAAAAAATTAACTTTCGGATTTAAAAAATCTAAACCGCTGTTCCGATCAAGATGATGAAGTGCGTAAGTTGAATTTTTAAATTTCAACCATTTTTTAAGTATTTTTAAAAAATTTATTTAATTTTCTAAGTTTTTGCGTCGCATTTCGCGGGAGCTTGCCGAGAGAGCTAAACCCAGAGAGCATATGCCAAGTGAGAGCAAAAGCAATGAAAACTGATGAGGGGAGGGGTAGTGTTTTGAGGAATAGGGAGGGAAAGGGCAATTTAAGTTAAAATTTGTTTTGGATTTAAAAAACTTGCTTCGATCAATATAATCATATCAATAGTAAGTTCTGTGGTTCAACTGCTAAGGTGTTATTTTTCAATAAGTATATTTCATGGGTTTCCCATTTGGTCAATCAATATGTATTGATGAAACGAATACACATTCCTTTTCCCGTTAATCTAGCTTTAAAACTGTGGGTTAGAGGGGACGTGGCACGAATCTAATATACCCTTTTACTCTACGAGTAACGGGTATAAAAAGTTTTATGACATTTTAACATTTATTTAACGGATACAAAATTCGTAAAATTTCACAAAATAATTTTGGACTTAATGCCCAAAGAAAATGCTTTTCATTCCAATGTGCAATGTTTGGAAAAAGCTGTAGCAAGATTTTCGGGTTTTCAGGCCGTTGTATTAGTAATGTGATCCTGAATACAGGGTATTCCCCGAATTGTCTGATTTTGTTTCAGATAATTTCTGGTTTTGAATCCGTTGAAATACTGGATGTTAATGCGTGAATACATTCTTTTTTGCTATTTTGAATTTCTCGTTTGAACTGGAAACTTCATTTTTTTTAATTTATTAAGTTGGGAAGGAACATTTCCTTATTGATCGCTCTCCAGGCTCGATTTGTGTTTAATTTCAAATTTTCTAGCTTTTTGTTCCCCCATGGGACGCTGTCCCGGAAAGCAGCCTACCATACAGAGTAAGCTAAAGCGCGACGACAGACAGTGGACTGAGGGCAGTAAAGAGGCCCTTACAGCACTTATGCAATCGCACCTCCCAGGATGCACGGATGTCCTAGGCGCCAGCACGCACCAGGACAACTGACGAAGAACGCCCCTCCAAGCGATCTAATAACACCTACAAAAATCAACTGAGCCATAGACTCCTTTGCGGGCTATAAGGTACCAGAACTCGATGGAATATTTCTAGCCATGCTGCAGGCGACCAAGGAAAGGATCACCCCATGGCTGTAGAAATATACTCGGTATGTCTAAGCACGGGCTATATCCTAATCCAATGGAGGACCTTTCGGATTGTCTTCCTCCCAAGGGCATGAAAGTGCAGTCACGCCCCAATGATTACAGGGCGATAAGCTTTAACTCTTTTATACTGAAAACTCTGAAATAGCTGCTGGATCTACACATTCGTAGATATATCCGGACAACAATGTCAAGACAAAAGCTATAATGGATCGCCTAGAAGCAACCAGCACGCACCCCGCAGTAAGCCTCTGGATAAGAAATCTGCTTATCTGCAGACAGGTACTTTCAGAGTGGGGCACTGAGACGGACCTCATTATTTTTACTAAGGGATCCAAGGTACCGAAATGAACCCCCCAAAAATTGGCGCAACAAAGCTGACCCCGAAAACACAGGTCAAGTACCTCGGAACAATACTGGACTACAAGGCGCTATATGTAAGCTTAGCAGCTTAGGCCTGTCGCCTACTCTGATGCACTGGATCTACATCTCAGTGGTGCGTTCGACTCTGATGTATGGAGCCTTAGTGTGGTGGCAAGCCACTGAAAAAAATACCTACACCGAGATAATGGAGAGAACTCATCGGCAGGAATATCGGAATATCTACGCTCAACTAACTGCAGGAAAGGCAGCACAACGTCTAGTTGCATCAGGCAATATGACGATGCAAAGCTTCGAACACAGTTCAATCGGCCGAGGCATGATTAACAAAACGGACTACATGACCCCCAGAACGTGGCCGGAAAACAAAACAACCTCGTTCATGGGCCCAAACGACTGGAAAACGGGTCGGGATCAGACTCAACACCTTAACATATACACAGACTATACTGTACGGACCCTGAAATAAGGCTGTCATATAAGCTACTCAGCGACTGTAGCATATTCCACCCAGAAGTCTTTGCCATAAGTAAAGCGGCAGAAGTGGCTCAAAATATAAACCGATCATACGATGTGGTCAATATGTTCGTGGACAGCCAATCGGCGATAAGATCCATGCAGTCGTCAACGGTCAGTTCCAAAAATGTAATGGCGAGCAGGGAGGCACTAGATAACCTTAGCACGACGAAGTCAGTGCGGATCTATTGGGTTCCCAGCCACCAGAGCATCGATGGCAACGAGACAGCTGACGTTCTTACGAAGGAGGGCGTACAGCTGACGAACGACAGAACGGAAAACGTGCTAGTTTCCCTCAGAACGCTACAAAGCGCCCCACACTGGGGCGCCTAGAACAAAAACCCTGCCAAAATGTTAGGAACCGATCTATTGGACGAGTTAAAGTTGTGTCCGTGCCAAGCACATACTGTACACGCAATTGCATCAATAACAGCAAAAACACATATTGATATAAATTTGTTTACAGAAAAATATCCAGCTGTTTTTACCAACGCACTAGGTTATTGTAAGTCGTACAAGGCCAGCCTGCACTTGAAGCAAAGTGCAAAGGCAACACCAAAATACATCAAATCACGCCAAATACCATTCGCCTTAATAAATTTGTTTACAAAAGAAGCCAAACGCCTGGAAACATTGGAAATCTGGAAACCAGATAAATTTAGCCAGTGGGCAGCCCCCATTGTTCTGGTACAAAAATCAGCAGCTACCATTAGAATATGATTAGATTTCAAAGCCGTAAACAACTGCTTAGAAGTAGACCAACACCCATTACCTCGAGTAACCTAACCTAACCTATGGGACTTTGTATTATCTTCTTGGGGGGGGGGGGGACGCTATTTAATATTATTTTATTTATGTTGCTGTGTTTTAGTTATAATTCTTTTTGAGTTATTTAATGTCTGCTTTTCATAGTGCATGCAAAAAAACGCATTCCAAGTTTAAGCGCGATTTGTACTTGATTTCGGATAGTATTTTTTGGGCTTGTTATAAGAATAAATATGCTGCGCGTTTTTGTTTCAAGAATAAATCCTTCTTAAAACCCAAATGATCCGAAGAAGTGCCTGATTCAAGAACATTATTGACTAAACGGGTCCAAACAAGAATGATTTCTGCTAAACCTAAGTATATTATATTCTGAACAAAAAAATTTTCTTGGTAAGCACGAACATTCTTAATGTGATCACTTAAAGTTCTTAATTTCAGAAAATTTGTTTTTAGTATTCTTAAAATAGGAATTAATTATGCTCATTAGTAGTATAAAAATGAAAAAAATTACAAACATATATAAACAAGTATAGTTTGTGCTTAAACTGTTGTTTTGTATACTGTATACAATTTTGGAGCGCAAATCACGTTTTTCCGCGCCCAAACTTCTTGACTTCATTATTTTCCAGGAAAAAATTATTTGCGCGCTAAAATGGTTTCAGTATACTGTTATTTATTTTTTTATGAATGACAAGCATCTGTTTGCCATCTAAAAAATAGTTTAGCTTAATTATTCTACAATAATTGTTTAATTTTAAAAAATTTAACATTTTTCCCAATTGTGCTACGATGTGCTTCGCTATTGTTTTATTTAATAACGTACATATAAACACTTATAAAAACATTGATGGAGCAAAATATCGTATTGTGTTAAAGCTATTTTTAAAATGCCTTGAAACACTTTTAAAAAGTTGGTTATAGGGGATAATATTAAACTCTGAAATCGCTTAAATATTATTGCTGTTACTAAAAAAGTTGTAGTCTTGGATAAATAACATACTACATTTATTTAAATCGATTAAATATTAACTTGTGTGGTTACGGTACCGTACCAACAAATTTAAAACTTTTAATCATTAACAATTAAATTCTTAAAACAAGTGCATTTTGTACTTAAAATAAGTATGCAAATGGAAAAAAAGTTATGTATATTTTGGTCACCGCCGCGGAAGAGCGAGCGTGGCCGAGAGGAGAGGTATGTGGTCTTGTGAAAAATGTTTCGTAAGTATAAAGAACATTTTTATCTACTAATCTTTAAATAGTACTATCAGTTATTAAGTGTAAGATTATCAAAAATAAGTATTGTTAATAATAAAAAAGAACAATGGTTTATACTATTGGTATAAGGATATTTCATACTTGATTTGAGCATAACTTATACTTGAATTTCGAATAAATCGGATAATATTTGTAGAAATATAAATATACCTTCTCCAATTCAGGGCTGTTTCCATTATTTTTTTTAAATTCTCAAATATTTTTTTATAATTTATACTCGGTTTAAGAATATTTCATACTTAATTTAGGAAGAATAAGTTCTGGATTCAAGTACATTTTATACTTAATTTCGCCCGAAAATGTTCTCAAAATAAGAATGTCGGTCTAAGAGTAAAACGTTCATGAAATGAAAAAACAATCCCATTTCGTACCTGTCGCACTTTCAAGCACGTTTGCGCTTGAAACAAGCCCAATGTGCTTGTTTTTTTTTCTGAGTGTGGTTTTAAAGTCAGTGAATTTTAAGGCTCGGCGAGGAAAAAGCGATGTCGATGTTGTGTGTGTTGTCTTACCATTATTTAAAGTGATACTATTACTGTGCAGTAGTCTCCTAGGTTTTTACTTCTGCCCATGCTTTTGGGGGATCCTCAGAGAGTACTCTGTTGGGTGACAAATTTTTTTAAGGTTGTATATAGGCTAAAAAATTTTAAGCTTTTTTTGGGTATATATTTCCCATCCAATAGTCTCGAAAGCTTCACCTACAGTGATTGGTTTGTGTTGAACTGATTTAGCTGTAGCCGAAATTGTGTTATACATTTTGAAGTTAACTGGTATAGTACACTTTTGAAAGAGTGTAATGTGGGTTTCCTGTAGTAAAATAATATTGGGTTTTCTTAGTTTTAAGAGAATTAGTAGTTCATTATAGGTATTTACATAGCCAATGATATTCCATTGTAATACAGTAAGTGCCATATTTAATATTATAGGGATTGGTATTTTATATTTTCCTTATTGATAAGATGTCTTTTAGTTTTGTGGCTTGGCAGGATTTTGATTTTAGATGCTTTAGCGTTGATAAAAGCTTCTTCGTCAGTGTCTGTGGACATTGCTTCGTGATGTGGATAATATGTTTTGTCTAAACTGTTGAGGTCGGGAATATTTTTGTTTCGAGGCGTTAGCAACGGAGGCGTATAAGGAGACGTCGTGATGATGTCTGGTTTTGAGGATGTTCGATGCCATTTTTTAGTCGAGGGCACGTTCACAATTTTCACCTTCTACCATGTTGATGTAGACTGCTTGGCTACACCCTAGAGCAGTTTTCTAATCTTTTGTAGACATTTTACAGATGTTCCAATCGTTGGCAATTATTGCATCGCATTGGGGACGGTAAATTTAAAGGAAAATTTCGACTCTCTGGTATTCAATATATACGTATTCGTGCAAGTCTAGTTTGCCGACTGTTAAGATGATAAGTCCAGTTTCTGCCAAAAAGTGGCTTTCTTTTTTTTTTACTTTTGAGACTTTTTGGTACTTCAAATGATCTAGAATTTATTCTTCCTTTATACCTCAAAGAAGAATATAAGCAGGCCCAGCGCTGAAAGATGGACCAGCCATCGAGCATCAAATCGCGAGTGAACAAGTCTAGTACAAATTGGAGGTCTGCTTAAATACATTCGAAACTTTAATATATTTGAATTAATTCGAATGATCATGAATGAATTGAGTGACAGCCCACAGTCAAATGAAAGCGAGTGAATTTGAATGATGCTGAGTTTGACAATTTTCGACATTCAATTCAGATGAATTATACTGAAATATTCCTTAAGGGGGGACATCTGAGTAAACGGGCAAAAAAAAGCGGATTTTCAGGAATTTTTTTTGACCAAATGAAAAGGCCAATCGAAAATTTGTAAACTAGGTTTAATAATATAAGGTTCGAAGTACAAAATGATTTTTTTTCAAAAACATCAAAAACAAAATGGCTGCTCTGCAGCATTTCTTCGTAGGCCCTTTTTGGTTGAAGGGGGTCCATAGCCGGAAAGCTAACGTCCTTAATTTTTGATCTAAATTTTGTTAGTTTCTATACATCAACGGCTATCGACACACGTAGGATTTTTTCGATATATTGATTTTTTGCAAAATGGTGAGAGATTGAATAAAAGTGATGGAAAAAAACGTCACAAAAGTGTTAATAAAAAAAAAGTACGCAATATAAAAAAAAATCCTACGTGTGTCGATAGACATAAGTATTTTAAATATACTGTGAAAATTTCAGATCGATCGATTAAGATTTGTTCGAGTTATGTTTCCGGCAGTCTCAAAAAAAGTGGTTTCGAGAAAAACGCGTTTAAAGTTTTAAGGTGCCTGGGATATACATATGAGGCATCGCGGCAGAATGGAAAATTTCGATACTTAGATACATTTCCCGGACTCTATCTTTTGGTATGTTATTTTTAAGACCCTAAAGAATATTTTAAACAAAAAAAAAAATTTTGGATTTTTAAAAAATTTTACTCAGATGTCCCCCCTTAATATAAAACGACAAGATAGGCATGTCAATAACATTCGAATCATTCGAGTTATTCGAGTTATTATTAGCAAAAATTACCAATCCTGTAAGTTTATTTGTTTCTTTCTATTATTCATTTTATTAGTATTTTTAAATAATGTGGTCTGTTAGGTCTTATCCACTGAAGAGCTTTTAGAAACAAAGCAGAAACTTCTCGATGGAGTGTATACCTTGAGTAAGAAGAGAGGAAGAAGTAAGGTGTGGAACTTGTTTTTAAATATTATAAACGGAGAAAAAGAAGAAGTCCATGGCGTTGTCGCCTGCAACATTTGGAAAAGTGTTTTTAAGTTTGGAGCAAGCACATCTAACTTAGTGAAACTTAAGTGTTACACACGAGTATCACAGACCACAGCTAACATTTCCCAAGTCGATGTAAGTCAAGAAACCAAGCAGAAGGGTATTGCGTTAGTGACGAAATGGACCATTGAGAAATGCCGCTCCTTTAAAATTGTTCAAGATTCTGGGCTTAAGGACTTTGCTAAATTTCTTATAGAAGTCGGTGCCACGTTTGGTGCCAACGTAGATGTTGACAAGTTGTTGCCTCATCCTACAAAAATATCGCTAAATATTTCCAAGATTTTTTAATTGCATGTGGGCCCAATTAGGGAGGAAATTTTGAAATACAAATGCTTCGGTTATTCGTTGACTAGCGACATTTCGACCGACAATTTCCTAAAATGCTCATACTTATCTTGCACGGTGATTTATATAAAGGAAGGACTTATAGTAGATCGCCTAATGGCAATGAAATCCATGAAAGGAGATTCCTGCACAGGTATGCAAACGCTTAAATAAAGCATTCGTTTTTTTAATAATTTAACTTAAAAAAAAAGGCAAAAATATTCGAGCAGAAATTAAGAATATATTGGAACAATTCGAATGCAACCTCGACCATGACAATCCAGTTATTGTGTCAGATCGTGGGTCCAACATGATTGCAGCATTTCGCGACAATCAAAAAGTTCATTGCGTGAACCACTTGAATAATAACAGCATAGAGAAGGCAATCAAAATCTTACCGGAAATGACATCTATAGTATCAAGCTGTAGCAAACTGGTTAGATATTTTAAGAAGTCTGGATCAAACGCCTCTTTTGGACTCTCCCTAAAAAGTTACTGTCCAACTAGGTGGAACACCGCATTCTACTTAGTTAGATTGGTAGAGGTTAATTGGGTTGGAATTTCAAACCACTTGAAGGAGAAAAAAGAATTTTAATTTTTAATTTCCAGCCTTTTGGAAGTGTTTGTGGGCGTATCAAAAAAACTAGAGGCCAGCAAACGACCAACTTTGCACTTAGTCGTACCAAACATAAACAAGAAAGGAAGCTAACTTCGGTCAGCCGAAGTCTATATGCCCTTGCAGTTAATTCCTATATAATTACAAATTACAAAAATCTGAATTTAGATTTGAAACAAACCAAATAATAGCAATTTTCGTATTATTTTGACAATAATTGATTGATCCTTCCTATGGCAGCTATATAATATAGTGGTCCGATTTATGTTAAATTTAATTCGAAATTCTTAAATAATAAAATAAATGTATATTCCAGAGTAGAAGAGAATACAACAAAAATTAACAAAGCTATAATTTTGTTTCTATTAATTTCCTCTTAGTTTTCCGATCGTTCCTATAAGAGCTATATGATATAGTTGTCCTATTTTTCTAAAATTTTGTTTGAAATTCGGGACAGTTAAAAAATTATATTCCCAAGACTAGAAGGTAATATGTCAAAAAACACCGAAAATATAATTTTTTTCCATTATTTTTCCGATTATTCCTATGGGAGCTATAAGATATAAGTCCGATCCGGCCGGTTCCGACTTATATACTACCTGCAATAGAAAGACGACTTTTGGTAAAGTTTCATTCGACAACTTTAAAACTGAGGGGGACTAGTATGCGTAGAAACGGACGGACACACGGACGGACAGACATGGCTAGATCGACTCGTCTAGTCATGCTGATCCAGAATATATATATACTTTATGGGGTCGGAAACGTCTCCTTCACTGCGTTGCAAACTTCTGACTGAAACCATTATACCCTCTGCAAGGGTATAAAAAAAAAAAAAAATGCCTTCCTGACTTAAATGATAGAAAAATTATTGAACTTTTTAAATCCGCCTTGAACAACCAACTTTTAGAAACTGTAATTCCAAATTTAAGTAAATATCATAATCTAGCACTTTTTCTTTTTCCACCAACCAACAAACAGATAAAGACTCAATAATTAACGACTGCAAGACATAATGACAACTTACATATCTGGTAACATTTCAAAATAATCTGAAGATACAATCTCTCCTATTGATGACGAATTTGCGGAATATATTGATTTTCCAGATATTGCTGAAAATGCAGATCAAGTGGAGAGTGAAACCAGAAGCTATTCAAACACAAACGTGATTTAATCGCCAGATTTCAATTGCCTTGAATGTACTACAAATCATAGCCAAGGAAATACAGCCGTGAAAAACCAGCCAGGAGCAAGATCGCTACTTCAAGATATTCGGGATCAGCCAAGTTTTCGAATTGAGATACAGGTAGCTGAGGTCCTTGAAGGCAACACACGGCTAAGTCTGCATAACATCGAGATCGGCTGTAATACCGATCGGTCTAGCTAAGTCGGCTGTAAATACCGATCAGCTACATTGAGAACATTGTCAATCCGAGCCGCAAATAAAACGTCTTTTTTACCCCGAATTTCTGAGTTGTTATTGCTGTTGTCATGTTTATTATAAATTTGGTGGGACGAACACACAAATTTACTGAAAAAACGCAAAAAAAAACAGTTCGTTACAAATTCAACGTACGATGTTCGGATACTACTACTGGTATATTGCTTGGAATGTTAGTAAGTTTTACTAATTATAAGAATTAGCTGGAGGGTGAAGGCTTTCCCTCCAGATGTCTGGAGGATCCCGCATTGCTACCAGCGCCTTTGTGTCGCTTTTGGCTAGTGCACGAGACAACGGTTGTATTAACTAATAAGAGAATCAAAATATAAAGGGTGTTTTTTTTGTCCGCGATTTTGTTTACTCGCCCAAAACGGTGTTGGGCTCCGCGCGTAACAAGCATTGCTTGGTGTCGTAAGGGCCACTTGTTTGTACTGACCATGGTGCATCAATGTCCAAGATATTAAAAAAAGCGGTGGTGCAAGGCATAAAAGTGGGCGCTATACATAAATATGTAAAGGATGTTTTTTTTAAAGGTATAGAACTTTAAGTTGGCATCACTGTTCAAGATGGCGACCGACTTAACAGCTGTCAAGTGATTTATTCTCAGTTTGGTTTGGCAATTAATCATGAATAGACTCACGCCTGAACAACGCTGGCAAATAGTGCAATTTTATTTCGATTTATTGAAAGACACGTTTGGTGACCGCCTAATTTCACGTTTTGGACCTAAGAATTGGTCTCCAAGATCCTGTGATTTAACACCGCTAGACTACTTTCTGTGGGGCTATGTAAAGTCATTGGTCTATGCGGATAAGCCACAAACGCTTGACCATTTGGAAAACAACACTCGCCGTGTTATTGCCGATATACGGCCGCAAATGTTAGAAAAAGTCATCGAAAATTGGACGTCCAGATTGGACTACATCCGAGCCAGCCGTGGCGGTCATATGCCAGAAATCATATATAAAATGTAATGTCACTAGATTATCTTTCGAATAAAAAAATGCATGTCAATCGAATAATCCATCGTTGTTTTATTGCAACTTAAAGTTCTATACCTCTGAAAAAAAACACCCGTTATATGTGTTCGTATCGTTGTTTGTCAATTAAGCTTGGCACGTTGTTAAGTTCGATTTGGTAGAAAATGCGACCGATCGCTATGATTGCCAAATATAAACTCTCTCTGAAATTAAATTTCTTTGAATCTAAGTTGTTTAAAAGTATACGGGAAACATGATTAAACGAATCAAAATTGATTAAATTTACATAAACTGTAGGAATGACAGAGCTCACTGGAGCTAAGGTCAACTCCACCCCGGCGAAACAACAGCCAACTGGGCTCAATCGCTCCCTGGTCAGAGGCAAGGTGGTGACCGAATCACCTCGAGCGACCAGCAAGGTGTTACTACAAGCGCAGCTGCAACTCAGTCGGGTGCAGGGGTGAAGGGGAGGTCATCCACAAGCAAGGCCAAGGTGGACAGGTACGAGGAAAGGAAATCCGCCGCTGCTATCCTTAAAAGGCAAGCCACATCACCACCCCCTCAGTGGAGTGGCAAAAGAAAGTGAATTGGGCGAAGTCTGTACTGCCCAATTTCCTACAGGAGAGGCCGGAGGAGGACCCTAAGAATCTTAAGCGACAACGCTCCCAGAAAGCGCGGCTCAAAGCGCTTCGAAAAAGATGCGTGCGCAAGTGTCAGTTGCGGCGAACAAAAGCTTTGCAGAAATGGCCAAGGATAAGATTCTTATTGGAATCCTGAACCAAGGCGACACGGAGGGTAGAATTCCAAGGAACCAGTTAAAGTGGGTTGAGGCAGCACTGGCTGTACAATGCTTCGAGGTGCTGGAAGCGGCCCCGGACCCCCACCAATCTACAAAGATGCGGGGTGGTACCAGGGTAACGTCAAGGTGATGGCGTTCGAAGGGACTAGGTCGGTAGAGCAACTGAAAGCAACCGTAGCTAGTCTGGTTGAGGTCTATCCGGGTGCCAAGCTGGTCCCTGTTCACTGGATGGACATTCCGAGTAGGCCAAGGCAGCCTTTGCTGCCCTCATGCTTCGTCTAGCGAGAGACGAAGCCGACCTGGTGGACTGCCTGACTGTATCTAATAGGATCTGTGGATCAAGGAGAAGGTAAAATGCGTTCCTGCATTTTAGCTAAAAAGCACCTTAGTGCATTTATGATTTATAGTTACAGCGATGCTGACAATAAATCGATAAGTCTGGAGATCCAAGACAGGTCGCTATTACTAGCATATCCCCAATCCTACTGGTGGCAAAAGAAACTGCCACCATCACAGCACGACGTCTGAAACACGCCAACTGCTGGACAGTCCAACAATACGGGTACTCATCATCCTATCAGAATGCGCAAACATGCAATCAACAGATTATTGCACACCACCAAAACGTTCATAACAGTCTATCCCTCCAGGTATGTTTAGGCGGCTAGCCCCTTTGGACAAAATGGCTCCAAAATCGACAATCGAGTTGGAGGAGGAGTCTTCTGTGAACAACTCGGTATCAAAATACATTTTCGTCTTCTGGACCACTGCAGCGTTTTTCAGGCAGAGATTCTCGTCATAAGCGAGGCTCTTAGTTGCTTACGCCACTCTAGCCTCATAAACGGAGTAATCAACATTTACTCAGACAGTCAGGCATCAATAAAGTCACTTTGTGCGCTGTCATCAAACTCGACTATAGTGAACAACTGCCGCAAATTTCTTCAAGAGATGGCACAGCAGTTCTTTATCTCCCTAATCTGGGTGCCAGGGCACCAAAATATTAAGGGGAACGAAATAGCTGATGAATTGGCCAGACGCGGCACTACCACAACTCTCCTTCCAGACAAGGAGGTCTTCCGTATGCCCCTAGCCTCTATTTAGCTCAGGACAAGGGAAGTTTTCAGATCCCTTGAACAAGAAATGTGGAACAGTACTACTCACTGTAACATTAGTCGCCTGACATGGCCCAAAGTTGACGCCAAACGCACAAAAAGGCTTTTCAGTCTACATCGCACACTTAGCTCAGCCGTGGTTAGAGCAATTACAGGCCCCTGGCTCATAGGTACCCACCCAAACGTCCTTAACCCTCTAAGACGTAAGCCTGCCTGAAGGCACGTATTACGTTTTTGGCCCTAACAAATAAACTAGAAGCTTTTCAATCGTTTAAATCATTTTTGGCGGTTGATATAAAGCACACGAAATTATGAGTATAAGCTTTGATAGCTTTCCGATCATTCTAACGGGACTTATCATTCGGTAAACACAAACCATATGTTTTTTTGAGCGTAAAATTTGGTCTGCTGTATGTTGTGTTTTGCTGTTCAAATAATAGTAAATATATAAAACATATCCGGCTTATAATTTTTTTCTTAAAAGGTAAGTTTATTTACTATTAAAATTAAGTTGCAGATTTGCAAATATATAAAAGACATGCGTTGTGACAGCGAAATAGCTATACGTGCCTTGAGGCACGTTTGGGGATCCAAGACAACTTTTGTTGCCAGCTGATAATATTACAATTGATTGCAATTTATGTGATTGTTTCTGTTGATGGAGTGATTTTACCTAATAGAATTATAAATATTATAGAAAATGGCAAACCGGGCTCGGTATAAGCTGTCCGACTTGACAGATGAGCAGTTGCTCAAGATATTTGACTCAGTTCCGTCGGACGAGGAAGTGTTAAGCTCAAGTGACGACGAGGGCGACGACTTTGATATAATGGAGGCTCTTAATATAGAGACTATATCATTTATTGAGAGTAATGTTGAAAATGTCCCAAACAATGCACAGGAATTGCTATGTGTTATTTTTGTGAATAAGTAGATTTATTTACTCAGGTATTGAATCAATAACGAAAGATTCGAGTAAGATTCCGTGGCGAGAGAAATGTATGCAGTTGCATGTCAACAATGTAGCATTTCGAGGCGATTTTTCGCTGCCAGCAGAAATAAAAGAGCTCGAAACTCCTCTACAGCTCTTTTGCTATTTCTTCAATGTGGAAATCATGAATATGATCGTCGACGAAACCATGTGCGCAGCTTTAAAGGATGATATTAACAATAAGTTCAAAATTAACACTGATGAGCTATACCATTACATAGGTATTTTAATCTTCATGTCCATTTATCGCTACCCAAATCTGAAGAGCTACTGGGGACAAAATGCGCTCGGACCTATACAAGCCTGCATGCCCCGAAGCAGATTCGAGGCAATCAAAAAGTACTTGTCGCTACGTGATGAGCGCGAACGGATCAAAAAGGGTGAACAAGGCTACGATCCTTTGTTCCGTACGCGAAAATTTGTAGACTGTCTCAACAAACGGTTTGACTCGGTGCCAAAGTATGCCCGCCTTTGTGTTGACGAGCAAATGTGCAGCACAAAAATGAAGCACCACTTGCGTCAGTACATGCCAAATAAGCCGCACAAGTGGGGCATTAAACTATTTGTATTGTGCGATTCATTTGGATACGCATACCGCTTTGAGATCTACAGCGGTGCAGGTGACAATGTGGTCTTACCTGGTCACCCAGATCTTGGTGCTTCGGCCAACATTGTAGTGCGCTTAACACAAACCGTTGAAAGATTTAAGAATCACATCATTTACTTCGATAATTTGTATACATCTCTGCCTTTGACGGTTTATCTAAGAGCGAGGAAACCGTATCCCCAATTGCAAGCTACCAAACGATATTACCATCAACAAATTGCCAAGGGGTTTTTCGACTGAGTACGTTATTGCCATTTGAAAAGAATAACCCTCGTGAAGGAACTGCAAAGGCTGCTCGTTTTGATAGAAAAGCTAAACGACACATTTGAATTGATTGTCCCCAAATTGTCCATGAGTATAACGCTCACATGGGCGGCGTAGATCTCATGGACGGCCTAATGGGACGCTATCATATCAGAGCAAAAACTCGGGATGCCGCAACACGAATTTTTTATCACCTAATTGATATGGCAGCCACCAACGCCTATATTTTACACAGACGTATCCAAACAGAAAACGAAAGCCAAGACAAATTACTCGCACTCCCAGACTTTCGCGAAACACTAGCAGCAGGGCTGGTGACATATACAAAAAAAACTTACCGGGTCGTCCAATCAATACCAAAAATGCATCTTCACCGCGATGTGCAAGCCAGTCTCCATCCTCTCAGTCAGGACGAACAAGAAATTCCCCATTCATGCAGTCTCCACTCTCTCATCGACCTTTTCAGCATGACCTCAAACGTGGTAAAAAATCAAAACATCCAATATCGGACTTGCGGTTTGACCAGCTAAACCATTTCCCACATTGGTTGGATCGAAACAGTGGAAAAAGATGTTGCAAGCACTATAAGATTTCAAAAACGCAATGCATATGCACGAAATGCAATCTGCATTTATGCTGCACAGCGAACAAAAACCGTTTTGTGGAATGCCATAAGAAAAAATAAAAAAATCTTCATTACTTGAAAATGTTTTTTTTTTTCTCTAAGCCCCAAGCGTGCCTTCAGGCCCGCTTACCTTTCTGCTCACCGTACAGGTGAACCGAAGATTCTACGTTATTTCTAAGCACATATTTGAACTTAGAAGCATTCATTCACTTAAAAAAAAATTATTTGAATACTTTTTTTTCTATTATTTTGGAAAGTAGTCTTAGAGGGTTAACAACGACTTCTGCAGAAGCTGCAAAAACGAGGAAGAAGAAGAATCAGTAGCGCACTTTTTCTGCTCCTGTGCTGCCCTAATCTGGCGCAGGAAGAAGTATTTAGGAGAATACTTTCTTCACAATCTAGCTGAATTAAGAGCTGTCCTCCCGAAGAAAATAACAGGTTTCATACAGAAAAAAAAAACGGGTGGTAAAACGGTACACATGCGGTATCACAAAGGGCCAGCGATGGCCTAAATGGGCTGATCTTGTGTCGGCCGCCGCGCTAACCTAACTTAACCTAACCTACTTAAACAAATAATTTCTAAAAGTTTGAACTACTTTTGGTTTAAGTGTTATTGTCTTTTAAAAAAGGTTCAACTTACAGAAGGCGAATGTCCAATTGGCAGATTAAAAAAAGATGTACCAACCTAAAGACCTCTCCCCTATATATTCTTGACATACAGCTGCGAAAAAAAATAATAGCACCACTCAAACAATAAGGAAAAACAAGCCTATGTTAATGCTAGGTCCATGCACAATAAATGGTTGTTTTGGTACCATGTTTTTGGTTAATTTAGGTGTTTAGAAGACACTTGACTTATAAAAAGTATCTCTTCCCACCCAAGTTAACTTCGCCCTCACAAATTCTCATATTTTTACGGAAATTAATTTGTAAGTTTCTTTGATGAGCCTTATACCCTTGTAAATATGTTTCGTATTTAAAATAGGATTTTTTTTAAGACCATGTTTTATTAATTTCTTTATAGAAACATTATCCAATTATTAAAATGCTTCCTAATTTTGGTAAGCACATGTTTTAGTTTAGTTTTGGCCCTAATAAGATTCTTTGTACGTTGTGATATAACATTTTGGAAGGAAAAATGGGCCAGGACTCGGTTTTTCTGTGTAATTCTTCACAGTTTAGGTCATTTTCAATGACGATGATCCATAACCTAACCAATCGAACCGCTTTCCTTGACAGTTTTCCACCCAATATGTCTTTTTTTGAATATTTTTTTTTCCAACTTGAAAAATTTTACATATATTCTTGTATTACCAAATGATAATCTATTTGAAGTCTGGATATCAGGAAATGTTAGGTTTGTCAAATCTCATAAAATATATCCTTCCTTCTCAAGAATATCAGCGAATCATAACGTTTTACTTAAAGAAAACGAAAGTGGTGCTATTATTTTTTTCAACCATTTTTTACTTTTTTTTTTCTTAAAATCTGAAAAAATTATATGTAGAACATAATTTTGTTATCCGTTCCAATTTTTTCAAATAAGTGGAATAGTAATGAAGATAATAAAAAACACTGCTTATATAAAACATCCACGTTTTTCACATATTTTTTGGAAATTAAGAACCTGGGTCGAAGTGGTGCTATTATTTTTTTCGCCACTGTAGATCACTAGGCGAGTCGATGTACTATGTTAGTATGTCTATCCGCCTGTATGACCGCTGAGATTTCGGAAACTATAAAAGCGCTTCCCAATTTTGTTTCATCGGGATGCCAAGCTTACATGGTGTTACACATTTTTTGGAAATTAAGAACCTGGGTCGAAGTGGTGCTATTATTTTTTTCGCCACTGTAGATCACTAGGCGAGTCGATGTACTATGTTAGTATGTCTATCCGCCTGTATGACCGCTGAGATTTCGGAAACTATAAAAGCGCTTCCCAATTTTGTTTCATCGGGATGCCAAGCTTACATGGTGTTAGTGCTGTGGACGGTGGTGAAAATCTGCTGTCCGGTCGTAACTTAGGTTAACTGTTTATACTACATTTGAACGACCGTAACATCTGAACCACGTAAGCTATTGACTTGGCTTTATATCATCTAACAGGTGTTTTGAAATTCCATGCGCGGTGATCCGCGCAGAAATAATGCCAAAAATACGGGTGGAATAACTTCAGGTTATTACGCGACGTGCGTGTGTTTATTTGGACACTTGAAAATAGGAACTGTTTAAGCATAACTTAGCTTATGGGCTCCAAAGTGGAGCGGAGACTTCCGGGGGAGTTGGAGAGGAAGAGCGAAGGGCAATGCGAGCAAGAGATGTGAACATCTGGAGAAAACTGCCTCTGGACACTTCCTTAACCGCCCTTTTGGCGTGACCATTTTTACGAAGCGTGGGGTGTTTTTCTTTTAAACACAGATCGCAGCCTTTGGGTAACAGAACTACCCTTGAATTGAAGGAATTTATTTTCAGAAGTTCTGCCAATCGAGTTGTGGCTTTGGACGGAACTTGGAGTGAACTAGCGGACCGGATGCTATTGACGGCCTCTAGAGTTCGATGGCGTTTAGTTAAAAAAGAATTAAGCTCGAGCCAAGTTGGAATTTTGGCTTTATTTTGGATGGATTGCTCTCATAATGAGAGCGTGAGCTTTGGTAGCTTTGTGGAGCAAATGTAGACTAGATAGGGTCCCAATTCTCAATTTGAATGCCGGATAGTTTTAGGGCAGCTAAAAACCCTTGAATGGTGTTTTGAAGTTCCTTCAAGGCATCTCCAGATTCTTGTGCAATGGACTGCACATTGATCAATGTTTTCATAATGTTTCACCTGAAATCGCTTTTTTCGAAACGCTCACTTAGATTTGTCCAAGCTGAGTGGAAGCCAATATTGGTAATTGGGGACTTTGAAATTATTCCATGAGCTTCGCCACTAGTTTTGGCATTTAAATGGTACAGCTTTTCAACAGGCGTGAGACTCGGATTGTCTAAGTAGAACGCCGTGCAAAGGAAAATTCTCTATAACTAAATTGATGACACAAAAAATGATCTATCTTCGGCCAGCCGAAGTTTATATACCCTTGCAGATCGTTCCTATTCTATTTGAAATTACACAAATGTTAAATTTCGACTTGCAACAAACAAAATTATAGAAGTCTACGGAGTATTTTGACAATAATTGATCGATCCTTCCTATGGCAGCTATATAATATAGTCATCCAATTTATGTTAAATTTAATTCGAAATTCTAAAATAATAAAATAAACTTATATTCCAACGTAGAAGAGAATACAATAAAAATTAACAAAGCTATAATTTTGTTCCCTTTAGTTTTCCGATCGTTCCTATGGGAGCTATATGATATAGTCGTCCGATTTTGATAAAATTTAATTCAAAATTCAGAACAGTTAAAAAAATAATATTTCCAAAAGCAAAAGGTAATACATATGGGCATTTCCAGGGTGAGGGACGCGACATTTTTTCAACTTAAACTTTAAAAATAAGAGTGACGCAGTATACATTTTTTACTTTTTATTTTTTTGTTGAATAGCTTAAATGCTCTTGTATTTCTGGTAAAAAAATGAAGATTATCTGTCCATCCAGTTCTTAGAAATAAAATAAAATAAGGGCAATACGGACGCGACAAAAATAGAACTGCAATATTGAAAACTTCAGAAAAACATTAAATTCTGCGAAACTAGATGGCGTGTTTTTTTGAATTTTTTTTCCAGTATACCTGCTGAGTAACCAAACACATCAAAGCAAGTTCGGTGGCAAAACATCAGCGGTTTTTTTTCTAAAAATATTGCAAGAATATGGACGCGACAATTACGGACGCGACATGTTGCTACTTAACAAAAAATTGCAACTTTTTATTTTGTCAAAATGTTTCAGAGCTATTCTAGGTGTTACTAAAGTTTCTGCTGTAAAGTTTGGTTAAATTATTTTAACGTTATCCACCTCTTTTTAATAGAAACATAGTTTATATATAGCTCGTTCTATGAGACTAAGTGGTTAGAATTAAATTAATTTTTTCTAGTAAACGCAGAAATTTTATCAAAATACACTTGTTAAAGAATATTGGCAATTCTCTGCTGTGGCTTTAGATAGTAACCTGATTTTATTATATTTCGGGATTTTACTCGGATAATAATAAGAATTAAAAAAATATTTCCTTGCTTAATTAATTTGTCACTTTAACCCACCTGATCCTCGCAAAAGTCCAAAAAAACGTTTTTCATAGCAGCAAATAAGACAATTAGCTTCACCAAAAATTATAATCAATTGTTTTTTATAAATAAAAAATAAAAATTAGGGACGCGACAGACTTCGTTCAAAATGATAAAAAGCCAATTTTTTTGGTGAAAAAATTTTAATTAATTTGTTCCTACTAACCTTGCTTTAGAAATAAAAGCAGGTTTATATGTGTCGCGAATTGCACGAGTGAAAGGAAAAAATATTTTTTATAATTATGGACGCGACATTACAAATTTGTAAAAACAAACTTAAAAAAGGTATCAAAGCCATTAATATTTAAGAAGTTTAAATTTTTTCCAAATAGCATTTGCCTCAAGCTATAATGTAGGATTGGTTATTTGATCTTGAGACTTCCACAGAACGCATAGTAATATAACGAAAACACAACAAAATGTTGCTGAGATATACAGTATGTGTTGCTAGTGTTTCAAAACTGCATATCTTCTTGTAAAAAAATAATTTGGAAGAAAATGTAATTGATTTACAAAATATAGATACCAATGCTATTTTTAAACCAAAAAAGAAAATTTTCCGCCAACTTTTAATTTTTGGGGTTTGGTTGACTTTTTCCTGGAAATGCCCATATGTCAAAAAACACATAAGTTGTACTTTTTTTCAATTATTTTCCGATCATTCCTATTGGAGCTATAAGATATAGTTGTCCGATCCGACCGGCTCCGACTTATATACTACCTGCAACAGGAAGACGACTTTTGGTAAAGTTTTAACTCGATAGCTTAAAAACTGAGGGACTATTTTGCGTAGAAACGGACGGACACACGGACGGACAGACATGGCTAGATCGACTCGGCTAGTGATCCTGATCAAGAATATATATACTTTATATGGTCGGAAAAGCTTCCTTCTACCTGTTACATACTTTTGCACGAATCTAATACCCTTTTACTCTATGAGTAACGGGAATAATTATAAATGGGATTTAGTTTATAATATTTGTAGTAACAAAACTTAGGTAAAACATTAAAAGCCAGGCTCAAGCCAGATTTAAGCTGTGACACTCGTGTACCATTTTGCACAAACAAAAATATTTTTTCACTTTTTTGAAAATTCTATTAAATTAATGTTAACAAATTAAAAAAGAATCGGATTAATTTGACAGTTAGAAAAAAGTTAGTTTTCGCTAAGGAAACAAAAATATTTTTGTCTATTTAAAGTTAAAAGACAAACTTTTTGATTGGTACCTAATGCGTAAAGTTTCATAAGCGATTGTCGAAATGACATATAAAAAACAAAAGGTGTACCAACCTACAGACCTCTAGCCTACTTGTATTCCTACTGAAAATAGCTTAATATGTGGGGTCAAATCCGATGCTCCGTTCAAAAGTTATACCAAAAACAACATTTTGGGGTACCTACTATTTAAAATGAAAACTTATGGTGCTCAACAACTCGATATAAGAAACTTTAGTTAGTCGCGTTTAGTATAAAGTCGCGTTTAAATGTTACTTTGAAACCGAAATAGCCATTTCTGCCAGATCAGACAAATAACGCTGCCCAAGCATTGAATTTGAAAGGGCATTTTCAAATACACCGCACGCGTTCCTACAGATATTTCGCAAAACCGACCCTTTCTATATATTTCGGTAATACTCTAGATTAGCGGGCTCACCCCCGAATTTTGGGAAAAAATTATTCTCGATTGACCGCGATTTCTTAAGAATTTACGTGCAAAATGAACTTGGCGGTCGGCCATGGTTCTCTTGTAATTGAATTTCAAAGTTCCCGGTTTTGCTATAAAGATCAAGGGTGCTTTTCTCATACTTTCTATAAAAATCAAGTTGGAGGCGTATGACTGCTTGGATCATCAATTTGGTTCACTCAGTCACGAAGGGCAACAGCCAAAAAGTTGAGCGACTGTGGCGGGATCTAAAGGAGAGCATTCCGTACTATGGCCGAAAGAAAGAACATTTTTAATGATATTTAGCGCAAGCCTCACACCGTGTGCCTCCATTTCTTTTTGCAGCCCGAAGAGAAAGTCATATGATGAATGTTAAATATGAAATCAAAACATCGCACAGTGGGGTAACAGAGGGTAACGTTTTTCGTAACAAGCTTAAATCACTTATGAAAAAAAACCCGGATTTACAAAAAAAATATTTTTTTTTTAGAATTTTAAATTAAATATTACTTTTAGTAAAATATACGAAACTTATGTTGTTCTGTTAACTTTGTGTGTATCAATGCATTTGCAGAAAATTTAGTTTATATAACTATGGACGGCAGTCCATGTAGTGACGAAGCGCACAAGGAGAGTGTGCGAAGGCGACTACTATATAGACACGAAAATATGAAAATCTGCTGTGATGGTCCGATCCTAGCCAGTGATACATCAATTTAAGGGTATTGCTAAAACTTAAAGGATTGCATACCAAGACCTTAAGAAAATCAATTGGTTTGGGAGAGAGGGCGGTGAAAGTGTAAAGGTGAAAACTTAGAAATTGGGATCTTTTGGGGCCGGTGGGGATAATTGGCCCCTCGCACTACGTTAGTTGTATTCCTACTGAAAATACGCTTAATATGAGGGGTCATATCAGAACGCTCCGTTCAAAAGTTATACCGAAAACAAATTTTATATGATGTTTAACAGATCGATATGAAAAACTTTAGTTTTACCACTTTTGGAAAACCCCGCTAGTTTAGCGGGAAAACAGCTATAAATAGCTAAAATACGGAACGCTGTAACTTCTATATTACTAAAGGTACAGACTTGTGCTGCATTTTGTTTGAAAGGTATTTTTAAATGTTATAAACGCCTCCTCAAGTTTTTTTTTCAGAGGTGGTAGGGGTGCATACGTGACTTAGGACTATGTAAAAAAACCCCCGAAAATCGGCACAGAGAAGACGTGGCGGTCAAGTGAGTTTTATTTTTGATCAAAAAAAATAAAACTCAACAATAATCATTATTGTTGAGTTTTATTTTTCCGATCAGAAATAATGATTATTTTTTAGTTTTATTTTTTTTGATCAAAAATAATGATTATTGTGTGAGTTTTAAAATAAAACTTATAATGATTACGGTCCCTGTTAAAAAGATATGCACAAAACAAAAAATTTTAACAACTTTTTTTTAGTTTTTTTTTTATTTTTTTCAAAAACGGCTTTAACGATTTTCTTTAAAACATTAATCCGTAGAGGCCTTGAGATTCTAACACGTTATTGTAAAAAGTCACGTTTGAAAATTATTCAAATACAAAAATGGCCACTTTTGTTACCTTAGAACAACTAATCCTGCTCGAGCATTTAATTTTGTTGTGCGTATCCAAAACTGTATTTTAAACCGTTCCATATAGAAAATTTTTGTTTACGACTTTTGACAAAACCCGCTAGTTTAGCGGGAAGAAAACGCTATCACTAAATCCTATGACAGCAAAAGTATGAAGATATGATATGACTCATGTTTAAAACAAAAACCCCTGATATAAAAAAAAACACATCTTAACGAGGTAAAATACTAGTGACAATCGCACCTTCAACATACAAAAGTTTTGATTTCAACATTTGTGACGAAAGATGATTCCAAACATGATTAAATACACTTTTTAAAATTTATTTATTCCGAAATAAAAAATTCAAAAAAATGTCGTTAGTAGTTAGTGTATTGCCTAGTCCCTGGACGATGGATTTGTACAAATTTTGATTAAAAAAAATGGCGACGGTTCCAACAAAATATGTACTTTTTCAAGATATAAGATTTTCGATTTTTATGCTCTAAAAAAGGAAGTTGCAAAAAAAAAATTGTAAATTGTTCGTCCAAGGACTAGCTATTATTATAATAAATAAGTGGTCAAAATTTGGTGTTGATCGGATTTTTAGTAATCGTGTCCACCGCAAAGGTAATTTCGAAAAAACAAGATTCTGAGATAATCGCGTTTAAAGTTTCAAGTTTGTTAACGGCCAATGTGCAGGTAGTGCGCTATATATAGCTACAACTTCGGTTCTAATGCTCCGATCGTTATGAATTTTTGTGAGAGTATTTTCAACAGTATATAGCATTGCAGCTGACTAGACAAGTAAGATTTATTTTCTTACAGATTTTGTTTTAAAATTTAAATCGCCTTAATAATATTCACAAAAAAAAATTGTTCTTCCTTACACGCACCTCAATTTGATTCACGGCTTCTCCTCCCACCTATCTTCCTTTTTTATTATGATGAAAAATGCATAAATATTTGTAAAATCAAATTGTTTAAACATTTCCATTTGTTAAACAATATGAGGTGCGTGTAAGGAAGAGCAATTTTTTTTTGTCAATATTAATAATGCGATTTAAATTTTAAAACAAAATCTGTAAGAAAATAAATCTTACTTGTTTAGTCAGCTGCAATGCTCACACATACACACACTTACACACATATATATTTAGTTTGTAAAATACGCATTTTTTGCTTATATTTATGTTGTTGCAGTGAATATATTTTTTTCTATTCTTTTTTACAACTCCACAGTTTTTCAAAAGTTCTAAAACATTTCGTGTTAGCTAAACGGGTTTTTGGATTTTAAAAATAAAAAATTTTAAGGAAAACTTCAAACTTCTTGTAATCTAAAGGTCATTTTTTTTCTTAATTTTTTTTTAAATTTTTTTTGAGAGGTTATGGAATACTCATTTGGCATTCCGCTCTTTACTTCCTACCTAAAAATAGTTTACAAAGTGAAAAAGAAATAATGATGTCAACATTATTATTGGCAAGAATTGCGGTGGGTTTGAATCCGCGTCCTATAGACTATGTTTCCTTTACGTACTACATAACCTTCTGAGCTACAGTTTGGAAGTTGTTGCTGGCATTAAAGCAAACGGTTAATAAATAAAGAGCAAAATTTTTACCATGATCACTTTGCAATTTCGCTAAGGATGGGCAAAAGAAGAAAAAAAGTCAAAAGAAGTTAAATTCTTTTTACAAAAAGCACATTTATTGTGTTATTTAAAGTGAATGTGTACGACCTGACTTGATACTTATTTTTGAACCATTAGGGTGACAATAACAAAAACAAAAGAGAAGCCAATATTTATGTGATTTAGAAGGGCATCAAGAAAATTAATTTGCATTTTAGAATTATTATATGGTTTTCAGTATTTTGTTTTCATTAATTTTTCACCCTGTTTAGGATTATATTAATAAAGACAGGACGGCAGGTGAGAGAAGATGCCGTAAATGACACCGCTTAAACATTTCCATTTGTTTAAAAAATATGACGCACGTGTGGGGAATAGCAAGAGAATTAATTGATTTAAATATTTATATTTTTATAATATTTTCAGAGTGGGGATTATATGGTTTTTTTAATTTAATTTATTTATTTATATCTTCTTCCTAACGCTACAAGTATAATACTTATAATTTAATGCGCTAGTCACACATGACAAGTTAATTTTGTGTCAATAATTGACTTAACTCTAATTCACAAATTGTAATTATACTTATATTTAATCTAAAGCTAGGGTCGCTATGTTTATTTTATGTCATGTTAGCTGCTTGGAAATGAGAAATTAATTTTGCCTTAAACTGCGCTGCACTACTAATATTTTGAATACAGTTTGGTAGTTGGTTCCATGACCTTATTGCATAAATAAAGAATTGCCGGTCAGAAAGCAGGGATCTATGCCTTATTTGAATGATAGTTTTTGATCTGAGCGAATTGGCAAATCTAAGCGTTTCAAAGAGGTAGCTTGGTTGTTTAGTAATAATTATTTTATGTAGGTATACTAACACTCTCATTTTCATCCAGTCTGCCGAGTGCAGTTCAAATATTTTGTAAGCAAATCCTGTGACGTGATCAAATCGATGCAGATTGAATACGAATCTCGCAATGCTATTATAGGCCACTTTAATTTTGTGCTGGCTGATTGAATCACTGTTTGCAAAAACTTCAATCCCATAAAAGAGTGCTGGGATCAGACACGATTTGGCAAGCAACAAACGTATGTTTGTGGGTAAATAATTTCTAACCTGGTAAATTGCTCTGAGTAATCCATACGTTTTCCCTACAGCTGCGTTAATGTGATCACTCCAGGTCAGCGTACTGTTAAAAACAAAGCCCAAGTTTGTGGCTTTTTCAACGTATTCAATAGGTATGCTGTTTAAAACTAAGGGCTGGATGGAGTTAATGCTAATTTTCTTTTTTTAAATTATGAGACACTTGGATTTTGCCGGATTAAGACCTAACCCGTTATCTTTTGCCCAGTTGCTTATTTGGACCAGTTCACTATTACATATATCTACACACTCATCTATTCTACGTAGGGGACGACTCACATACATTTGGACATCGTCTGCGTACATATGGACATTACAATTTGATAACGCAGAAGGAAGATCATTCACATAAAGAGTAAACAGCAACGGACCAAGAACAGAACCTTGAGGCACGCCACGTTTTAGAGATACAAAAGAAGACGAGACATTTGAGATTACAACAGACTGACGACGATTTAGTAGATATGAGGACATAAGTTTAACGGCAGTTTTTGAAAAATTGAACTGATTTTTTAATTTTGCACATAGAACATCATGATTAACAGTGTCAAAGGCTTTACTATAGTCAAGGAGTACAAGGAAGGTCACAAAGGATTTGTCAGCATAGTCACGTATATCATTTGAAATTTTTATGATAGCTGAAGTGCAACTACGATTTTTCCGGAATCCGGATTGCATATGGTTTAGTAAATCATTTTCTTGCATAAACAAATTAATTTGGGCTGCCATTATGTTTTCAAACGCCTTGGACAAATAGGGAAGGATAGAGATGGGCCTATATTCATTGTTTGCCTTTCGGACGGGGACTATTTTGGCGATTTTCCAACTGTCTGGAAATGTAGATGTTGTTATGGCAGTATTAAAAATGTGTGTTATGTATTGTATGACTTTATGAAGCAATAATTTTAAAAATTTAGGGTTGATATCGTCCAGTCCAACTGCATCTGATTTGATTTTAAGGATGTTGAGAAGCACTTCACATTGATTGACACACACAAATCTAAACCTATTATCACAGACATTTTCAGGTACTGATCTCAGGTACATATTGTTATTGCAGATTTCAGGTACATTGCATTCCGACAGTCTTAGGTTCAGTTCCTCTACGTCAACATCCTGAACTGGTGTTGCTTTTTGTTTGCCTATTCCTAATGACTTAATATTTCTCCATGTTTGACTTGTAGATGTTAAGTTTTTAAACCTACGACTACAAAAGCCTATCTTCGCGGATTCAATTAATTTAGTCACTGTCTGTCTTAATAACTTAAAGCGCCCGTAATGTATTGGAGTCCTGTACCTTTTCCACTTTTGATACGCGCCATTCCGCGCTTTTATTGCCAACTTAATCTCATTGTTAAACCACGGTTTAGCTGAGTGTTTTATAACTTTGCTTTTGACTGGAACAAATAAATCATACAGGTAGCTTATGTTGTTTTGAAGCACTGTGAGCTGCTGGTCTACCGTTGGGGATATGAAAATGTTATTCCAGTTGCAAATGTCAAGTTCGGCCATAAGCATGTCATAGTCAATATTCTTAAAGTCTCTAAATACTATTGATTCGGCAGTGTGTTGAAGGTCAAAGTTGTAGGTCAGATATATGAGATCATGTTTTGAGAACGATGGGACGATAAGTTGATCATATACATATACTTTTGCAAGGTCATTAACAAAGAAAACATCTAATAAAGAACTGCATGTTTTGGTGAAATGTGTTGGAAACACAGAGTTTGCCAGCTTCATACCTAATGATTCCATTTCGCTTTTAAGATGTGTTTCCCGCAACATGTTGCTGTTAAGATCTCCAGCTAATAAAATGTCTGCATAACTTAAAGATATATCTGTTAAGGATTTAATAACGTCACTATAGCTAATGTTGCAACGTGGGCGGTAGATGCATCCGATAAGAATTTTTTTTGGTGTGTATTTACTGGTAATTTCAAGAAACAGGTACTCTATTGGGCTACTATCGGGATGCTTACATATAAACTTGCACTTTAATTGCTTACTAACATATATTGCTACGCCCCCCCCCATGACTGGCACGATCCGCACGATAGACATTAAAACCATCACATGAAATTAACGTATCCAAGACATCTTTGGCAAACCACGTTTCAGATACACATATAATATCTACACCAGAATTCACAAATGTATATCTGAACTCTTCAATTTTTCTCGGCAGACTTTGAGCGTTTAAATGACAAACTTTAAGGCCAGATCTTTGTTTGGTGAGGATTCGCAAAAGGGCATGGCTATTTGAGACTTCTAAATTGTCTTCCATTTTAAATGTTTAAGCAAAATTGTCAGTTGCGCACGCATTATGTATAAAATAAAAAATTGATAAGAAGCTGCAAAGAACATAAAGTAAACAAAGCGACCTACATTAATTTTAAAACTAACAAATACAAGGACTATGATCGAAGGTTTAACATAAAAAATTGAGAGAGTCTGATTATTCTCGAAATGAGTTCCTATGCGCGCCGCCCACATCGTTGGTCAGCTCAGAAAGCTCGAGCGAGCTTTGAATATATCGAGGTTCCCCTCCTTCGCTCAGCTTCACGTGGACCACTCCACTGCGTGTAAAAACAGCTGTAAGCTGCTTGTGCTTTTTAAGTCGCATGGCTTCTTTGAAGATCTCATAATTATATTTGGTCAGCTGTTCGTTCATGTACATCAGTGCTGGCGACTCAAACCCTATCAGCTGTAGGCTAAGTTGAACTTTTTTGTCTCGCCGGTATGCCCCAATTGCTCTCAGTAGCTCCACCTTGCCGCGTACGTTTTCCAGTTTTACAATTATTATTGGGTCTACAAATGATTGACCTGATTGTCGCCGACGTACCCTAAAGATGGATTTGACCACTGGAGGCGGAGTAAGTTGCAGCGAGAAACAAAGCTTGTGAAAAAGCGTCTTCAAATTTTCGCCTTCAACCTGTGGGACCCCATGCCAGCGCAAATTGCTCGCGACCGCAGCATCCTCATCCGCGTTGCATTTTGCCACCAGTCTGGCATCTAAGTCGACAACTTGCTGCTTCAGCTCATCTACCAGGCCACTAGGAGGGCCGTTTGCTGCCAGTTGGCTAGCCAACTCAGTGACCCGCTGTTGTAGCTCGTCTACTTTTTTTACCTCATTCTCCAGTTGAGTGACACGTTGAGTGAGGCTATGGATCTCGGTTGCCATCGCCTGGAACTTCTCCTGGAGGTTGCTAAGGACGCGGGCCTCACTTTCTCGCAGCTCGCTGGAAAGAATCTCCTTCTGCTCATCAAACCTCTCATTGATGAGTTGGAGCATCAGTGTTGAGGAATTATCAGGTCGCCGGCTCGCTTTCAGATCCGGGTTGGTTTTTTCCCGCAGGCGCTTAGCAGCTGACATGTTGCTGTTGAGTGCGTTTATTTTTGAGTGCGTTTTGGGTGTTTTGTTATGTTGAGTGATTTTGTTTTGTTACGGATTCGCAGTAATTGCTTAGTGTTTTGTTTTTGTATATTGTCAGTGAGTGTGTGTGGATTTTTCAGTTTCTTTTCACTTTTCCACTGTTGGCTTTTATTTAACAAAATTAAGTTTTATTGGCTTTAATCAATTTCCACTGTATTAAGTGCTCAGGTTCTGAGTTGACAATAACTTTATGAAGATATTTATGCCGAATTAAAAATTGAAACGCGAGTTTTTATGTGATTTTAAGCGTTTTTTACGGAGCTCAAAATTTCACGCAATTCAACTGTTCAACTGTTCATATAATTATTTCAGTATTTTGTTTTCAGTATTTTGTTTTCATTAATTTTTCACCCTAATTAGGATTATATTAATAAAGACAGGACTGCAGGTGGGAGGAAATTTCCATTTGTTTAAACAATATCATGCACGTGTGGGGAATAGCAAGAGAATTAACTGATTTAAATATTTATATATTTTAATATTATCAATGCGGTTTGAATTTTAAAACACAAAAATCGGCCAAAAAATTTCTGAAGTCCGTTGTGGAAATGAAAATGAAATAGTTTTTTTAGCAAAGGGATATTAGTACTATCATGAAATTGAATTTAAGCAAATCTCACTTCCTTAGTCAGCTGCAATGCACACACACACTCAGTAAAATACGCATTTTAGCGTGCGTGTGTGTGTAGGCAGCGGGGCGAAATTAATTTTTTTTATTTTTTTTTACAAATCTTCAGTTTGTCAATAATTCAACGTTTGAAAAGTAATAAGTAGTTTGGAAACATTTCGTCGTAGCTAATCGGGTTTTTGAATTTTAAAAATAATAACAATTTTAAGGAAAACTTCGATTGTACAACTTTTACCGAAACCTAAAGCTGATCGGAGCAGCGTGATTTTGCAAATAGTAAATTCATTTAAAGTCCGACTCAGAATTTAAATGTATATACATATGTACAAAATTTTCCTTGAATAGCTCCACCGATAATTTAAAATTTAACGTTTAGCTAAAAGAAAAAAAAATTATCGATATATTCGCATTTTTATCCGCGCAATTTGGTGCTTTGTGGCTGTGGTATTTTGCCTTTGCCTTTGGACGGTCACACTTAGAGAAACGTCTAAATAAAAGTAAAGCTACAACACATATGTGGAAGCACTTGACGTCACAATAAAAAAAAAAACAAAAGGAATAATTGGCGACCCTGACGAAGGAGGCTGAATTTCAAATAAGTTTAAATGCAGTTATTTGCGGGTATTCCATAACACTATGAACAGCCCATTTTTAAACCATTTTGACAAAATTTATAACAGAAAAATAGCAAAAAAAAAAAAACAAATCTTAATTATTTCCGAATTTGTGTTTCTTTTTAGATTTTTATGTCAATCCGTTCTGGGTGAATTTACCTACTGTCCGTGTTTTTTAATCAGAGAAATATTAATAAAGATGAAGTAATATGATTTAATAACTTACCTGTAAGCTTCGGCCAGCACAGGGTTCTGTTTTATTGCCAATGTAGAGAATTGTGCTGACTTATCAAGTCTTCTGCACTGAAAATGAATGGATGACAGCAATAATAAAACACCAGTGTTTGTACTATCCTGGCGCCATAATTGCATGCAATGTTTTTCTGCACTTTCGTAGTCAACAGCTTGGTATTCTCTATGAGCCAACTCAAGTAAACCTATATAATAATATAAAATCGTTTGTTTAATTTAAGTTTTTAAATATTTGATCTTAAATTACATAAAATGTAGAATTTTTAGGAAACTATTTTTCTGTTAAGAAACACCGGTTTAAGATTGCGAGCTTAAAATAACTTTTCCAGTTGGAATTACTAAACTTATATTTTACATTGCATTTACACTTTTAGAAAATCTATACTAAACCTATATTTCTCCGCAACTCGTGGTTACACATGAAGAGCCATAAGAATTTTACAAAAATCCCGCTGGATATCCCTGCGACCATTGTTGCAAGACTCCTCGACGGTGAGAGACCTCAGGCGGCAACGCACACGCCCAGGGTTTCTCCCACTAGTGGTAAACTAGCAGTTCAGGCGAGAAGATCTGCACCGCAGCCGTTCCCAGCTAGCGAATGTGGTGTGCCAGCTCGCCCACCTCCCGCGTTTGATAGGCCACAATCTATCAGACAACTGAAGAAGTAGGACGCCCTTTCAGCCCTAGGACATGACGCCGGAGGAGGCCTTGAAGAAGGCAAAGGAGCCGAGGGAGCAACCGGCAATGGAAGCAGCACCGGCGGGCAAACGGCTGAACACCAGCCGCACACCACCCACAGACACCCCCAGAAGGTCCAGACAAAGCAAGGATGCTAGTAAGACATCCTCATGGGCCACTAGGCAAGAAGGACCCAGTGCATCAGAGGCAGCAGCGGCTGAGAAGGCAAAGGAGCAGGCCAGGAAAATACCTTCCCACCGTTGCCGAGCCTAACACCCGACAACCGCTGGAGGACGACCTTCCAACATACGCAGAGGCTGCCAAGAAACCTGCGCTTCCGGAGGGGTTACCGAGGGTCAGACTGGCCCAAAAGGAACTCTCTGGGCTTCAGGAATCCATCATAGGCGAGATGCTCACGTCGGCGTGGAGCAATCCGGTCGTGTTCAGGGGGGCTACCTGATAATCGACTGCCTGGACGGGGGCACGGCCGAGTGGCTGAGGAATGCCGTACCCCAGCTGCGGACGTGGAAAAAAATACCCCTTGAGACCCGCAAAGGAGCGGACACCCCAGCAGTTTGCAGCGCCACGCTGTTCTGCCCAAGGAGCGCGGAGTATAAAATCGGGTCGCAGTTTTCGCGGTTTGGAGGCGGTCGTGTCTCTGTGTCGCCGCGAACTTAGTGATTTCAAAAGTTTTTATTCAATATTAAATGCAACATTTTAGAAAGCCTATTCAGAATCTACTAAGGCAAGCGTGAAAACCTATCAGCGGTGGGAGGATAACCCTCTTATCCCAGCGCCAGTTGCATCAACACCCGATCAAGTTAACCCTTCTTCGGTCGGCCAACTGGACGCGTTGTAGAAGGGGGCTATTGCAATCCAAGATCAAAAAAATTCTGCACATGGCCAACCCACTACCCAGTATGTGGGGCCATCACGTGGTTCTCCAAATCAAGAAGGGGCCGGAGGATCTGCTGTACCCAAGATTCCGGAAGATGGTGTGGGGCATGGGTAGTGTCTACCTGCGTCTCGGGAAGCGACACCTCGAATACAAGGGCGCACACATCCTGCAGGCAGGCGAGATGGAGAAGGACATAGAACCTCGCTCTGGATGACTTGGAAGACGAAGTGGACGGCGACCTGACAGTTATAGCAAACCAGTCGAGCGGAGATGAGCCAGCAGCCCATGACTCTGAAGGTGCTGCAGCTCAATCTTCATAAAAGCATAATCGCATCGGTGGAGCTTGTGATTGTCCTGGAGCAAGGAGCCGTCGACATAGCCTTGGCTCAGGAGCCATGGATTGCATCGGGCAATATCGTGGCCGTACTAAGTTCCTCAAACTACAACAAATTGTACTCACCAGCGGTAAGCAAGGACAGAAGCGCCGTACTTGTATGGAAGGATATCCATGCTAACCATGATGCTAGAAAGCGAGGAGAAGCGCCTCTTGGTATCGTCCTGCTATATGACACACGATAGACGGGTTCCACCAGAAGAGCTGAGCAGCTTAGTAGACTTCGGCTAGAAGGATGACCAACTCCTCATTGATGCCAATTCACACCACAGAATGTGGGGAAGTTCCGACATCAACGAGAGAGGTGAGTCACTCTTAGACTCTATTCTATTTACTAATTTATATATAGCAAACGTAGAGAGGAACACACCTTCATAGGTTGCACCTCGTCAAACGTGCTAGATATAACACTTGTAAAGGGACAGAGTACTTTGGTCTCCGAATGGAGGGTCCTAAAAACGCCATCCTTCTCAGACCATAGGTATATTCAATTCAGATACGATTTTAAAACTACTCTTACGGTAACTGTCTATAGAAACCCCCGACACACGAACTGGGAAAAGTTTACAAGGACAGTGACCTCAAAACTCGCGACTAGCCCGGGCGCAGTAAAATCCGTGAAAGACATAGAAAAGTCACTAGAGACCCTGTTAAAGGAATTACTGGAAGCGTATCACGTATCATGCCCGACATCAAGAATAAGGAAAAAGACCAAGCCACCATGATGGAATCGGGACTGATACTGACACTGACTCTGACTCTGACTGACACTCAAACACTACAAAGCGCCCCACACTGGAACGCTTTAAAAAAAAAGCCTGCCAAAATGTTTTTTTTAAGATTTTCTAAAATTTTGAAATGCAACTTTAAAGACAATTGAATTCTCCATACAAATAAAAAAAAAGTGATCTGTGACGAATGTTTCTCCCACTACAGATTTTCAAAGTTGATTTTTCGAAATAGAATTTCAGCCAATAAGAAAATAAAGTATTTTTGTAAATCTAAGTTCTATATGTAACGATTGAAATTTTAAGAGCAACCAATTCTTTGAACATTGCAAAAAGAAAAATTACTATTTTTTTAAAATTTTTTAAAAGTGGTCCAAAAAATGTGTTTTTTTGGATATTCATGGACATAAAGTAGTGTTACACCCTAGACCACGCATTTATCCTTTTTCTGAGAAAACCGCGGTTAAAGTTAGCAAGAAATGTTCATAATTTGAATAATCGCCAGCCCTGGTTTTTCCGCGCGCACTTACAACATAAATTTATAGTTGAATTACTAGTCTGCTGTTTTCAATTACTTTTGTTCTTCCTTCGCGGCAAGCTGGAGAATTATTTTTTCTAATCCAATCTTAATCCAATTATAATAGGAAGTGAAGCCAGAGGTATTTATATTGTGTTCCTGGCGTCAAATATATTGTTATCAAAATGTAGTAGTATTCTTATTAAAACCAGTTAGGGTATTCAACAGTCCTGGCAAGTATGGCAAATGGCAGCTATGGCAAGGAAAATTTCAAATTTACAACAACAAAATACATGAAACGAAAAATGATAGACCTGCCATAGGTAGACCTATGTATTTATTTTTTAGAGCAAACGTGGCAAACTTCATGTTGCTCAACATTGTAAATGTTGCTTAGCAACACGATATTTTTTGGTATTTTTGTTGACTATGAAAAAAACTAGACCGTGATTTATCAAAACTTTTTCGTTTAAGTTTTATAAAAACGTAATCATCAGCGATTTTACAGTGGATCAGATCCGAAAACATTTTAATTTGATGCTTATAACTTGAAGTCATTACCTGTATTACTATTACTAATCCTCCAAAGGACATCATTCAACTAACATAATTGGACATGTGGGCACTTCATTTGATTTTGTATATAAAAAAAATCGATAATTAAAAAAAAAAAAATTGATGTCCGGACCAGGGCTTGAACACTCTTCTCCGTAGATCTTGAACGAGCATACTAACAGCTGAGCTATGTATGTTTTCTAGTTTACGACGATTTTTTATGACCTTAGTTATTTAAAGTTCAGAATTCTGCCACAATTCTAGCTTCTTAGTTTCTGGGGTGCTCATAACCCAACCATTTGCTACATTTGATACAGTTGCCATTTGCTATACTTGCCAGGACTGCTGAATACCCTAATTATGTTTTTAATAGATTGCTTGCCAGCTCGGTTCCTATAATTTCTATTTGTATATATAAAAGCTATTTTAAAACTCTTATGATTTAAAAGCTAATTTATACGCAATTTTTTGTTAAAAATGTGCAATATTTCCTTGACCGATTATATGACAACTATAAGAAATCACTAAAAAAAATTCTAAGCCTTGGCTTAAATTGATAAATAATGACTTAATTTCGATTTATATGAAAAAATATTGAAATAGAACCGAGATATTCCCTTTCGTACTAAGCGTTTATATGGCATCTATAAGATATAGTTGTCCTATTTGAATATTTTTTTTTTTTTCAAAAATCAAGTTAAAATAAAAAAAATATATTGGGAAACTTAGTAAGTAATTTATTTATATTTTTTTTCTTAAAAATTCCCAACAAAAAAATGTCATTAAAAAAATTCACCTTATGATATTTTTTTTCATATTTAATTGCCTTTGACAATACCTCATAAAAGATATTCGCTATAGGGCTCCGGTGATTTAAGGCAGGCTTTTAGCTTTTTCGCCCCACTGTGCACCCTGAAGAACCAGGCGGACACAGAGCAAAAAGCATGTGGAGGACTACCGAGACTTTTCGAATTGCAAGAACAATGTGCAAAGAGCGCAATGAAAAACTCAGGCAGTATGTCTTCCTCGGAAGGACTGCAGACTGTTGGTGGGAATCCTCACAGGCCACTGTCTGGCCGCATCACACACAACTACGAAAGCAATACTCATCAGCCGCATCTGTAGGAGATGCCATGAACCGAGGGCTATCGAAACCCTAGAACATCTTATCTGAAACTGCCCGGCTCTCTCACGAGCGAGAAGAAAGAAGATACCTCGGTGGCCCAGTTCTGGCATCACTAGAAAACGCCTCCGTCAGAGAACCAGGCGAAATACATCTCGACCACAAGGACATCACGACCACATTAAAACCTAAAAAATATCTCGATGTTCATACAGATTAGTCGGACAACTAAGGGCCATATTGGCCTATGCAAGGCCCCGTCCGTGAGGGCCGTCCATGTAACCCAAAGAGATTAAGGGAACTTAAAGACAAGAAGGCGAGCTCAGATTAAAGAGACTGCAAGAGTTGTTAGGCAATAGAGCCGTTGATTATCCTGGAAGCCGGTGAGTTTCAGCAGCACGCTCAAAGAAGAAAGCGAAAAAAGTACCAGTGATGACTGCTCAGAGTACTCTCTGAGTACGCGTTCAAAAAATTAAAGAACCACGATTCGGGGAGCAACAGAAAATGTACACAACAATGCAAAGTTTTTTTTTTTTTTGTTTATATTAATATTAATTTGTATTTAAATACGTTTTAAAATCACAGTCTATGTTTGATATGTTATAAAAACGTCGATAATATGGAACTATCTTGTTTCTATATAAATATTGTGATAGGCGGATAGTTTTTATTAGTGAAACCGAAACGAATATAGGAGCGAATGAAAAACACGACAGATTTGGTGTGAGATAACCGACCATTAGAACAAATACGTCTGCAACAGAACGGCGGGGATACAGAAAGTACGTGAGTAGTTGCTGGAGCCACGTACGCTCCGATGGCAATCCTGCTCACATCTTTGGGACTTCACCCATGGAAGTTTCTTGAGCCAATAGACGAAGAAAGCCTTGTTTGCTATGGCGGCAATCAAGTTAACATTTTGGGTATTTAAGCGCAATTATTGAATACAAGAACATCAAATTAACTGCACATCGTAGCAGATGTTCAACACAACAGCGATATTTTAGGAACCGATCTATTGGACGAGTTAAAGTTGTGTGCGTGCCAAGCACACACTGTACACGCAATATCAATAACAGCAAAAACACATATAGATATAAATTTGTTTGCAGAAAAATATCCAGCTGTTTTTACCAACGCACTAAGTCATTGGCCAATCGTTTATGCTTCAAAAACTCTGGATGAGCACCAGCGCCACTATAGTCAAATCGAAAAAGAAGCTTTGTCGATACTGTTTGGAGTAAAAAGATTTCATCAATATTTATATGGCCGCAGCTTTACTCACATTACAGATCACAATCCACTCGTGCTGATCTTTAACCCTAACAAGCCACTTTCTTTGATGACTATTCAAAGTTTACAAAGATACGCAATTACACTAATGGCATACCGATATTCTATAAAGTATAGACCAACAGACAAACACAGCAACGCCGATGCTTTATCGCGACTACCAGAAGGCCCGGATACATCGTTTGACACTAATGTGTGTTCCATATGGAAAATCAATTAGCGGATTTCCCTATGGATGTAAAGCAACTAAGAGACCTTACAGCAAAGGACAGCGCACTTCAACGAGTGAAGTGTTTCATTGATAATGGATGGCCAGCTAAGCTATCTCCGCAAAATCAAGACTTGCAACAATTTTTTAATCGCCGTAACGCACTCAGCATCGAATCTGAGTCATTCTATTGCACACTGACTTTGTTCGTGTTATAATACCAGTAGAAGCTCAACAAAAAGTTCTTAAAATGCTACATATTGGACATTGGGGAATTACGCGAATGAAGCAAATGGCTCGCAGATATTGTTATTGGCCCAACATGGATATACATATACAGAAATTTTCAGCACAATGTACTTTATGTTAACAACATAGCAATGCTTCACCAGCCCGTGAATTTTTTTATTGTCCTGCAACAGCAGAGCCTTGGCAGCGTACACATTTGGACTTCGCCGTACCCTTCAATAACGCAAAGTGACTTATTTGTATTGATGCACATTCGAAGTATCTATTCGTAACAAAAATTCAGTCTACAACAGCCGAAGCCACAATCAACTTTCTTAAAATCATTTTCGCCAGCGAAGGTCTTCCCGACACTGTAGTCACGGATAATGGAAGATAATTCATAGCTGAAGAATTTTAAACTTTTTGTGCAACGCAAGGCATTAAACATCACATCAGCCCCGTTTCACCCCGCATATAATGGGGAAGCAGAACGATTTGTTCATACTTTCAAGCAAGCATTCAAAAAAGCTGTGGAGGATGGTAATAGTGCAAGGAACTCACTTTTAACTTTTTTGACCTCTTTTAGAAGCACGCCTATCTCGAATTTAAATAAATCTCCAGCAGAGATGCTTCATTGTCGTCAGCAGAAAACCCTACTAGATCGACTACTACCTCCAATACATATTAATGCCAGCCCTGAAGATCGTAAACCTTCATCCCTAAAGATTATAAAAGAAAAAAACCAATTTTTAAGGGTTACGACCACAGCCCAAACCGTAAGAGCTAGAGCAGCCAAATTTTTGCACAGTATACTACTGGGGGCCTAACCCCCCACTAAGATCCGATATGTCCCCCCAGTGGCCCCAAACAGCTCCAGCATCAATATTTGAAAAACAAAATTAGATTTATTTAAATGCATAACTTCTAAGTAGTTGGAATTTTGAAATTTGGATTTTACAGAATTTTAGGTTTTGAAAGGGCCTTATTCGGAAATCAAACGGAAATTTCGAAACCCCCCATAATTTGGGAGCTACATAGAAAATTTACTTTCGGATTTAAAAAATCTAAACCGCTGCTCTGATCAAGATGATTTTTGGATCATAGTTAATTCTATGGCTTGATTGCTTAAGTTTAATTTTTAAATTTCCAGCATTTTTTAAAGTATTTTTAACGAATTTATTTAGATTTTCTTAGTCTTTTGCGTCGCATTTTCCGGGAGCCTGCCGAGAGAGCGAAACACAGAGAGCGGATGCCAAGAGAGTGACGGACGAGAGAGCAATCGCCAAGAAAACTGATAAGGGGGAGGGGTAGTTCTTGAAGGATCTTCTACAAAGGTTGTTTGCACAAAGGTTTTCAAAAAACGCGCAAATAAGAAATAAGAAAGTCCTGACAACCTAATTTCCTAACTCCAAACTAATTTTAAGCGAACGAAGTCGCTTCGGGTATAGCTAGTTTAATATAGACGACCCTGTTTTCGTTAGGAACTTTTCTGGAGGCCCAAAGTGGATTTCGGACACGGTTTGCAAACTCGCAAACCTTCAGACGACACCGCAACCAAATGAAACCACGTAGTCCCTGTTCAGTCAACGCCTCAACTAGCACCGCACAAGATGATCTATAACAAAATTAACAGCCACTTCGCCGATCCAGCCGATTACTTCGAAAAAACCTTAACGCCGGTATTTTAAAGTAAGAGGGGAGGAGTGATATATATCGAGCTATCAAGGTATGTACCATCGTTATGCGATATCTAACGGCCCTCTTTATTCGATGTATCGATAAGATCGGGCCCACTCTGTATTGGTCACTTTTGGAACACTCACGTATTTTGATAAGAGTAACTAATTTCAACCGAATTATAAATAATAAACTTAAGGAATGTGAATATAACTCTTCACCTTGCGTTTTCCATTATTTTGGGACTTTAGTGAGTACCTACTTGTGCACCACCAACTCCGTTGTCTTGTCTAACAACAAAGGCGCTCCACATCGAAGAAGTCACCGATCTAACAAAGAAGGATTTCATCGTTTCTACTCAGACAACGGAACAACGTTTTATGACAGCAAACGAGTACTCGAGGAAAGGAGGACATGGAGCACAGCAAGGATAACATTTTACGAAATAACGCCAACGAAGGAATCTTGTGGCTCTTCATACCTCCTTATGCACCACATTTCGGCATAATATGGGAATCCTGAGTTCGGTCTATCAAGGAACTACAAAGTTGTTACGGATTACTTAACTCTCATCCTCATGGCTCAACAGAGGACACTACCTTCGATCCGCTCACTTCGCTCCCTACATTACTATACTGGAACCATTTCGATTTCTTGCCCCTTTGCTGAACAACCGTTCAGCGGGGGTTTGAACGACAAACAGTGATTGTGATCAAAAGTATATGAACAGGTCTGTAAGTTTGTACAGTCTGTAAATTGGTAACACCAACAACCTCAAAGTTTTTCCAATAAAAAGAAAATGTAGTTTTTTTCCTTAATTTTATTTGACGTTTTCGGTATTTTTTCCATAAGAAAGTCGAAAGATTGAAATTCGCTCCCACGTTATTGGCCCATTTTAGTCAATTAATAGGTATTAAAAAAAACACATTCTTTTTCCCGTTAATCTGGCTTCTAAACTCTGGACGTCACAATTTTTCGCGGTTTGTGGGCGTTAAAGGGGGCGTGGCACATCGGCGTAAAAAACTTGCGCTGCGTATTAACATCTAGAATCTGCATGCAAAGTGTCAATCTTCTAGCTTTTATATATGATGGACTCTGATGCACTACGAGCAGTACAAACAAGTGGCCTAACGATACCAAGCACGTGCTTGGTACCCACGGGACCCTTTTTCAATTTGGGCAAATTAAGAGGGTAGTAATTTTGTGTTAGTCTAACGGGAACATTAAAAGTTAAACGGTTTACCAGTTCTACAGAATCAATATCACCTCTTATAAGATTTTGCATAAAAATAGTATCAAGCATTATTCTACGGTTTTCAAGTGTAGGTAAGTTAAACAATAGTAATCTACTCTGGTAGGAAGAAAGCCTTACGTTTTGATCCCAGTTCAAACTACGAAGGGCAAAAAGAAGAAAGTTTTTTGTACCGACTCAATGTGAACTTGATATTGTGGACTCCAAACTGAAGAACAATATTCCAAAATAGGACGGACAAGGGAGGTAAATAATAATTTGGTTATATAAGGGTCATCAAATTCTTTTGACCAACGCTTTATAAACCCAAGAACACTCATTGCTTTGTTGACAGTCGCATTATGTGGCCGTCAAATTTAAGCTTCGGGTCCAAAAGAACACCTAAATCGTTTACTGAATATATACAATCAAGTGGGGAGTTCTGAAGCGAATAACTTATAAATGTAGGAGTACCTCTGTAAAAGGTCATTACGTTACATTTCAGGCAGTTCAAATTTTAAAGGTTGTGAGTCTCACACCATATCTGAAAATGATCAATGTCTGATTGTAAGCCAAAACCAGACTCAATATTATTATATGTCAAACAAAGCTTAACATCATCAGCATACATTAGTACACGAGTTAATAAACAAGGTAAACAGCAAAGGGCCCAAATGACTACCCTGGGGCACTTCCGATGTCACATAGATCATTTTGGAAACAGCGTTTTTAAACATAACCCTCTGAGTCCTTCCATTCAAATAACATGAAGTCCAAGTTAATAGATTACAAGGAAACCCAAGCTGATCTAATTTAAATAAAAGGAGAGAGTGGTTAACAGAGTCAAAGGCTTTGCTGAAATCTGTATATATAACGTCAGTCTGCATTTTTTCTTAAATCCATTTATTACAATAGATGACAATTCAAGAAGGTTGGTGGTGGTCGATTTTCGCTTAAAAAAAAACCATGCTGACACGGTGATATTGGCGAGGAACGTAAATGTTGCAAGTGAGAAGTAATAATATATTCAAATGCTTTAGGAATTGCCGACAATTTAGAAATACTTCTATAATTCTGGGAATCCGCTTTCGCAGTTGGAGCACAAAACTTAAGCACACATCAGAACCGGGAGAATAAGTTGGCGTTGTTGTTGCTAAATCCTTTGAGCGAGAATTTTCGATAATTACACGGGCAAAAATACAATTAGCCCTATTTAAGGGGTTAGGGTAGATAGATTTAACCAAGCAGCCGAACTATAAGTAGTTTTGAAAAACACGGCAAATAAATCCGGAATTTCAGAATCTGTCGATGCCTCTTTTGAGTTTAAACGTACCGATAAAGGCAATGCCGAAGACTTACGGGTGGCATTAACAAAGTTATTAAACTGCTTCGGATCATTTGAAAATTCGAATTTACATCGACTTAAATACATAAAATAGCAATGACTGTTGAGAACATTGAAATCTGAACAAGCCACCACATATTTTGAAAAATCAGATGGCTTTTTTTTTTTTTCTTATTATAAGTGTTGGATTTAAGATTTTTAAGTCTTTGAAGCGCATTGTTTAACCATGGAGCCCTTTTTAGCTTCGGGGGACACCTGTCGTCAAAAAAAGTGTTTAAAACGCCATAGAAAAGTTCAATTGCACTTTCAATATCCATGCAATTGTACAAATCAGTCCAATTATGTTGCTAAATCATATACTTTAGTTTATTATAGTCACATATACGAAAGCATGTCACTTTAGTTTGAGAAACTAAAGGAGAAAGGGTATCAGTAAGGGGAGGCCAATTGTCAATTCCAATGTATGATAATATCGGTCTTCGGGTACAACAAGTGCGTCAATTTTAGATACCGTGACTTCATGCGGATCTGAAACAAATACTAGATCGAATTGTCAATTTATTGAACTTTGTATAAAGCTTACTTGCTGTAACGATAATTCTAAAAGGTCAGCCACAAAATCATGGGCGGATAAAGGTGTAGCGACAAGTAAGTCAGTAGGAAGAGACCAAGAGATATTAGGGAGATTAAAGTGACTCATAACAATCAAAAGGTCTCTGTTGGAAAGAAGGGATAGAACGGATTTTATAGCAGACAGATGGTGCTCATAAATTAAGAAATCAGATCCAGGAGGAATATAAGAGCAGGTTACAAAAATAGATAAGGATTGCAGGGAAACTTTGACACTAACAAATTCAATTTTGTTAGGGATATGAAAGTTAAGTCTCCCAGATGTTAAACTAGAGGTAACGGCAATCAGTACATAGTATGTGGGGAGCGATCGGTCCTATAGGTTTTAAAGTTGTTTGCGAGAACTTCAGAGTCAGATATCTCTGGTTTCAGCCAAGTTTCCGTAAAAGCCAAAAATGCTGAGGAGTCAGCATAAGCGAAAATTAAATCTATTAGTTTTTTGTTTTTTGGCACTGTGGAAGGGGTGTTATTTGGCACAGTGGAAAGACTTTAATTAGGTACAGTGGGAGGCAAGTTATTTGTTCTCGGTTTATTGGGAACAAGTTCTTCTATTACCAAATCATCATTAAGCCAAAAGCTTTCAGAAAATAGTACATTGCACACATCAGGCGGAGCAAATATTTTAAAAGATTATATTCTACGGGCGTACGAAAATCGAAATTTTTTAACTGCAATGTCCTCGGATGGGAATTTCTCTCGATAAATTCCAAAACATCCTCAAATTTGGAATAAAAAATTAGAATCAAATAATTGCTTCATATGTGGAACAATAAAAGTTTCGTACGTTTATTAAAGTTTATTAAACTGGGCACAAACGGAATCAAACCCTTCATTAAGCTTTTTAATAACTCCCAAAAGATTTAAAAGGCCGTCTCGAGTCTGCCTTATATAGCTGGTCATCTTACTTACCAGTTTCCTGCAGGACTCACATGCCCACATGAGACCGGCACGCTGCTCAAGAAAGTCTCTAACTCTGCCACTAGCTCCTGCACATTTAACAGGCATGATCGTTTCGCAGAACCAGCGGAAAATAAAATCTTCATCAGGTGAAGAAGAAAGAATACAATTTTTCATTTAACAAATATTATTATACGAAAATCAAAAGGTAAATTTAAGGAAATAAAAGAAAATAAAATATTTCACATACTAGCATTCCAATAGGATAAATTAGGAAACAGAAGGCAGCTCCAAAAATAACACAAAAAAACCAAAAAACACACTTTTGTGTATACTGTTAGTTTTTGTTATTAAAATTATCAAACTATACTTCAATATCTTATTTAAGCTGGGGTTCGAACTATTTAGAAACTAATATCGGGCAAAAATCATGTAGAAATATGTTTTTTTCGAGTTTACAGCTTTTTGGCTTGGTAGACTTTTTCGTGGAAATGCCCTTATATATAATACAATATATATAATAAAATATATATATGCATACCTATATATAAATATAAATATTATTTTAGATTTTTAATAAATTCTGCTTTAAATTCCAGTGTTTAGTTATATTTTATATAGATTAATATGCTACAATAATAAGTAATTAGTTATTAATTAGAGTATTAGTACTAAAATTAATGGAAAAATAATTCGGTAAAGAATTTTTGTTACAAATATATCGTTTAAGTAATCGTTGCATTAGCTGCTTCAAGTTATAAAGGAGTGAAAAGAATTTTCAAGATGAATATAAAGGAAAACAAGAAAAATCGCTATAGTCGAGTGACTCAGCTAAAATAAGTAGTCTCAAGTCCCTCATGGCTCCGCTGGATGTCTGCCTACTTAACGAGGGGAACAGGTGCACCTTTAGCAAGGCTGGTCGGGAGTCAATCATCGACCTGACCTTCGCTAGCCCTGAGCTGGCCAAAAACTGCGCCTGGAGAGTCACGGACCTGTACACCCACAGCGACCATGCAGCGATCATCACGGAGACGGCGAACAGCTCCCCCGCTCTACCCTGTTTCCCGCTCAGACTCCACTCGTACCACCTCACGTGTACACAGGAGGAACGGTGCTAACTAGCGAAGCGGAAGTCCTGGGCGCCCTGGCCACCATGAAGAAAACCAAAGCCCCTGGTCCAGATGGAATCCCCAACGCCGCACTGCACGCCATTGTCGCATCCCACACGAATCTCTTCGTACAGATGTACAATAAGTGCCTCTGCGAACGCGTCTTTCCCACGAGCTGGAAGCGGCAAAGACTCGTGCTTATCCCGAAACCAGGGAAGCAGAACGAGGACCCACCTTCATACAGACCCCTATGTATGCTTAATACAATAGGCAAAATCTTTGAACGCATCATGTGCAACAAACTGGAGAAGGAGCTCGAAGAACGTAATGCTCTGTCCGACCACCAGCACGGCTTCCGGAAGAAGCGTAGCACTGTCGACGCCATTCGAGAGGTGACACAACTGGCTGCGAACGCCATAGAAGGAGAAAGGTGGCGGGGCGGCGCAAAAAGTACTGCCCGATCTGAACCCTGGACGTAAAAAACGCCTTTAATTCGGCCAACTGGGATCTCGTGCTCCGCGCGCTTCAGCGCAAAGGGATTTCCGACTACCTGACGCAGGTGATAGCCGACTATTTCCGGGATCGCGTGCTAATTTACAGCTCAGATGCTGGAGTACATGAATACCAGGTGACCCCAAGGCTCGGTTCTGGGACCCATCCTATGGAACGTCATGTACGACGGCATCCTGAGGCTGACGTTACCCGATGGCTGCACGGTAGTGGGATTTGCTGACGACATAGCGTTGGTCACGGTGGCTAAAAAGCTAGACGACCTAGCGGACGTTTTCAGCCGGTCAATCGATATGCTGATGAGCTGGCTAGCTAGCAACGGGCTTACACTAGCGGTGCATAAAACCGAGGCGGTGATCATAAGCAGCAGGAAAGTCGTCGAGAAGGTACGGTTCCGAGCCGGCGAAGCAACAATCGAGTCCATCCCAGCGATCAAGTACCTCGGAGTTCTGATCGACCACAGGCTGACATACAAGCACCACTTGGAATATGTAGCAGCCAAAGCGTCCAAGGCGACAGCAGCCATCTCAAGGATGATGGCCAACACGAGAGGACCAAAGCAGCACAGCCGGCGCCTTATAGCCACCGTGGTAACCTCGACGATATTGTACGCCGCGCCTATCTGGACCAACGCAGTGAAGTGCAAAACATACGTCAGGCAATGCAAGGCAGTCTATCGACGATGCGCACTGCGGATTTCATGCTGCTTCTGCACAGTGTCCGAGGAAGCCGCCCTAGTGGTAGCGGGAATAATCCCGATAGACCTCCTAGCGGCAGAACGAAGGACTGGAGTCTCGGGTGACAGGACTCAGCGGGCCAGGACTGTCGAACTTTGGCAGGAGAGATGGGACACCGCGAGAACCGGACGATGGACGCACAAACTGATCCCTAATATAGCTCCGTGGCTAACCAGGAGGCATGGGTAGGTAGATTTCTACACGGCTCAGATGATAACGGGGCACGGTTGCTTTAAGGAGTTTGCGGACGTTTTGGCAACACCACCATCGAGGACGCGGAGCTTGCTCTCTTTATATGCCCCCTCTATGGCAGAGATCGAGCAGTTGCGGAAGCGGCGACGAATTGTCCGATAACGGCGGACAATGCTATTGAGTGCATGCTGGACAGCGCAACCAAATGGGACGCTGTTGCGCATATGGCAGCAGTCATCATTAGGGACCTGAGGCGTCGTGAACAACGACGCTCTGGATCCAGATGAGGAGCGGCACCCTGACCGCCCTCCGCCCCGCGAAGTAAAGCTTTGCGGCAGTTCCGCGGGAGCGGCACCTTCTTTTCCTCCTTACCTTCACTTTCCCTTGTATTTATATATGTATATATTTAAGTTTCTTTCAAATAAAAAAAAAAAAAAAAAACTCTGGCTCTGTGGTTTCAGTTATGCCACGCTCACGAGCTATGCAAAACGTCAAACAAAGCGATCTCATATTATATGCAGCCAATGGAACTGTCATTCACACCTACGTCAGCGTGGTGGTTGACCTGAACCTTGGACTACGCCGTTCCTTCATGTGGCTTTTTATCGTAGCTGACACCGAGTTAGCTATCATAGGCGCCGATTTCTTGTCCCATTTTAACTTGCTCGTCGACATCAAGGGCAAAAAACTGATTGATGCAAACACCAATTTGTCGAGCCCGGCTTTGATTTCTGACGCTAGACATCACTCTGTATCTACCATTAATGCTAAATACAGATTTCAAAGCCTCCTGCAGGAATTCGTGGACGTCACCATACCAGCACATAGGACAAGCAGCCGACACGATGTAAAACACTACATAGAAACCACTGGAAGTCCAATATCCGATCGCCCACGCCGTCTGTCTGGTGAGAAGCTAGTCACCGCGAAAGCAGAAATAAACTTATTAATCAATGAAGGCATTTGTCGCCCTTCCAAGAGCCAATGGTCAAGTCCATTACATATGGTCAGCAAAAAGGATGGTGGTTGGCGTTCCAGCAAATGTCAGCTGGGCAGCAGTTTTTGAGTTACATAATCAATGAGCACGGAATCAAACCTCCAAGTCATCGAGTAGAAGCTATTCAAAACTATGCGAGGCCCTCTACCATCTGCGAACTCGGACGATTCCTCGGCATCATCAACTATTATCGTAGGTGCCTGCCCCGTTCGTCACACATCCAGGCACCACTTTCAGAGCTCCTGAGGAAAGTCAAAAAAAACGACCAACGCTTGGTCGAATGGACTCCAGATCGCATCGCCGCCTATGAGGCATGCAAGCAAAGTGTCAAAGACGCGGTACTGTTGGCTCATCCGAGTCCAACTTCACAACTCGTCCTGGTATGTGATGCTTCTGATTTCGCTATTGGAGCCGCACTAGAACAGGTAATCGACGGCCACACGGAACCACTTGGTTTTTTCTCAAAGAAACTCACGGACACTGAGAAAAACTACTGCACCTACGATCGGGAATTGCTCTCCATTTATGAAGCCATAAAATACTTTAAGCATTGCCTCGAGGATCGAATTTTAGGCATCAAAACCCCTCGTTTATGCTTTTAGGCAACGGCCTGAAAAAGCGACAACTCCGTCATCTGAGATATATTTCGCAGTTTACGACTGAAATCGTTCACGTCAAAGGAGCTGAAAACACAGTTGCAGATGCTTTCTCTAGGCTCTGTGCAATCAACATGCCAGTGTCGGTCACTCTACAGGAAATCGAGGAGACACAAGCAGTTGATTCCGAGCTGTCGAACTTACTGAAACGAACCACTTCCCTTAGACTGAAAAAAATCCGTTACGATGACAATGTTTTGCTGTATTGTGATGTTTCAACGAACACCGTTCGGCCGTACGTACCCACTACTCTTCGCAACAAAATGTACTCTTTTTTCCACAGCCTTTCGCATCCGAGCGGAAGATCGACGCTGCAACAAATAAAGCAAAAATTTGTATGGCCGGCAATGCGGAATAATGTAATCGAATGGAGCAGGACCTGTCTGCTATGACAACGTGCTAAATTCAACCGGCACAATCATCTGACTCCAGAGAAGATTACAGTTCCCAACGACAGATATCGTCATCATGCCTTTCCATAAAGACTTTCGGTACTGCCTCACCATGATAGACAGATTCACCCGCTGACCCGAAGCTATCCCTCTAACAAACGTCACTGCTGAGACGGTGGCGAACGCTTTTTGGTCACAATGGGTTGCGCGATTTGGAACACCTAAGACCATAACAACTGATCAAGGCACCCAGTTTGAATCTGCGCTTTTCAAGGAACTGGCTAAGCTTATGGGAAGTGAACACATCCATATGACTGCGTATCACCCACAAGCAAACGGCATGGTCGAAAGATGGCACAGGTCTTTCAAGGCAGCGATGATGTGTCACCCCAAACACTCCTTGGCCAGAACTGCTACCTGTCGTTTTGCTAGGACTTCGGACGTGTTTTAAGGAGGATCTGAACTCATCGGCTGCTTGACGTACCGTAAAGCTTGCCAAACGAATTCTTTGAAGACATAGATGCAAGCCCAGATCCGGCCACTTTTATTAGTAGTTTTCGCGAACAGATGCGAAAAATACGTCCAACTCCAGCTGCACACCATAGCAACCAAAAAATGTTTCGTCTTAAAGGAATAGACAAATGCTCCCACGTATTCATTCGCACCGACGCCGTCAAACATCCTTTGGAGCCACCATACACGGGCCCATTTAAAGTGGTACATCGTAATAATGACCGAGTATTTACGTTAAGTGTCGACGGAAAAGAAGTAGCAGTGTCTGTAGACAGAATTAAGCCCGCTTTTATACTTAGAAGTGATACTCAACTGGACCAACCTGAAAGCTATGGCAAACCACGAACCTACGAGAAGCGAAGAGTCCAATTCATAACATCGTGACGACGTCACTAGGGAGGGAGTACTGTGGCGGTCCAGGCTAAGAAGCGACACAGCGGATGAAAATGTACTAAAACCAAAAATCCTAAATTGAATAAGCTTGACTGGTCTCACTCTCTCTGCCGCCGTCAAGCTTCGAGAAAACAACGTGTAATTGTGAAACTCTGTAAATAGTCGTAGCCAACCTGTTTTACTATAAGTCGCTTAAAAGTAACGCCATATACCGGACATTTCATTATTAGCTTTTAACTTTTTACTGAGTGGTCCGATTTAAAAAATGTCTTCTACACTTCGCATTTTCCTTTTTGATCAATCAATACGTATTGAACAAACGAATACACATTCCTTTTCCCGTTAATCTATCTTCAAAACTGTGGGCGCCACAGTTTTTCGCGGTTTGCGGCCGTTAGGGGGGGGGGGGGGGGGGGGGGGGTGGCACATCGGCGTGAAAAACTATTTATTATATATATATTATATATTTATTTATTTATTTAAAGTTAGCAAATATCTGCCAATATAAACGTAGTACCCTACTCACTTCAAGTGGAAGGGGGCAAGGACAGGTAAGTTAGGATGTTTGTTACAATTAAATTAACAGAGCATTCAGAAAATATCAAAAAATACAGTTCATTGTATTGTGAACATAAAACGCGAAATGGATCATGTAACTGAAAGTTCGTTTTACAAGTATCGAGGGCAATAGGTCGAAAGTGCCGAGTAGACCTTACAGGGATGGAGAATCGAATTTGACCAAGAAGATAGCTTGAATTTACAAGTCCAGTAATTCATTTGTGCAGGAACATAACACCATGGCAGGTCCGACGATCCTTGAGGGAGGGCAGGTTAAGTAGACGTAGTCTATCCACGTACGATGGCAGGTTTCGATGAGCTTCCCAGTTTAAACCACGTAGAGCAAACAAAAGGAACTGTTTCTGTACCGATTCGATAAGGTCCTGATAAATGGTATACTGGGGTGACGAAACACACGAGCAGTATTCAAGAATTGGACGAACCAAGGAAACGTATAAATGTTTTGTGGTGTAGGGATCCTCAAATTCCTTCGACCAACGCTTAACAAAGGCAAAAACCCCTTTTGCTTTACTAACTATGATACCAATGTGATTAGAGAACTTTAAGTTGTGGTTGAATAACACTCCAAGGTCTGTAACGGAATTTATGCGTTCAAGTTCATTCGACCCAATAGAATATGTAGTGAGGAGAAGCTTCTTCCGATAAAAGGACATAAAGTTACATTTAGAGTTGTTCAAAAGCAACAAATTGTGGATGCACCAAGAATACAGATTGTTCAGATCAACTTGCAAAAGTGCCTGGGAATCGGGATTCGATAACGGTAAACAGAGTTTTACGTCGTCAGCATACATCATAACATGAGCAGAGATAACAACTTGGGGCAAGTCATTTATGAAAATACCAAACAGTAAGGGTCCTAGGTGGCTCCCTTGCGGAACACCAGAGGTCACGTGAATAAGGTTAGAGACTGTGCTTTTAAAAGCAATTCTTTGAGTCCGGTTCGACAGGTAAGCTGAGATCCACTTAGTCAACGTGATCGGGAATCCTAATAGTATTAATTTTTTCAATAATAAATGGTGGTTCACGGAATCGAAAGCTTTACTGAAGTCAGTAAAAATAACATCGGTTTGATAATCATTTTTTAAAGCGCTTCTGATGACTGAAGTGAACTCAAGAAGATTTGTAGTCGTTGATTTTCGTTTCATAAAGCCATGCTGAGTTGTGGACATTACTGAGCTGCATTGGTGCTGTAGCTGAGCGGTAATAAGCTGTCCGAAAAACTTGGGGATCGCGCTTAGTTTTGCAATACCATGATAGTTTTTAATGTCCGACTTGCTTCCCTTTTTATGAAGTGGAATGATAAAAGATTCCTTCCAAACTTCAGGGAAAATGAATGAAGGAGGGATATCTGAAAAAGTTTAGATAACGGTTTGAACAAAGCATCGGCGAATTTTTTTAAGATACAGCTCGGTACAAGATCAGGGCCAGAAGAGAAAGACGTCTTGATTGTTCGCAAATTTTGTAAAACGTCATCCTCACTAATTAGGGGTGTGAAAATATGGGTAGGAGGAGGTGTTATCGTAACTAAAAGAGGAGTACGTGGACTGGAAAAATTGTGCGAATAAGTTCGCAATATCGGAGTCACTAGAGGCGGATACTGTATCAAGATGGAGGCAAGATGGAAATTGTTGCGATTTTCGTTTCGAATTGACAAACGCGAAGAACTGCTTGGGATTGTCTTGGAATTCGATTCTACAACGGTTTAGGTAACTGTTGTAACAATCGGAATGGTGGACTAAAAAATTTGAACGAGCAATTAGATACCTAGAATGGTCGACTTGAAGCCCGGTTCTCTTATATTTCTTAAAAAGTCTAGACATCGAGTTTTTTAGGAAAGAGAGTCGACGAGAGAACCACGGAGGCTTATGAGGCGCGTTTCCAGTGGGAAATGAGGGAACGAACGTATCGAAGGCTGAATATAGTAAACCATAAAACTGTTCAACAATATGCGAGGGATTACGATTAGAATCCATAAAAGACCAATCGAGTTCGGATAAGTTCCTGTTCATTTCAGCAAATTTAGCTCTTCGAAAACAGCGAAAAGTTGCTGGTTCGATTACGGGACATGACAGTAAAGGAGCTGATGCTTCTAAAGTAACCTCAAGTGTAGGATGATACGCATCTTCAGGATTGGAGAGAGGGCTAATTCGAGTTATATATGCATTTGCGAACTCCGAGGCAAAAATAAGGTCTAAAACTTTGCTAGAGAAGTTAGTGACTGAGTTAGTGACTGAGTCCTAATGAGAGATCAATAAGACCGTGTACAAACTCATGTGCTGTGGTAGGAAGGAGAGCACTTGACTCAGTTGAAGGTATCCAAGATATGACAGGGAGATTAAAGTCACCCATAACAATAAGATGATCGTTATCGCCAAGTGTAGTATGTATACTCTGTATTTGATCCAAATGTTAGAGGTAGAGGCTAATATCAGACCGGGGAGAAATGTATGAGCATGATACGAAAACGAAATAATCGTGAAGTTTAATCCGAACAGCGACAAACTCTAATGTACTATCCGTACCAATTATCGGAATACGTTGAGAGACAAGATTGGACTTGACGGCAATGAGAACACCACCGCCAAGACGCACTGAGCGGTCGCATCTATAGATAACATAATTACAATGCAAGTATTTCGCAGTTAGACACAGAAGAATAAAGCCACGTTTCGGTAAAAGCAATCACATTGGCATCAAAGGAGACACTGTTCACGTGCAGTTTACTAAGTGTGCCGAATAAACTGCGAACGTTCTGGTATTGTAGAGAAAAAGAATTATTTAGTTTTTTGAAGCGTTGGTTGAAGGAATCTGAGGCCCGTGGACCCGAGGATTGAGCTTGTTAACGTATTCGTGAACAATAACATGTTCAGGCCATATAGAAACATCTAGAACCTTATCAAGATGTTCCTCAGGAAGTCCAATTTTAAACGAAGATATTTCACGTCTCTGCTTAACCCCTAGAATCTGAATGCAAAGTGCCAATCTTCTAGCTTTTATAGTTTCCGATATCTCAGCGTTCATACAGACGGACGGACATGGCTAGATCGACTCGGCTAGTGATCATGATTCAGAATATATATACTTTATAGGGTCGGAAACGCTTCCTTCTACTTGTTACATACTTTTGCACGAATCTAATATACCCTTTGCCTCTACGAGTAACGGGTATAAATATGGGCCGCAAATCGCAACTAACATTACAAATTGGTTCACAAAACCGACTTTCATGAGGTTGATGAAATTGGTTATTCTTTCAGCTGTTTGGGTATAAGTCAAAGGCAAAGTCAGCTGTGATTTCGTTTCTTCCTCTTAGTTGGCTTTGTAAAATCAGCTGTCATTTTATCGAGCCGAAAACGCTTAGCAGGGAGTCCGAGTCCCTGTCAAAGTTAGCTCTCACATTGAGGCTCGTGAAAGCCAAATACCGTAGTAGGGACTTTATCTGTTCGAGAAATGTTAGCCGGCACTCGAGAAACCGGCCTTAACTCCAAAAGTGAAGGGACACATTTGGCTCTGACTGCGGAAAGGTGTGTTTCGCGATTAAGGAGCTGAAAATTGAATCCTATGCATAAAAATTGACATTGCTAGTAGTCGCAACGTAATGGGTATTAACCCACATTATACGTATAATTTAGAAATTCTAATTTAAACTGTTGATATGATATTTATAAAGTTTGAAATATGGAAATGCTTACAATGGACCAAATTTATAGTATGACCACTAGGGCGGACTTATTTTGCATGGAATTTTTAAGGCCATACTCTCACCTTCTAATAATTTGCACTACGCTAAATCGAACTATTAAAAAACATGGAATAAACTTATATTTGACTAAGCTTTCCTATTAGGAAAATACTTTCGGTAGCCATAATTTATTTAAAAGTAGTTTGAAATCTGACAAGAAATGGAATGGAGTAAATTCCTATTTTCACATGTAATTTTTAGCGAAAGTTTAGGGCCATTGCGCACTGCCTAAACGTTGAAATAAAATTTTTCTTTTTTCGCATAAATTTATTGGACACTGAAATTAAGATGGTGAGCTCAGTTGACATTATAAAAGTCCATCCTATTGACCACAGACTACGACGTGAATGTGATAAAAACTCGTGGTAGGAACAAATTGTGTAAAAACACGTTGTTTCAAAAACACATGTTGATTATTTTATATGGTCGGAAACGCTTCCTTCTACCTGTTACATACTTTGGCACGTATCTAATATACCCTTTTACTCTACGAGTAATGGGTATAAAAATGCTGAAAATTTCAAAAATCAAAGAACTTAAGACATAGAATTAACTATGATCCAAAAATTATCTTGATCGGAGCCTCGGTTTTAAATCCTGTGAGGAGTTGAATAACTCCCCACAAATTCCGGCAGCATAACTACTGATGGCCGGCCGCTTACCAATTTCTCGGCGAATTAGCGGGGTAGCGGCGCGGCGAAGAGCAAGTGGAGAGTCACTATCAAGTAGAGAGTTTGGAGAGTGACAGTTTGGAGACCGAGAAGTGGAGAATGAGAGTTTGGAGACTTCGAGGTTGTGAGAGAGAACTCTGCCAAAGAGAGTTTGGAGAGCGAGAAGCGGAGAGTGAGAGAGTGGAGACTTCGCAGGCAGAGTGCCGTGTGCAAAAGAGGAAATAACGGGTCTGCACCGGACTTTGGACTCTCCCGTGGACTTTGATCCAGGAGGACGAGTGCCACATCTCAGCAGCGGAGCGACGCACAGACGTGCCACGGGCACCAAAAGCATAAGCGGCGCAGCGGCAACACGCAGAAACACAATTTAAGGCCGTGCGTGAAAGGCAAGTGGGTCAAGTAGAGGCTACGGACTTTGGACCCGGAGTGGAGAGATGCGGCGGGCAGAGAGAAAGAGGGAAATAACGGTTCCTAGAGGCTCTATATAATGCCGCCGGGCGCTGGAAACAGGATCAGTCGATCACGAAGAGTCAATCTATCAAGATCAGTCCAGATACAAAACAAGTCAGCCAGTACAGTGAACTACCAGTGAGCAACAACAAGTCGAATCGCCGGAAGCAGCGCCGTGGGATCCTACAAGGAGCAAGATCGCTACGTCGAGACGTTCGGGATTGAACCGCCAGGGATCTCCGAATTGAGACGCAGGTAGCTGAGGTCCAGCGGGCATCACACGGCTAGGTTAAGGCGATCCGTTTCAGTTCTGTCTCAACTAAATCCACGCTCCTCGCCGGAGAGTCGAACAGAGTTTGAGCGGTGTAAGCCTGCGACAAGAAATCGTGAACTCAGGGAGAAGCCTATAGGCCAGAAGGGAGATCGATCAATCGTTTGTGGTCTCGAGTGGAATACTCCAGGAGAGCCATACGGTTTGACTCGTGTATTCTCGGAGCGGCGTGCGTCCGAATCCCGAGTGAAACGAGCCAGAAGGGAGATCGGTCTATCGTTGGTGGCCTCGAGTGGAGAACTCCAGTAGAACCCCGCGGTTAAGTCGTGTAGTCCCGGATCGGCGTTCGACCAAGATCCCGAGTACCAGAAGCCACGCAACGTCCAGCCACGCAGTCAGCATATCCAGGAGCATCAGCAACGGGCCAGCCACTACACCTCGACAGAGCGAGCTACGAGGAAACGTCGGATGGTAAGCCAAGGGGTGAAGCTAGGGCGGAACGTTCGTTTACACTAGGCGTTGAAGCAAAGTGAAGCGCTCGGCAGCATCCTTGCGTAACTTGGACTGCCAGTGCGATCTGAGTTAGACACTAGTGGGACCATCCGGGACAGGCGGTGGTGTGTCGAAAGGAGTGATTCCTGGAGATCGCGGCCTCTGTTCACCCTAGTCTGAGAACGGTGACGCTTCCCTAAACCCGTGCAGCCGATCTCCTGGCGAGTCTAAGGCGCGACGAGTAGTCGGAGTTTCTGCGCATCAGCGGCGAGCGGTGTCGAGCATCTTCAGGGAGCGTAAAGGATCTCCAGGGAGCTTCGTGCCTCTTCAGGGACTTCAGGCGACCCGGAGTCAGCAACGGCCCCGAGCGGCGACGGCAAGGTTGCCGTGCCATCATACCCTCTCGCTTGCAATAAAATCCACTGAGTACCCGAAAATTCTGTGCTTTCTCACTGATCTACTGGACGGTCACGTTTATATAAATTTGGTGGGACGAACACACAACTATACTGAGCTATCCGCACGTATCTCGTAGCGAGCAGACCTATTAGGTCATCAATCAGTTCGTTACAATCCGAAAGGTAATTTTTTATGGAATACATATGGGGGGATTTCAAAATTTTTCATTGATTTCCAATTAGGCCCTTTCAAAACCCAAAATTGGAAAAAATCCAAATTTTAAAATTTTAACTACTTTAGAATTTATGCATTTAAATAGATATATATTTTTTTCCAAATATTGATACTGGAGCTGTTTGGGGCTACTGGGGGACATATAGGATCTTAATGGGCGGTTAGGCCCCCAATAGTATAAATAGTATACTAATAGTATAATTCTCTTAAATAATTGGCGTCGTCAATAACATAGATTGATGTAAAACTAGAAGGAAGCTAACTTTAAGTTTACATATTATTTTTACATTAATTGATAAAGTTATATTCCAGAGTAGAAGAGAATACAATAAAAATTAACAAAGCTATAATTTTGTTTCTATTCATTTCCTTTTAGTTTTCCGATCGTTCCTATGGGAGCTATACGTTTTTGATAAAATTAAATTCGAAATTCAAAACTATTCAAAAACTGTTATTCCCAAGCGTAGAAGGTTATATGTCTAAAAAGATCGAAGCTACAATTTTGTTCCCATTATTTTTCCGATTATTCCTATGGGAACTATAAGATATAGTCGTCCGATCCGGCTGGTTTCGACTTATATACTACCTGCAATAGAAAGACAACTTTTGGTAAAGTTTCATCTCGATAGCTTAAAAACTGAGGGACTAGTTTGCGTAGAAACGGACGGCGGGCAGACGGACATGGATAGATCGACTTGTCTAGTCATGCTGATCAAGAATATATATACTTTATAGGGTCGGAAACGCCTGCTTCCCTGCGTTGCAAACTTCTGACTAAAATCATAATACCCTCTGCAAGGGTATAAAAAGTTTGCTACGCCCACTCTAACAGCCACAAATATAGGGTGTTTTTTTTCCAGAGGTATAGAACTTTAAGTTGCAATAAAACAACGATGGATTATTCGATTGACATGAATTTTTTTTATTCGAAAGATAATCTTGTGGCATTACATTTTATATATGATTTCTGGCATATGACCGCCACGGCTGGCTCGGATGAAGTCCAATCTGGACGTCAAATTTTCGATGACTTTTTCTAACATTTGCGGCCGTATATCGGCAATAACACGGCGAGTGTTGTTTTCCAAATGGTCAAGCGTTTGTGGCTTATCCGCATAGACCAATGACTTTACATAGCCCCACAGAAAGTAGTCTAGCGGTGTTAAATCACAGGATCTTGGAGACCAATTCTTAGGTCCAAAACGTGAAATTAGGCGGTCACCAAACGTGTCTTTCAATAAATCGAAATAAAATTGCACTATTTGCCAGCGTTGTTCAGGCGTGAGTCTATTCATGATTAATTGCCAAACCAAACCAAACCAATCACTTGACAGCTGTTAAGTCGGTCGCCATCTTGAACAGTGATGCCAACTTAAAGTTCTATAACTAATTACTTGCTAAGTAGGATAGTATTGTTGATTTAAGGATAGGCAGTGAGTCGGTAGTAGATATAAGGTGGAATAGTCTATTATAGTCATTGCAGAGTACTCTAAAAGGTTCATGCAATATAGTTTTTTGTGAATCTATTAGGCACATTAAAATGCAGGCGACCCAGTAACTCGGGGCTCTCCACATCACCATGAATAAGATTCCTAATAAACGTAATGCCAAGCATAGTCCTTCGGTTAACTAATGATGGTAAGTTAATTAAAAGTAGTCTACTAGTGTAGGATGGTAGTATTAGCCTTGTATCCCCGTTAAGCCCACGTAAGGCAAATATTAAAAAGGTATTTTTGCACTGACTTAATGCGGTCTATATGCACCCCATATTGGGAACTCCAAACTGGAGCGCAGTACTCAAGAATTGGTCGGACTAATTAAATATACAAAGTCTTTGTGACATAGGGATCATCGAATTCCTTCGACCACCTTTTGATAAATGCAAGCACGCCCCTGGCTTTATTTACCATGGTAGTGATGTGATCAGAAAATTTAAGTTTAGGATCCATATAGACTCCACGGACGTCAGCATGCGTTATTCTATCTAACACACAACCGCTCAAGGTATAAGATGAATAGTGAGGGCTGACACGAAAAAAGGTCATTAGTTTACTCTTAGAACCATTTAAATTGAAGTCATTATTCATGCACCATGTTTGAAATGCATTGAGATCGGATTGAAAAGCTAAACTTTGCGAGGGATCCTTAAATTGCAGGCACAACTTAACGTCATCTGCGTACGTAAGTACACGTGAGTTCGTTAGGACTAGAGGAAGGTCATTAATAAATAATGTAAACAGGAGCGGACCAAGATGACTTCCTTGTGGTACACCAGACGTAACTCGGACTAGGGATGATACAGAGTTTTTAAAAATGACCCTTTGAGTCCTGCCATTTAAATAACTTCCGATCCACCTAAGAAGATCATCAGGAAACCCTAAGAGGTCCAATTTCCGAACTAAAATCGGATGGTTTACAGAATCAAACGCCTTACTGAAATCTGTGTAAACCACATCAGTCTGACGATTTTTTCTAAAACCATTTAACACAAATGAAGTAAATTCCAAAAGGTTGGTTGTCGTTGACCTACGTTTTATAAATCCGTGCTGACAAGAGGAAATAAGAGACCTACAGCTGTGTTGCAAATTGGGAGTAATAATGTTCTCAAAGCGCTTCGGAAAAGCTGATAGCTTTGAAATACCTCTGTAATTACATGCGTTCAATTTGATCCCCTTTTTATGAAGCGGGATAACAAACGATTCCTTCCATCTATCCGGGAAATCTGAAGTTTCTAAAGACAAAGTAAAAAGTTTGTGCAATGGTCTACACAAAGTCTCAGCGCAATACTTGTAATTCTTTTTTAAAAGAGGTTTGGCTAAGTAACGGGTATATAATAGTCGAGGCACTAGACATTGCACTATAGGCTGGATGACCACATCCAGAAACTTTAGCATAGGCTTTTACTGTTAAGGTTCAGGCTGCTAAAACAGCTGTTGGCAGTGACGGGTGAACGTGGAGCAAATAATTTGAAAAAAAAACCAGAACTTTTAAATTAATTCAAATCGCAATTTAAAACGATTGTAACGAAATGTGCTTTACAGCATTAAAAGGATGTGGATTTAAATAATTTGTTGTATATTTTAAGTGTTAAAATATAATGAGGTTTCTTTGCAATTGACAGTTTATTTATAGCCCATTAACTAATTAACAAATCAAAATAAAAAGTCATCTTTAAATAGACAAACAAAGAGAATGTGACCTAGTTTCACCTTAATATTTATATTGGGTTGTAGGGAATTGAATTTTTGCTCATATGAATGTTATTAAAGGTGCACTTTTACGCTCTTTTTTTTTATAAAATCTGTATTTAAAGGCCTTCAGTTACGATGAAATTTTTAAAAAACGGTATACAGTTATGTTTCTAATTATATATTAATAATAAAAAAAATATTTTACATCGTTTTTTTAAAAGAATAACTTTGTAAAAAAGTATTGTTGAATTTTTTGACTATCTTATAGTGATTCTTATAATAACAATCAGGGACGCTAGCTTCGGCTATCCGAAGTTTATATATCATTGCAGATCATTCCTTTTCAATTACAAATACCAAAATATTACATTTAGATTTACTTGCGTATTTGTTGCAACAAACAAAACTACAGCAGTTTTCGTATTATTTTGACATTTTTCGATCGTTCCATCCTAGGGCAGCAACTAAATAATTGTTGTTACTCGAACATTCGCATTTTGTATGCATTTGCATTATGCGGTGTTTTTTGGCCGTGTAGACCGTTTTCTAGGTGTTCGAGATTTTTGGTGACCTCTTGAAAAATGGGAATAAAAATAAACGAAGCTAAAAATTGTTTCCTATTAATTTCCCATTAATTTTCCGATCGTTCCTTTGGGAACTATATGATATAGACGTCCGATTTTTCTAAAATTTAATTCGAAATTCAGAACAGTTTAAATAAAAATATTCATATGTCAAAAATCATGGAACCTATATTTTTTTCCATTATTTTTCCGATCCTTCCTATGGGAGCTATAAGATATAGTTGTCCGATCCTGCTGGTTCCGACTTATATAATACCTGCTATAGAAATACGACTTTTGGTAAAGTTTCATCTCGATAGCTTTAAAACTGAGTACTTTGCGTAGAAACGGACGGGCAGACGGACAGACGGAAGGACAGGCGAACATGGCTAGATCGACTCGTCTAGTCATGCTGATCAAGAATATATGTACTTTATGGGGTCGGAAATGCCTCTTTTACTGCGTTTCAAACTTCTGACTGAAATCATAAAGCAAGGGTATAAAAATTAGATTACACTTAAAAAAAAACTACCTAACAAAACTAAAAAAAATTGTTTTTTTCAAATTTATTTTTGTCCAAAAAAACATTTAAAAAAAAAAAAAGGCGTACACACGCCTATTTTTCCAAAACAACATATTTTAAATATTATTATTAATTTAATAAAAAAAAAAAAACTTGTAAATGTTGTTTCGTTTTTAAGTTATTAATTAATGCTTCAAAAAGGTGTCATCCAGCCATACAGCCATTGACTAAAAATCAATGCTTAATGCATAAAAAGTGTTTTTGGATAAGTCCAAGATACATGTGCAGTAATAATCGAAATAATAAAACACGTATTTTCAGTATTATACCATTGACAAAAAGTCTATGTTACACTAGTAAACAAAATAATTTTTTGAAAATACTCCAAGAATGATGCTGATAGTAGTAGTAGGGCCCCTAGATCCTAAAACTGAATTCAAAAAATTAGTTTAAAGATTTTTTAGGACATTTTTAATTATATATATTGAGTTTCGCACAACCAATTTACCCAAAATATGTTTTAATTAACTATAATATGAACCTTTAACTTTGCCAAATGAGTGAAAATTGCATTAGGTATTTTGTGTGCTACAACCCGACAAATGTGGATGTAAGACGTCTGTTGATATTGTAAAAACTCGGATAAAATCCGACAAAAAATTGAAACGTGTACCATTTTAAAATTGCGGTCCCAACGAAACAAACAAGCCATATTTTAACAAAATCCATGGTAAAATAGATTTTATTTCAATTTTTGAAATTTGCTATGCTGGCCGATAATGGTTTGGCGCCTGAAATTGAATTTCAGTTTTGATCAATGTAAGTTATTCATGTTATTTTCTTGTCCAGTAGTGTGAAACTTTCTTTAACTTTGTTGGAGATCTCGAAATCAATAATAATTAAAAATGTTTTGTTTCATTTAACAAATAAGTCTAACAGGGAAATAGCTGAACTCAATAAAAATACGACGTGAAAAATTCATTAGAACGACATTTTATTTAAAACAAATACTTAAGTTGTAAATTAAAACATATTAGGTGTCAAAACAGTCTTGCGGTATTTTTATTATATTATTTTTTTCTTTTTTTTCATCGAGTTAAGTGATAACGGCTTGATGACTTTAGCCAAGCTCTTGACCAATTCTACGGCTTTTCTACGACAGGCCTTTCTTCTTTGACTACCTCTGCACCAGAACGAAAACTTTGAAACAATCGTTGTGCGGTGGAAATGAAAACTGTATCGTGTCCATAAACTGCACAAATTTTATTGGCGGCTTGAGGTGCATTTTTGCCTTTATCGTAGTAGTACTATAAAATATGCCGTATTTTCTCTTTATTTTGCTCTATGATTGCGACGCTATAACTCACGAACGACTTCAAAGAAAAGACAATCAATCAAACACGTGTTAGCGCGTGAAATGAGCTTTCCAACTAGCGAAAATACCGCAAGACTTTTTTGACAACCCTTTATATTAGTTAATAGGTTAGGCGCAACTAGAGATATAAATTAAAACTTGGAGATACAAAAACAGTTTTCTTAAAAATATTTTTAAAACAAATTTACCCATAAACAAATTTGTTGACTTTGATTTCTTGATCTAGGGGTCCTAGTCTATCAGAAACTATTATCGTCCCTTTTTTTTTTTTTTAGATACATGTTTTAATTTTACTTTGCTGTTTGGTGGACCGGTGTTAATCGCGCGGGTCAGCGTGTTTAAATTTTCGAACGCGTTTTTCTCGAAACCAAGTTTTTCGAGCGGTCGAAAGTCCTGAAGGTCGCAAAAATTTAGCAAACGTCATGCAATTTTCTTAGACGTTGATGCACTATTAGCACACTTAGCCGTTTGGGCAAGTAAACAAAATCGCGGACATGAAAAAAAGACGATATAACAATAGACAGTTTAAAATACATTCCCACATAGAATGGTTAGCAACATAGAAATTTACAAATTATTAGAATTAGAATAAATTACGACAAACTTATGTATTTTATAAGTTTGTCGTAATTAGTTGCATTAGGGCTATTAAACAGTAAGACGTGACACTGTAAATTATAATCGTCACAAAGAACACGAAAAGGATCATGAAGGGCATAATTAGATATACATATTGGCAGGGATAACGGACGAAAATGACGAACTGTTATACATGGAACATTCCAGTTAAGGGAACTAAGAAGGAAAGGGGTGTCGACATCACCATTAATAAGTATATGTAAAACAAGAAAGGTAGCTAACTTCGGCCAGCCGAAGTTTATATACCCTTGCAGATCGTTCCTATTCTATTTGAAATTACAAAAATGTTAAATTAAGATTTATTTATTTATTTATTCTCTGGTTGCTAGGTAATTAAAATTGCCTATAACCTTAGTGTTTATTGTAGCTATAGCTGCTGTGGCCCTAAGCTACGTTTGTGCCGTATATATTTACATTTTACATTTTAGCCTAAGTCTAGTTATACCCGTTACTCGTAGAGTAAAAGGGTATATTAGATTCGTGCAAAAGTATGTAACAGGCAGAAGGAAGCGTTTCCGACCATATAAAGTATATATATTCTTGATCAGGATCACTAGCCGAGTCGATCTAGGCATGTCCGTCTGTCCGTCTGTCCGTCTGTCTGTCCGTCTGTATGAACGCTGAGATCTTGGAAACTATAAAAGCTAGAAGATTGAGATTTGGCATGCAGATTCTAGGGGTTAATAAGCAGCGCAAGTTTTTCACGCCGATGTGCCACGCCCTCTCTAACGCCCACAAACCGCGAAAAACTGTGACCCGTTCTGTATGAACGCTGAGATCTCCGAAACTATAAAAGCTAGAAGATTGGGATTTGGCATGCAGATTCTAGGGGTTATTACGCAGCGCAAGTTTTTCACGCCGATGTGCCACGCCCCCTCTAACAACCACAAACCGCGAAAAACTGTGGCACCCACAGTTTTGAAGCTAGATTAACGGGAAAAGAAATGTGTATTTGTTTCATCAATACATATTGATAGACCAAAGTGGGAAACCCCCCCCCCCTCCCCCCTAACGCCCACAAACCGCGAAAAACAGTGGCACCCGTCTGTATGAACGCTGAGATCTCGGAAACTATAAAAGCTAGAAGATTGGGATTTGGCATGCAGATTCTAGGGGTTAATACGCAGCGCAAGTTTTTCACGCAGATATTTGAAGTGTTGGGGGTAAGGATTTCTGTTGGGTTTGAGAAGAGGATCGTTCGCCTTTCTGGCGCAAAAAGAGGACACTCTACTAGAAAATGTATAAATATTTTAAAAATGTGGAATTACCCAGAAGAAAATTACTTGAGGAAAAAAGGTTGATAGGGTTAAATACATTTTTTTAATCGTTCCTGCAAATAGGTAACAAGAGTCAAAAATCACCGAAATTGTGATTACGTAATTTATGGACAGCCCCTTATCGGGGTGTCACAGAAATCTATTCCAAAACTGCTCAAACTTTAAAATACCAATTTTCGGAGTAGTTATCGAAATGTTGTGTTAACGAATTATTTATAAACGGTACTTAGTATTCTAGTTAAATATAAAAATTATTACTGGTAAAAATTTAATGTTAAAATAAGTTGTAGTTATTGAGAAATTAATAAAAACAAGCAAAAAGGTGGCAGCACTGTCGTGAGACAGACATATAAGTAGAAGTATACAATTTTTGTTAGTTATCAATTTAAACTAATAAACGATCCTAATTTCTAGGGGTAAACATAGGTTACTAAGGCAAGACGAGATTTTGCTGCGATTCATTTACGAAAATGTGGACATCGATAATGGATATACAAAGGGCGACCGTGTTCTGGTGAACACTGCTTGACCACCATGTAAAACCGCTTCTGAGGATTTTCCTCTGCAGCCTAGCCTCTCCAAGTTTTTTTCTTCGCAAGAACTCTAGAGCGAGAATTCGGGCAGATGGCATTTTAGTTTGTCTTGAAATTTTTGGCAAATTATAAATGTAAATAAACCAGCCGAAGCAGCAGCATACAGGGCTGCAGTATGCTGCACTATACGCTTTATATTGTATATTTATTTATTTATTTAGTTGGTTAACAATTATCTGCTAACATATGCTTGAAATTACTTAAAATATTAGACGTAAGAGTGCTAATAGGTAATTCAAAAGATAAAGTGTTGTATAGGCTATTGTAGTTGTTACATAGTGCGCGAAAGGGTTCATGTTGGGCATAATTAGACCTACACAAAGGCAAGTGCAAAGGACGGAATGAACGAGTAAATCGGGATGGGACGTTTAATTGTATAAAGGAAAGGAGTTTTTCAGAATCAACGAGACCCAAAAGAAGCTTATGGACAAACATTATGGCATTGCAAATTCTACGGTGATGTAAAGACGGCAAGTCTATTAATCTAAGTCTGGCTTGATAAGATGGAAGTAGTCTGCCAGAATCCCATCCAAGATTACGGAGTGCAAAGATCAGGAACTGCTTTTGTACCGATTCGATAATGTTCTGAGGCTCCTTATACTGCGGGCTCCAGACACAGGAACAGTATTCCAGAATCGGACGTACTAAAGCTACATACAGTGTTTTGGTAGTGTACGGGTCGTCAAATTCTTTGGACCATCGCTTTATGAAAGCTAATACACCCTTGGTTTTGTTTACCATTGCAGTAATATGGCTATTGAAGCATAGTTTATGGTCGAAAAGGACTCCAAGGTCATTTAAGGTGGTAATGCGGTCTAGGTTGTGATTGCCAAGGCTGTAGGCGGTAAGATGCGGGGAGGATCGGTAGAAAGTCATAAGTTTTCATTTTGCATGGTTTAGGAAAAGGAGATTACTGACGCACCACTTATGAAATTCATTGAGGTAAAATTGAAGGTGAGAATGAAGGTACCAATCGGAATAGGAAAAACAAATTTTGACGTCATCGGCGTACATAAAGATAGACGAGTATGATATAAATTGAGGTAGGTCGTTTATAAAAAGAATGAAAAGTAGCGGTCCAAGGTGGCTACCTTGAGGAACACCAGAAGTGACATCCACAGTGTGAGATAGCTCATTCATAAAGAGAACTCGTTGGGTGCGATTTGTTAAATACGACTCTATCCATTTTAGAGGTTTAGGTTATTTGGGAATCCCAAATAAGAAAGTTTAAGCAGAAGCAGTGAATGGTTTACCGAGTCGAAAGCCTTGCTAAAGTCAGTGAATATAACGTCGGTTTGTAGGCGGTGCAGGAAACCTTGATTAATCAAGTGCGAGAACTCAAGGAGATTGGTCGTCGTTGATCGATGCCTAATAAACCCATGCTGAGAAGGAGATATTAAGGAACTGCAGAGATGTTGTAATTGGAGAGTGATAAGATGTTCCAGAAGTTTAGGAATAGCTGATAGTTATAGCGGTAAATATGTATCTGTTTATTTTGGAGAATTTTTAAATCCTTACAGGGCTAGCATTCTAAGGTTGCCTTGACTTATTTGAAATTTGACAGTAAATAGGAGTATATGATAAAACTAAAACAGCGGTTTTATTCATTTAATAAATCCAATAAAATGTCCTCATGAAAACGCCTTAAACCGAAATTAAAGCATACAATGAACAATAGATTCAACGAATAATAAAAATTAGTTCCATTCAAGATTTAATTCTCAGAATTGTTTTTTCATCAGAGAAATTGTGAAAATTTTGGGAGTTTTAACTTTGGCGTCTAATTCCAAAGACATGGGCAATGGTTCACGATGGGGACTATTTTTTAGTAGTGCCGTGACGTATTGAGAGAAGATTTCAGCGAACATAATTAGGGTAAGACCAATAACAAAGGCCACGTAATTCAAAATGTCGGCAAACATCAATTTTATGTATTCTTAGCTATACCGCGGAACCTGGAGGTGATGGAAAATAATTTTGTATGGGACTTTTACTCAGGAGAACCCAAATATCATGGAAAACTAGAAATGGTTCGTGGAATTTTTTTAGCTGTGTACCTGTGTTATTAGCATGCGGTATGTAATAGGGATACGGTGTTGAGGTGTTGTAGGGTACAGAAGAATAAGTTGACTGGAATACGTTTGAAATCTCGGGAGCAGAATTTTCTGTTTTATTGAGATAGCGGAGTGACGGGGGAAAATCATTAGATTTTCGCTTGGAGTTGACGAAGGAGAAAAATTGTTTTGGATTAGTGCGAAAGTTATCTTTACACTGTGATAGGAATAGATTATAAGATTGACTGTTTTCAGTAAGGAATTGGGAGCGGGTGGTGGAGTAAGCCTGGATTTTTTGTTTTTTAGGTACGAGAGATGTTTGGAAAACCACGGGGGCTTGGAAGAAGGGGAAATATCCAGTGTTTTTGTATTTTTCAAAAAAACCATACATTTTGTTTAAAACTTTAAAAAAAATGGTAAAAATAAGTCAAATAAAATTCGATAATTATTCAATATTCGATATATAGTGTATGTAGCCATCCCTGGTCGGTTTTCGGTAAATTTTCCGAAGAAAGGAAATCTCTCGGATTTCTGTGACACCTACGGTTTTGAGCGGGAGGTTTCCAAACCAACCGTCCCCGAAACCACAGGAGTTTTCTGTGACACCCCTGATAACGTTAAGAAAAAAAACTGTGCCAACGAAAAAAAATTGTCGTATTTTCGTGATCTAGGGCTCCAACATTAACAGAATTTTCCTTCAATTGATCTGAAGCATTTTGGCTGTAAACTAGTGGAATCAGTTATCATATTGTTCTGTTGAACACAGTCAATATCTTTAACAAGTTAAAATAAAAGTTTCACAATACTGGGTTACATGAACGGGGTTTCGTTGTTTTGAATTATTCCAATTTCAGAGAGATTATTATTGATTATTAACAACAATTACACGGGTTTACAAAAAAAAATTGATGAAATACGCACTTTATGAATTTATGATTTTCGGTTAAGGTACATCTCCCTGAGTTTGAAAATGGCACTTTTAATTTTTTGTATGGTACAGTTTTTTTTTTAAGTGTAAAAAAACGTTTTTTGCACTTCTTTAATTTCTAACTCGAGTTGTGGTAAACCGATTTAGGCTATCAAAGACTCATTTTACAGGTAAAAGAATTACCTAGGCGTGTATTTTTAAAGAAGCCATTTATGTCAGCTTTTTTGCATTTTTTCCAACTTTTTCTGCTTTGACGAAGTGTAGCTTCTAAACCAATGAATGGAACTCAATGCTGTGTATAAGAAAGTTAAAGGTAATTCTTTTACCTGTAAAATGAGTCTTTGATAGCCTAAATCGGTTTACCACAACTCGAGTTTGAAATTAAAGAAAAGCAAAAAATGTTTTTTACACTTCAAAAAAAAACAGTACCATACAAAAAATTAAAAGTGCCATTTTCGAACTCAGGGAGATGTACCTTAACCGAAAATCATAAATTCATAAAGTGCGTATTTCATCAATTTTTTTTTGTAAACCCGTGTTATAAAAAAAAGTTGTACAGTACTAGACAAAGAGATAAGACAAACAGCCTTACGTTGATCAATAGTGAAATTCAAATTTTAGGCGCCAACCCATTATCGGCCAAAAATTACCAATTTCAAAAATCAAAATAAAATTTAAATAACCATGGGTTTGGTCCAAATATGGGCTGTTTTTTTTTCGTTTGGACGCCAACTTTAAAATGGTACACGTCTCGATTTTATTTTGGATTTTTCTTGAGTTCTTACGATATCAACGGACGTCTTACATTGTTACAAATTTCCACATTTTCAAAGTTTGTCGGGTTGTAGCACACAAAATTCTCAATGTATTATATTCATTCGTTTGGCAAAGTTAAAGATTGATATTATGGTTGTAATTTAAAATATATTTTTGCTAAATTAGTAGGTGACTCTCGAAATATGAATTAAAAATTGGAAATACAACAAAATCAACTTTAAATAACCTTTAGGAGAAAGGTAAAAATAAAAAAATTATAGTTTCTTGTTTTACAGTACTGGACAAAGAGATAAGACAAACCGCCTTACGTTGATCAATAGTGAAATTCAAATTTTAGGCACCAACCCATTATCGGCCAAATATTGCCAATTTCAAAAATCAAAATAAAATTTAAATAAGCATGCATTTGGTCCAAATATGAGCTGTTTTTTTACGTTTGGACACCAACTTTAAAAGGGTACACGTCTCGATTTTATTTTGGATTTTTCTTGAGTTCTTACGATATCAACGGACGTCTTACATTGTTACAAATTTCCACATTTTCAAAGTTTGTCGGGTTGTAGCACACAAAATTCTCAATGTATTATATTGTATAAAGTTAAAGATTGATATTATGGTTGTAATTCAAAACATATGTTTGCTAAAATTCGTTAGGTGACTCGAAATATGAATTAAAAATTGGATATACAACAAAATCAACTTTAAAAAACCTTTAAGAGAAAGGTAAAAATAAAAAATTATAGTTTCTTCAGTTTTTATATCTAGGTGTCCTTCTCTACCGGAAACTAGTGTATTCAGTTAAAGTGTTTTTTTTAAAGAAACAAATAAATTTCCGTTTAACATTTATTCTAGCTTCAAAACTGTGGGCGCCAAAGCTTTTCGCGGTTTGCGATTGTTTAAAGGGGGTGTGGCGCTGCTTAGAAACTCTTAGAATCTGCATGCAAAATGCCATTCTTCTAGATTTTATAGTATCCGATATCTCGCTCATAGAGGTAGACAGACGGACTTTTGCACGAATACAAGACTACTTTACTCTAAAACTAACACGTATAATAATAATTACTTTACTCTAGTTTTTTGCTATTATTTATTGAAAGGCCCTGAAAGGCTCTTGATATTACATATTGATATTTACTCTATATACTAGTTTCGCTACCGCTCACACACTTTTTAACCAACGATTTTCAAAGACTTTTTGTGACCAATATATTTTTGACTTTGGAAGAAGATAATTATTTTTTTTAAATTCTTAAGAGAAATGTAAAAGCAAAATAGAAATCCGATCATTTTTAGAGCAGATACAGTGTTTACCGCAAAACGCCCTTTTTAATAGAGTTCCAGCAATAGCATTGCCAAATTAAAAACTAGCCGATGTTACTTAAATGACACCTAATAATATACAAAAGGTTTGAATTAAATCCATCTAACCAGTTTTTATAGAAAAAAGAGCAAAATTAGTTGATTTTTTGATGCCAAAGACCCTACCACCCCCTTAACAAAGATATAATTTTATTCCTATTAATTCCCCTTTAGTTTTCCGATCGTTTCTATGCGAAAAAAATAATAGCACCACTCCAACAAAAAAATTTTAACTAGTTACCCTACTCACATTTTTTAACTTTCTTCAAAACGGGTTTTAAATAGTAAGTCTAATCATAATTAGAATATGAAAACAAAGAAAATCTAAGCAAAACTCGAAACTCGAAAACTTCTCTAAAAATAGAATAAAAGGTAGAAAAATTACAAATACGTAACTTAATCTTGAGTCGACGGTAGTTAACAATTAAATCTAAGTTTCAAGTCTGAATATCCTTTACAATTATTGGTTATAAGGACTTAATAAGGAGTAAGGAAGTCAGGCCCCTACATATACAGGAATTGGGCCAAAAAACTCATGATATATTTGCAAATTTATATGGAAATGATTTAGAACGTTTTAGATTAACTGTATAAACTGTCTTTAAAAAAAAACTCGAAGATTTTTGGTTGTGTTATGGTCAAGCGAGTACGCAAGTCAATTTATATTTCTTATTGAGTACTTTCTGACAGTTTCTTTGCTATCCTGACGGTGATCATGGCCGGATTTTCTTGCTCATAGGTTCATTTAAGAAGTACTTTTTATTTAGTTTGAGTTACGATGAGTTAGGATGATTTATGAACGATGTATCCACACGTATTGAACTTACTTTAATAAGGAAAAACAAGCCCATGTTAATGCTAGGTCCATGCACAATAAATGGTTTTTTTGGTATCATGTTTTTGGCTAATTTAGGTGTTTAGAAGACACTTGACTTATATTTTATTTTATATTTATATTTCTTCCTACCCAACTTAACTTTGCCCTCACAAATTCTCATATTTTTACGGAAATTAGTTTGTAAGTTTCTTTGATGAGCCTTATGCCCTTGTAAATATGTTTCGCATTTAAAATAGGATTTTTTTAAGTCCATGTTTTATAAATTTCTTTATTGAAACATTATCCAATTATTAAAATACTCCCTAGTTTTTTAAGCACATGTTTTAGTTTAGTTTTGACCCTAATAAGATTCTTTGTGCTTTGTGATATAATATTTTGGAAGGAAAAATTGGCCAGGACTCGGTTTTTCTTTGTAATTCTTCACAGTTTAGGTCATTTTCAATGACGATGATCCATAACCTAACCAATCGAACCGGTTTCCTTGACCGTTTTCCATCCAATATGTCTTTTCTTAAATATTTTTTTTTCCAACTTGAAAAATTTTACATATATTCTTGTATTACCAAATGATAATCTATTTGAAGTCTGGGTATCAGGAAATGTTAGGTTTTGTCAAATCTCATAAAATATATCCTTCCTTTTTAAGAATATCAGCGAATCATAACGTTTTACCTAAAGAAAACGAAAGTGGTGCTATTATTTTTTTCAACCATTTTTTACTTTTTTTTTTCTTAAAATCTGAAAAAAAATGATATGTATGTAGAACATAATTTTGATATCCGTTCCAATTTTTTCAAATAAGTGGAATACTAATGAAGATAGTAAGAAATACTGCTTATATAAAAATCCACGTTTTCCACATACTTTTTGGAAAGGTTTCCTATTTTGGTCAATCAATAGGTATTAAAGAAACGAATATACATTTCTTTTCCAGTTAATTCAGCTTCACAACTGTGGGCGCTACAGTTTTTCGCGGTTTGTGGGCGTTAGAGGGGGCGTGGCACATCGAAGTGAAAAACTTGCGCTGCGTATTAACCCCCGAGAACATGCATGCAAAGTGCCAATCTTGTAGCTTTATAGTTTCCAAAATCTCGGCGTTCATACAGACGGACAAACAGACGGACATGGCTAGATCGACTCGGCTAGTGATCCTGATCAAGAATATATATCTTTTATATGGTCGGAAACGCTTCCTTCTACCTGTTACATACTTTTGCACGAATCTAATATACTCTTTTATGCTACGAGTAACTGGGATAAAAATGATATTCCCAAAAGCAAAAGTCAAAAAACATCTATAAGATATAGTTGTCCGATCCGGCTGGTTCCGACTTATATACTAACTGCAATAAAAATACGACTTTTGGTAAAGTTTCATCTTAATAGCTGCGTTGTTAATTTCTGACTAATATCATTATACCCTCTGCAATGGTATAAGAAAAACGTTGGACTTCAATTTTGTGATTAAACCTTCATACTCTACCAGGAACTACCATTGTCGTTTATAAATTATTTTGTAAACTTGTGTTATTTATGTGATCTTAAATTAGTAAAATTTGTTGGAATATGATATTTAACATTACAAGACAATCGGAGATTCCACAGAAATTGCAAAGCGCTGAGTGGGAGTATCTTAAAGGCATCAATATATATGGCAGTCTAATATAGCGCTGTGCGCTTTATGGCACCTTTAAATTATAAATATATATAAAAACCCTTTCGTATATATTTACAATATATGTACATATGTACATACTTTTAAACTTTAGTGAAGTATTATTCTTACCAACAGAAGAAAGGGATTGAGGATCATTTTGTTTGGCAACTATATTGCCTCCAGTTGCATTCGAATGATGTTGTAATAATGAATGAGCAGCCGATTGCAGCTGCGATAGGTGCTGACCCTGTCCTTGAGATTGCATGTTTTTTAATGGTTGGTTTTACACTTATTTACATACAGCGATGTTACAAGTTAGTCCAAAATCAATAAGCAACCTTAGTTATAAAAAGTCTGACGTATTTACATGATAAGATCTTTCATGAAAGAGGAAATATCTGCAAAATATAGATACAAATAAAAGAATAAGATGGTCAAATCTGAAAATAAGTAGATTTACTTTTAGGAAACATCCACTCAGCTGTTAGAATACTTTTTATAGCAATTACTGGAGTCATTCAAGTAGAACCGTCTTTTTTTAATATAGTTAATTTGGAAACAATGAATAGAAACAAATTAACCTATTCCCATTCCCCAGTTGCTTCATTAATAGCCTCTTCCCATGGAGCCCATCCGTGTGAAACGGTTGGGATTTTTGACAAATGTGAAATTCGTGTTCCCACAGAACTCCATCCACACCCCACACTCCGCTCTTACTACGCCACTGTCTAGCCAACATTAATACTGCAAAATTGTAAACAATCCCAATTGTGTGGTGTTTGGTCATTTGAAGCAAAATTGAAATTTATAGTAGTATATAATTCACTTGTAATTAAAATTGTTGTTTTTTTTAAGTATTGTACAACATTTTTTGAATCTTCTCAGCAAAAAATAATGTTTCGGGCCCAGAATAGCTTAAATTTTGTCAAACCCATAACAATTTGCTTGAAATGTCCTTTTCGCTTACAACAAACTAAAAATTAATAATGAATTTCCAAAAATTAACAAGCTTGAACATTTTTAAATTTTTTCCCGCCATTGGTTTGAATATGTTTTAGTATTCAACGTTCCAATTTTCACAGTCAGAAGGAAGAATTCAGAGTTGCACCGACAAATCATCGGCTAACTATCGCATAAAAGGCCCGTCAAAGTCAGTCAAATTTTAACCGCAAAACCTTATGGACCATCCGTTCAACGGATGGTGGATGGTGGATGGATCACTGTGGGAAGACCCTAAAAGTCCGTCAAATCTTAAAGGGCAACTAATAAGGCCTTCCCACAGAGATCCGTAGAACATCCACCATCCGTCCATAAGGTTTTGCCGTTCCGAAAATTTTCCAGTTAGTTCCCCGTTAAAATTTGAGCTTACGGCTTTAAAAGCTACATGCTCAATAAAGCAATAAAAAATTGTTTCTGATTTTGTATATATTATTTGACATTTGTTTAAAAGGTCCATTAAGGTCAGAGGTTAACCATAGTAGTGGAATAACATTGGTACAATTTATACCCTTTTTTCGTAGAGTTCATCAGTTAGAAAAAGATGGACTTTTAACATATCCCATAACCCTAGTACTCAGATCGACAAAAACTGCTAACTAACCTAGGAGTAAGCGAGAGGCAAATAATTCAATTTGTTTTTTTCTTAACTTTTTCTTTTGCAATTTTTCTGTTATAAATGTTGTCAAAATGGTCCAAAAAATGGGTCTTCATAATTTTATGGGATGCCCGCAAATAATTGCATTTCAACTTTTTTATAATTCAGCCCCCTTCGTCAAGGTCGATCATTTTTTTTGTTGCTTCATTCTTTTAGCTAAACGTTAAATTTTAAATTATCGGTGGAGCTATTCAATTCCCTTTGAGCAAATTTCAAGGAAAATTCGTATGTACACTGGTGGCAAAAATAATAGAAACGTTTAATATGGCTTGCTTTTTGCCCATTTCCTCACTAATGAAAGCTGATATAAATGTGGCTATAATTTTTTTTAAAAGTGTATTCAAGTAGCTTAATTGACAACATACGAGATATTTAAAAAAATTTTTTAAGGCCAAAAAAAAAATAAATTCTATTTTTAGTCTTGGAACAATAATAATAGAATTTTTTTTTTTTGGCCTTAAAAAATTTTTAAAACAAATGGAAATGTTTAAACAATTTCATTCACGGCTTCTCCCCCCACCTGCCTTTCTGACATTGTTAATATAATCCTAATCAAGGTTAAAAAATAATGAAAACAAAATACTAAAATCCAAATAATTATTCTAAAAGGCGAATTAATTTTATTGATATTCTTCTAAATCACATAAATATTTGCTTATTTTTATACCCATTCAGAGGGTATAATGATTTCAATCAGAAGTTTGCAAATCAGTGAAGGAGACGTTTCCAACCCTATAAAGTATATATATTCTTGGTCAGCATGACTAGACGAGTCGATCTAGCCATGTCCGTCTGTCCGTCCGTCCGTTTCTACGCAAACTAGTCCGTCAGTTTTGAAGCTATCGAGCTGTCGTCTTTCTATTGCAGGTAGTATATAAGTCGGAGCCGGCCGGATCGGACAACTATATCTTATAGCTCCCATAGGAATAATCGGAAAAATAATTGAAAAAAATTATAACTTATGTGTTTTTTTACATATTACCTTATGCTCTTGGAAATATCATTTTTTTAAACTGTTCTGAATTTCGAATTAAATTTTAGAAAAATCGGACGACTATATCATATAGCTCCCGTAGAAACGATCGGAAAACTAATGGGAAATTAAGAGAAACAAAATTATAGCTTTGTTAATTTTTATTGTATTCTCTTCTACGTTGGAATATAAGTTTATTTTATTATTTTAGAATTTCGAATTAAATTTAACATAAATTGGATGACTATATTATATAGCTGCCATAGAAAGGATCGATCAATTAATGTCAAAATAATCCGTAAACTGCTATAATTTTGTTTGTTGCAAATCTAAATTTAAGATTTCTGGAATTTCAAATAGAATAAGAACAATTTGCAAGGGTATATAAACTTCGGGTGGTCGAAGTTAGCTTCCTTTCTTGTTTGTTTTTGTTATTGTCAACCTAATGGTTCAAAAAATATGTCTCCAGTCAGGTCGTAGACATTCACTTTAAATAACACAAAATATGTGATTTTTGTAAAAAGAATTTAACTCCTATTGACTTTTTATTCTTCTTTTTCTTATCCTTAGAGAAATTGCAAAATGATCATGGTAAAACTTTTACTCCTTATTTATTAACCGCTTTAATGTCAGCAAAAATTTTCAATCTGTAGCTTAGATGGTTATGTTGTACGTAATGGAAACATAGTCTATAGATCGTGGGTTCAAACTCACCGCAATTCTTGCCAATAATGATGTTGACATAATTATTTCTTTTTCACTTTGTAAACTATTTTAAGCTAGAGGATAAAGAGCGGAATGCCAAATGAGTGTTCCACAGCCTCTCAGAACAAAGTAAAAAAAAATTAAGAGAACTCCATTTTTGACTAGAACTTTGATTTGAACACACGACCTTTAGATTACAAGGCTATAGATTTTGGTTTTACATTTGAAGTTTTCCTTAAAACTCTTTTATTTTTAAAATCCAAAAACCCGTTTAGCTAACACGAAATGTTTTAGATCTTTTGACAAACTGTGGAGTTGTAAAAAAGAATAGAAAAAAAATATACTCACGGCAACAACATGGAATCAGTATTGTCGTAAATGTAGTATTTTTTAAGTTATCCGATCTTGTGTGGATTTCTTGGCCCTTTGAAGTACTGGCCTCCTGATCTCGGTATTGTGAATGCCGCCGAAAAAGTGCCCTTTCATTGTCTTGTGAATTGTAAGAGGGCACACTGCGGTAAGATTAAGATTAAGATTAAGATTCTGGAATGTGAGGCTAATTTAAGCGATTTCAGAATAAAACTCGCGCCACGGCCATAGGCCCTTAAAGTTCACCCTTTTTTTGGACCTACGCGTGTGGGAGCCGTTAAAGGCAACTCCACATGAGGCAAGACAACTCCTTTTATTCGCAGTCCTAGGGAGACTGCAAGGGCAACTTGCGCTGGAGGACGGCTTGACGATCAGCTAGAGAGTTGCTAGGAGCACAGTTTCCCGTAGCAGTAGAGGAGTCGCAGCCAGCGACGTAGAGGGCGCAGCCAGCGCCGAACACTGCGTGCGGACGGAGTCGCAGCCAGCTACAGGGAGACGCAGCCAGCGGTCAGAAGGCGCAAGGAGCGCCAAGTACGGTGTCCGCAGCCAGCGGGCAGAAGGCGCAGGAGCGCCAAGCATCAGCGGCCGCAGCCAGCGGCCAGAAGGCACAGGTCCGCCATCTTGGAGCGCTGAGGCAGCGCCACATTTGGACCTGAGATGCAGCATTCCCCCAGGAGGAGTTCCCGGCTGAACGGAGGGAAAGCCACACCTACAACAACGCGAGCGGTTCAGCAGCCAGCGAGTAGCGGAGCAGAAAACCAGCCACTCACGTCGTACCTTTTGGAAAGGATTACGGCGTTGGAGAACGAGCTGAAGAAGGTTAAAGCCGCCAATCGCGCGCCAATCGCAGTTGGCCCAAGCGCAAATGGCGCCAACAGTGGAGCGTCGGGGCGGCCGCCATCTTGGAGCGGACCGCCATTAACCACATCTAACGGTGAGGCCCCAACTAACGGGGTCGGGCCGGTCCCACATAGCGGTGTCGGTGCGAGCAATGCTTACCGTGGACCGCCATTGCTAATGACTAGCAATCATCTTGTGGAGCCACTGTGGATTCGTGCTACCGGGCGGGAGCATCTACAACGTGGCAACTGCAACGCCACTTGTTGGATCCTACGCCTCGATGACGCCGAATGGAGCCCAAGGAGCGAATGGGCCGAGGAGGCTCCCGGACTTGCCTGTGTTTGGAGGGCAGCCCAAGGAGTGGCCTATCTAACTGTACGGACCTGGAGAACAACCAGAGATTGTTGAAGGCGCTGAAGGATGAAGAACGCGAGACAGTGAAGTCGCTGCTGATTAACCCTGGGAAACATTCTAATTCAACTTCGCTGAAGACGGTCGTGCTTTTCAATCGCTCCCGAAAACTTTTAGCCTATCGTTGAAATAAGTCTATCTTCATATCCCAATCTTAGATTTTCTTATCACTTTCGATACGCCGCTTCACTGTGAATAGCCAACTATATAAAGACAGTGACCTTATTGTTAAATTTTAACAAATTAAAACCAGTGCCTCAACAAGTTTTCAATCCTAATAGTGTTGTTGTTGTTTGGCTTTATCGTCTCATCCCGCAACGCTCTCGTTTATGGTTTACTCAACGTCGCAGCTTTCCGTTACATAGCTTGCATTCCTCGAGTACGAAATCGCGCTCAGAACATTGCCTGCATATCGCGCTCTCCCGCTGTCTCCTTTCTGCGCCCCCTCTTTGTTGGATTTACCGCCGCTGGACGTATCGCTCTACTGCTCTCTTATCCGCTTTCGGCGCTTTTTCTCTTATCAAACAAAAACACCTCTTAACGAGGTAAAAACTAGTGACGATCGCACCTTCAACATACAAAAGTTCTGATATCAACATTTGTGACGAAAGATGATTACACACATGATTAAATACACTTTTTAAAATTTATTTTTTCGGAAGCTAAAAAAAAAAAAATTGTTTTGTGCATATCTTTTTAACTATTACATTTATAAAGTTTCTTATATCGAGCTGTTGAACATCATATCAAATTTTCAGGACTTTAAAATTATGTTTTGGGACACACAGACAAACTGACAAACAGAATTCATATTTCATTTTGATTAGGCCCCCGCAAATTGGTTTTCGGTATAACTTTTGAACGGAGCGTCCGAGCGCATTTTCAGTAGGAATACAACTAACGTAGTGCGAGGAGCCAATTATCCCCACCGGCCCCAACAGATCCAAATTTCTAAATATTCACTTTTACACTTTCTCCGCTCTCTCTCCCAAACCAATTGATTTTCTTGAGGTCTTGGTATGCAATCCTTTAAGTTTTAGCAATACCTTTAATTTGGTGTATTACTCATTACGATCGGACTATCACAGCAGATTTTCAATTTTGCGGCTATATATAGAGTCGCCTTCGCACACTCTCCTGGTGCGCTTCGTCACTACATGGACTGCCGTCCATTGTGATCAATATTCAATTACTCTTCAACTACACAAAAATGTCTTTAATTTGCTGTGCCAAGAAATGCGAATTTAGCGGCACCATTTCTGGTAATAACTACTTGATGTGCTGGCTGTGTGATAACTGCTCACATGTTAAATGTGGCGGTGGCAGTCATAATGGTGGAATCGGAGATATTGTTGGGAAACACAGACAATTTTACTGGACTTGTACTTTGTGCATTACCATGAAAATGAGAACTTTCATGAGGCAAACGAGATCTGGGTTCCAAAAGGTTCGGACTCAACTCAATGTCCTCTCTGACATATTTGTTTCCGTCGAATCTTCATTTCTGGGCCTCAAACTTCTAAGTGAATCTCCCAACCCAATGTTGAACCTATTGCCGACAATATACTGCTCTACGTACCTCGTTCGCCGTTGAACATCTCTGCCTCATCGATCTCTATCAATACACCTGTACCAACCTTACCTATTGCCTCAAACAATGATGACCAAGCCACAGCTACTACTGCTAATGTTCCTGATTCCGTCGACGCCGATCGTACTCTACTGGATTCAACTTCCGTACATACTGTAGTTACAGATGTTGGTCCTGGCACTTTAACTTCCGCACCACGACCTCTTATGGAATTTTCACCTTGCCGACCGTCCGGATCTACTGGCAACACAAGCGCTACCGCAAATGTTCTCAATACCGATGAACTGCCGTTAACATCTGTTCCTCGCCCATCTGAATTACCATTGCGCTCAGTCAAACCTCTGAAAGCAATATTTGTGTCCCGCCTGTCACCTGATACTATGCCGGGAGCCGTCAAAAATCATCTGTGCTCCAAGTTAAAACTACTCCTGATAATTTTATAATCAACAAATTTAATTTTAATCACACGCGTTAAATTTCCTCATTTAAAATTTTTCTTCCCGACAGTCTCCTATCAGAAGCTTTAAATCCTACATTATGGCCTAATGACACTATTGTTCATGAATTTCTGCCTAAAGACTCGATCCAGACACCGGTTCAAAAAACTAAGTTGCTTTTTTACCGTTATTTATCAAAACGTACGAAGTCTTTTGGGTAAACTTAACCAAATTCACACTAACAGCGCGTCATTTGACTTTGATGCCACCGCTTTTACCGAAACCTGGCTTAACTCTTCAGTTTCCGACCATGAAATCTTTGTTCATAAGTTCTCTACTTATAGAATGGATCGTTCTTCCTTTTCTGGTGGTGTACTTATCGCGGTAAACAACAATTTCTCCTCTGAGTTGTTTCCCGTTGCTAACGAGGCTGGTATTGAATTCGTTGCTGTAAGAGTTTGCATTGGCTCAGCTTTTATCTTTTTGACCTGCTCATATATTCCCCCAACGTCAGATTCCACAGTATACTTAAACCACCTGTCTGCCATTCAGTTTGCGATGTCTGCCGTGGGTCATGCTGACCAAATAATTGTGATGGGTGACTTTAACCTCCCACATATCTCCTAGATTCCTTGTGATGACTCTAATCTTTTACTACCTAACATTTGTCACGATTTTATCGATGGGTTAACTGACTTGCCCTTAGCTCAAATCAACTCAGTCAAAAATAATCGGAATAGACTTTTGGACCTCATGTTTGTTGGTGATGCCGCTCTTGCAACAGTTTCTAGAGTCAATGCAATTTCCCTTCCTGAAGATTCTTATCACCCCACTCTATCTATATCTGTTGAGCTTTCAAACCAATCTTACAAATCGACCGCACTAACCCGCTGTCCGATCAAATGTTTTCGGAAAACAGATTACACTGGCCTTAATAAGTACCTTTCGAGGATTGACTGGTCATTTCTATTAGAAATCCAAGATATGGACTCCGCCGTCCTACAATTTTACAACTCCATTTATCCGGCCCTGGAAGCTTTTGTCCCAACACTGGATATTTCCCCTTCTTCCAAGCCCCCGTGGTTTTCCAAACATCTCTCGTACCTAAAAAACAAAAAATCCAGGCTTTATAAAAAATATCAAAAATCCGACTCTCTACATGACTTTGCCCGTTACTCCACCATCTGCTCCCAATTCCTTACTGAAAACAGTCAATCTTATAATCTATACCTATCACAGTGTAAAGATAACTTTCGCACTAATCCAAAACAATCTTTCTCCTTCGTCAACTCCAAGCGAAAATCTAATGATTTTCCCCCGTCACTCCGCTATCTCAATGAAACAGAAAATTCTGCTCCCGAGATTTCCAACTTATTTGCATCTTTTTTCCAGTCAACTTATTCTTCTGTACCCTTCAACACCTCAACACCGTATCCCTATTACATACCGCATACTAATAATATATTTTTACCCCCTTTCTCAGAGAGTATCGTTTTGGAAGGAATGTCGTCTATTGACATTTCATACTCAGCTGGCCCTGATAAGGTGCCAAGCTGCATTTTAAAACACTGTGTCCAAAATCTGTTATATCCAATTACACTTCTTTTTAACTTATCTGTCTCTTCGACCTGCCTACCTAGGATCTGGAATGAGTCTTACATAATTCCTCTTCATAAAAAAGGTTCTCGAATGGACATTGAAAATTACCGCGGCATTGCCAAACTATCAGCTATTCCTAAACTTCTGGAACATCTTATCACTCTCCAATTACAACATCTCTGCAATTCCTTAATATCTCCTTCTCAGCATGGGTTTATTAGGCATCGATCAACGACGACCAATCTCCTTGAGTTCTCGCACTTGATTAATCAAGGTTTCCTGCACCGCTTACAAACCGGCGTTTTATTCACTGATTTTAGCAAGGCTTTCGACTCGGTAAACCATTCACTGCTTCTGCTTAAACTTTCTTATTTGGGATTCCCAAATAACCTTCTAAAATGGATAGAGTCGTATTTAACAATCGCACACAATGAGTTCTCTTTATGAATGAGCTATCTCACACTGTGGATGTCACTTCTGGTGTTCCTCAAGGTAGCCACCTTGGACCGCTACTTTTCATTCTTTTTATAAACGACCTACCTACCATACTCGTCTATCTTTATGTACGCCGATGACGTCAAAATTTGTTTTTCCTATTCCGATTGGTACCTTCATTCTCACCTTCAATTTGACCTCAATGAATTTCATAAGTGGTGCGTCAGTAATCTCCTTTTCTTAAACCATGCAAAATGCAAACTTATGACTTTCTACCGTTCCTCCCCGCATCTTACCGCCTACAGCTTTGGCAATCACAACCTAGACCGCATTACCACCTCAAATGACCTTGGAGTCCTTTTCGACCATAAACTATGCTTCAATAGCCATATTACTGCAATGGTAAACAAAGCCAAGGGTGTATTAGCTTTCATAAAGCGATGGTCCAAAGAATTTGACGACCCGTACACTACCAAAACACTGTATGTAGCTTTAGTACGTCCGATTCTGGAATACTGTTCCTGTGTGTGGACCCCCCGGGTTATGAGGAGCCTCAGAACATTATCGAATCGGTACAAAAGCAGTTCCTGATTTTTGCACTCCGTAATCTTGGATGGGATTCTGGCAGACTACTTCCATCTTATCGAGCCAGACTTAGATTAATAGACTTGCCGTCTTTACATCACCGTAGAATTTGCAATGCCATAATGTTTGTCCATAAGCTTTTTTTGGGTCTCGTTGATTCTGAAAAACTCCTTTCCTTTATACAATTAAACGTCCCATCCCGATTTACTCGTTCATTCCGTCCTTTGCACTTGCCTTTGTGTAGGTCTAATTATGCCCAACATGAACCCTTTCGCGCACTATGTAACAACTACAATAGCCTATACAACACTTTATCTTTTGAATTACCTATTAGCACTCTTACGTCTAATATTTTAAGTCATTTCGAATCGTTAGAATTGTAATAAGTTAGTGTATCCCTATTCAAGCATGTGTTAGCAGATAATTGTTAACCAACTAAATAAATAAATAAAGAAATAGAACGTCAGCGCCGTGATGGAGCCCGGACAGGAGGCAGGTCTTCGCCACGAGGTGGTTACAGGGATTGCCACTTAGTACGAGGCGGTTTTCCAGAGAGGGACCGTTTGCGGCCGCAACGGAGCTTGGATGGGTTGTGTTTGGGCCAGTAAGTGGACAATCGACTACGCCGTCTCCGAGGTCCTGCCTTGTAGCCGTGTCAATGGACGATACGATGGAAAATATGGTGGAGGACTACTTCGAGATGGAAAAAGCTTTGGTGAAAGTGGGGCGTCGCTACCAGATGGGATTACTCTGGAAGGACGAGCACGCTGTGCTGCCACGGAGCTACGAGATGACGCACAGACGGCTGATCAAAGTAGAGAAGAAGTTGAAGCGCAACGGGCAGTTGGCGCTGGAATACGATCGGATCATCAAGAATTACATATCCAAAGGCTATGCGAGGAAGCTGCAGCCGGATGAGGTCGCGGTGAGGAGCGACAAGTTATGGTATTTGCCACATTTTGGTGTCAAAAACCCGAACAAGCCCGGTAAGGTAAGGCTTGTGTTTGATGCAGCAGCCAAGGTTGGAGGAACCTCGCTAAATTGGGCACTGGACAAGGGGCCTCAGCACTACAAGCCCTTGCCAGCTGTGCTCTTCCACTTCAGGGAAGGAGCAGTCGGAGTCTGCGGTGACATCAAGGAGATGTTCCACCAAGTGCTGATCCGACCCGAGGATCGATGTTCCCAACGATTCCTTTGGAGAAATGGTAACGACGATCGAGACGCGGATGTGTACGAGATGAACGTAATGACGTTTGGAGCAGCCTGCTCGCCGAGCACTGCGCATTACGTGAAGACAGTGAATGCCCTGAAGTTTTCGGATTCAGATCCGAGGGCAGTTAAGGCCATCATCGACCACCACTACGTCGATGATTATGTGGACAGTTTCGCTACGGAGAGCGAAGCTATTGAGGTATCTATAAGAGTGCGGGAGATACACGCGGAGGCTGGATTTATGCCAGTTTTCATCCAGCTCACCCATCGTGGTAGCGGCGTTGGGACCACCTGTACAAGTCAAGAGCGTCGGATGGGGTGAGGCTGAGCCGAGGATCCTTGGAAAGCGCTGGAAGGTAGCAACGGTTGCCTTCAGATTCAACGTGTATTATCATCGAGTGCCAAAAAGCGTTCTAAGTGGAGATCGAGTCCCTACAAAGAGGGAGTATTTGAGCCTGCTGTTGTCAACGTTCGACCCATTGGGATTCCTGTGCTGCCTGATGATTACAGCGAAGCTGTTGCTGCGGGAGTTCTGGAGGCAGAAGATCCAGTGGGATGAACCACTGCCGGAGGAGATAGGCAGAGCCTTTGCTACCTGTCGCGGATAGATGGACGCCGTGGGACAGTTACGATGTCCTCGCCACTATTTTGGGCGTGGAGCAGTTCGGACCATCGAGTTGCACGTGTTCGTGGATGTATCTCAATCTGGCAGCACCCACCGCCGGTACAAGCAGTTTGTTGACAACCGAGTGGCGGAGATTTTGGAGTCGTCAAACGTTGCCCAGTGGAGATGAGTACCTACAGCTGACAACGCAGCGGATGATGCGACCCGGTCGCAGAGCAAGGCCGACCTTAGCCCGGAATCCCGGTGGCTAAGCAGTCCCGCATTTTTGAGGCAGCCAGCAAGCGGATGGCCAGCGCCTGAGGAAGGAACCGAGCATGTTCCAGATGCATTTGATGAGAAGGAGATGCCCAGTGAGTTCGCATTGGTGGCATCGAATGAATTTGTCATCTCGTTCCATAGATTCTCGAGCTTCAGTCGCCTGGTGAGGACCACGGCCTGAGGTTTGCTCGCCGGTGCCGCAAACAGAGAAGCGAGCTCGAGGAATACGGACTCACTGTAACGGAGTGTCAGGCCGCGGAGAACCTGTTAGTCAGGCCGGCCCTTTTTTTTTGGTTTTTTTTTTTTTAAAAAGGTAGTTGAAATTCTTTGGGCCATAATGCAATAATGCAAACTCACTTTGTTTCCCACGATGAAGCGCTTCTCGACGGGCCTGTGAAAGAGAAAATCAACTACTTAAGAGAGCTACTTTGACGCTCTCGCTCGCATTACTCACGCAATCAAAAGCGGTACGGTACTCTGCTATTGCCGTTAACACATGGGAGAGGGAAGGGAAACAAAAAATGGGATGAAGGGACTGCTATAATGCATGTTCTCCTGACAATGACCTTCTCTCTTGCGGATTTCTAAATTTATTCTCTTAAAACTACTTAAACTAAATTACTGCTACTGATCTGGCGGCGTCAAATGCCGCGTAAAATTCACTTGCTTCCTGGTAACTGGGTTTTAATTTGATTGGGTATTTCAGGGGGATTTTAGTTCATTTTGATTGGGGTTTGTTTCCCCTCGGCTTATTGACGTATTGCCGGCAAAACTATCCCTAGCCTATGGTTGCAGGGCTATTCTACAATATATAAACGTGGATGTAGAAAAAATGTAAAATATATAAAATAAAAATTTTAGCGCTGTTGTTGCGGCGGAATCTGGGTGCTGCTGCACCTTCGGTTGGTTGGTTGGTTGATTGGTTGAAGGTTTGAAGGTCTGGGATTTTCTTCCGGTTGGCCTTTCTTCCACTCACTTATTCAGCCCAAGCTTGGCTTTTAGCGCACAGAGGTTATGTTACTAGGTGCCACCTAAAACATTAAGGCTTTCAAACACCGTTTTTTCCACCTTCTCGCAACAAAAAAACTTACCCACTAGGGGCTGGCACTTTAGCACTTATTTCTTCACAACAATTGTGACGGCAACTGCCGGTAATTTTGGATTTTCAATTTATTTAAATTTAATAATAATTTTGGTGTGGCTCTAAACGAAATTGACTTCGGGTCGGGACCCTGAGTCTGACCTGTCGCTCAAGCCTATTCACCACAGAGAGAAGCGTTGGGTCGCCTTGTTTACGTGCTTGACGACAAGGGCCGGAGGAGATAGGCAGAGCCTTTGCTACCTGTCGCGGATAGATGGACGCCGTGGGACAGTTACGATGTCCTCGCCACTATTTTGGGCGTGGAGCAGTTCGGACCATCGAGTTGCACGTGTTCGTGGATGCTTCTCAATCTGCATTCGCGGCGGTGGCCTATTGGAGGGTCACGTATGAGGATGGCAACGTACTGGTTAGCTTCGTGTGCCCAAAGACGAAGTGTGCGCCGATGACAACAATGCCGATTCCACGGCTGGAGCTGCAGGCAGCGGTCCTTGGAACCAGAGTGATGAGCACTGTCAAGTAGGAACACGGCGCGGACATCTGTGAGACGGTGCTATGGACGGACTCAAAAACGGTGCTGAAATGGATCGGCAGCACCCACCGCCGGTACAAGCAGTTTGTTGACAACCGAGTGGCGGAGATTTTCGAGTCGTCAAACGTTTCCCAGTGGAGATGGGTACCTACAGCTGACAACGCAGCGGATGATGCGACCCGGTCGCAGAGCAAGGCGGACCTTAGCCCGGAATCCCGGTGGCTAAGCGGTCCCGCATTTTTGAGGCAGCCAGCAAGCGGATGGTCAGCGCCTGAGGAAGGAACCGAGCATGTTCCAGATGCATTTGATGAGGAGGAGATGCCTAGTGAGTTCGCATTGGTCGCATCGAATGAATTTGTCATCCCGTTCCATAGATTCTCGAGCTTCAGTCGCCTGGTGAGGACCACGGCCTGAGGTTTGCGCGGTGCCGGTGCCGCATACAGAGAAGCGAGCTCGAGGAATACGGACTCACTGTAACGAAGTGTCAGGCCGCGGTCGTTTCCCGACGAGATGAGGTCGGCGGTACGCGGAAAGGACGTCACCAGCTCGAGCGAGATTCGAGGTTTGGCGCCTTACGTGGATGAACATGGAGTTCTGCGAGTCTATGGAAGAGTTGATGCCGCGCTATCCATGCCGTACAGTGCGAGGAGGCCTGTGATACTGTCACACAGGCACACTCTTATGGAGATGGTAGTAAGACACTACCACGCCCAGATAAAGCATCATAAACGTGGATGCTACGATTGCTCAGATCCGGACGAGATTCTGGGTCACGAAGATAAGACGAGTGCTGAAGGAGGTAATCTCGTCGTTCAACGAGTGCAAGTTGCAGCGGACGCGGCTGATGTCACCGATAATAGGACCCCTTCCAGAGGATCGCTTGGAAGCAGGAGGATGCCCATGTAGCGAACCACGTACTTCGCTTTCAGAGCAGATGACACTGTATCCTACGTTATGCACGCGCTGGTTCCGGCTTGAGTTACCAGTAGAGGGGGTCGGGGATAAATTTATTAATTATCATTAATTCGCGTGCTACACAAAGGATACGAGAAATCTCCGCAGGACTAAGGACCGGACTATTGAACTAAGAAAGGACAGACAAGGACGAACACGGATGTAGGGCCTTTATGCCAGCGGTTGGTATGCTGACTTGCCCACCCTACCTTGATCACCATTGACCAGCATTTACATTACCGACAACATTCGACGACGCATGGCTTCCCTATTGACAACTACTCCACTTTAAAGAACATTATAAATTTTATTTTTAAACATAGAATAAACCCAAAAACTTACGAAAATTAATTCTTAACAAGAACATTAGGAGCCTATGAAATGATTACAGTATAAATTGTTTATAAAAATTTAAATATAATGTAATAAAACTAAGTATAGCGATCTCTCAATTTTTCAGAGCTCATGTAGATAAGGCTCATAGTTTACAGAGAACAATAGTAATGTAGAGAATGAGTAAACTTATGTCATTATCGTTGTGGCTTGCATTTTTAAATTTTCATTAGCAGGGAGTTGTGGGTTGGGTTTTCTTCGGGGAGAAAATGTATGGGTTTGGATTTTCTTTTTTTTTCAGCACGGCAATTTAAAATATTTAAATTAAAAAAAAATTTTTTTATAGAGTTAAATTTTAATATTGGTTTTCTTTTATGACTTCAATCCGCTTAGACTGCTTGAGTCGACATTTTTTTTTTTTTTTTTTTTTATAAAAAGGTAGTTGAAATTCTTGGGGCAATAATGCAATGCAATTAACTCACTTTGTTTCCCACGATGAAGCGCTTCTCGACGGGCCTGTGAAAGAGAAAATCAACTACTTAAGAGAGCTACTTTGACGCTCTCGCTCGCCTTACTCACGCAACTAAAAGCGGTACGGTACTCTGCTATAGCCGTTAGGACATGGGAGAGGGAGGGGAAACAAAAAATGGGATGAAGGGACTGCTCTAATGCATGTTCTCCTGCCAATGACCTTCTCTCTTGCGGATTTCTAAATTTATTCTCTTAAAACTACTTAAACTAAATTACTGCTACTGATCTGGCGGCGTAAAATGCCGCGTAAAATTCGCTTGCTTCCTGGTTTTTAACTGGGTTTTAATTTGATTGGGAATTTCAGGGGGATTTTAGTTCATTTTGATTGGGGTTTGTTTTATTTATTTCTGGTTTATTTATTTCAAAACATTAGCAAATATCTGCCAATATAAAACATAACTCCCACCTCCGCCCAAATATAGGAGTTATTTTTAACGATATGCTCCTTACTCACATCAAGTGGGTGGAGGCAAGGATAAAATATTTGTTACATTAAAGTCCACGGAACATTCACCAAACAACAAAAAATGCAATTCATTATATTGAGTACATAAAACTCGAAAAGGATCGTGCGTTTCAAAATTCGTTTTTCAGATTTCCAAAGCAATAGGCCGAAAGTATCGGGATGCTCTCCTCGGCTTTTTGACGTATTGCCTGCAAAACTATCCCTAGCCTATGGTTGCAGGGCTATTCTACAATATATGAACGTGGATGTAGAAAAAATGTAAAATATATAACATAAAAATTTTAGCGCTGTTGTTGCGGCGGAATCTGGGTGCTGCTGCAGCTTCGGTTGGTTGGTTGGTTATTGGTTGAAGGTTTGAAGGTTTGAAGGTTTGAAGGTTTGGGATTTTCTTCCGGTTGGCCTTTCTTCCACTCACTTATTCAGCCCAAGCTTGGCTTTTAGCGCACAGAGGTTATGTTACTAGGTGCCACCTAAAACATTAAGGCGTTCAAACACCGTTTTTTCCACCTTCTCGCAACAAAAAAACTTACCCACTAGGGGCTGGCACTTTAGCACTTATTTCTTCACAACAATTGTGACGGCAACTGCCGGTAATTTTGGATATTTAATTTATTTAAATTTAATAATCACTGCACTTGCAACTTTCTTCTGTATCGATCCACTGGTAATTTTGGTGTGACTCTAAACGAAATTGACTTCGGGTCGGGATCCGGAGTCTGACCTGTCGCTCAAGCCTATTCACCAATTTGGTGAAGTTTGGAAATTCTGGCTCAAGAGACTATATTTCTGCCAAACCTTGTAGACCAAACTCTGTTGCCTACTTTTGGGCCGAAACATTTTCAAGACAAACGACAAGCAATCCTACAGCCATTCAAGTATACAGGACTGGACTACTTTGGGCCACTGCTGGTGACTGTTGCCCGTCACAGAGAGAAGCGTTGGGTCGCCTTGTTTACGTGCTTGACGACAAGGGCGATTCATTTGGAGCTGGCGCATGACCTATCAACGGATTCCTGCATAATAGCGATCAGGAACTTCGTCTGCCGTAGAGGATCAGTACGTAAACTGCGGTGTGACAACGGCAAGAACTTCGTGGGAGCTGACAGGGAGGCCAGACGATTTGGAGAAGTGTTCGAGACGGAGAGGATACAGAGTGAGTTATCCAGCAGGAGCATTGAATGGGTTTAATTGCCCATCCAACCTGTCTGCGGGCGGAGTATGGGAGCGGATGGTGCAGTGCGTCAAGCGAGTGCTGCTCCATACCTTGAAAAAAGTCGCGCCGAGGGACCATGTGTTGGAGAGTCTCCTGATAGAGTCTCCTGCTCAAGGGAGCAGCTAACCTTGCCGTTAAAGGCAAGGGTATATAAGCTTCGGCTGGCCGAAGTTAGCTTCCTTTCTTGTTTTATTTATAATTGCAATAATTTGGTACTGCGAACTTGCAAACTTGCACAGAATTTTTTGGAGTGTACGAAATTTTCGGCATAAAGGAATGGAACAAATACCGTGCACAAATAAAAGGAATTAAATAATATATAAAATGCAGTTGCGTCGGATTAAATCGCTTTTGGATTTAGACAAGAAATCATATAACAAATTGAACGAAATGGGGTTCGAACAACTGGCTGTATGACCGGCAAATAATAACAATTGGAAATGGAACTTAGCTGAAGCGGTTCAAGCCACCGTAGGCGCTGGTGAAAATCCAGGAAAATTCCAGGAGAGGAAAAATCCAATATTGAAATCTGGCTCGACTGGACCAAAATGTTGGGGCGGGGGTGGCTTGACTTGTAGAATGCTGAGTCCCAGGGAAATAAGCGGCTGATATCCGCGCGGAATAATATCGAAACGGATATAAAAAACTTCTGGGTATTGCGCGACGTGCGGCTGTTTATTAGTGCATTTGGAAATGGAACTTAGATGAAGCGGTTCAAGCCACCGTAGGCGCTGGTGAAAATCCAGGAAAATTCCAGGAGAGGAAAAATCCAATATTGAAATCCGGCTCGAAGGACCAAAATGTTGGGGCGGGGGTGGCTTGATTGTAGAAATGCTGAAGTCCCAGGGAAAATGAGGTTGGAATCCGTGCAGAAATGGTATCGAAAACACGGTATAACTGCGGCCGTTTATTTCTGCACTTGAAAATAGGAACTAATTACAGGAATCTTAGCTTAGAAGCTCTAAAGCGGAGCGGAGAGTTGCGTGAAAGTTGGAGAGGAAGAGCGAAGGACAGTGCGAGCGAGCGAGTTGTGGAGATTTGGAGAAAAGTGCCGCTCGACACTGTCTCCCGAAACTAAACGCCCTTTTGGCGTGAACACATATTCTCTTTAGCTTTTGCCCTAGCTTCCTTACAGTCTATCTTAAGCTGGTACAATTCATAGCTAGTTGGATGTCTATCAACTCATCCTGCCAAGAGCGTTTGCTAGTCTCAACTGCTGTCAACCTAACTTTCAACTCAGGTTCAGCTCATCACGCGCTCCACTTGGCCATTTGCCCTGCCTGTCCTTGTTGCAATTAAATGTAACTGGATTTTATTTAATAAAGTTACGGAATCGACCACTAGCAATGCTCCTACCTTGATCTGCAATGATACGGATAGGAACTCCAAAAAGTAATATACCTGTCTTTACTGCGTTGATACAATTTTCAGAATCTAAATTCAGGGTGTCATCCTAGATGTATTATAGCCTTTTGCAAATGATTAATGACCGGCCAAATAAAAGCTCTTGGAATCAATGGTAAGCAATGAGTCTTATAACCTTCCGACTCTAATTTCATGGGTTTTATCTCAGTCAACTTGCATCTCACCTCTATTTATATGTGTCGTGATATTCTATACCTATATGATATACCTAAGGCCCTCTGCCGTTCAGCGATTAGCTAATTATCCGTTATCACTGCCATGTCAACGCGAACCTCAACTACATTGTTTATCGTTTTCGAGGCTTCTGGACTAGGATATCGTGATAGGCAGTCTACGTGTGCCATTTGAGTTCCATTTCTATTTAAGCAGTTTTGAAACTCGGCCACGTTTGTAGAACTCGGACTGCCCAATCAAAAGTTATGGGCAATATTAGGTTTTTTTCTTGCCTTGTGCGTCCGTAGCCATGTTCGTCCGTTTTTTCAGATATAAACTCGATTTTCTCGAAAACTACAAGAGATAGACATATAGTTTATTTGGCAACTTTGTTCTACTCATCAATACCTAAAAAACTCGGCCACGTTTGTAGAAATCGGACTGCCCAATCAAAAGTTATGGGCAATATTAGGTACTTGTCTTGCCCTGTGTGTTCGTACCCATGTTCGTCCGTTTTTTCAGATATAAACTCGATTTTCTCGAAAACTACAAGAGGTAGACATATAGTTTATTTGGCAACTTTGTTCTACTCATCAATACCTAAAAAACTCGGCCACGTTTGTAGAAATCGGACTGCCCAATCAAAAGTTATGGGCAATATTAGGTACTTGTCTTGCCCTGTGTGTCCGTACCCATGTCCGTCCGTTTTTTCAGATATAAACTCGATTTTCTCGAAAACTACAAGAGATAGACATATAGTTTATTTGGCAACTTTGTTCTACTCATCAATACCTAAAAAACTCGGCCACGTTTGTAGAAATCGGACTGCCCAATCAAAAGTTATGGGCAATATTAGGTACTTGTCTTGCCCTGTGTGTCCGTACCCATGTCCGTCCGTTTTTTCAGATATAAACTCGATTTTCTCGAAAACTACAAGAGATAGACATATAGTTTATTTGGCAACTTTGTTCTACTCATCAATACCTAAAAAACTCGGCCACGTTTGTAGAACTCGGACTGCCCAATCAAAAGTTATGGGCAATATTAGGTATTTTTCTTGCCTTGTGCGTCCGTAGCCATGTTCGTCCGTTTTTTCAGATATAAACTCGATTTTCTCGAAAACTACAAGAGATAGACATATAGTTTATTTGGCAACTTTGTTCTACTCATCAATACCTAAAAAACTCGGCCACGTTTGTAGAAATCGGACTGCCCAATCAAAAGTTATGGGCAATATTAGGTACTTGGCTTGTCTTGTGTGTTCGTATTTTCAGATATAAACTCGATTTTCTCGAAAACTACAAGAGATAGACATATAGTTTATTTGGCAACTTTGTTCTACTCATCAATACCCAAAAAACTCGGCCACGTTTGTAGAAATCGGACTGCCCAATCAAAAGTTATGGGCAATATTAGGTTTTTTTCTTGCCTTGTGCGTCCGTAGCCATGTTCGTCCGTTTTTTCAGATATAAACTCGATTTTCTCGAAAACTACAAGAGATAGACATATAGTTTATTTGGCAACTTTGTTCTACTCATCAATACCTAAAAAACTCGGCCACGTTTGTAGAACTCGGACTGCCCAATCAAAAGTTATGGGCAATATTAGGTACTTGTCTTGTCTTGTGTGTTCGTATTTTCAGATATAAACTCGATTTTCTCGAAAACTACAAAAGATAGACATATAGTTTATTTGGCAACTTTGTTCTACTCATCAATACCTAAAAAACTCGGCCACGTTTGTAGAAATCGGACTGCCCAATCAAAAGGTATGGGCAATATTAGGTACTTGTCTTGCCTTGTGTGTCCGTACCCATGTCCGTCCGTTTTTTCAGATATAAACTCGATTTTCTCGAAAACTACAAGAGATAGACATATAGTTTATTTGGCAACTTTGTTCTACTCATCAATACCTAAAAAACTCGGCCACGTTTGTAGAAATCGGACTGCCCAATCAAAAGTTATGGGCAATATTAGGTACTTGTCTTGCCCTGTGTGTCCGTACCCATGTCCGTCCGTTTTTTCAGATATAAACTCGATTTTCTCGAAAACTACAATAGATAGACATATAGTTTATTTGGCAACTTTGTTCTACTCATCAATACCTAAAAAACTCGGCCACGTTTGTAGAACTCGGACTGCCCAATCAAAAGTTATGGGCAATATTAGGTATTTTTCTTGCCTTGTGCGTCCGTAGCCATGTTCGTCCGTTTTTTCAGATATAAACTCGATTTTCTCGAAAACTACAAGAGATAGACATATAGTTTATTTGGCAACTTTGTTCTACTCATCAATACCTAAAAAACTCGGCCACGTTTGTAGAAATCGGACTGCCCAATCAAAAGTTATGGGCAATATTAGGTACTTGGCTTGTCTTGTGTGTTCGTATTTTCAGATATAAACTCGATTTTCTCGAAAACTACAAGAGATAGACATATAGTTTATTTGGCAACTTTGTTCTACTCATCAATACCCAAAAAACTCGGCCACGTTTGTAGAAATCGGACTGCCCAATCAAAAGTTATGGGCAATATTAGGTTTTTTTCTTGCCTTGTGCGTCCGTAGCCATGTTCGTCCGTTTTTTCAGATATAAACTCGATTTTCTCGAAAACTACAAGAGATAGACATATAGTTTATTTGGCAACTTTGTTCTACTCATCAATACCTAAAAAACTCGGCCACGTTTGTAGAACTCGGACTGCCCAATCAAAAGTTATGGGCAATATTAGGTACTTGTCTTGTCTTGTGTGTTCGTATTTTCAGATATAAACTCGATTTTCTCGAAAACTACAAGAGATAGACATATAGTTTATTTGGCAACTTTGTTCTACTCATCAATACCTAAAAAACTCGGCCACGTTTGTAGAAATCGGACTGCCCAATCAAAAGTTATGGGCAATATTAGGTACTTGTCTTGCCCTGTGTGTCCGTACCCATGTCCGTCCGTTTTTTCAGATATAAACTCGATTTTCTCGAAAACTACAAGAGATAGACATATAGTTTATTTGGCAACTTTGTTCTACTCATCAATACCTAAAAAACTCGGCCACGTTTGTAGAAATCGGACTGCCCAATCAAAAGTTATGGGCAATATTAGGTACTTGTCTTGCCCTGTGTGTCCGTACCCAGGTTAGGTTAGGTTAGGTTCGAACGGCTGCCAGACTATCGTCTGGCACACTTAGACCTCTGTGGGTCCGTTGTGATACCGTGTGATCTCGTCTTATCCCCTTTTCCGGGGCCCCTGTCTTTATATGCTTTGTCCTAGAGGCCTATAGAGCATCTCATGATGATTAGCATGTCTTCCACCCTGAAGATTTTACAAAGGAGTTTAAATCCTTGAGCTTGATCTCCGATATTTCGGTCAGATCGGTAAGGAAGGGGTACCCTAAGTGTTTCAGTCTAAGTCTGCAGAGGGCTGGACAGAAGCAGAGAAGGTGTTCCACCGTTTCTTCTTCTTCCTCGTCCCTGCAGCTTCTACAAAAGTCATTTTTTGGGGCTTTTAGTCTTCCGGCATGTGTGCCGACTAGCCAGTGGCCTGTAAGGACTCGAACTAACATACCACACTCTGTGCGGCTGAGTTTGAGTAGTGCTGACGTTCTTTTATTATTAATCACCGGCCATGTCTGATGTGTGATACGGCACTTTGGTGCATTCTGCCACCTAGTGTTGGCTTGTTTGATGAAATGATTTCTAATATTTAGCTTACAAGTTGCCATGGGCATACCGACACTCTCCTTTTCAGGAAGGAGAGGCATGATGGTGCCCTGTCTGGCTAACTCATCCGCTATGCAGTTGCCTACGATGTCCCGGTGACCCGGAACCCATATTAGGCTGATAGTAAACTGTCTAGCCATCTCGTGGAGAGATTTGCGACAGTCTGCTATTGTTCGTGAGTTTGTGTTTGTCGAGTAGATTGATTTAATAGCTGCCTGGCTATCACTATATATATTAAGGTGTCTGCCTAGGCTGGTGTTCCCTAGGCAGTTGAGTGCCTCCTTTATAGCGTGTACTTCCGCTTGGAAGACGCTGCAGTGGTCCGGGAGTCTGAATGACTTCCTGATGTCTAATTGTTCGGAGTATACCCCTCCGCCAACGTGCCCGTCCAGTTTTGAGCCATCTGTATAAAAGCAGATTGCGTCTGGCGAGCCTGGTCTGCCCTGCTGCCATTCCTCCCTATCCGGGATCAGGGCCTCGAAGGGTGTGTGTTTATACTCGTGAGCTTTGCATAGGTCCGTTATCTTCGGAATCGATTTATCATGCTGAAGTATATTGGCATGACCGTAGAATTGGGGTTTCCACTGCCCAGTATCCCTTAATCGAATGGCTGTCGACTTGGCCCTTTCTATGCCTGCCAAGTCCAGGCTCGGGAGGTTCAAGATCGCATTCAGCGCTTCGTTTGGGGTAGTTCTAAGGGCTCCACTAATACACAAAGCCGCCATCCGCTGTACTTTGTTTAGTGGAGTAAGGATACATTGTTTTTGTAGAGCGGTCCACCATAAAGCCACCCCGTATAGGAGGATTGGCTTGACTACCGCTGTGTAGATCCAGTTTACAATTTTGGGTGACATACCCCATCTTAGCCCAATTGCTTTTTTACAGGAGTAAAGTGCAATGGTTGCCTTTTTGGTTCTCTCTTGGTTGTTTAAGCCCCATTTAAGGCGCTTATCTAATACCAACCCCAGGTATCTGGCGTGTTCGCTAAAAGAGAGATTGCAATTATTTAATGTGGGTGGGTTAAGTTGTGGGATCTTGTACTTATTCGTAAATAGGACAAGCTCCGTTTTTGAGGGATTTACCCCGAGTCCGTTTTCTATCGTCCATTTCGATAGTATTTTTAGTTTTGCGGTCATAAGATCGCAGAGTGTTTGTGGATACTTACCATTGAAGATGATAGCGACATCGTCTGCGTATGCCACCACTTTGCATCCTCCTCCTTCCAGAATTCGCAGTAGTTTATTTACTGCGATGTTCCACAGAAGGGGGGATAAAACGCCCCCTTGTGGGGTTCCTCTGTTCACTAGTCTAGTTTGAGTAGAGGCACCTAGTGTGGCCGTGACCATTCTGCTTATCAGCAATTTATGGATCAGCCCCACTAGTTGAGCCTCAACCCCTAGTTCTGTGAGTGAATTTGTTATTGCTGTGGGTAGTACGTTGTTGAAGGCTCCCTCTATGTCTAGGAATGCGATCAGTGTGTACTCCTTATTGTTGAGTGATTTCTCGATGCTACTCACCACGACATGTAGCGCCGATTCGGTTGACTTGCCCTTGGTGTAGGCGTGTTGTGCCTCGGACAGTTGTGTCGGGTTTATGATGGCTCTCAGATGTAGGCTTAACAGCCTCTCGAAGCTTTTAAGCAGGAAAGATGTCAGGCTTATTGGCCTGAAGTCCTTTGCTGTGGTGTGGCTGGCCTTTCCTGCCTTGGGAATGAAGACCACTTTCGTTTCCCGCCATCCGGTTGGTAGCTCTCCTACCGCCAAAATGGTGCGGAAGATTTTACTAAGCCAGTTTATGGCTAGCTGTCCAGCTTGTTGGATGTGTGCCGGTGTTATGCCGTCTGGTCCCGGTGATTTGTAGGGTTTGAAGCTCTGAATGGCCCACTTGATATTGCGGTCTGATATGAGGAGATCTAGATTGATCCCCTCTCCGCCAATTCTTTCTGGAGGTTGCCCAGTTTGTTGGCTTCCTGGGAAGTGAGCGTCTAGGAGTAGGTCTAGGGACTCGTTGCTAGAGTCTGACCAGGATCCATCCGCTTTCTGTAGATAGCCTAGGGGCGCGGCTGTCTTGGAGAGTATTTTCCTGAGCCTTGCAGCATCAGTCGTTTCTTCTATGTCAGAGCAGAAGGTGTGCCATGCGGCTCGTTTCGCTCTTCTAAGGGCCTTTTTGTACGAGGCTAATTCGCGCTTGTAGCATTGCCAGTTCGTTTCCTCGTTCCCTGCTTTTGCTCTGTTAAACAGGCCTCTGCAGCTGGATCTGAGGATTGATAGTTGTTGCGTCCACCAGGGGGGTTTTTTCTTCCCTCTTGGTTTCCCTATTGGGCATGCAACTTTGAAAGCCGAGTTGCAAGCATTTGTGAATATGTCTACTGTTTTATCCAGCTCATGTGGATCAGTTGTGCTTTCTGGCGGTTCCATGGGAAGGATATTCGTCAGAACTTCCTTGTACATGGGCCAGTCAGCCCTTCTGGGGTTTGAGTAGCCGACCGGCAAGGGTGAATCAAGGGACAGTATTGTTTCAATGAATCTATGGTCTGAGAAAGAGTGCTGGTCGGAGACGAACCAGTTACTGACTGCACTTACTAGTGAATCTGATACCAACGTTAGATCTATGATCGTTTGGCACACTTTGGTTATGAAGGTAGGGGCATTTCCCCTATTGCATAAAAATAGGTTCGAGTTAAGAATGAAATCAAAGAGTGACTCACCTCTATCGTTGTTGTTTGGGCAACCCCACTGGGTGTGATGGGCGTTGGCGTCGCAGCCTATTACCAAACCTGTCTTGAGCTCTTCGCATTCCTTTGCCAGTCCTTTGACTAGCGCGTCGGGGGGGTCTTCCTTTTCTGAGGCCATGTAGGCCGATAGCAGCCTTATGGAGCCATTTTGCAGCTCTAGGCTTACTGCGGTGTTGTCTCCGTTGCTGTAATTGCGAAGCAGAAATATATTGAGATGCCTTTTGGCCAGAATGCAGGTTCGAATTTTACCTTCTTTGGGGTCAAGCATTAGCTTATACTCTTTTGTTCCTAGTCCAGCAACCTTGCCTCCTACCACCCAAGGTTCCTGTACCAGGACTAGATCGGCTCCGCCGTCAGCCAGGCGAAGCTGTAGTGCAGCCGAAGCTGTCTTACTGTGGTGGAGGTTGATTTGCAGAAGTCTTAGTGACATCTGCATTTGCAGCCTCCACCACGGTAACGTCGGCCTCCTCTTCGCTCAGGTCCACGTCCTCAATAGCCGGTCCCAGCGCTCGCATTTCTCTGCTTAGCGAGGAATCGGTGGAATAGCCGTCTTCCAGCCCAGGCGCCTCCACTTCCTCGGCAAGCACCTGTTCGGCAAGATTGCCCGCGGAGTTTCCGGCAGCGTTCGAGTCGCCCTTGTAGATTTTCATCTGCACTGCGCTAAAGCCGAAGTTCAGTTTGCCCCGAGCCGCTTCTATTGGCGCTACTGACTCCTTGTTCAGGACCATAACCGCCTGGTTCACGTCCCCTTCGTGTTCCTCCACCTTGACGACTCTCCAGTCCTTTGTTGGGAGGTGCGGGTTGCAGACTTGCAGCATATAGAGGATGTCCTCCGGGGCCTTCATAGCTGCTGGGAGCCAGATTCGGGCTCGGGGCCTACTGGGGACGTCACACCAGTCCAGTGCGACAATATTTGCCCCTTCGTAGACTGCACCGAGCTTGCTTGCAGCCTGCTTGTAAAGGTCAGCCGACCGCTGACTATCGCAGGCCACCACTTTAACGCTGCCCTGATACCAACCCGCATCCATGCAGCAAGGCGGAGAGCATGGGTTTTCGCGGATCATGCGCAGGCAAATGATGGATAGGTGGGATTCCACGGCCTTCCATTTATTTCTGGGGATCCGTCCTTCCGGGTTTCCCTTGTCGATTAGACCGAGTAGGACTCGATCTTTGGCGATCTCCGCGAAGGAAACCGAGGGCTGGACCTTTGGTCTCTTCGCCGAAGGTCCGGGTAACTCAAGGGACCGTTGCCGCTTTGTCTGAGCACCTTCTTGTGTGGGCTTCTCCCGCCCATAGTTGGGAAGCACCAGCCTTGCCCACTCCACCTTCTTCAGCCATTCTGGCGAAGGTGTGGCAATATTGCTTCTCGAGTGTGAGCGCAGAGTCTGAGCGGCAGTCCTCCTATCTGCGTACGTGTATTTTATAGCACCAGTGGTTGGCCCGATCGCCTTGGCAGTGCCTACCGTTGCCGTTGGTGCTATCGCATCTTTGGCGGACGTATCGGCGGCCGGCTTTCTGCCACCCGTCATCCCCAATTTGGGATGCGGCCCTTTCTGGGCCTTGCTGGTGTGGGTGTTGGAGCCAGTGCTCAGCATTTCTGTGGGTTTTTTAAGAGTTCCCGTCTCTGGTTTGTTTGCGTTCTTTGTTTGGTCCATAATAGATCCCACGAGTTGCGGAGAAAGGGAAAGGTCCGCCCGGGCAGAGATCCGCGATGCCCGGGTAGGGCGATAGTTAGAACAGGGGGTCGCCGTCTCCCTGAGCTCACCGTTCAAGACTGGGCTAGTTTTTGATCCGGGCCCCCAGCCAGGCTGACTCTCGGCACGGTCCGAATTACACCTTAGTCCGGCCCGGAGTGAGATGTTGTTTGGGAGAGGAGGGGGTAGGTAGTGTGTAGGGGTTTTGGGTTTGTGTAGAGCAACTATTTAGATGCGGCTGAACAACTCGCATCGTCGGTACTGCGCCATTGCAGGGTACCCGCTGGTTGTCCGGGGCTGATTATTTGCTGGGGCTTCCGTCCACGGTTCCGTGATTGACTTCTGCCACCAGTTTATTCACAGCTAACCTCTGGAAGTAGAGGTCGTTCGCTATCCGCAACCTGCGACCCGCTCGGTAGCCCCAGCTAGGCGGCTTCGGAACCATCTCACCAGTTCTTCAGGCCGAGTGTCCGTACCCATGTCCGTCCGTTTTTTCAGATATAAACTCGATTTTCTCGAAAACTACAATAGATAGACATATAGTTTATTTGGCAACTTTGTTCTACTCATCAATACCTAAAAAACTCGGCCACGTTTGTAGAAATCGGACTGCCCAATCAAAAGTTATGGGCAATATTAGGTATTTTTCTTGCCTTGTGCGTCCGTAGCCATGTTCGTCCGTTTTTTCAGATATAAACTCGATTTTCTCGAAAACTACAAGAGATAGACATATAGTTTATTTGGCAACTTTGTTCTACTCATCAATACCAAAAAAACTCGGCCACGTTTGTAGAAATCGGACTGCCCAATCAAAAGTTATGGGCAATATTAGCTACTTGACTTGTCTTGTGTGTTCGTATTTTCAGATATAAACTCGATTTTCTCGAAAACTACACGAGATAGACATATAGTTTATTTGGCAACTTTGTTCTACTCATCAATACCTAAAAAACTCGGCCACGTTTGTAGAAATCGGACTGCCCAATCAAAAGTTATGGGCAATATCAGGTACTTGTCTTGCCCTGTGTGTCCGTACCCATGTCCGTCCGTTTTTTCAGATATAAACTCGATTTTCTCGAAAACTACAAGAGATAGACATATAGTTTATTTGGCAACTTTGTTCTACTCATCAATACCTAAAAAACTCGGCCACGTTTGTAGAAATCGGACTGCCCAATCAAAAGTTATGGGCAATATTAGGTACTTGTCTTGCCCTGTGTGTCCGTACCCATGTCCGTCCGTTTTTTCAGATATAAACTCGATTTTCTCGAAAACTACAATAGATAGACATATAGTTTATTTGGCAACTTTGTTCTACTCATCAATACCTAAAAAACTCGGCCACGTTTGTAGAACTCGGACTGCCCAATCAAAAGTTATGGGCAATATTAGGTATTTTTCTTGCCTTGTGCGTCCGTAGCCATGTTCGTCCGTTTTTTCAGATATAAACTCGATTTTCTCGAAAACTACAAGAGATAGACATATAGTTTATTTGGCAACTTTGTTCTACTCATCAATACCTAAAAAACTCGGCCACGTTTGTAGAAATCGGACTGCCCAATCAAAAGTTATGGGCAATATTAGGTACTTGGCTTGTCTTGTGTGTTCGTATTTTCAGATATAAACTCGATTTTCTCGAAAACTACAAGAGATAGACATATAGTTTATTTGGCAACTTTGTTCTACTCATCAATACCCAAAAAACTCGGCCACGTTTGTAGAAATCGGACTGCCCAATCAAAAGTTATGGGCAATATTAGGTTTTTTTCTTGCCTTGTGCGTCCGTAGCCATGTTCGTCCGTTTTTTCAGATATAAACTCGATTTTCTCGAAAACTACAAGAGATAGACATATAGTTTATTTGGCAACTTTGTTCTACTCATCAATACCTAAAAAACTCGGCCACGTTTGTAGAACTCGGACTGCCCAATCAAAAGTTATGGGCAATATTAGGTACTTGTCTTGTCTTGTGTGTTCGTATTTTCAGATATAAACTCGATTTTCTCGAAAACTACAAGAGATAGACATATAGTTTATTTGGCAACTTTGTTCTACTCATCAATACCTAAAAAACTCGGCCACGTTTGTAGAAATCGGACTGCCCAATCAAAAGTTATGGGCAATATTAGGTACTTGTCTTGCCCTGTGTGTCCGTACCCATGTCCGTCCGTTTTTTCAGATATAAACTCGATTTTCTCGAAAACTACAAGAGATAGACATATAGTTTATTTGGCAACTTTGTTCTACTCATCAATACCTAAAAAACTCGGCCACGTTTGTAGAAATCGGACTGCCCAATCAAAAGTTATGGGCAATATTAGGTACTTGTCTTGCCCTGTGTGTCCGTACCCATGTCCGTCCGTTTTTTCAGATATAAACTCGATTTTCTCGAAAACTACAATAGATAGACATATAGTTTATTTGGCAACTTTGTTCTACTCATCAATACCTAAAAAACTCGGCCACGTTTGTAGAAATCGGACTGCCCAATCAAAAGTTATGGGCAATATTAGGTATTTTTCTTGCCTTGTGCGTCCGTAGCCATGTTCGTCCGTTTTTTCAGATATAAACTCGATTTTCTCGAAAACTACAACTTTGTTCTACTCATCAATACCAAAAAAACTCGGCCACGTTTGTAGAAATCGGACTGCCCAATCAAAAGTTATGGGCAATATTAGCTACTTGACTTGTCTTGTGTGTTCGTATTTTCAGATATAAACTCGATTTTCTCGAAAACTACACGAGATAGACATATAGTTTATTTGGCAACTTTGTTCTACTCATCAATACCTAAAAAACTCGGCCACGTTTGTAGAAATCGGACTGCCCAATCAAAAGTTATGGGCAATATTAGGTACTTGTCTTGCCCTGTGTGTCCGTACCCATGTCCGTCCGTTTTTTCAGATATAAACTCGATTTTCTCGAAAACTACAAGAGATAGACATATAGTTTATTTGGCAACTTGGTTCTACTCATCAATACCTAAAAAACTCGGCCACGTTTGTAGAACTCGGACTGCCCAATCAAAAGTTATGGGCAATATTAGGTTTTTTCTTGCCTTGTTTGTCCGTAGCCATGTTCGTCCGTTTTTTCAGATATAAACTCGACTTTCTCGAAAACTACAAGAGATAGACATATAGTTTATTTGGCAACTTTGTTCTACTCATCAATACCTAAAAAACTCGGCCACGTTTGTAGAAATCGGACTGCCCAATCAAAAGTTATGGGCAATATTTGGTATTTTTCTTGCCTTGTGCGTCCGTAGCCATGTTCGTCCGTTTTTTCAGATATAAACTCGATTTTCTCGAAAACTACAAGAGATAGACATATAGTTTATTTGGCAACTTTGTTCTACTCATCAATACCAAAAAAACTCGGCCACGTTTGTAGAAATCGGACTGCCCAATCAAAAGTTATGGGCAATATTAGCTACTTGACTTGTCTTGTGTGTTCGTATTTTCAGATATAAACTCGATTTTCTCGAAAACTACACGAGATAGACATATAGTTTATTTGGCAACTTTGTTCTACTCATCAATACCTAAAAAACTCGGCCACGTTTGTAGAAATCGGACTGCCCAATCAAAAGTTATGGGCAATATTAGGTACTTGTCTTGCCCTGTGTGTCCGTACCCATGTCCGTCCGTTTTTTCAGATATAAACTCGATTTTCTCGAAAACTACAAGAGATAGACATATAGTTTATTTGGCAACTTGGTTCTACTCATCAATACCTAAAAAACTCGGCCACGTTTGTAGAACTCGGACTGCCCAATCAAAAGTTATGGGCAATATTAGGTTTTTTTCTTGCCTTGTTCGTCCGTAGCCATGTTCGTCCGTTTTTTCAGATATAAACTCGACTTTCTCGAAAACTACAAGAGATAGACATATAGTTTATTTGGCAACTTTGTTCTACTCATCAATACCTAAACAACTCGGCCACGTTTGTAGAACTCGGACTGCCCAATCAAAAGTTATGGGCAATATTAGGTACTTGTCTTGTCTTGTGTGTTCGTATTTTCAGATATAAACTCGATTTTCTCGAAAACTACAAGAGGTAGACATTTAGTTTATTTGGCAACTTTGTTCTACTCATCAATACCTAAAAAACTCGGCCACGTTTGTAGAACTCGGACTGCCCAATCAAAAGTTATGGGCAATATTAGGTTTTTTCTTGCCTTGTGCGTCCGTAGCCATGTTCGTCCGTTTTTTCAGATATAAACTCGATTTTCTCGAAAACTACAATAGATAGACATATAGTTTATTTGGCAACTTTGTTCTACTCATCAATACCTAAAAAACTCGGCCACGTTTGTAGAACTCGGACTGCCCAATCAAAAGTTATGGGCAATATTAGGTACTTGTCTTGTCTTGTGTGTTCGTATTTTCAGATATAAACTCGATTTTCTCGAAAACTACAAGAGATAGACATATAGTTTATTTGGCAACTTTGTTCTACTCATCAATACCAAAAAAACTCGGCCACGTTTGTAGAAATCGGACTGCCCAATCAAAAGTTATGGGCAATATTAGCTACTTGACTTGTCTTGTGTGTTCGTATTTTCAGATATAAACTCGATTTTCTCGAAAACTACACGAGATAGACATATAGTTTATTTGGCAACTTTGTTCTACTCATCAATACCTAAAAAACTCGGCCACGTTTGTAGAAATCGGACTGCCCAATCAAAAGTTATGGGCAATATTAGGTACTTGTCTTGCCCTGTGTGTCCGTACCCATGACCGTCCGTTTTTTCAGATATAAACTCGATTTTCTCGAAAACTACAAGAGATAGACATATAGTTTATTTGGCAACTTGGTTCTACTCATCAATACCTAAAAAACTCGGCCACGTTTGTAGAACTCGGACTGCCCAATCAAAAGTTATGGGCAATATTAGGTTTTTTTCTTGCCTTGTTCGTCCGTAGCCATGTTCGTCCGTTTTTTCAGATATAAACTCGACTTTCTCGAAAACTACAAGAGATAGACATATAGTTTATTTGGCAACTTTGTTCTACTCATCAATACCTAAACAACTCGGCCACGTTTGTAGAACTCGGACTGCCCAATCAAAAGTTATGGGCAATATTAGGTACTTGTCTTGTCTTGTGTGTTCGTATTTTCAGATATAAACTCGATTTTCTCGAAAACTACAAGAGGTAGACATTTAGTTTATTTGGCAACTTTGTTCTACTCATCAATACCTAAAAAACTCGGCCACGTTTGTAGAACTCGGACTGCCCAATCAAAAGTTATGGGCAATATTAGGTTTTTTCTTGCCTTGTGCGTCCGTAGCCATGTTCGTCCGTTTTTTCAGATATAAACTCGATTTTCTCGAAAACTACAAGAGATAGACATATAGTTTATTTGGCAACTTTGTTCTACTCATCAATACCTAAAAAACTCGGCCACGTTTGTAGAACTCGGACTGCCCAATCAAAAGTTATGGGCAATATTAGGTACTTGTCTTGCCCTGTGTGTCCGTACCCATGTCCGTCCGTTTTTTCAGATATAAACTCGATTTTCTCGAAAACTACAATAGATAGACATATAGTTTATTTGGCAACTTTGTTCTACTCATCAATACCTAAAAAACTCGGCCACGTTTGTAGAACTCGGACTGCCCAATCAAAAGTTATGGGCAATATTAGGTACTTGTCTTGCCCTGTGTGTCCGTCCCCATGTCCGTCCGTTTTTCAGATATAAACTCGATTTTCTCGAAAACTACAAGAGATAGACATATAGTTTATTTGGCAACTTTGTTCTACTCATCAATACCTAAAAAACTCGGCCACGTTTGTAGAAATCGGACTGCCCAATCAAAAGTTATGGGCAATATTAGGTACTTGTCTTGCCCTGTGTGTCCGTACCCATGTCCGTCCGTTTTTTCAGATATAAACTCGATTTTCTCGAAAACTACAATAGATAGACATATAGTTTATTTGGCAACTTTGTTCTACTCATCAATACCTAAAAAACTCGGCCACGTTTGTAGAAATCGGACTGCCCAATCAAAAGTTATGGGCAATATTAGGTACTTGTCTTGCCCTGTGTGTCCGTACCCATGTCCGTCCGTTTTTTCAGATATAAACTCGATTTTCTCGAAAACTACAAGAGATAGACATATAGTTTATTTGGCAACTTGGTTCTACTCATCAATACCTAAAAAACTCGGCCACGTTTGTAGAACTCGGACTGCCCAATCAAAAGTTATGGGCAATATTAGGTTTTTTCTTGCCTTGTTTGTCCGTAGCCATGTTCGTCCGTTTTTTCAGATATAAACTCGACTTTCTCGAAAACTACAAGAGATAGACATATAGTTTATTTGGCAACTTTGTTCTACTCATCAATACCTAAAAAACTCGGCCACGTTTGTAGAAATCGGACTGCCCAATCAAAAGTTATGGGCAATATTTGGTATTTTTCTTGCCTTGTGCGTCCGTAGCCATGTTCGTCCGTTTTTTCAGATATAAACTCGATTTTCTCGAAAACTACAAGAGATAGACATATAGTTTATTTGGCAACTTTGTTCTACTCATCAATACCAAAAAAACTCGGCCACGTTTGTAGAAATCGGACTGCCCAATCAAAAGTTATGGGCAATATTAGCTACTTGACTTGTCTTGTGTGTTCGTATTTTCAGATATAAACTCGATTTTCTCGAAAACTACACGAGATAGACATATAGTTTATTTGGCAACTTTGTTCTACTCATCAATACCTAAAAAACTCGGCCACGTTTGTAGAAATCGGACTGCCCAATCAAAAGTTATGGGCAATATTAGGTACTTGTCTTGCCCTGTGTGTCCGTACCCATGTCCGTCCGTTTTTTCAGATATAAACTCGATTTTCTCGAAAACTACAAGAGATAGACATATAGTTTATTTGGCAACTTGGTTCTACTCATCAATACCTAAAAAACTCGGCCACGTTTGTAGAACTCGGACTGCCCAATCAAAAGTTATGGGCAATATTAGGTTTTTTTCTTGCCTTGTTCGTCCGTAGCCATGTTCGTCCGTTTTTTCAGATATAAACTCGACTTTCTCGAAAACTACAAGAGATAGACATATAGTTTATTTGGCAACTTTGTTCTACTCATCAATACCTAAACAACTCGGCCACGTTTGTAGAACTCGGACTGCCCAATCAAAAGTTATGGGCAATATTAGGTACTTGTCTTGTCTTGTGTGTTCGTATTTTCAGATATAAACTCGATTTTCTCGAAAACTACAAGAGGTAGACATTTAGTTTATTTGGCAACTTTGTTCTACTCATCAATACCTAAAAAACTCGGCCACGTTTGTAGAACTCGGACTGCCCAATCAAAAGTTATGGGCAATATTAGGTTTTTTCTTGCCTTGTGCGTCCGTAGCCATGTTCGTCCGTTTTTTCAGATATAAACTCGATTTTCTCGAAAACTACAATAGATAGACATATAGTTTATTTGGCAACTTTGTTCTACTCATCAATACCTAAAAAACTCGGCCACGTTTGTAGAACTCGGACTGCCCAATCAAAAGTTATGGGCAATATTAGGTACTTGTCTTGTCTTGTGTGTTCGTATTTTCAGATATAAACTCGATTTTCTCGAAAACTACAAGAGATAGACATATAGTTTATTTGGCAACTTTGTTCTACTCATCAATACCAAAAAAACTCGGCCACGTTTGTAGAAATCGGACTGCCCAATCAAAAGTTATGGGCAATATTAGCTACTTGACTTGTCTTGTGTGTTCGTATTTTCAGATATAAATTCGATTTTCTCGAAAACTACACGAGATAGACATATAGTTTATTTGGCAACTTTGTTCTACTCATCAATACCTAAAAAACTCGGCCACGTTTGTAGAAATCGGACTGCCCAATCAAAAGTTATGGGCAATATTAGGTACTTGTCTTGCCCTGTGTGTCCGTACCCATGTCCGTCCGTTTTTTCAGATATAAACTCGATTTTCTCGAAAACTACAAGAGATAGACATATAGTTTATTTGGCAACTTGGTTCTACTCATCAATACCTAAAAAACTCGGCCACGTTTGTAGAACTCGGACTGCCCAATCAAAAGTTATGGGCAATATTAGGTTTTTTTCTTGCCTTGTTCGTCCGTAGCCATGTTCGTCCGTTTTTTCAGATATAAACTCGACTTTCTCGAAAACTACAAGAGATAGACATATAGTTTATTTGGCAACTTTGTTCTACTCATCAATACCTAAACAACTCGGCCACGTTTGTAGAACTCGGACTGCCCAATCAAAAGTTATGGGCAATATTAGGTACTTGTCTTGTCTTGTGTGTTCGTATTTTCAGATATAAACTCGATTTTCTCGAAAACTACAAGAGGTAGACATTTAGTTTATTTGGCAACTTTGTTCTACTCATCAATACCTAAAAAACTCGGCCACGTTTGTAGAACTCGGACTGCCCAATCAAAAGTTATGGGCAATATTAGGTTTTTTCTTGCCTTGTGCGTCCGTAGCCATGTTCGTCCGTTTTTTCAGATATAAACTCGATTTTCTCGAAAACTACAAGAGATAGACATATAGTTTATTTGGCAACTTTGTTCTACTCATCAATACCTAAAAAACTCGGCCACGTTTGTAGAACTCGGACTGCCCAATCAAAAGTTATGGGCAATATTAGGTACTTGTCTTGCCCTGTGTGTCCGTACCCATGTCCGTCCGTTTTTTCAGATATAAACTCGATTTTCTCGAAAACTACAATAGATAGACATATAGTTTATTTGGCAACTTTGTTCTACTCATCAATACCTAAAAAACTCGGCCACGTTTGTAGAACTCGGACTGCCCAATCAAAAGTTATGGGCAATATTAGGTACTTGTCTTGCCCTGTGTGTCCGTCCCCATGTCCGTCCGTTTTTCAGATATAAACTCGATTTTCTCGAAAACTACAAGAGATAGACATATAGTTTATTTGGCAACTTTGTTCTACTCATCAATACCTAAAAAACTCGGCCACGTTTGTAGAAATCGGACTGCCCAATCAAAAGTTATGGGCAATATTAGGTACTTGTCTTGCCCTGTGTGTCCGTACCCATGTCCGTCCGTTTTTTCAGATATAAACTCGATTTTCTCGAAAACTACAATAGATAGACATATAGTTTATTTGGCAACTTTGTTCTACTCATCAATACCTAAAAAACTCGGCCACGTTTGTAGAAATCGGACTGCCCAATCAAAAGTTATGGGCAATATTAGGTATTTTTCTTGCCTTGTGCGTCCGTAGCCATGTTCGTCCGTTTTTTCAGATATAAACTCGATTTTCTCGAAAACTACAAGAGATAGACATATAGTTTATTTGGCAACTTTGTTCTACTCATCAATACCAAAAAAACTCGGCCACGTTTGTAGAAATCGGACTGCCCAATCAAAAGTTATGGGCAATATTAGCTACTTGACTTGTCTTGTGTGTTCGTATTTTCAGATATAAACTCGATTTTCTCGAAAACTACACGAGATAGACATATAGTTTATTTGGCAACTTTGTTCTACTCATCAATACCTAAAAAACTCGGCCACGTTTGTAGAAATCGGACTGCCCAATCAAAAGTTATGGGCAATATTAGGTACTTGTCTTGCCCTGTGTGTCCGTACCCATGTCCGTCCGTTTTTTCAGATATAAACTCGATTTTCTCGAAAACTACAAGAGATAGACATATAGTTTATTTGGCAACTTGGTTCTACTCATCAATACCTAAAAAACTCGGCCACGTTTGTAGAACTCGGACTGCCCAATCAAAAGTTATGGGCAATATTAGGTTTTTTTCTTGCCTTGTTCGTCCGTAGCCATGTTCGTCCGTTTTTTCAGATATAAACTCGACTTTCTCGAAAACTACAAGAGATAGACATATAGTTTATTTGGCAACTTTGTTCTACTCATCAATACCTAAACAACTCGGCCACGTTTGTAGAACTCGGACTGCCCAATCAAAAGTTATGGGCAATATTAGGTACTTGTCTTGTCTTGTGTGTTCGTATTTTCAGATATAAACTCGATTTTCTCGAAAACTACAAGAGGTAGACATTTAGTTTATTTGGCAACTTTGTTCTACTCATCAATACCTAAAAAACTCGGCCACGTTTGTAGAACTCGGACTGCCCAATCAAAAGTTATGGGCAATATTAGGTTTTTCTTGCCTTGTGCGTCCGTAGCCATGTTCGTCCGTTTTTTCAGATATAAACTCGATTTTCTCGAAAACTACAAGAGATAGACATATAGTTTATTTGGCAACTTTGTTCTACTCATCAATACCTAAAAAACTCGGCCACGTTTGTAGAACTCGGACTGCCCAATCAAAAGTTATGGGCAATATTAGGTACTTGTCTTGCCCTGTGTGTCCGTACCCATGTCCGTCCGTTTTTTCAGATATAAACTCGATTTTCTCGAAAACTACAATAGATAGACATATAGTTTATTTGGCAACTTTGTTCTACTCATCAATACCTAAAAAACTCGGCCACGTTTGTAGAACTCGGACTGCCCAATCAAAAGTTATGGGCAATATTAGCTACTTGACTTGTCTTGTGTGTTCGTATTTTCAGATATAAACTCGATTTTCTCGAAAACTACAAGAGGTAGACATATAGTTTATTTGGCAACTTTGTTCTACTGATCAATACCTAAAAAACTCGGCCACGTTTGTAGAAATCGGACTGCCCAATCAAAAGTTATGGGCAATATTAGGTACTTGTCTTGCCCTGTGTGTCCGTACCCATGTCCGTCCGTTTTTTCAGATATAAACTCGATTTTCTCGAAAACTACAATAGATAGACATATAGTTTATTTGGCAACTTTGTTCTACTCATCAATACCTAAAAAACTCGGCCACGTTTGTAGAACTCGGACTGCCCAATCAAAAGTTATGGGCAATATTAGGTACTTGTCTTGTCTTGTGTGTTCGTATTTTCAGATATAAACTCGATTTTCTCGAAAACTACAAGAGATAGACATATAGTTTATTTGGCAACTTTGTTCTACTCATCAATACCTAAAAAACTCGGCCACGTTTGTAGAAATCGGACTGCCCAATCAAAAGTTATGGGCAATATTAGGTACTTGTCTTGCCCTGTGTGTCCGTCCCCATGTCCGTCCGTTTTTTCAGATATAAACTCGATTTTCTCGAAAACTACAAGAGATAGACATATAGTTTATTTGGCAACTTTGTTCTACTCATCAATACCTAAAAAACTCGGCCACGTTTGTAGAAATCGGACTGCCCAATCAAAAGTTATGGGCAATATTAGGTACTTGTCTTGCCCTGTGTGTCCGTACCCATGTCCGTCCGTTTTTTCAGATATAAACTCGATTTTCTCGAAAACTACAATAGATAGACATATAGTTTATTTGGCAACTTTGTTCTACTCATCAATACCTAAAAAACTCGGCCACGTTTGTAGAAATCGGACTGCCCAATCAAAAGTTATGGGCAATATTAGGTATTTTTCTTGCCTTGTGCGTCCGTAGCCATGTTCGTCCGTTTTTTCAGATATAAACTCGATTTTCTCGAAAACTACAAGAGATAGACATATAGTTTATTTGGCAACTTTGTTCTACTCATCAATACCAAAAAAACTCGGCCACGTTTGTAGAAATCGGACTGCCCAATCAAAAGTTATGGGCAATATTAGCTACTTGACTTGTCTTGTGTGTTCGTATTTTCAGATATAAACTCGATTTTCTCGAAAACTACAAGAGGTAGACATATAGTTTATTTGGCAACTTTGTTCTACTGATCAATACCTAAAAAACTCGGCCACGTTTGTAGAAATCGGACTGCCCAATCAAAAGTTATGGGCAATATTAGGTACTTGTCTTGCCCTGTGTGTCCGTACCCATGTCCGTCCGTTTTTTCAGATATAAACTCGATTTTCTCGAAAACTACAAGAGATAGACATATAGTTTATTTGGCAACTTGGTTCTACTCATCAATACCTAAAAAACTCGGCCACGTTTGTAGAACTCGGACTGCCCAATCAAAAGTTATGGGCAATATTAGGTTTTTTTTTGCCTTGTGCGTCCGTAGCCATGTTCGTCCGTTTTTTCAGATATAAACTCGACTTTCTCGAAAACTACAAGAGATAGACATATAGTTTATTTGGCAACTTTGTTCTACTCATCAATACCTAAACAACTCGGCCACGTTTGTAGAACTCGGACTGCCCAATCAAAAGTTATGGGCAATATTAGGTACTTGTCTTGTCTTGTGTGTTCGTATTTTCAGATATAAACTCGATTTTCTCGAAAACTACAAGAGGTAGACATTTAGTTTATTTGGCAACTTTGTTCTACTCATCAATACCTAAAAAACTCGGCCACGTTTGTAGAACTCGGACTGCCCAATCAAAAGTTATGGGCAATATTAGGTTTTTTCTTGCCTTGTGCGTCCGTAGCCATGTTCGTCCGTTTTTTCAGATATAAACTCGATTTTCTCGAAAACTACAAGAGATAGACATATAGTTTATTTGGCAACTTTGTTCTACTCATCAATACCTAAAAAACTCGGCCACGTTTGTAGAACTCGGACTGCCCAATCAAAAGTTATGGGCAATATTAGGTACTTGTCTTGCCCTGTGTGTCCGTCCCCATGTCCGTCCGTTTTTCAGATATAAACTCGATTTTCTCGAAAACTACAATAGATAGACATATAGTTTATTTGGCAACTTTGTTCTACTCATCAATACCTAAAAAACTCGGCCACGTTTGTAGAAATCGGACTGCCCAATCAAAAGTTATGGGCAATATTAGGTATTTTTCTTGCCTTGTGCGTCCGTAGCCATGTTCGTCCGTTTTTTCAGATATAAACTCGATTTTCTCGAAAACTACAAGAGATAGACATATAGTTTATTTGGCAACTTTGTTCTACTCATCAATACCAAAAAAACTCGGCCACGTTTGTAGAAATCGGACTGCCCAATCAAAAGTTATGGGCAATATTAGCTACTTGACTTGTCTTGTGTGTTCGTATTTTCAGATATAAACTCGATTTTCTCGAAAACTACAAGAGGTAGACATATAGTTTATTTGGCAACTTTGTTCTACTGATCAATACCTAAAAAACTCGGCCACGTTTGTAGAAATCGGACTGCCCAATCAAAAGTTATGGGCAATATTAGGTACTTGTCTTGCCCTGTGTGTCCGTACCCATGTCCGTCCGTTTTTTCAGATATAAACTCGATTTTCTCGAAAACTACAAGAGATAGACATATAGTTTATTTGGCAACTTGGTTCTACTCATCAATACCTAAAAACTCGGACTGCCCAATCAAAAGTTATGGGCAATATTAGGTACTTGTCTTGTCTTGTGTGTTCGTATTTTCAGATATAAACTCGATTTTCTCGAAAACTACAAGAGATAGACATATAGTTTATTTGGCAACTTTGTTCTACTCATCAATACCAAAAAAACTCGGCCACGTTTGTAGAAATCGGACTGCCCAATCAAAAGTTATGGGCAATATTAGCTACTTGACTTGTCTTGTGTGTTCGTATTTTCAGATATAAACTCGATTTTCTCGAAAACTACACGAGATAGACATATAGTTTATTTGGCAACTTTGTTCTACTCATCAATACCTAAAAAACTCGGCCACGTTTGTAGAAATCGGACTGCCCAATCAAAAGTTATGGGCAATATTAGGTACTTGTCTTGCCCTGTGTGTCCGTACCCATGTCCGTCCGTTTTTTCAGATATAAACTCGATTTTCTCGAAAACTACAAGAGATAGACATATAGTTTATTTGGCAACTTGGTTCTACTCATCAATACCTAAAAAACTCGGCCACGTTTGTAGAACTCGGACTGCCCAATCAAAAGTTATGGGCAATATTAGGTTTTTTTCTTGCCTTGTTCGTCCGTAGCCATGTTCGTCCGTTTTTTCAGATATAAACTCGACTTTCTCGAAAACTACAAGAGATAGACATATAGTTTATTTGGCAACTTTGTTCTACTCATCAATACCTAAACAACTCGGCCACGTTTGTAGAACTCGGACTGCCCAATCAAAAGTTATGGGCAATATTAGGTACTTGTCTTGTCTTGTGTGTTCGTATTTTCAGATATAAACTCGATTTTCTCGAAAACTACAAGAGGTAGACATTTAGTTTATTTGGCAACTTTGTTCTACTCATCAATACCTAAAAAACTCGGCCACGTTTGTAGAACTCGGACTGCCCAATCAAAAGTTATGGGCAATATTAGGTTTTTTCTTGCCTTGTGCGTCCGTAGCCATGTTCGTCCGTTTTTTCAGATATAAACTCGATTTTCTCGAAAACTACAAGAGATAGACATATAGTTTATTTGGCAACTTTGTTCTACTCATCAATACCTAAAAAACTCGGCCACGTTTGTAGAACTCGGACTGCCCAATCAAAAGTTATGGGCAATATTAGGTACTTGTCTTGCCCTGTGTGTCCGTACCCATGTCCGTCCGTTTTTTCAGATATAAACTCGATTTTCTCGAAAACTACAATAGATAGACATATAGTTTATTTGGCAACTTTGTTCTACTCATCAATACCTAAAAAACTCGGCCACGTTTGTAGAACTCGGACTGCCCAATCAAAAGTTATGGGCAATATTAGCTACTTGACTTGTCTTGTGTGTTCGTATTTTCAGATATAAACTCGATTTTCTCGAAAACTACAAGAGGTAGACATATAGTTTATTTGGCAACTTTGTTCTACTGATCAATACCTAAAAAACTCGGCCACGTTTGTAGAAATCGGACTGCCCAATCAAAAGTTATGGGCAATATTAGGTACTTGTCTTGCCCTGTGTGTCCGTACCCATGTCCGTCCGTTTTTTCAGATATAAACTCGATTTTCTCGAAAACTACAATAGATAGACATATAGTTTATTTGGCAACTTTGTTCTACTCATCAATACCTAAAAAACTCGGCCACGTTTGTAGAACTCGGACTGCCCAATCAAAAGTTATGGGCAATATTAGGTACTTGTCTTGTCTTGTGTGTTCGTATTTTCAGATATAAACTCGATTTTCTCGAAAACTACAAGAGATAGACATATAGTTTATTTGGCAACTTTGTTCTACTCATCAATACCTAAAAAACTCGGCCACGTTTGTAGAAATCGGACTGCCCAATCAAAAGTTATGGGCAATATTAGGTACTTGTCTTGCCCTGTGTGTCCGTCCCCATGTCCGTCCGTTTTTTCAGATATAAACTCGATTTTCTCGAAAACTACAAGAGATAGACATATAGTTTATTTGGCAACTTTGTTCTACTCATCAATACCTAAAAAACTCGGCCACGTTTGTAGAAATCGGACTGCCCAATCAAAAGTTATGGGCAATATTAGGTACTTGTCTTGCCCTGTGTGTCCGTACCCATGTCCGTCCGTTTTTTCAGATATAAACTCGATTTTCTCGAAAACTACAATAGATAGACATATAGTTTATTTGGCAACTTTGTTCTACTCATCAATACCTAAAAAACTCGGCCACGTTTGTAGAAATCGGACTGCCCAATCAAAAGTTATGGGCAATATTAGGTATTTTTCTTGCCTTGTGCGTCCGTAGCCATGTTCGTCCGTTTTTTCAGATATAAACTCGATTTTCTCGAAAACTACAAGAGATAGACATATAGTTTATTTGGCAACTTTGTTCTACTCATCAATACCAAAAAAACTCGGCCACGTTTGTAGAAATCGGACTGCCCAATCAAAAGTTATGGGCAATATTAGCTACTTGACTTGTCTTGTGTGTTCGTATTTTCAGATATAAACTCGATTTTCTCGAAAACTACAAGAGGTAGACATATAGTTTATTTGGCAACTTTGTTCTACTGATCAATACCTAAAAAACTCGGCCACGTTTGTAGAAATCGGACTGCCCAATCAAAAGTTATGGGCAATATTAGGTACTTGTCTTGCCCTGTGTGTCCGTACCCATGTCCGTCCGTTTTTTCAGATATAAACTCGATTTTCTCGAAAACTACAAGAGATAGACATATAGTTTATTTGGCAACTTGGTTCTACTCATCAATACCTAAAAAACTCGGCCACGTTTGTAGAACTCGGACTGCCCAATCAAAAGTTATGGGCAATATTAGGTTTTTTTTTGCCTTGTGCGTCCGTAGCCATGTTCGTCCGTTTTTTCAGATATAAACTCGACTTTCTCGAAAACTACAAGAGATAGACATATAGTTTATTTGGCAACTTTGTTCTACTCATCAATACCTAAACAACTCGGCCACGTTTGTAGAACTCGGACTGCCCAATCAAAAGTTATGGGCAATATTAGGTACTTGTCTTGTCTTGTGTGTTCGTATTTTCAGATATAAACTCGATTTTCTCGAAAACTACAAGAGGTAGACATTTAGTTTATTTGGCAACTTTGTTCTACTCATCAATACCTAAAAAACTCGGCCACGTTTGTAGAACTCGGACTGCCCAATCAAAAGTTATGGGCAATATTAGGTTTTTTCTTGCCTTGTGCGTCCGTAGCCATGTTCGTCCGTTTTTTCAGATATAAACTCGATTTTCTCGAAAACTACAAGAGATAGACATATAGTTTATTTGGCAACTTTGTTCTACTCATCAATACCTAAAAAACTCGGCCACGTTTGTAGAACTCGGACTGCCCAATCAAAAGTTATGGGCAATATTAGGTACTTGTCTTGCCCTGTGTGTCCGTCCCCATGTCCGTCCGTTTTTCAGATATAAACTCGTTTTTCTCGAAAACTACAATAGATAGACATATAGTTTATTTGGCAACTTTGTTCTACTCATCAATACCTAAAAAACTCGGCCACGTTTGTAGAAATCGGACTGCCCAATCAAAAGTTATGGGCAATATTAGGTATTTTTCTTGCCTTGTGCGTCCGTAGCCATGTTCGTCCGTTTTTTCAGATATAAACTCGATTTTCTCGAAAACTACAAGAGATAGACATATAGTTTATTTGGCAACTTTGTTCTACTCATCAATACCAAAAAAACTCGGCCACGTTTGTAGAAATCGGACTGCCCAATCAAAAGTTATGGGCAATATTAGCTACTTGACTTGTCTTGTGTGTTCGTATTTTCAGATATAAACTCGATTTTCTCGAAAACTACAAGAGGTAGACATATAGTTTATTTGGCAACTTTGTTCTACTGATCAATACCTAAAAAACTCGGCCACGTTTGTAGAACTCGGACTGCCCAATCAAAAGTTATGGGCAATATTAGCTACTTGACTTGTCTTGTGTGTTCGTATTTTCAGATATAAACTCGATTTTCTCGAAAACTACAAGAGGTAGACATATAGTTTATTTGGCAACTTTGTTCTACTGATCAATACCTAAAAAACTCGGCCACGTTTGTAGAAATCGGACTGCCCAATCAAAAGTTATGGGCAATATTAGGTACTTGTCTTGCCCTGTGTGTCCGTACCCATGTCCGTCCGTTTTTTCAGATATAAACTCGATTTTCTCGAAAACTACAATAGATAGACATATAGTTTATTTGGCAACTTTGTTCTACTCATCAATACCTAAAAAACTCGGCCACGTTTGTAGAACTCGGACTGCCCAATCAAAAGTTATGGGCAATATTAGGTACTTGTCTTGTCTTGTGTGTTCGTATTTTCAGATATAAACTCGATTTTCTCGAAAACTACAAGAGATAGACATATAGTTTATTTGGCAACTTTGTTCTACTCATCAATACCTAAAAAACTCGGCCACGTTTGTAGAAATCGGACTGCCCAATCAAAAGTTATGGGCAATATTAGGTACTTGTCTTGCCCTGTGTGTCCGTCCCCATGTCCGTCCGTTTTTTCAGATATAAACTCGATTTTCTCGAAAACTACAAGAGATAGACATATAGTTTATTTGGCAACTTTGTTCTACTCATCAATACCTAAAAAACTCGGCCACGTTTGTAGAAATCGGACTGCCCAATCAAAAGTTATGGGCAATATTAGGTACTTGTCTTGCCCTGTGTGTCCGTACCCATGTCCGTCCGTTTTTTCAGATATAAACTCGATTTTCTCGAAAACTACAATAGATAGACATATAGTTTATTTGGCAACTTTGTTCTACTCATCAATACCTAAAAAACTCGGCCACGTTTGTAGAAATCGGACTGCCCAATCAAAAGTTATGGGCAATATTAGGTATTTTTCTTGCCTTGTGCGTCCGTAGCCATGTTCGTCCGTTTTTTCAGATATAAACTCGATTTTCTCGAAAACTACAAGAGATAGACATATAGTTTATTTGGCAACTTTGTTCTACTCATCAATACCAAAAAAACTCGGCCACGTTTGTAGAAATCGGACTGCCCAATCAAAAGTTATGGGCAATATTAGCTACTTGACTTGTCTTGTGTGTTCGTATTTTCAGATATAAACTCGATTTTCTCGAAAACTACAAGAGGTAGACATATAGTTTATTTGGCAACTTTGTTCTACTGATCAATACCTAAAAAACTCGGCCACGTTTGTAGAAATCGGACTGCCCAATCAAAAGTTATGGGCAATATTAGGTACTTGTCTTGCCCTGTGTGTCCGTACCCATGTCCGTCCGTTTTTTCAGATATAAACTCGATTTTCTCGAAAACTACAAGAGATAGACATATAGTTTATTTGGCAACTTGGTTCTACTCATCAATACCTAAAAAACTCGGCCACGTTTGTAGAACTCGGACTGCCCAATCAAAAGTTATGGGCAATATTAGGTTTTTTTTTGCCTTGTGCGTCCGTAGCCATGTTCGTCCGTTTTTTCAGATATAAACTCGACTTTCTCGAAAACTACAAGAGATAGACATATAGTTTATTTGGCAACTTTGTTCTACTCATCAATACCTAAACAACTCGGCCACGTTTGTAGAACTCGGACTGCCCAATCAAAAGTTATGGGCAATATTAGGTACTTGTCTTGTCTTGTGTGTTCGTATTTTCAGATATAAACTCGATTTTCTCGAAAACTACAAGAGGTAGACATTTAGTTTATTTGGCAACTTTGTTCTACTCATCAATACCTAAAAAACTCGGCCACGTTTGTAGAACTCGGACTGCCCAATCAAAAGTTATGGGCAATATTAGGTTTTTTCTTGCCTTGTGCGTCCGTAGCCATGTTCGTCCGTTTTTTCAGATATAAACTCGATTTTCTCGAAAACTACAAGAGATAGACATATAGTTTATTTGGCAACTTTGTTCTACTCATCAATACCTAAAAAACTCGGCCACGTTTGTAGAACTCGGACTGCCCAATCAAAAGTTATGGGCAATATTAGGTACTTGTCTTGCCCTGTGTGTCCGTCCCCATGTCCGTCCGTTTTTCAGATATAAACTCGATTTTCTCGAAAACTACAATAGATAGACATATAGTTTATTTGGCAACTTTGTTCTACTCATCAATACCTAAAAAACTCGGCCACGTTTGTAGAAATCGGACTGCCCAATCAAAAGTTATGGGCAATATTAGGTATTTTTCTTGCCTTGTGCGTCCGTAGCCATGTTCGTCCGTTTTTTCAGATATAAACTCGATTTTCTCGAAAACTACAAGAGATAGACATATAGTTTATTTGGCAACTTTGTTCTACTCATCAATACCAAAAAAACTCGGCCACGTTTGTAGAAATCGGACTGCCCAATCAAAAGTTATGGGCAATATTAGCTACTTGACTTGTCTTGTGTGTTCGTATTTTCAGATATAAACTCGATTTTCTCGAAAACTACAAGAGGTAGACATATAGTTTATTTGGCAACTTTGTTCTACTGATCAATACCTAAAAAACTCGGCCACGTTTGTAGAAATCGGACTGCCCAATCAAAAGTTATGGGCAATATTAGGTACTTGTCTTGCCCTGTGTGTCCGTACCCATGTCCGTCCGTTTTTTCAGATATAAACTCGATTTTCTCGAAAACTACAAGAGATAGACATATAGTTTATTTGGCAACTTGGTTCTACTCATCAATACCTAAAAAACTCGGCCACGTTTGTAGAACTCGGACTGCCCAATCAAAAGTTATGGGCAATATTAGGTTTTTTTTTGCCTTGTGCGTCCGTAGCCATGTTCGTCCGTTTTTTCAGATATAAACTCGACTTTCTCGAAAACTACAAGAGATAGACATATAGTTTATTTGGCAACTTTGTTCTACTCATCAATACCTAAACAACTCGGCCACGTTTGTAGAACTCGGACTGCCCAATCAAAAGTTATGGGCAATATTAGGTACTTGTCTTGTCTTGTGTGTTCGTATTTTCAGATATAAACTCGATTTTCTCGAAAACTACAAGAGATAGACATATAGTTTATTTGGCAACTTTGTTCTACTCATCAATACCTAAAAAACTCGGCCACGTTTGTAGAAATCGGACTGCCCAATCAAAAGTTATGGGCAATATTAGGTACTTGTCTTGCCCTGTGTGTCCGTCCCCATGTCCGTCCGTTTTTTCAGATATAAACTCGATTTTCTCGAAAACTACAAGAGATAGACATATAGTTTATTTGGCAACTTTGTTCTACTCATCAATACCTAAAAAACTCGGCCACGTTTGTAGAAATCGGACTGCCCAATCAAAAGTTATGGGCAATATTAGGTACTTGTCTTGCCCTGTGTGTCCGTACCCATGTCCGTCCGTTTTTTCAGATATAAACTCGATTTTCTCGAAAACTACAATAGATAGACATATAGTTTATTTGGCAACTTTGTTCTACTCATCAATACCTAAAAAACTCGGCCACGTTTGTAGAAATCGGACTGCCCAATCAAAAGTTATGGGCAATATTAGGTATTTTTCTTGCTTTGTGCGTCCGTAGCCATGTTCGTCCGTTTTTTCAGATATAAACTCGATTTTCTCGAAAACTACAAGAGATAGACATATAGTTTATTTGGCAACTTTGTTCTACTCATCAATACCAAAAAAACTCGGCCACGTTTGTAGAAATCGGACTGCCCAATCAAAAGTTATGGGCAATATTAGCTACTTGACTTGTCTTGTGTGTTCGTATTTTCAGATATAAACTCGATTTTCTCGAAAACTACAAGAGGTAGACATATAGTTTATTTGGCAACTTTGTTCTACTGATCAATACCTAAAAAACTCGGCCACGTTTGTAGAAATCGGACTGCCCAATCAAAAGTTATGGGCAATATTAGGTACTTGTCTTGCCCTGTGTGTCCGTACCCATGTCCGTCCGTTTTTTCAGATATAAACTCGATTTTCTCGAAAACTACAAGAGATAGACATATAGTTTATTTGGCAACTTGGTTCTACTCATCAATACCTAAAAAACTCGGCCACGTTTGTAGAACTCGGACTGCCCAATCAAAAGTTATGGGCAATATTAGGTTTTTTTTTTGCCTTGTGCGTCCGTAGCCATGTTCGTCCGTTTTTTCAGATATAAACTCGACTTTCTCGAAAACTACAAGAGATAGACATATAGTTTATTTGGCAACTTTGTTCTACTCATCAATACCTAAACAACTCGGCCACGTTTGTAGAACTCGGACTGCCCAATCAAAAGTTATGGGCAATATTAGGTACTTGTCTTGTCTTGTGTGTTCGTATTTTCAGATATAAACTCGATTTTCTCGAAAACTACAAGAGGTAGACATTTAGTTTATTTGGCAACTTTGTTCTACTCATCAATACCTAAAAAACTCGGCCACGTTTGTAGAACTCGGACTGCCCAATCAAAAGTTATGGGCAATATTAGGTTTTTTCTTGCCTTGTGCGTCCGTAGCCATGTTCGTCCGTTTTTTCAGATATAAACTCGATTTTCTCGAAAACTACAAGAGATAGACATATAGTTTATTTGGCAACTTTGTTCTACTCATCAATACCTAAAAAACTCGGCCACGTTTGTAGAACTCGGACTGCCCAATCAAAAGTTATGGGCAATATTAGGTACTTGTCTTGCCCTGTGTGTCCGTCCCCATGTCCGTCCGTTTTTCAGATATAAACTCGATTTTCTCGAAAACTACAAGAGATAGACATATAGTTTATTTGGCAACTTTGTTCTACTCATCAATACCTAAAAAACTCGGCCACGTTTGTAGAAATCGGACTGCCCAATCAAAAGTTATGGGCAATATTAGGTACTTGTCTTGCCCTGTGTGTCCGTACCCATGTCCGTCCGTTTTTTCAGATATAAACTCGATTTTCTCGAAAACTACAATAGATAGACATATAGTTTATTTGGCAACTTTGTTCTACTCATCAATACCTAAAAAACTCGGCCACGTTTGTAGAAATCGGACTGCCCAATCAAAAGTTATGGGCAATATTAGGTATTTTTCTTGCCTTGTGCGTCCGTAGCCATGTTCGTCCGTTTTTTCAGATATAAACTCGATTTTCTCGAAAACTACAAGAGATAGACATATAGTTTATTTGGCAACTTTGTTCTACTCATCAATACCAAAAAAACTCGGCCACGTTTGTAGAAATCGGACTGCCCAATCAAAAGTTATGGGCAATATTAGCTACTTGACTTGTCTTGTGTGTTCGTATTTTCAGATATAAACTCGATTTTCTCGAAAACTACACGAGATAGACATATAGTTTATTTGGCAACTTTGTTCTACTCATCAATACCTAAAAAACTCGGCCACGTTTGTAGAAATCGGACTGCCCAATCAAAAGTTATGGGCAATATTAGGTACTTGTCTTGCCCTGTGTGTCCGTACCCATGTCCGTCCGTTTTTTCAGATATAAACTCGATTTTCTCGAAAACTACAAGAGATAGACATATAGTTTATTTGGCAACTTGGTTCTACTCATCAATACCTAAAAAACTCGGCCACGTTTGTAGAACTCGGACTGCCCAATCAAAAGTTATGGGCAATATTAGGTTTTTTTCTTGCCTTGTTCGTCCGTAGCCATGTTCGTCCGTTTTTTCAGATATAAACTCGACTTTCTCGAAAACTACAAGAGATAGACATATAGTTTATTTGGCAACTTTGTTCTACTCATCAATACCTAAACAACTCGGCCACGTTTGTAGAACTCGGACTGCCCAATCAAAAGTTATGGGCAATATTAGGTACTTGTCTTGTCTTGTGTGTTCGTATTTTCAGATATAAACTCGATTTTCTCGAAAACTACAAGAGGTAGACATTTAGTTTATTTGGCAACTTTGTTCTACTCATCAATACCTAAAAAACTCGGCCACGTTTGTAGAACTCGGACTGCCCAATCAAAAGTTATGGGCAATATTAGGTTTTTTCTTGCCTTGTGCGTCCGTAGCCATGTTCGTCCGTTTTTTCAGATATAAACTCGATTTTCTCGAAAACTACAAGAGATAGACATATAGTTTATTTGGCAACTTTGTTCTACTCATCAATACCTAAAAAACTCGGCCACGTTTGTAGAACTCGGACTGCCCAATCAAAAGTTATGGGCAATATTAGGTACTTGTCTTGCCCTGTGTGTCCGTACCCATGTCCGTCCGTTTTTTCAGATATAAACTCGATTTTCTCGAAAACTACAATAGATAGACATATAGTTTATTTGGCAACTTTGTTCTACTCATCAATACCTAAAAAACTCGGCCACGTTTGTAGAACTCGGACTGCCCAATCAAAAGTTATGGGCAATATTAGGTACTTGTCTTGTCTTGTGTGTTCGTATTTTCAGATATAAACTCGATTTTCTCGAAAACTACAAGAGATAGACATATAGTTTATTTGGCAACTTTGTTCTACTCATCAATACCTAAAAAACTCGGCCACGTTTGTAGAAATCGGACTGCCCAAATCAAAAGTTATGGGCAATATTTTCTTGCCCTGTGTGTCCGTCCCCATGTCCGTCCGTTTTTCAGATATAAACTCGATTTTCTCGAAAACTACAAGAGATAGACATATAGTTTATTTGGCAACTTTGTTCTACTCATCAATACCTAAAAAACTCGGCCACGTTTGTAGAACTCGGACTGCCCAATCAAAAGTTATGGGCAATATTAGGTACTTGTCTTGCCCTGTGTGTCCGTACCCATGTCCGTCCGTTTTTTCAGATATAAACTCGATTTTCTCGAAAACTACAATAGATAGACATATAGTTTATTTGGCAACTTTGTTCTACTCATCAATACCTAAAAAACTCGGCCACGTTTGTAGAACTCGGACTGCCCAATCAAAAGTTATGGGCAATATTAGGTACTTGTCTTGCCCTGTGTGTCCGTACCCATGTCCGTCCGTTTTTTCAGATATAAACTCGATTTTCTCGAAAACTACAATAGATAGACATATAGTTTATTTGGCAACTTTGTTCTACTCATCAATACCAAAAAAACTCGGCCACGTTTGTAGAAATCGGACTGCCCAATCAAAAGTTATGGGCAATATTAGCTACTTGACTTGTCTTGTGTGTTCGTATTTTCAGATATAAACTCGATTTTCTCGAAAACTACAATAGATAGACATATAGTTTATTTGGCAACTTTGTTCTACTCATCAATACCTAAAAAACTCGGCCACGTTTGTAGAAATCGGACTGCCCAATCAAAAGTTATGGGCAATATTAGGTATTTTTCTTGCCTTGTGCGTCCGTAGCCATGTTCGTCCGTTTTTTCAGATATAAACTCGATTTTCTCGAAAACTACAAGAGATAGACATATAGTTTATTTGGCAACTTTGTTCTACTCATCAATACCAAAAAAACTCGGCCACGTTTGTAGAAATCGGACTGCCCAATCAAAAGTTATGGGCAATATTAGCTACTTGACTTGTCTTGTGTGTTCGTATTTTCAGATATAAACTCGATTTTCTCGAAAACTACACGAGATAGACATATAGTTTATTTGGCAACTTTGTTCTACTCATCAATACCTAAAAAACTCGGCCACGTTTGTAGAAATCGGACTGCCCAATCAAAAGTTATGGGCAATATTAGGTACTTGTCTTGCCCTGTGTGTCCGTACCCATGTCCGTCCGTTTTTTCAGATATAAACTCGATTTTCTCGAAAACTACAAGAGATAGACATATAGTTTATTTGGCAACTTGGTTCTACTCATCAATACCTAAAAAACTCGGCCACGTTTGTAGAACTCGGACTGCCCAATCAAAAGTTATGGGCAATATTAGGTATTTTTCTTGCCTTGTGCGTCCGTAGCCATGTTCGTCCGTTTTTTCAGATATAAACTCGACTTTCTCGAAAACTACAAGAGATAGACATATAGTTTATTTGGCAACTTTGTTCTACTCATCAATACCTAAACAACTCGGCCACGTTTGTAGAACTCGGACTGCCCAATCAAAAGTTATGGGCAATATTAGGTACTTGTCTTGTCTTGTGTGTTCGTATTTTCAGATATAAACTCGATTTTCTCGAAAACTACAATAGATAGACATATAGTTTATTTGGCAACTTTGTTCTACTCATCAATACCTAAAAAACTCGGCCACGTTTGTAGAACTCGGACTGCCCAATCAAAAGTTATGGGCAATATTAGGTACTTGTCTTGTCTTGTGTGTTCGTATTTTCAGATATAAACTCGATTTTCTCGAAAACTACAAGAGATAGACATATAGTTTATTTGGCAACTTTGTTCTACTCATCAATACCTAAAAAACTCGGCCACGTTTGTAGAAATCGGACTGCCCAAATCAAAAGTTATGGGCAATATTTTCTTGCCCTGTGTGTCCGTCCCCATGTCCGTCCGTTTTTCAGATATAAACTCGATTTTCTCGAAAACTACAAGAGATAGACATATAGTTTATTTGGCAACTTTGTTCTACTCATCAATACCTAAAAAACTCGGCCACGTTTGTAGAACTCGGACTGCCCAATCAAAAGTTATGGGCAATATTAGGTACTTGTCTTGCCCTGTGTGTCCGTACCCATGTCCGTCCGTTTTTTCAGATATAAACTCGATTTTCTCGAAAACTACAATAGATAGACATATAGTTTATTTGGCAACTTTGTTCTACTCATCAATACCTAAAAAACTCGGCCACGTTTGTAGAACTCGGACTGCCCAATCAAAAGTTATGGGCAATATTAGGTACTTGTCTTGCCCTGTGTGTCCGTACCCATGTCCGTCCGTTTTTTCAGATATAAACTCGATTTTCTCGAAAACTACAATAGATAGACATATAGTTTATTTGGCAACTTTGTTCTACTCATCAATACCTAAAAAACTCGGCCACGTTTGTAGAAATCGGACTGCCCAATCAAAAGTTATGGGCAATATTAGGTATTTTTCTTGCCTTGTGCGTCCGTAGCCATGTTCGTCCGTTTTTTCAGATATAAACTCGATTTTCTCGAAAACTACAAGAGATAGACATATAGTTTATTTGGCAACTTTGTTCTACTCATCAATACCAAAAAAACTCGGCCACGTTTGTAGAAATCGGACTGCCCAATCAAAAGTTATGGGCAATATTAGCTACTTGACTTGTCTTGTGTGTTCGTATTTTCAGATATAAACTCGATTTTCTCGAAAACTACACGAGATAGACATATAGTTTATTTGGCAACTTTGTTCTACTCATCAATACCTAAAAAACTCGGCCACGTTTGTAGAAATCGGACTGCCCAATCAAAAGTTATGGGCAATATTAGGTACTTGTCTTGCCCTGTGTGTCCGTACCCATGTCCGTCCGTTTTTTCAGATATAAACTCGATTTTCTCGAAAACTACAAGAGATAGACATATAGTTTATTTGGCAACTTGGTTCTACTCATCAATACCTAAAAAACTCGGCCACGTTTGTAGAACTCGGACTGCCCAATCAAAAGTTATGGGCAATATTAGGTATTTTTCTTGCCTTGTGCGTCCGTAGCCATGTTCGTCCGTTTTTTCAGATATAAACTCGACTTTCTCGAAAACTACAAGAGATAGACATATAGTTTATTTGGCAACTTTGTTCTACTCATCAATACCTAAACAACTCGGCCACGTTTGTAGAACTCGGACTGCCCAATCAAAAGTTATGGGCAATATTAGGTACTTGTCTTGTCTTGTGTGTTCGTATTTTCAGATATAAACTCGATTTTCTCGAAAACTACAAGAGGTAGACATTTAGTTTATTTGGCAACTTTGTTCTACTCATCAATACCTAAAAAACTCGGCCACGTTTGTAGAACTCGGACTGCCCAATCAAAAGTTATGGGCAATATTAGGTTTTTTCTTGCCTTGTGCGTCCGTAGCCATGTTCGTCCGTTTTTTCAGATATAAACTCGATTTTCTCGAAAACTACAAGAGATAGACATATAGTTTATTTGGCAACTTTGTTCTACTCATCAATACCTAAAAAACTCGGCCACGTTTGTAGAACTCGGACTGCCCAATCAAAAGTTATGGGCAATATTAGGTACTTGTCTTGCCCTGTGTGTCCGTACCCATGTCCGTCCGTTTTTTCAGATATAAACTCGATTTTCTCGAAAACTACAATAGATAGACATATAGTTTATTTGGCAACTTTGTTCTACTCATCAATACCTAAAAAACTCGGCCACGTTTGTAGAACTCGGACTGCCCAATCAAAAGTTATGGGCAATATTAGGTACTTGTCTTGTCTTGTGTGTTCGTATTTTCAGATATAAACTCGATTTTCTCGAAAACTACAAGAGATAGACATATAGTTTATTTGGCAACTTTGTTCTACTCATCAATACCTAAAAAACTCGGCCACGTTTGTAGAAATCGGACTGCCCAATCAAAAGTTATGGGCAATATTAGGTACTTGTCTTGCCCTGTGTGTCCGTCCCCATGTCCGTCCGTTTTTTCAGATATAAACTCGACTTTCTCGAAAACTACAAGAGATAGACATATAGTTTATTTGGCAACTTTGTTCTACTCATCAATACCTAAAAAACTCGGCCACGTTTGTAGAAATCGGACTGCCCAATCAAAAGTTATGGGCAATATTAGGTACTTGTCTTGCCCTGTGTGTCCGTACCCATGTCCGTCCGTTTTTTCAGATATAAACTCGATTTTCTCGAAAACTACAATAGATAGACATATAGTTTATTTGGCAACTTTGTTCTACTCATCAATACCTAAAAAACTCGGCCACGTTTGTAGAAATCGGACTGCCCAATCAAAAGTTATGGGCAATATTAGGTATTTTTCTTGCCTTGTGCGTCCGTAGCCATGTTCGTCCGTTTTTTTAGATATAAACTCGATTTTCTCGAAAACTACAAGAGATAGACATATAGTTTATTTGGCAACTTTGTTCTACTCATCAATACCAAAAAAACTCGGCCACGTTTGTAGAAATCGGACTGCCCAATCAAAAGTTATGGGCAATATTAGCTACTTGACTTGTCTTGTGTGTTCGTATTTTCAGATATAAACTCGATTTTCTCGAAAACTACAAGAGGTAGACATATAGTTTATTTGGCAACTTTGTTCTACTCATCAATACCTAAAAAACTCGGCCACGTTTGTAGAAATCGGACTGCCCAATCAAAAGTTATGGGCAATATTAGGTACTTGTCTTGCCCTGTGTGTCCGTACCCATGTCCGTCCGTTTTTCAGATATAAACTCGATTTTCTCGAAAACTACAAGAGATAGACATATAGTTTATTTGGCAACTTGGTTCTACTCATCAATACCTAAAAAACTCGGCCACGTTTGTAGAACTCGGACTGCCCAATCAAAAGTTATGGGCAATATTAGGTTTTTTTTTGCCTTGTGCGTCCGTAGCCATGTTCGTCCGTTTTTTCAGATATAAACTCGACTTTCTCGAAAACTACAAGAGATAGACATATAGTTTATTTGGCAACTTTGTTCTACTCATCAATACCTAAACAACTCGGCCACGTTTGTAGAACTCGGACTGCCCAATCAAAAGTTATGGGCAATATTAGGTACTTGTCTTGCCCTGTGTGTCCGTACCCATGTCCGTCCGTTTTTTCAGATATAAACTCGATTTTCTCGAAAACTACAATAGATAGACATATAGTTTATTTGGCAACTTTGTTCTACTCATCAATACCTAAAAAACTCGGCCACGTTTGTAGAACTCGGACTGCCCAATCAAAAGTTATGGGCAATATTAGGTACTTGTCTTGTCTTGTGTGTTCGTATTTTCAGATATAAACTCGATTTTCTCGAAAACTACAAGAGATAGACATATAGTTTATTTGGCAACTTTGTTCTACTCATCAATACCTAAAAAACTCGGCCACGTTTGTAGAAATCGGACTGCCCAATCAAAAGTTATGGGCAATATTAGGTACTTGTCTTGCCCTGTGTGTCCGTCCCCATGTCCGTCCGTTTTTTCAGATATAAACTCGACTTTCTCGAAAACTACAAGAGATAGACATATAGTTTATTTGGCAACTTTGTTCTACTCATCAATACCTAAAAAACTCGGCCACGTTTGTAGAAATCGGACTGCCCAATCAAAAGTTATGGGCAATATTAGGTACTTGTCTTGCCCTGTGTGTCCGTACCCATGTCCGTCCGTTTTTTCAGATATAAACTCGATTTTCTCGAAAACTACAATAGATAGACATATAGTTTATTTGGCAACTTTGTTCTACTCATCAATACCTAAAAAACTCGGCCACGTTTGTAGAAATCGGACTGCCCAATCAAAAGTTATGGGCAATATTAGGTATTTTTCTTGCCTTGTGCGTCCGTAGCCATGTTCGTCCGTTTTTTTAGATATAAACTCGATTTTCTCGAAAACTACAAGAGATAGACATATAGTTTATTTGGCAACTTTGTTCTACTCATCAATACCAAAAAAACTCGGCCACGTTTGTAGAAATCGGACTGCCCAATCAAAAGTTATGGGCAATATTAGCTACTTGACTTGTCTTGTGTGTTCGTATTTTCAGATATAAACTCGATTTTCTCGAAAACTACAAGAGGTAGACATATAGTTTATTTGGCAACTTTGTTCTACTCATCAATACCTAAAAAACTCGGCCACGTTTGTAGAAATCGGACTGCCCAATCAAAAGTTATGGGCAATATTAGGTACTTGTCTTGCCCTGTGTGTCCGTACCCATGTCCGTCCGTTTTTCAGATATAAACTCGATTTTCTCGAAAACTACAAGAGATAGACATATAGTTTATTTGGCAACTTGGTTCTACTCATCAATACCTAAAAAACTCGGCCACGTTTGTAGAACTCGGACTGCCCAATCAAAAGTTATGGGCAATATTAGGTTTTTTTTTGCCTTGTGCGTCCGTAGCCATGTTCGTCCGTTTTTTCAGATATAAACTCGACTTTCTCGAAAACTACAAGAGATAGACATATAGTTTATTTGGCAACTTTGTTCTACTCATCAATACCTAAACAACTCGGCCACGTTTGTAGAACTCGGACTGCCCAATCAAAAGTTATGGGCAATATTAGGTACTTGTCTTGTCTTGTGTGTTCGTATTTTCAGATATAAACTCGATTTTCTCGAAAACTACAAGAGGTAGACATTTAGTTTATTTGGCAACTTTGTTCTACTCATCAATACCTAAAAAACTCGGCCACATTTGTAGAACTCGGACTGCCCAATCAAAAGTTATGGGCAATATTAGGTTTTTTCTTGCCTTGTGCGTCCGTAGCCATGTTCGTCCGTTTTTTCAGATATAAACTCGATTTTCTCGAAAACTACAAGAGATAGACATATAGTTTATTTGGCAACTTTGTTCTACTCATCAATACCTAAAAAACTCGGCCACGTTTGTAGAACTCGGACTGCCCAATCAAAAGTTATGGGCAATATTAGGTTTTTTTCTTGCCTTGTGCGTCCGTAGCCATGTTCGTCCGTTTTTTCAGATATAAACTCGATTTTCTCGAAAACTACAAGAGATAGACATATAGTTTATTTGGCAACTTTGTTCTACTCATCAATACCTAAACAACTCGGCCACGTTTGTAGAACTCGGACTGCCCAATCAAAAGTTATGGGCAATATTAGGTACTTGTCTTGTCTTGTGTGTTCGTATTTTCAGATATAAACTCGATTTTCTCGAAAACTACAAAAGATAGACATATAGTTTATTTGGCAACTTTGTTCTACTCATCAATACCTAAAAAACTCGGCCACGTTTGTAGAACTCGGACTGCCCAATCAAAAGTTATGGGCAATATTAGGTACTTGTCTTGCCCTGTGCGTCCGTAGCCATGTTCGTCCGTTTTTTCAGATATAAACTCGATTTTCTCGAAAACTACAAGAGATAGACATATAGTTTATTTGGCAACTTTGTTCTACTCATCAATACCTAAAAAACTCGGCCACGTTTGTAGAAATCGGACTGCCCAATCAAAAGTGATGGGCAATATTAGGTACTTGTCTTGCCCTGTGTGTCCGTACCCATGTCCGTCCGTTTTTTCAGATATAAACTCGATTTTCTCGAAAACTACAAGAGATAGACATATAGTTTATTTGGCAACTTTGTTCTACTCATCAATACCTAAAAAACTCGGCCACGTTTGTAGAACTCGGACTGCCCAATCAAAAGTTATGGGCAATATTAGGTATTTTTCTTGCCTTGTGCGTCCGTAGCCATGTTCGTACGTTTTTTCAGATATAAACTCGATTTTCTCGAAAACTACAAGAGATAGACATATAGTTTATTTGGCAACTTTGTTCTACTCATCAATACCTAAAAAACTCGGCCACGTTTGTAGAAATCGGACTGCCCAATCAAAAGTTATGGGCAATATTAGGTACTTGGCTTGTCTTGTGTGTTCGTATTTTCAGATATAAACTCGATTTTCTCGAAAACTACAAGAGATAGACATATAGTTTATTTGGCAACTTTGTTCTACTCATCAATACCAAAAAAACTCGGCCACGTTTGTAGAAATCGGACTGCCCAATCAAAAGTTATGGGCAATATTAGGTATTTTTCTTGCCTTGTGCGTCCGTAGCCATGTTCGTCCGTTTTTTCAGATATAAACTCGATTTTCTCGAAAACTACAAGAGATAGACATATAGTTTATTTGGCAACTTTGTTCTACTCATCAATACCAAAAAAACTCGGCCACGTTTGTAGAAATCGGACTGCCCAATCAAAAGTTATGGGCAATATTAGCTACTTGACTTGTCTTGTGTGTTCGTATTTTCAGATATAAACTCGATTTTCTCGAAAACTACACGAGATAGACATATAGTTTATTTGGCAACTTTGTTCTACTCATCAATACCTAAAAAACTCGGCCACGTTTGTAGAAATCGGACTGCCCAATCAAAAGTTATGGGCAATATTAGGTACTTGTCTTGCCCTGTGTGTCCGTACCCATGTCCGTCCGTTTTTTCAAATATAAACTCGATTTTCTCGAAAACTACAAGAGATAGACATATAGTTTATTTGGCAACTTGGTTCTACTCATCAATACCTAAAAAACTCGGCCACGTTTGTAGAACTCGGACTGCCCAATCAAAAGTTATGGGCAATATTAGGTTTTTTTCTTTCCTTGTTCGTCCGTAGCCATGTTCGTCCGTTTTTTCAGATATAAACTCGACTTTCTCGAAAACTACAAGAGATAGACATATAGTTTATTTGGCAACTTTGTTCTACTCATCAATACCTAAACAACTCGGCCACGTTTGTAGAACTCGGACTGCCCAATCAAAAGTTATGGGCAATATTAGGTACTTGTCTTGTCTTGTGTGTTCGTATTTTCAGATATAAACTCGATTTTCTCGAAAACTACAAGAGGTAGACATTTAGTTTATTTGGCAACTTTGTTCTACTCATCAATACCTAAAAAACTCGGCCACGTTTGTAGAACTCGGACTGCCCAATCAAAAGTTATGGGCAATATTAGGTTTTTTCTTGCCTTGTGCGTCCGTAGCCATGTTCGTCCGTTTTTTCAGATATAAACTCGATTTTCTCGAAAACTACAAGAGATAGACATATAGTTTATTTGGCAACTTTGTTCTACTCATCAATACCTAAAAAACTCGGCCACGTTTGTAGAACTCGGACTGCCCAATCAAAAGTTATGGGCAATATTAGGTACTTGTCTTGCCCTGTGTGTCCGTACCCATGTCCGTCCGTTTTTTCAGATATAAACTCGATTTTCTCGAAAACTACAATAGATAGACATATAGTTTATTTGGCAACTTTGTTCTACTCATCAATACCTAAAAAACTCGGCCACGTTTGTAGAACTCGGACTGCCCAATCAAAAGTTATGGGCAATATTAGGTACTTGTCTTGTCTTGTGTGTTCGTATTTTCAGATATAAACTCGATTTTCTCGAAAACTACAAGAGATAGACATATAGTTTATTTGGCAACTTTGTTCTACTCATCAATACCTAAAAAACTCGGCCACGTTTGTAGAAATCGGACTGCCCAATCAAAAGTTATGGGCAATATTAGGTACTTGTCTTGCCCTGTGTGTCCGTCCCCATGTCCGTCCGTTTTTTCAGATATAAACTCGATTTTCTCGAAAACTACAAGAGATAGACATATAGTTTATTTGGCAACTTTGTTCTACTCATCAATACCTAAAAAACTCGGCCACGTTTGTAGAAATCGGACTGCCCAATCAAAAGTTATGGGCAATATTAGGTTTTTTTTTTGCCTTGTGCGTCCGTAGCCATGTTCGTCCGTTTTTTCAGATATAAACTCGACTTTCTCGAAAACTACAAGAGATAGACATATAGTTTATTTGGCAACTTTGTTCTACTCATCAATACCTAAACAACTCGGCCACGTTTGTAGAACTCGGACTGCCCAATCAAAAGTTATGGGCAATATTAGGTACTTGTCTTGTCTTGTGTGTTCGTATTTTCAGATATAAACTCGATTTTCTCGAAAACTACAAGAGGTAGACATTTAGTTTATTTGGCAACTTTGTTCTACTCATCAATACCTAAAAAACTCGGCCACATTTGTAGAACTCGGACTGCCCAATCAAAAGTTATGGGCAATATTAGGTTTTTTCTTGCCTTGTGCGTCCGTAGCCATGTTCGTCCGTTTTTTTCAGATATAAACTCGATTTTCTCGAAAACTACAAGAGATAGACATATAGTTTATTTGGCAACTTTGTTCTACTCATCAATACCTAAAAAACTCGGCCACGTTTGTAGAACTCGGACTGCCCAATCAAAAGTTATGGGCAATATTAGGTTTTTTTCTTGCCTTGTGCGTCCGTAGCCATGTTCGTCCGTTTTTTCAGATATAAACTCGATTTTCTCGAAAACTACAAGAGATAGACATATAGTTTATTTGGCAACTTTGTTCTACTCATCAATACCTAAACAACTCGGCCACGTTTGTAGAAATCGGACTGCCCAATCAAAAGTTATGGGCAATATTAGGTACTTGTCTTGCCCTGTGTGTCCGTACCCATGTCCGTCCGTTTTTTCAGATATAAACTCGATTTTCTCGAAAACTACAAGAGATAGACATATAGTTTATTTGGCAACTTGGTTCTACTCATCAATACCTAAAAAACTCGGCCACGTTTGTAGAACTCGGACTGCCCAATCAAAAGTTATGGGCAATATTAGGTTTTTTTTTGCCTTGTGCGTCCGTAGCCATGTTCGTCCGTTTTTTCAGATATAAACTCGACTTTCTCGAAAACTACAAGAGATAGACATATAGTTTATTTGGCAACTTTGTTCTACTCATCAATACCTAAAAAACTCGGCCACGTTTGTAGAACTCGGACTGCCCAATCAAAAGTTATGGGCAATATTAGGTACTTGTCTTGTCTTGTGTGTTCGTATTTTCAGATATAAACTCGATTTTCTCGAAAACTACAAGAGATAGACATATAGTTTATTTGGCAACTTTGTTCTACTCATCAATACCTAAAAAACTCGGCCACGTTTGTAGAACTCGGACTGCCCAATCAAAAGTTATGGGCAATATTAGGTACTTGTCTTGCCCTGTGCGTCCGTAGCCATGTTCGTCCGTTTTTTCAGATATAAACTCGATTTTCTCGAAAACTACAAGAGATAGACATATAGTTTATTTGGCAACTTTGTTCTACTCATCAATACCTAAAAAACTCGGCCACGTTTGTAGAAATCGGACTGCCCAATCAAAAGTGATGGGCAATATTAGGTACTTGTCTTGCCCTGTGTGTCCGTACCCATGTCCGTCCGTTTTTTCAGATATAAACTCGATTTTCTCGAAAACTACAAGAGATAGACATATAGTTTATTTGGCAACTTTGTTCTACTCATCAATACCTAAAAAACTCGGCCACGTTTGTAGAACTCGGACTGCCCAATCAAAAGTTATGGGCAATATTAGGTATTTTTCTTGCCTTGTGCGTCCGTAGCCATGTTCGTCCGTTTTTTCAGATATAAACTCGATTTTCTCGAAAACTACAAGAGATAGACATATAGTTTATTTGGCAACTTTGTTCTACTCATCAATACCTAAAAAACTCGGCCACGTTTGTAGAAATCGGACTGCCCAATCAAAAGTTATGGGCAATATTAGGTACTTGGCTTGTCTTGTGTGTTCGTATTTTCAGATATAAACTCGATTTTCTCGAAAACTACAAGAGATAGACATATAGTTTATTTGGCAACTTTGTTCTACTCATCAATACCAAAAAAACTCGGCCACGTTTGTAGAAATCGGACTGCCCAATCAAAAGTTATGGGCAATATTAGGTTTTTTCTTGCCTTGTGCGTCCGTAGCCATGTTCGTCCGTTTTTTCAGATATAAACTCGATTTTCTCGAAAACTACAAGAGATAGACATATAGTTTATTTGGCAACTTTGTTCTACTCATCAATACCTAAAAAACTCGGCCACGTTTGTAGAACTCGGACTGCCCAATCAAAAGTTATGGGCAATATTAGGTACTTGTCTTGCCCTGTGCGTCCGTAGCCATGTTCGTCCGTTTTTTCAGATATAAACTCGATTTTCTCGAAAACTACAAGAGATAGACATATAGTTTATTTGGCAACTTTGTTCTACTCATCAATACCTAAAAAACTCGGCCACGTTTGTAGAAATCGGACTGCCCAATCAAAAGTGATGGGCAATATTAGGTACTTGTCTTGCCCAGTGTGTCCGTACCCATGTCCGTCCGTTTTTTCAGATATAAACTCGATTTTCTCGAAAACTACAAGAGATAGACATATAGTTTATTTGGCAACTTTGTTCTACTCATCAATACCTAAAAAACTCGGCCACGTTTGTAGAACTCGGACTGCCCAATCAAAAGTTATGGGCAATATTAGGTTTTTTCTTGCCTTGTGCGTCCGTAGCCATGTTCGTCCGTTTTTTCAGATATAAACTCGATTTTCTCGAAAACTACAAGAGATAGACATATAGTTTATTTGGCAACTTTGTTCTACTCATCAATACCTAAAAAACTCGGCCACGTTTGTAGAACTCGGACTGCCCAATCAAAAGTTATGGGCAATATTAGGTTTTTTTCTTGCCTTGTGCGTCCGTAGCCATGTTCGTCCGTTTTTTCAGATATAAACTCGATTTTCTCGAAAACTACAAGAGATAGACATATAGTTTATTTGGCAACTTTGTTCTACTCATCAATACCTAAACAACTCGGCCACGTTTGTAGAAATCGGACTGCCCAATCAAAAGTTATGGGCAATATTAGGTACTTGTCTTGCCCTGTGTGTCCGTACCCATGTCCGTCCGTTTTTTCAGATATAAACTCGATTTTCTCGAAAACTACAAGAGATAGACATATAGTTTATTTGGCAACTTGGTTCTACTCATCAATACCTAAAAAACTCGGCCACGTTTGTAGAACTCGGACTGCCCAATCAAAAGTTATGGGCAATATTAGGTTTTTTTTTTGCCTTGTGCGTCCGTAGCCATGTTCGTCCGTTTTTTCAGATATAAACTCGACTTTCTCGAAAACTACAAGAGATAGACATATAGTTTATTTGGCAACTTTGTTCTACTCATCAATACCTAAAAAACTCGGCCACGTTTGTAGAACTCGGACTGCCCAATCAAAAGTTATGGGCAATATTAGGTACTTGTCTTGTCTTGTGTGTTCGTATTTTCAGATATAAACTCGATTTTCTCGAAAACTACAAGAGATAGACATATAGTTTATTTGGCAACTTTGTTCTACTCATCAATACCAAAAAAACTCGGCCACGTTTGTAGAAATCGGACTGCCCAATCAAAAGTTATGGGCAATATTAGGTTTTTTTCTTGCCTTGTGCGTCCGTAGCCATGTTCGTCCGTTTTTTCAGATATAAACTCGATTTTCTCGAAAACTACAAGAGATAGACATATAGTTTATTTGGCAACTTTGTTCTACTCATCAATACCTAAAAAACTCGGCCACGTTTGTAGAACTCGGACTGCCCAATCAAAAGTTATGGGCAATATTAGGTACTTGTCTTGCCCTGTGCGTCCGTAGCCATGTTCGTCCGTTTTTTCAGATATAAACTCGATTTTCTCGAAAACTACAAGAGATAGACATATAGTTTATTTGGCAACTTTGTTCTACTCATCAATACCTAAAAAACTCGGCCACGTTTGTAGAAATCGGACTGCCCAATCAAAAGTGATGGGCAATATTAGGTACTTGTCTTGCCCAGTGTGTCCGTACCCATGTCCGTCCGTTTTTTCAGATATAAACTCGATTTTCTCGAAAACTACAAGAGATAGACATATAGTTTATTTGGCAACTTTGTTCTACTCATCAATACCTAAAAAACTCGGCCACGTTTGTAGAACTCGGACTGCCCAATCAAAAGTTATGGGCAATATTAGGTTTTTTTCTTGCCTTGTGCGTCCGTAGCCATGTTCGTCCGTTTTTTCAGATATAAACTCGATTTTCTCGAAAACTACAAGAGATAGACATATAGTTTATTTGGCAACTTTGTTCTACTCATCAATACCTAAACAACTCGGCCACGTTTGTAGAAATCGGACTGCCCAATCAAAAGTTATGGGCAATATTAGGTACTTGTCTTGCCCTGTGTGTCCGTACCCATGTCCGTCCGTTTTTTCAGATATAAACTCGATTTTCTCGAAAACTACAAGAGATAGACATATAGTTTATTTGGCAACTTGGTTCTACTCATCAATACCTAAAAAACTCGGCCACGTTTGTAGAACTCGGACTGCCCAATCAAAAGTTATGGGCAATATTAGGTTTTTTTTTTGCCTTGTGCGTCCGTAGCCATGTTCGTCCGTTTTTTCAGATATAAACTCGACTTTCTCGAAAACTACAAGAGATAGACATATAGTTTATTTGGCAACTTTGTTCTACTCATCAATACCTAAAAAACTCGGCCACGTTTGTAGAACTCGGACTGCCCAATCAAAAGTTATGGGCAATATTAGGTACTTGTCTTGTCTTGTGTGTTCGTATTTTCAGATATAAACTCGATTTTCTCGAAAACTACAAGAGATAGACATATAGTTTATTTGGCAACTTTGTTCTACTCATCAATACCTAAAAAACTCGGCCACGTTTGTAGAACTCGGACTGCCCAATCAAAAGTTATGGGCAATATTAGGTACTTGTCTTGCCCTGTGCGTCCGTAGCCATGTTCGTCCGTTTTTTCAGATATAAACTCGATTTTCTCGAAAACTACAAGAGATAGACATATAGTTTATTTGGCAACTTTGTTCTACTCATCAATACCTAAAAAACTCGGCCACGTTTGTAGAAATCGGACTGCCCAATCAAAAGTGATGGGCAATATTAGGTACTTGTCTTGCCCTGTGTGACCGTACCCATGTCCGTCCGTTTTTTCAGATATAAACTCGATTTTCTCGAAAACTACAAGAGATAGACATATAGTTTATTTGGCAACTTTGTTCTACTCATCAATACCTAAAAAACTCGGCCACGTTTGTAGAACTCGGACTGCCCAATCAAAAGTTATGGGCAATATTAGGTATTTTTCTTGCCTTGTGCGTCCGTAGCCATGTTCGTCCGTTTTTTCAGATATAAACTCGATTTTCTCGAAAACTACAAGAGATAGACATATAGTTTATTTGGCAACTTTGTTCTACTCATCAATACCTAAAAAACTCGGCCACGTTTGTAGAAATCGGACTGCCCAATCAAAAGTTATGGGCAATATTAGGTACTTGGCTTGTCTTGTGTGTTCGTATTTTCAGATATAAACTCGATTTTCTCGAAAACTACAAGAGATAGACATATAGTTTATTTGGCAACTTTGTTCTACTCATCAACTCGACTTTCTCGAAAACTACAAGAGATAGACATATAGTTTATTTGGCAACTTTGTTCTACTCATCAATACCTAAAAAACTCGGCCACGTTTGTAGAACTCGGACTGCCCAATCAAAAGTTATGGGCAATATTAGGTACTTGTCTTGTCTTGTGTGTTCGTATTTTCAGATATAAACTCGATTTTCTCGAAAACTACAAGAGATAGACATATAGTTTATTTGGCAACTTTGTTCTACTCATCAATACCTAAAAAACTCGGCCACGTTTGTAGAACTCGGACTGCCCAATCAAAAGTTATGGGCAATATTAGGTACTTGTCTTGCCCTGTGCGTCCGTAGCCATGTTCGTCCGTTTTTTCAGATATAAACTCGATTTTCTCGAAAACTACAAGAGATAGACATATAGTTTATTTGGCAACTTTGTTCTACTCATCAATACCTAAAAAACTCGGCCACGTTTGTAGAAATCGGACTGCCCAATCAAAAGTGATGGGCAATATTAGGTACTTGTCTTGCCCTGTGTGTCCGTACCCATGTCCGTCCGTTTTTTCAGATATAAACTCGATTTTCTCGAAAACTACAAGAGATAGACATATAGTTTATTTGGCAACTTTGTTCTACTCATCAATACCTAAAAAACTCGGCCACGTTTGTAGAACTCGGACTGCCCAATCAAAAGTTATGGGCAATATTAGGTATTTTTCTTGCCTTGTGCGTCCGTAGCCATGTTCGTCCGTTTTTTCAGATATAAACTCGATTTTCTCGAAAACTACAAGAGATAGACATATAGTTTATTTGGCAACTTTGTTCTACTCATCAATACCTAAAAAACTCGGCCACGTTTGTAGAAATCGGACTGCCCAATCAAAAGTTATGGGCAATATTAGGTACTTGGCTTGTCTTGTGTGTTCGTATTTTCAGATATAAACTCGATTTTCTCGAAAACTACAAGAGATAGACATATAGTTTATTTGGCAACTTTGTTCTACTCATCAATACCAAAAAAACTCGGCCACGTTTGTAGAAATCGGACTGCCCAATCAAAAGTTATGGGCAATATTAGGTTTTTTCTTGCCTTGTGCGTCCGTAGCCATGTTCGTCCGTTTTTTCAGATATAAACTCGATTTTCTCGAAAACTACAAGAGATAGACATATAGTTTATTTGGCAACTTTGTTCTACTCATCAATACCTAAAAAACTCGGCCACGTTTGTAGAACTCGGACTGCCCAATCAAAAGTTATGGGCAATATTAGGTACTTGTCTTGCCCTGTGCGTCCGTAGCCATGTTCGTCCGTTTTTTCAGATATAAACTCGATTTTCTCGAAAACTACAAGAGATAGACATATAGTTTATTTGGCAACTTTGTTCTACTCATCAATACCTAAAAAACTCGGCCACGTTTGTAGAAATCGGACTGCCCAATCAAAAGTGATGGGCAATATTAGGTACTTGTCTTGCCCAGTGTGTCCGTACCCATGTCCGTCCGTTTTTTCAGATATAAACTCGATTTTCTCGAAAACTACAAGAGATAGACATATAGTTTATTTGGCAACTTTGTTCTACTCATCAATACCTAAAAAACTCGGCCACGTTTGTAGAACTCGGACTGCCCAATCAAAAGTTATGGGCAATATTAGGTTTTTTCTTGCCTTGTGCGTCCGTAGCCATGTTCGTCCGTTTTTTCAGATATAAACTCGATTTTCTCGAAAACTACAAGAGATAGACATATAGTTTATTTGGCAACTTTGTTCTACTCATCAATACCTAAAAAACTCGGCCACGTTTGTAGAACTCGGACTGCCCAATCAAAAGTTATGGGCAATATTAGGTTTTTTTCTTGCCTTGTGCGTCCGTAGCCATGTTCGTCCGTTTTTTCAGATATAAACTCGATTTTCTCGAAAACTACAAGAGATAGACATATAGTTTATTTGGCAACTTTGTTCTACTCATCAATACCTAAACAACTCGGCCACGTTTGTAGAAATCGGACTGCCCAATCAAAAGTTATGGGCAATATTAGGTACTTGTCTTGCCCTGTGTGTCCGTACCCATGTCCGTCCGTTTTTTCAGATATAAACTCGATTTTCTCGAAAACTACAAGAGATAGACATATAGTTTATTTGGCAACTTGGTTCTACTCATCAATACCTAAAAAACTCGGCCACGTTTGTAGAACTCGGACTGCCCAATCAAAAGTTATGGGCAATATTAGGTTTTTTTTTGCCTTGTGCGTCCGTAGCCATGTTCGTCCGTTTTTTCAGATATAAACTCGACTTTCTCGAAAACTACAAGAGATAGACATATAGTTTATTTGGCAACTTTGTTCTACTCATCAATACCTAAAAAACTCGGCCACGTTTGTAGAACTCGGACTGCCCAATCAAAAGTTATGGGCAATATTAGGTACTTGTCTTGTCTTGTGTGTTCGTATTTTCAGATATAAACTCGATTTTCTCGAAAACTACAAGAGATAGACATATAGTTTATTTGGCAACTTTGTTCTACTCATCAATACCTAAAAAACTCGGCCACGTTTGTAGAACTCGGACTGCCCAATCAAAAGTTATGGGCAATATTAGGTACTTGTCTTGCCCTGTGCGTCCGTAGCCATGTTCGTCCGTTTTTTCAGATATAAACTCGATTTTCTCGAAAACTACAAGAGATAGACATATAGTTTATTTGGCAACTTTGTTCTACTCATCAATACCTAAAAAACTCGGCCACGTTTGTAGAAATCGGACTGCCCAATCAAAAGTGATGGGCAATATTAGGTACTTGTCTTGCCCTGTGTGTCCGTACCCATGTCCGTCCGTTTTTTCAGATATAAACTCGATTTTCTCGAAAACTACAAGAGATAGACATATAGTTTATTTGGCAACTTTGTTCTACTCATCAATACCTAAAAAACTCGGCCACGTTTGTAGAACTCGGACTGCCCAATCAAAAGTTATGGGCAATATTAGGTATTTTTCTTGCCTTGTGCGTCCGTAGCCATGTTCGTCCGTTTTTTCAGATATAAACTCGATTTTCTCGAAAACTACAAGAGATAGACATATAGTTTATTTGGCAACTTTGTTCTACTCATCAATACCTAAAAAACTCGGCCACGTTTGTAGAAATCGGACTGCCCAATCAAAAGTTATGGGCAATATTAGGTACTTGGCTTGTCTTGTGTGTTCGTATTTTCAGATATAAACTCGATTTTCTCGAAAACTACAAGAGATAGACATATAGTTTATTTGGCAACTTTGTTCTACTCATCAATACCAAAAAAACTCGGCCACGTTTGTAGAAATCGGACTGCCCAATCAAAAGTTATGGGCAATATTAGGTTTTTTTCTTGCCTTGTGCGTCCGTAGCCATGTTCGTCCGTTTTTTCAGATATAAACTCGATTTTCTCGAAAACTACAAGAGATAGACATATAGTTTATTTGGCAACTTTGTTCTACTCATCAATACCTAAAAAACTCGGCCACGTTTGTAGAACTCGGACTGCCCAATCAAAAGTTATGGGCAATATTAGGTACTTGTCTTGCCCTGTGCGTCCGTAGCCATGTTCGTCCGTTTTTTCAGATATAAACTCGATTTTTTCGAAAACTACAAGAGATAGACATATAGTTTATTTGGCAACTTTGTTCTACTCATCAATACCTAAAAAACTCGGCCACGTTTGTAGAAATCGGACTGCCCAATCAAAAGTGATGGGCAATATTAGGTACTTGTCTTGCCCAGTGTGTCCGTACCCATGTCCGTCCGTTTTTTCAGATATAAACTCGATTTTCTCGAAAACTACAAGAGATAGACATATAGTTTATTTGGCAACTTTGTTCTACTCATCAATACCTAAAAAACTCGGCCACGTTTGTAGAACTCGGACTGCCCAATCAAAAGTTATGGGCAATATTAGGTATTTTTCTTGCCTTGTGCGTCCGTAGCCATGTTCGTCCGTTTTTTCAGATATAAACTCGATTTTCTCGAAAACTACAAGAGATAGACATATAGTTTATTTGGCAACTTTGTTCTACTCATCAATACCTAAAAAACTCGGCCACGTTTGTAGAAATCGGACTGCCCAATCAAAAGTTATGGGCAATATTAGGTACTTGACTTGTCTTGTGTGTTCGTATTTTCAGATATAAACTCGATTTTCTCGAAAACTACAAGAGATAGACATATAGTTTATTTGGCAACTTTGTTCTACTCATCAATACCAAAAAACTCGGCCACGTTTGTAGAAATCGGACTGCCCAATCAAAAGTTATGGGCAATATTAGGTTATTTTCTTGCCTTGTGCGTCCGTAGCCATGTTCGTCCGTTTTTTCAGATATAAACTCGATTTTCTCGAAAACTACAAGAGATAGACATATAGTTTATTTGGCAACTTTGTTCTACTCATCAATACCTAAAAAACTCGGCCACGTTTGTAGAACTCGGACTGCCCAATCAAAAGTTATGGGCAATATTAGGTACTTGTCTTGTCTTGTGTGTTCGTATTTTCAGATATAAACTCGATTTTCTCGAAAACTACAAGAGATAGACATATAGTTTATTTGGCAACTTTGTTCTACTCATCAATACCTAAAAAACTCGGCCACGTTTGTAGAAATCGGACTGCCCAATCAAAAGTTATGGGCAATATTAGGTACTTGTCTTGCCCTGTGTGTTCGTACCCATGTCCGTCCGTTTTTTCAGATATAAACTCGATTTTCTCGAAAACTACAAGAGATAGACATATAGTTTATTTGGCAACTTTGTTCTACTCATCAATACCTAAAAAACTCGGCCACGTTTGTAGAACTCGGACTGCCCAATCAAAAGTTATGGCCAATATTAGGTACTTGTCTTGCCCTGTGTGTCCGTACCCATGTCCGTCCGTTTTTTCAGATATAAACTCGATTTTCTCGAAAACTACAAGAGATAGACATAAGTTTATTTGGCAACTTTGTTCTACTCATCAATATCTAAAACACTCGGCCACGTTTGTAGAAATCGGACTGCCCAATCAAAAGTTATGGGAAATATTAGGTACTTGTCTTGTCTTGTGTGTTCGTATTTTCAGATATAAACTCGATTTTCTCGAAAACTACAAGAGGTAGACATATAGTTTATTTGGCAACTTTGTTCTACTCATCAATACCTAAAAAACTCGGCCACGTTTGTAGAAATCGGACTGCCCAATCAAAAGTTATGGGCAATATTAGGTATTTGTCTTGCCCTGTGTGCGTTTTTTCAGATATAAACTCGATTTTCTCGAAAACTACAAGAGATAGACATATAGTTTATTTGGCAACTTGGTTCTACTCATCAATACCTAAAAAACTCGGCCACGTTTGTAGAACTCGGACTGCCCAATCAAAAGTTATGGGCAATATTAGGTTTTTTTCTTGCCTTGTTCGTCCGTAGCCATGTTCGTCCGTTTTTTCAGATATAAACTCGACTTTCTCGAAAACTACAAGAGATAGACATATAGTTTATTTGGCAACTTTGTTCTACTCATCAATACCTAAACAACTCGGCCACGTTTGTAGAACTCGGACTGCCCAATCAAAAGTTATGGGCAATATTAGGTACTTGTCTTGTCTTGTGTGTTCGTATTTTCAGATATAAACTCGATTTTCTCGAAAACTACAAGAGGTAGACATTTAGTTTATTTGGCAACTTTGTTCTACTCATCAATACCTAAAAAACTCGGCCACGTTTGTAGAACTCGGACTGCCCAATCAAAAGTTATGGGCAATATTAGGTTTTTTCTTGCCTTGTGCGTCCGTAGCCATGTTCGTCCGTTTTTTCAGATATAAACTCGATTTTCTCGAAAACTACAAGAGATAGACATATAGTTTATTTGGCAACTTTGTTCTACTCATCAATACCTAAAAAACTCGGCCACGTTTGTAGAACTCGGACTGCCCAATCAAAAGTTATGGGCAATATTAGGTACTTGTCTTGCCCTGTGTGTCCGTACCCATGTCCGTCCGTTTTTTCAGATATAAACTCGATTTTCTCGAAAACTACAATAGATAGACATATAGTTTATTTGGCAACTTTGTTCTACTCATCAATACCTAAAAAACTCGGCCACGTTTGTAGAAATCGGACTGCCCAATCAAAAGTTATGGGCAATATTAGGTACTTGTCTTGTCTTGTGTGTTCGTATTTTCAGATATAAACTCGATTTTCTCGAAAACTACAAGAGATAGACATATAGTTTATTTGGCAACTTTGTTCTACTCATCAATACCTAAAAAACTCGGCCACGTTTGTAGAAATCGGACTGCCCAATCAAAAGTTATGGGCAATATTAGGTACTTGTCTTGCCCTGTGTGTCCGTCCCCATGTCCGTCCGTTTTTTCAGATATAAACTCGATTTTCTCGAAAACTACAAGAGGTAGACATATAGTTTATTTGGCAACTTTGTTCTACTCATCAATACCTAAAAAACTCGGCCACGTTTGTAGAAATCGGACTGCCCAATCAAAAGTTATGGGCAATATTAGGTACTTGTCTTGCCCTGTGTGTCCGTACCCATGTCCGTCCGTTTTTTCAGATATAAACTCGATTTTCTCGAAAACTACAAGAGATAGACATATAGTTTATTTGGCAACTTGGTTCTACTCATCAATACCTAAAAAACTCGGCCACGTTTGTAGAACTCGGACTGCCCAATCAAAAGTTATGGGCAATATTAGGTTTTTTTTTGCCTTGTGCGTCCGTAGCCATGTTCGTCCGTTTTTTCAGATATAAACTCGACTTTCTCGAAAACTACAAGAGATAGACATATAGTTTATTTGGCAACTTTGTTCTACTCATCAATACCTAAAAAACTCGGCCACGTTTGTAGAACTCGGACTGCCCAATCAAAAGTTATGGGCAATATTAGGTTTTTTCTTGCCTTGTGCGTCCGTAGCCATGTTCGTCCGTTTTTTCAGATATAAACTCGATTTTCTCGAAAACTACAAGAGATAGACATATAGTTTATTTGGCAACTTTGTTCTACTCATCAATACCTAAAAAACTCGGCCACGTTTGTAGAACTCGGACTGCCCAATCAAAAGTTATGGGCAATATTAGGTTTTTTTCTTGCCTTGTGCGTCCGTAGCCATGTTCGTCCGTTTTTTCAGATATAAACTCGATTTTCTCGAAAACTACAAGAGATAGACATATAGTTTATTTGGCAACTTTGTTCTACTCATCAATACCTAAACAACTCGGCCACGTTTGTAGAACTCGGACTGCCCAATCAAAAGTTATGGGCAATATTAGGTACTTGTCTTGTCTTGTGTGTTCGTATTTTCAGATATAAACTCGATTTTCTCGAAAACTACAAGAGATAGACATATAGTTTATTTGGCAACTTTGTTCTACTCATCAATACCTAAAAAACTCGGCCACGTTTGTAGAACTCGGACTGCCCAATCAAAAGTTATGGGCAATATTAGGTACTTGTCTTGCCCTGTGCGTCCGTAGCCATGTTCGTCCGTTTTTTCAGATATAAACTCGATTTTCTCGAAAACTACAAGAGATAGACATATAGTTTATTTGGCAACTTTGTTCTACTCATCAATACCTAAAAAACTCGGCCACGTTTGTAGAAATCGGACTGCCCAATCAAAAGTTATGGGCAATATTAGGTACTTGTCTTGCCCTGTGTGTCCGTACCCATGTCCGTCCGTTTTTTCAGATATAAACTCGATTTTCTCGAAAACTACAAGAGATAGACATATAGTTTATTTGGCAACTTGGTTCTACTCATCAATACCTAAAAAACTCGGCCACGTTTGTAGAACTCGGACTGCCCAATCAAAAGTTATGGGCAATATTAGGTTTTTTTTTGCCTTGTGCGTCCGTAGCCATGTTCGTCCGTTTTTTCAGATATAAACTCGACTTTCTCGAAAACTACAAGAGATAGACATATAGTTTATTTGGCAACTTTGTTCTACTCATCAATACCTAAACAACTCGGCCACGTTTGTAGAACTCGGACTGCCCAATCAAAAGTTATGGGCAATATTAGGTACTTGTCTTGTCTTGTGTGTTCGTATTTTCAGATATAAACTCGATTTTCTCGAAAACTACAAGAGGTAGACATTTAGTTTATTTGGCAACTTTGTTCTACTCATCAATACCTAAAAAACTCGGCCACATTTGTAGAACTCGGACTGCCCAATCAAAAGTTATGGGCAATATTAGGTTTTTTCTTGCCTTGTGCGTCCGTAGCCATGTTCGTCCGTTTTTTCAGATATAAACTCGATTTTCTCGAAAACTACAAGAGATAGACATATAGTTTATTTGGCAACTTTGTTCTACTCATCAATACCTAAAAAACTCGGCCACGTTTGTAGAACTCGGACTGCCCAATCAAAAGTTATGGGCAATATTAGGTTTTTTTCTTGCCTTGTGCGTCCGTAGCCATGTTCGTCCGTTTTTTCAGATATAAACTCGATTTTCTCGAAAACTACAAGAGATAGACATATAGTTTATTTGGCAACTTTGTTCTACTCATCAATACCTAAACAACTCGGCCACGTTTGTAGAACTCGGACTGCCCAATCAAAAGTTATGGGCAATATTAGGTACTTGTCTTGTCTTGTGTGTTCGTATTTTCAGATATAAACTCGATTTTCTCGAAAACTACAAGAGATAGACATATAGTTTATTTGGCAACTTTGTTCTACTCATCAATACCTAAAAAACTCGGCCACGTTTGTAGAACTCGGACTGCCCAATCAAAAGTTATGGGCAATATTAGGTACTTGTCTTGCCCTGTGCGTCCGTAGCCATGTTCGTCCGTTTTTTCAGATATAAACTCGATTTTCTCGAAAACTACAAGAGATAGACATATAGTTTATTTGGCAACTTTGTTCTACTCATCAATACCTAAAAAACTCGGCCACGTTTGTAGAAATCGGACTGCCCAATCAAAAGTTATGGGCAATATTAGGTACTTGGCTTGTCTTGTGTGTTCGTATTTTCAGATATAAACTCGATTTTCTCGAAAACTACAAGAGATAGACATATAGTTTATTTGGCAACTTTGTTCTACTCATCAATACCAAAAAAACTCGGCCACGTTTGTAGAACTCGGACTGCCCAATCAAAAGTTATGGGCAATATTAGGTACTTGTCTTGCCCTGTGTGTCCGTACCCATGTCCGTCCGTTTTTTCAGATATAAACTCGATTTTCTCGAAAACTACAAGAGATAGACATATAGTTTATTTGGCAACTTGGTTCTACTCATCAATACCTAAAAAACTCGGCCACGTTTGTAGAACTCGGACTGCCCAATCAAAAGTTATGGGCAATATTAGGTTTTTTTCTTGCCTTGTGCGTCCGTAGCCATGTTCGTCCGTTTTTTCAGATATAAACTCGATTTTCTCGAAAACTACAAGAGATAGACATATAGTTTATTTGGCAACTTTGTTCTACTCATCAATACCTAAACAACTCGGCCACGTTTGTAGAACTCGGACTGCCCAATCAAAAGTTATGGGCAATATTAGGTACTTGTCTTGTCTTGTGTGTTCGTATTTTCAGATATAAACTCGATTTTCTCGAAAACTACAAGAGATAGACATATAGTTTATTTGGCAACTTTGTTCTACTCATCAATACCTAAAAAACTCGGCCACGTTTGTAGAACTCGGACTGCCCAATCAAAAGTTATGGGCAATATTAGGTACTTGTCTTGCCCTGTGCGTCCGTAGCCATGTTCGTCCGTTTTTTCAGATATAAACTCGATTTTCTCGAAAACTACAAGAGATAGACATATAGTTTATTTGGCAACTTTGTTCTACTCATCAATACCTAAAAAACTCGGCCACGTTTGTAGAAATCGGACTGCCCAATCAAAAGTTATGGGCAATATTAGGTACTTGGCTTGTCTTGTGTGTTCGTATTTTCAGATATAAACTCGATTTTCTCGAAAACTACAAGAGATAGACATATAGTTTATTTGGCAACTTTGTTCTACTCATCAATACCAAAAAAACTCGGCCACGTTTGTAGAAATCGGACTGCCCAATCAAAAGTTATGGGCAATATTAGGTTTTTTTCTTGCCTTGTGCGTCCGTAGCCATGTTCGTCCGTTTTTTCAGATATAAACTCGATTTTCTCGAAAACTACAAGAGATAGACATATAGTTTATTTGGCAACTTTGTTCTACTCATCAATACCTAAAAAACTCGGCCACGTTTGTAGAAATCGGACTGCCCAATCAAAAGTTATGGGCAATATTAGGTTTTTTTCTTGCCTTGTGCGTCCGTAGCCATGTTCGTCCGTTTTTTCAGATATAAACTCGATTTTCTCGAAAACTACAAGAGATAGACATATAGTTTATTTTGCAACTTTGTTCTACTCATCAATACCTAAAAAACTCGGCCACGTTTGTAGAAATCGGACTGCCCAATCAAAAGTTATGGGCAATATTAGGTTTTTTTCTTGCCTTGTGCGTCCGTAGCCATGTTCGTCCGTTTTTTCAGATATAAACTCGATTTTCTCGAAAACTACAAGAGATAGACATATAGTTTATTTGGCAACTTTGTTCTACTCATCAATACCTAAAAAACTCGGCCACGTTTGTAGAACTCGGACTGCCCAATCAAAAGTTATGGGCAATATTAGGTACTTGTCTTGCCCTGTGCGTCCGTAGCCATGTTCGTCCGTTTTTTCAGATATAAACTCGATTTTCTCGAAAACTACAAGAGATAGACATATAGTTTATTTGGCAACTTTGTTCTACTCATCAATACCTAAAAAACTCGGCCACGTTTGTAGAAATCGGACTGCCCAATCAAAAGTGATGGGCAATATTAGGTACTTGTCTTGCCCTGTGTGTCCGTACCCATGTCCGTCCGTTTTTTCAGATATAAACTCGATTTTCTCGAAAACTACAAGAGATAGACATATAGTTTATTTGGCAACTTTGTTCTACTCATCAATACCTAAAAAACTCGGCCACGTTTGTAGAAATCGGACTGCCCAATCAAAAGTTATGGGCAATATTAGGTTTTTTTCTTGCCTTGTGCGTCCGTAGCCATGTTCGTCCGTTTTTTCAGATATAAACTCGATTTTCTCGAAAACTACAAGAGATAGACATATAGTTTATTTGGCAACTTTGTTCTACTCATCAATACCTAAAAAACTCGGCCACGTTTGTAGAACTCGGACTGCCCAATCAAAAGTTATGGGCAATATTAGGTACTTGTCTTGCCCTGTGCGTCCGTAGCCATGTTCGTCCGTTTTTTCAGATATAAACTCGATTTTCTCGAAAACTACAAGAGATAGACATATAGTTTATTTGGCAACTTTGTTCTACTCATCAATACCTAAAAAACTCGGCCACGTTTGTAGAAATCGGACTGCCCAATCAAAAGTGATGGGCAATATTAGGTACTTGTCTTGCCCTGTGTGTCCGTACCCATGTCCGTCCGTTTTTTCAGATATAAACTCGATTTTCTCGAAAACTACAAGAGATAGACATATAGTTTATTTGGCAACTTTGTTCTACTCATCAATACCTAAAAAACTCGGCCACGTTTGTAGAACTCGGACTGCCCAATCAAAAGTTATGGGCAATATTAGGTATTTTTCTTGCCTTGTGCGTCCGTAGCCATGTTCGTCCGTTTTTTCAGATATAAACTCGATTTTCTCGAAAACTACAAGAGATAGACATATAGTTTATTTGGCAACTTTGTTCTACTCATCAATACCTAAAAAACTCGGCCACGTTTGTAGAAATCGGACTGCCCAATCAAAAGTTATGGGCAATATTAGGTATTTTTCTTGCCTTGTGCGTCCGTAGCCATGTTCGTCCGTTTTTTCAGATATAAACTCGATTTTCTCGAAAACTACAAGAGATAGACATATAGTTTATTTGGCAACTTTGTTCTACTCATCAATACCTAAAAAACTCGGCCACGTTTGTAGAAATCGGACTGCCCAATCAAAAGTTATGGGCAATATTAGGTATTTTTCTTGCCTTGTGCGTCCGTAGCCATGTTCGTCCGTTTTTTCAGATATAAACTCGATTTTCTCGAAAACTACAAGAGATAGACATATAGTTTATTTGGCAACTTTGTTCTACTCATCAATACCAAAAAAACTCGGCCACGTTTGTAGAAATCGGACTGCCCAATCAAAAGTTATGGGCAATATTAGCTACTTGACTTGTCTTGTGTGTTCGTATTTTCAGATATAAACTCGATTTTCTCGAAAACTACAAGAGGTAGACATATAGTTTATTTGGCAACTTTGTTCTACTCATCAATACCTAAAAAACTCGGCCACGTTTGTAGAAATCGGACTGCCCAATCAAAAGTTATGGGCAATATTAGGTACTTGTCTTGCCCTGTGTGTCCGTACCCATGTCCGTCCGTTTTTTTAGATATAAACTCGATTTTCTCGAAAACTACAAGAGATAGACATATAGTTTATTTGGCAACTTGGTTCTACTCATCAATACCTAAAAAACTCGGCCACGTTTGTAGAACTCGGACTGCCCAATCAAAAGTTATGGGCAATATTAGGTTTTTTTTTTTGCCTTGTGCGTCCGTAGCCATGTTCGTCCGTTTTTTCAGATATAAACTCGACTTTCTCGAAAACTACAAGAGATAGACATATAGTTTATTTGGCAACTTTGTTCTACTCATCAATACCTAAACAACTCGGCCACGTTTGTAGAACTCGGACTGCCCAATCAAAAGTTATGGGCAATATTAGGTACTTGTCTTGTCTTGTGTGTTCGTATTTTCAGATATAAACTCGATTTTCTCGAAAACTACAAGAGATAGACATATAGTTTATTTGGCAACTTTGTTCTACTCATCAATACCTAAACAACTCGGCCACGTTTGTAGAACTCGGACTGCCCAATCAAAAGTTATGGGCAATATTAGGTACTTGTCTTGTCTTGTGTGTTCGTATTTTCAGATATAAACTCGATTTTCTCGAAAACTACAAGAGATAGACATATAGTTTATTTGGCAACTTTGTTCTACTCATCAATACCTAAAAAACTCGGCCACGTTTGTAGAAATCGGACTGCCCAATCAAAAGTGATGGGCAATATTAGGTACTTGTCTTGCCCTGTGTGTCCGTACCCATGTCCGTCCGTTTTTTCAGATATAAACTCGATTTTCTCGAAAACTACAAGAGATAGACATATAGTTTATTTGGCAACTTTGTTCTACTCATCAATACCTAAAAAACTCGGCCACGTTTGTAGAACTCGGACTGCCCAATCAAAAGTTATGGGCAATATTAGGTATTTTTCTTGCCTTGTGCGTCCGTAGCCATGTTCGTCCGTTTTTTCAGATATAAACTCGATTTTCTCGAAAACTACAAGAGATAGACATATAGTTTATTTGGCAACTTTGTTCTACTCATCAATACCTAAAAAACTCGGCCACGTTTGTAGAAATCGGACTGCCCAATCAAAAGTTATGGGCAATATTAGGTACTTGGCTTGTCTTGTGTGTTCGTATTTTCAGATATAAACTCGATTTTCTCGAAAACTACAGATATAAACTCGATTTTCTCGAAAACTACAAGAGATAGACATATAGTTTATTTGGCAACTTTGTTCTACTCATCAATACCTAAAAAACTCGGCCACGTTTGTAGAAATCGGACTGCCCAATCAAAAGTTATGGGCAATATTAGGTTTTTTTCTTGCCTTGTGCGTCCGTAGCCATGTTCGTCCGTTTTTTCAGATATAAACTCGATTTTCTCGAAAACTACAAGAGATAGACATATAGTTTATTTGGCAACTTTGTTCTACTCATCAATACCTAAAAAACTCGGCCACGTTTGTAGAACTCGGACTGCCCAATCAAAAAATATGGGCAATATTAGGTACTTGTCTTGCCCTGTGCGTCCGTAGCCATGTTCGTCCGTTTTTTCAGATATAAACTCGATTTTCTCGAAAACTACAAGAGATAGACATATAGTTTATTTGGCAACTTTGTTCTACTCATCAATACCTAAAAAACTCGGCCACGTTTGTAGAAATCGGACTGCCCAATCAAAAGTGATGGGCAATATTAGGTACTTGTCTTGCCCTGTGTGTCCGTACCCATGTCCGTCCGTTTTTTCAGATATAAACTCGATTTTCTCGAAAACTACAAGAGATAGACATATAGTTTATTTGGCAACTTTGTTCTACTCATCAATACCTAAAAAACTCGGCCACGTTTGTAGAACTCGGACTGCCCAATCAAAAGTTATGGGCAATATTAGGTATTTTTCTTGCCTTGTGCGTCCGTAGCCATGTTCGTCCGTTTTTTCAGATATAAACTCGATTTTCTCGAAAACTACAAGAGATAGACATATAGTTTATTTGGCAACTTTGTTCTACTCATCAATACCTAAAAAACTCGGCCACGTTTGTAGAAATCGGACTGCCCAATCAAAAGTTATGGGCAATATTAGGTACTTGGCTTGTCTTGTGTGTTCGTATTTTCAGATATAAACTCGATTTTCTCGAAAACTACAAGAGATAGACATATAGTTTATTTGGCAACTTTGTTCTACTCATCAATACCAAAAAAACTCGGCCACGTTTGTAGAAATCGGACTGCCCAATCAAAAGTTATGGGCAATATTAGGTTTTTTTCTTGCCTTGTGCGTCCGTAGCCATGTTCGTCCGTTTTTTCAGATATAAACTCGATTTTCTCGAAAACTACAAGAGATAGACATATAGTTTATTTGGCAACTTTGTTCTACTCATCAATACCTAAAAAACTCGGCCACGTTTGTAGAACTCGGACTGCCCAATCAAAAGTTATGGGCAATATTAGGTACTTGTCTTGTCTTGTGTGTTCGTATTTTCAGATATAAACTCGATTTTCTCGAAAACTACAAGAGATAGACATATAGTTTATTTGGCAACTTTGTTCTACTCATCAATACCTAAAAAACTCGGCCACGTTTGTAGAAATCGGACTGCCCAATCAAAAGTTATGGGCAATATTAGGTACTTGTCTTGCCCTGTGTGTTCGTACCCATGTCCGTCCGTTTTTTCAGATATAAACTCGATTTTCTCGAAAACTACAAGAGATAGACATATAGTTTATTTGGCAACTTTGTTCTACTCATCAATACCTAAAAAACTCGGCCACGTTTGTAGAACTCGGACTGCCCAATCAAAAGTTATGGCCAATATTAGGTACTTGTCTTGCCCTGTGTGTCCGTACCCATGTCCGTCCGTTTTTTCAGACATAAACTCGATTTTCTCGAAAACTACAAGAGATAGACATATAGTTTATTTGGCAACTTTGTTCTACTCATCAATATCTAAAACACTCGGCCACGTTTGTAGAAATCGGACTGCCCAATCAAAAGTTATGGGAAATATTAGGTACTTGTCTTGTCTTGTGTGTTCGTATTTTCAGATATAAACTCGATTTTCTCGAAAACTACAAGAGGTAGACATATAGTTTATTTGGCAACTTTGTTCTACTCATCAATACCTAAAAAACTCGGCCACGTTTGTAGAACTCGGACTGCCCAATCAAAAGTTATGGGCAATATTAGGTTTTTTTTCTTGCCTTGTGCGTCCGTAGCCATGTTCGTCCGTTTTTTTAGATATAAACTCGATTTTCTCGAAAACTACAAGAGATAGACATATAGTTTATTTGGCAACTTTGTTCTACTCATCAATACCTAAACAACTCGGCCACGTTTGTAGAACTCGGACTGCCCAATCAAAAGTTATGGGCAATATTAGGTTTTTTTCTTGCCTTGTGCGTCCGTAGCCATGTTCGTCCGTTTTTATACCCGTTACTCGTAGAGTAAAAGGGTATATTAGATTCGTGCAAAAGTATGTAACAGGCAGAAGGAAGCGTTTCCGACCATATAAAGTATATATATTCTTGATCAGGATCACTAGCCGAGTCGATCTAGCCATGTCCGTCTGTCCGTCTGTCCGTCTGTCCGTCTGTCCGTCTGTCCGTCTGTCTGTCCGTCTGTATGAACGCTGAGATCTTGGAAACTATAAAAGCTAGAAGATTGAAATTTGGCATGCAGATTCTAGGGGTTAATACGCAGCGCAAGTTTTTCACGCCGATGTGCCACGCCCTCTCTAACGCCCACAAACCGCGAAAAACTGTAACCCGTTCTGTATGAACGCTGAGATCTCGGAAACTATAAAAGCTAGAAGATTGGGATTTGGCATGCAGATTCTAGGGGTTATTACGCAGCGCAAGTTTTTCACGCCGATGTGCCACGCCCCCTCTAACACCCATAAACCGCGAAAAACTGTGGCACCCACAGTTTTGAAGCTATATTAACGGGAAAAGAAATGTGTATTTGTTTCATCAATACATATTGATAGACCAAAGTGGGAAACCCCCCTCCCCCCTAACGCCCACAAACCGCGAAAAACAGTGGCACCCGTCTGTATGAACGCTGAGATCTCGGAAACTATAAAAGCTAGAAGATTGGGATTTGGCATGCAGATTCTAGGGGTTAATACGCAGCGCAAGTTTTTTACGCCGATATGCCACGCCCCCTCTAACGCCCACATACCGCGAAAAACTGTGGCACCCACAGTTTTGAAGCTATATTAACGGGAAAAGCAATGTGTATTCGTTTCATCAATACATATTGATAGACCAAAGTTGGAAACCCTTCCTCCCCCCTAACGCCCACAAACCGCGAAAAGCTGTGGCGCCCATAGTTTTAAAGCTAGAGCAAAAGTGTAAACGCAATTTTGTTTGGGTTATTAACGCCTACCGAAATGTAGAAGAAATTTGTTTAATTTTTTGATGCGGTCGCTTGGTTTGCCCTGCTTGAGACTGCTGACTTTAGCTGAGTAACGGGTATTTGATAGTCGAGGCACTCGACTATAGCGTTCCCTCTTGTTTCAGATATAAACTCGATTTTCTCGAAAACTACAAGAGATAGACATATAGTTTATTTGGCAACTTTGTTCTACTCATCAATATCTAAAACACTCGGCCACGTTTGTAGAACTCGGACTGCCCAATCAAAAGTTATGGGCAATATTAGGTACTTGGCTTGTGTTGTGTGTTCGTATTTTCAAATATAAACTCGATTTTCTCGAAAACTACAAGAGATAGACATATAGTTTATTTGGCAACTTTGTTCTACTCATCAATACCCAAAAAACTCGGCCACGTTTGTAGAAATCGGACTGCCCAATCAAAAGTTATGGGCAATATTAGGTTTTTTTCTTGCCTTGTGCGTCCGTAGCCATGTTCGTCCGTTTTTTCAGATATAAACTCGATTTTCTCGAAAACTACAAGAGATAGACATATAGTTTATTTGGCAACTTTGTTCTACTCATCAATACCTAAAAAACTCGGCCACGTTTGTAGAACTCGGACTGCCCAATCAAAAGTTATGGGCAATATTAGGTACTTGTCTTGTCTTGTGTGTTCGTATTTTCAGATATAAACTCGATTTTCTCGAAAACTACAAGAGATAGACATATAGTTTATTTGGCAACTTTGTTCTACTCATCAATACCTAAAAAACTCGGCCACGTTTGTAGAAATCGGACTGCCCAATCAAAAGTTATGGGCAATATTAGGTACTTGTCTTGCCCTGTGTGTCCGTCCCCATGTCCGTCCGTTTTTTCAGATATAAACTCGATTTTCTCGAAAACTACAAGAGATAGACATATAGTTTATTTGGCAACTTTGTTCTACTCATCAATACCTAAAAAACTCGGCCACGTTTGTAGAACTCGGACTGCCCAATCAAAAGTTATGGCCAATATTAGGTACTTGTCTTGCCCTGTGTGTCCGTACCCATGTCCGTCCGTTTTTTCAGATATAAACTCGATTTTCTCGAAAACTACAAGAGATAGACATATAGTTTATTTGGCAACTTTGTTCTACTCATCAATATCTAAAACACTCGGCCACGTTTGTAGAAATCGGACTGCCCAATCAAAAGTTATGGGAAATATTAGGTACTTGTCTTGTCTTGTGTGTTCGTATTTTCAGATATAAACTCGATTTTCTCGAAAACTACAAGAGGTAGACATATAGTTTATTTGGCAACTTTGTTCTACTCATCAATACCTAAAAAACTCGGCCACGTTTGTAGAACTCGGACTGCCCAATCAAAAGTTATGGGCAATATTAGGTTTTTTTCTTGCCTTGTGCGTCCGTAGCCATGTTCGTCCGTTTTTTTAGATATAAACTCGATTTTCTCGAAAACTACAAGAGATAGACATATAGTTTATTTGGCAACTTTGTTCTACTCATCAATACCCAAAAAACTCGGCCACGTTTGTAGAAATCGGACTGCCCAATCAAAAGTTATGGGCAATATTAGGTATTTTTCTTGCCTTGTGCGTCCGTAGCCATGTTCGTCCGTTTTTTCAGATATAAACTCGATTTTCTCGAAAACTACAAGAGATAGACATATAGTTTATTTGGCAACTTTGTTCTACTCATCAATACCTAAAAAACTCGGCCACGTTTGTAGAACTCGGACTGCCCAATCAAAAGTTATGGGCAATATTAGGTACTTGTCTTGTCTTGTGTGTTCGTATTTTCAGATATAAACTCGATTTTCTCGAAAACTACAAGAGATAGACATATAGTTTATTTGGCAACTTTGTTCTACTCATCAATACCTAAAAAACTCGGCCACGTTTGTAGAAATCGGACTGCCCAATCAAAAGTTATGGGCAATATTAGGTACTTGTCTTGCCCTGTGTGTCCGTCCCCATGTCCGTCCGTTTTTTCAGATATAAACTCGATTTTCTCGAAAACTACAAGAGTTAGACATATAGTTTATTTGGCAACTTTGTTCTACTCATCAATACCTAAAAAACTCGGCCACGTTTGTAGAACTCGGACTGCCCAATCAAAAGTTATGGCCAATATTAGGTACTTGTCTTGCCCTGTGTGTCCGTACCCATGTCCGTCCGTTTTTATACCCTTGCAGAGGGTATAATGATTTCAGTCAGAAGTTTGCAACGCAGTGAAGGAGACGTTTCCGACCCAATAAAGTATATATATTCTTGATCAGCATGACTAGACGAGTCGATCTAGCCATGTCCGTCTGTCCGTCTGTCCGTCTGTCCGTCTGTCCGTCCGTCTGTCCGTCCGTCCGTCCGTTTCTACGCAAACTAGTCCCTCAGTTTTAAAGCTATCGAGATGAAACTTTACCAAAAGTCGTCTTTCTATTGCAGGTAGTATATAAGTCGGAACCGGTCGGATCGGATAACTATATCTTATAGCTCCCATAGGAATAATCGGAAAAATAATGGAAAAAAATTATATCTTCGGTGTTTTTCGACATATTACCTTCTAATCTTGGGAATATAATTTTTTTAACTGTGCCGAATTTCGAATAAAATTTTAGAAAAATCGGACAACTATATCATATAGCTCCCATAGGAACGATCGGAAAACTAAGGGGAAATTAATAGAAATAAAATTATAGCTTTGTTAGCTTTTATTGTATTCTCTTCTACTCTGGAATATAAATTTATTTTATTATTTAAGAATTTCGAATTAAATTTAACATAAATCGGACCACTATATTATATAGCTGCCATAGGAATGATCAATCAATTATTGTCAAAATGATACGAAAATTGCTATAATTTGGTTTGTTGCAAATCTAAATTCAGAATTTTGTAATTTGTAATTAAATAGGAATTAACTGCAAGGGTATATAAACTTCGGCTGGCCGAAGTTAGCTTCCCTTCTTGTTTCAGATATAAACTCGATTTTCTCGAAAACTACAAGAGATAGACATATAGTTTATTTGGCAACTTTGTTCTACTCATCAATACCCAAAAAACTCGGCCACGTTTGTAGAAATCGGACTGCCCAATCAAAAGTTATGGGCAATATTAGGTACTTGGCTTGTGTTGTGTGTTCGTATTTTCAGATATAAACTCGATTTTCTCGAAAACTACAAGAGATAGACATATAGTTTATTTGGCAACTTTGTTCTACTCATCAATACCTAAAAAACTCGGCCACGTTTGTAGAACTCGGACTGCCCAATCAAAAGTTATGGGCAATATTAGGTACTTGTCTTGTCTTGTGTGTTCGTATTTTCAGATATAAACTCGATTTTCTCGAAAACTACAAGAGGTAGACATATAGTTTATTTGGCAACTTTGTTCTACTCATCAATACCTAAAAAAACTCGGCCACGTTTGTAGAACTCGGACTGCCCAATCAAAAGTTATGGGCAATATTAGGTTTTTTTCTTGCCTTGTGCGTCCGTAGCCATGTTCGTCCGTTTTTTTAGATATAAACTCGATTTTCTCGAAAACTACAAGAGATAGACATATAGTTTATTTGGCAACTTTGTTCTACTCATCAATACCTAAACAACTCGGCCACGTTTGTAGAACTCGGACTGCCCAATCAAAAGTTATGGGCAATATTAGGTACTTGGCTTGTGTTGTGTGTTCGTATTTTCAAATATAAACTCGATTTTCTCGAAAACTACAAGAGATAGACATATAGTTTATTTGGCAACTTTGTTCTACTCATCAATACCCAAAAAACTCGGCCACGTTTGTAGAAATCGGACTGCCCAATCAAAAGTTATGGGCAATATTAGGTTTTTTTCTTGCCTTGTGCGTCCGTAGCCATGTTCGTCCGTTTTTTCAGATATAAACTCGATTTTCTCGAAAATTACAAGAGATAGACATATAGTTTATTTGGCAACTTTGTTCTACTCATCAATACCTAAAAAACTCGGCCACGTTTGTAGAACTCGGACTGCCCAATCAAAAGTTATGGGCAATATAGGTACTTGTCTTGTCTTGTGTGTTCGTATTTTCAGATATAAACTCGATTTTCTCGAAAACTACAAGAGATAGACATATAGTTTATTTGGCAACTTTGTTCTACTCATCAATACCTAAAAAACTCGGCCACGTTTGTAGAAATCGGACTGCCCAATCAAAAGTTATGGGCAATATTAGGTACTTGTCTTGCCCTGTGTGTCCGTCCCCATGTCCGTCCGTTTTTTCAGATATAAACTCGATTTTCTCGAAAACTACAAGAGATAGACATATAGTTTATTTGGCAACTTTGTTCTACTCATCAATACCTAAAAAACTCGGCCACGTTTGTAGAAATCGGACTGCCCAATCAAAAGTTATGGGCAATATTAGGTACTTGTCTTGCCCTGTGTGTTCGTACCCATGTCCGTCCGTTTTTTCAGATATAAACTCGATTTTCTCGAAAACTACAAGAGATAGACATATAGTTTATTTGGCAACTTTGTTCTACTCATCAATACCTAAAAAACTCGGCCACGTTTGTAGAACTCGGACTGCCCAATCAAAAGTTATGGCCAATATTAGGTACTTGTCTTGCCCTGTGTGTCCGTACCCATGTCCGTCCGTTTTTTCAGATATAAACTCGATTTTCTCGAAAACTACAAGAGATAGACATATAGTTTATTTGGCAACTTTGTTCTACTCATCAATATCTAAAACACTCGGCCACGTTTGTAGAAATCGGACTGCCCAATCAAAAGTTATGGGCAATATTAGGTACTTGTCTTGTCTTGTGTGTTCGTATTTTCAGATATAAACTCGATTTTCTCGAAAACTACAAGAGGTAGACATATAGTTTATTTGGCAACTTTGTTCTACTCATCAATACCTAAAAAACTCGGCCACGTTTGTAGAACTCGGACTGCCCAATCAAAAGTTATGGCCAATATTAGGTACTTGTCTTGCCCTGTGTGTCCGTACCCATGTCCGTCCGTTTTTTCAGATATAAACTCGATTTTCTCGAAAACTACAAGAGATAGACATATAGTTTATTTGGCAACTTTGTTCTACTCATCAATATCTAAAACACTCGGCCACGTTTGTAGAAATCGGACTGCCCAATCAAAAGTTATGGGAAATATTAGGTACTTGTCTTGTCTTGTGTGTTCGTATTTTCAGATATAAACTCGATTTTCTCGAAAACTACAAGAGGTAGACATATAGTTTATTTCGCAACTTTGTTCTACTCATCAATACCTAAAAAACTCGGCCACGTTTGTAGAACTCGGACTGCCCAATCAAAAGTTATGGGCAATATTAGGTTTTTTTCTTGCCTTGTGCGTCCGTAGCCATGTTCGTCCGTTTTTTCAGATATAAACTCGATTTTCTCGAAAACTACAAGAGATAGACATATAGTTTATTTGGCAACTTTGTTCTACTCATCAATACCTAAACAACTCGGCCACGTTTGTAGAACTCGGACTGCCCAATCAAAAGTTATGGGCAATATTAGGTTTTTTTCTTGCCTTGTGCGTCCGTAGCCATGTTCGTCCGTTTTTTCAGATATAAACTCGATTTTCTCGAAAACTACAAGAGATAGACATATAGTTTATTTGGCAACTTTGTTCTACTCATCAATACCTAAACAACTCGGCCACGTTTGTAGAACTCGGACTGCCCAATCAAAAGTTATGGGCAATATTAGGTACTTGGCTTGTGTTGTGTGTTCGTATTTTCAAATATAAACTCGATTTTCTCGAAAACTACAAGCGATAGACATATAGTTTATTTGGCAACTTTGTTCTACTCATCAATACCCAAAAAACTCGGCCACGTTTGTAGAAATCGGACTGCCCAATCAAAAGTTATGGGCAATATTAGGTTTTTTCTTGCCTTGTGCGTCCGTAGCCATGTTCGTCCGTTTTTTCAGATATAAACTCGATTTTCTCGAAAACTACAAGAGATAGACATATAGTTTATTTGGCAACTTTGTTCTACTCATCAATACCTAAACAACTCGGCCACGTTTGTAGAACTCGGACTGCCCAATCAAAAGTTATGGGCAATATTAGGTACTTGGCTTGTGTTGTGTGTTCGTATTTTCAAATATAAACTCGATTTTCTCGAAAACTACAAGAGATAGACATATAGTTTATTTGGCAACTTTGTTCTACTCATCAATACCTAAACAACTCGGCCACGTTTGTAGAACTCGGACTGCCCAATCAAAAGTTATGGGCAATATTAGGTACTTGGCTTGTGTTGTGTGTTCGTATTTTCAAATATAAACTCGATTTTCTCGAAAACTACAAGAGATAGACATATAGTTTATTTGGCAACTTTGTTCTACTCATCAATACCCAAAAAACTCGGCCACGTTTGTAGAAATCGGACTGCCCAATCAAAAGTTATGGGCAATATTAGGTACTTGGCTTGTGTTGTGTGTTCGTATTTTCAGATATAAACTCGATTTTCTCGAAAACTACAAGAGATAGACATATAGTTTATTTGGCAACTTTGTTCTACTCATCAATACCTAAAAAACTCGGCCACGTTTGTAGAACTCGGACTGCCCAATCAAAAGTTATGGGCAATATTAGGTACTTGTCTTGTCTTGTGTGTTCGTATTTTCAGATATAAACTCGATTTTCTCGAAAACTACAAGAGATAGACATATAGTTTATTTGGCAACTTTGTTCTACTCATCAATACCTAAAAAACTCGGCCACGTTTGTAGAAATCGGACTGCCCAATCAAAAGTTATGGGCAATATTAGGTACTTGTCTTGCCCTGTGTGTCCGTCCCCATGTCCGTCCGTTTTTTCAGATATAAACTCGATTTTCTCGAAAACTACAAGAGATAGACATATAGTTTATTTGGCAACTTTGTTCTACTCATCAATACCTAAAAAACTCGGCCACGTTTGTAGAAATCGGACTGCCCAATCAAAAGTTATGGGCAATATTAGGTTTTTTTCTTGCCTTGTGCGTCCGTAGCCATGTTCGTCCGTTTTTTCAGATATAAACTCGATTTTCTCGAAAACTACAAGAGATAGACATATAGTTTATTTGGCAACTTTGTTCTACTCATCAATACCTAAACAACTCGGCCACGTTTGTAGAACTCGGACTGCCCAATCAAAAGTTATGGGCAATATTAGGTACTTGGCTTGTGTTGTGTGTTCGTATTTTCAAATATAAACTCGATTTTCTCGAAAACTACAAGCGATAGACATATAGTTTATTTGGCAACTTTGTTCTACTCATCAATACCCAAAAAACTCGGCCACGTTTGTAGAAATCGGACTGCCCAATCAAAAGTTATGGGCAATATTAGGTTTTTTTCTTGCCTTGTGCGTCCGTAGCCATGTTCGTCCGTTTTTTCAGATATAAACTCGATTTTCTCGAAAACTACAAGAGATAGACATATAGTTTATTTGGCAACTTTGTTCTACTCATCAATACCTAAACAACTCGGCCACGTTTGTAGAACTCGGACTGCCCAATCAAAAGTTATGGGCAATATTAGGTACTTGGCTTGTGTTGTGTGTTCGTATTTTCAAATATAAACTCGATTTTCTCGAAAACTACAAGAGATAGACATATAGTTTATTTGGCAACTTTGTTCTACTCATCAATACCTAAACAACTCGGCCACGTTTGTAGAACTCGGACTGCCCAATCAAAAGTTATGGGCAATATTAGGTACTTGGCTTGTGTTGTGTGTTCGTATTTTCAAATATAAACTCGATTTTCTCGAAAACTACAAGAGATAGACATATAGTTTATTTGGCAACTTTGTTCTACTCATCAATACCCAAAAAACTCGGCCACGTTTGTAGAAATCGGACTGCCCAATCAAAAGTTATGGGCAATATTAGGTACTTGGCTTGTGTTGTGTGTTCGTATTTTCAGATATAAACTCGATTTTCTCGAAAACTACAAGAGATAGACATATAGTTTATTTGGCAACTTTGTTCTACTCATCAATACCTAAAAAACTCGGCCACGTTTGTAGAACTCGGACTGCCCAATCAAAAGTTATGGGCAATATTAGGTACTTGTCTTGTCTTGTGTGTTCGTATTTTCAGATATAAACTCGATTTTCTCGAAAACTACAAGAGATAGACATATAGTTTATTTGGCAACTTTGTTCTACTCATCAATACCTAAAAAACTCGGCCACGTTTGTAGAAATCGGACTGCCCAATCAAAAGTTATGGGCAATATTAGGTACTTGTCTTGCCCTGTGTGTCCGTCCCCATGTCCGTCCGTTTTTTCAGATATAAACTCGATTTTCTCGAAAACTACAAGAGATAGACATATAGTTTATTTGGCAACTTTGTTCTACTCATCAATACCTAAAAAACTCGGCCACGTTTGTAGAAATCGGACTGCCCAATCAAAAGTTATGGGCAATATTAGGTACTTGTCTTGCCCTGTGTGTTCGTACCCATGTCCGTCCGTTTTTTCAGATATAAACTCGATTTTCTCGAAAACTACAAGAGATAGACATATAGTTTATTTGGCAACTTTGTTCTACTCATCAATACCTAAAAAACTCGGCCACGTTTGTAGAACTCGGACTGCCCAATCAAAAGTTATGGGCAATATTAGGTACTTGTCTTGTCTTGTGTGTTCGTATTTTCAGATATAAACTCGATTTTCTCGAAAACTACAAGAGATAGACATATAGTTTATTTGGCAACTTTGTTCTACTCATCAATACCTAAAAAACTCGGCCACGTTTGTAGAAATCGGACTGCCCAATCAAAAGTTATGGGCAATATTAGGTACTTGTCTTGTCTTGTGTGTTCGTATTTTCAGATATAAACTCGATTTTCTCGAAAACTACAAGAGGTAGACATATAGTTTATTTGGCAACTTTGTTCTACTCATCAATACCTAAAAAACTCGGCCACGTTTGTAGAACTCGGACTGCCCAATCAAAAGTTATGGGCAATATTAGGTTTTTTCTTGCCTTGTGCGTCCGTAGCCATGTTCGTCCGTTTTTTCAGATATAAACTCGATTTTCTCGAAAACTACAAGAGATAGACATATAGTTTATTTGGCAACTTTGTTCTACTCATCAATACCTAAACAACTCGGCCACGTTTGTAGAACTCGGACTGCCCAATCAAAAGTTATGGGCAATATTAGGTACTTGGCTTGTGTTGTGTGTTCGTATTTTCAAATATAAACTCGATTTTCTCGAAAACTACAAGAGATAGACATATAGTTTATTTGGCAACTTTGTTCTACTCATCAATACCCAAAAAACTCGGCCACGTTTGTAGAAATCGGACTGCCCAATCAAAAGTTATGGGCAATATTAGGTACTTGTCTTGCCCTGTGTGTTCGTACCCATGTCCGTCCGTTTTTTCAGATATAAACTCGATTTTCTCGAAAACTACAAGAGATAGACATATAGTTTATTTGGCAACTTTGTTCTACTCATCAATACCTAAAAAACTCGGCCACGTTTGTAGAACTCGGACTGCCCAATCAAAAGTTATGGCCAATATTAGGTACTTGTCTTGCCCTGTGTGTCCGTACCCATGTCCGTCCGTTTTTTCAGATATAAACTCGATTTTCTCGAAAACTACAAGAGATAGACATATAGTTTATTTGGCAACTTTGTTCTACTCATCAATATCTAAAACACTCGGCCACGTTTGTAGAAATCGGACTGCCCAATCAAAAGTTATGGGCAATATTAGGTACTTGTCTTGTCTTGTGTGTTCGTATTTTCAGATATAAACTCGATTTTCTCGAAAACTACAAGAGGTAGACATATAGTTTATTTGGCAACTTTGTTCTACTCATCAATACCTAAAAAACTCGGCCACGTTTGTAGAACTCGGACTGCCCAATCAAAAGTTATGGGCAATATTAGGTTTTTTTCTTGCCTTGTGCGTCCGTAGCCATGTTCGTCCGTTTTTTCAGATATAAACTCGATTTTCTCGAAAACTACAAGAGGTAGACATATAGTTTATTTGGCAACTTTGTTCTACTCATCAATACCTAAAAAACTCGGCCACGTTTGTAGAACTCGGACTGCCCAATCAAAAGTTATGGGCAATATTAGGTACTTGTCTTGTCTTGTGTGTTCGTATTTTCAGATATAAACTCGATTTTCTCGAAAACTACAAGAGATAGACATATAGTTTATTTGGCAACTTTGTTCTACTCATCAATACCCAAAAAACTCGGCCACGTTTGTAGAAATCGGACTGCCCAATCAAAAGTTATGGGCAATATTAGGTACTTGTCTTGCCCTGTGTGTCCGTCCCCATGTCCGTCCGTTTTTTCAGATATAAACTCGATTTTCTCGAAAACTACAAGAGATAGACATATAGTTTATTTGGCAACTTTGTTCTACTCATCAATACCTAAAAAACTCGGCCACGTTTGTAGAAATCGGACTGCCCAATCAAAAGTTATGGGCAATATTAGGTACTTGTCTTGCCCTGTGTGTTCGTACCCATGTCCGTCCGTTTTTTCAGATATAAACTCGATTTTCTCGAAAACTACAAGAGATAGACATATAGTTTATTTGGCAACTTTGTTCTACTCATCAATACCTAAAAAACTCGGCCACGTTTGTAGAACTCGGACTGCCCAATCAAAAGTTATGGGCAATATTAGGTACTTGTCTTGTCTTGTGTGTTCGTATTTTCAGATATAAACTCGATTTTCTCGAAAACTACAAGAGATAGACATATAGTTTATTTGGCAACTTTGTTCTACTCATCAATACCTAAAAAACTCGGCCACGTTTGTAGAAATCGGACTGCCCAATCAAAAGTTATGGGCAATATTAGGTACTTGTCTTGTCTTGTGTGTTCGTATTTTCAGATATAAACTCGATTTTCTCGAAAACTACAAGAGGTAGACATATAGTTTATTTGGCAACTTTGTTCTACTCATCAATACCTAAAAAACTCGGCCACGTTTGTAGAACTCGGACTGCCCAATCAAAAGTTATGGGCAATATTAGGTTTTTTTCTTGCCTTGTGCGTCCGTAGCCATGTTCGTCCGTTTTTTCAGATATAAACTCGATTTTCTCGAAAACTACAAGAGATAGACATATAGTTTATTTGGCAACTTTGTTCTACTCATCAATACCTAAACAACTCGGCCACGTTTGTAGAACTCGGACTGCCCAATCAAAAGTTATGGGCAATATTAGGTACTTGGCTTGTGTTGTGTGTTCGTATTTTCAAATATAAACTCGATTTTCTCGAAAACTACAAGAGATAGACATATAGTTTATTTGGCAACTTGGTTCTACTCATCAATACCTAAAAAACTCGGCCACGTTTGTAGAACTCGGACTGCCCAATCAAAAGTTATGGGCAATATTAGGTTTTTTTCTTGCCTTGTTCGTCCGTAGCCATGTTCGTCCGTTTTTTCAGATATAAACTCGACTTTCTCGAAAACTACAAGAGATAGACATATAGTTTATTTGGCAACTTTGTTCTACTCATCAATACCTAAACAACTCGGCCACGTTTGTAGAACTCGGACTGCCCAATCAAAAGTTATGGGCAATATTAGGTACTTGTCTTGTCTTGTGTGTTCGTATTTTCAGATATAAACTCGATTTTCTCGAAAACTACAAGAGGTAGACATTTAGTTTATTTGGCAACTTTGTTCTACTCATCAATACCTAAAAAACTCGGCCACGTTTGTAGAACTCGGACTGCCCAATCAAAAGTTATGGGCAATATTAGGTTTTTTCTTGCCTTGTGCGTCCGTAGCCATGTTCGTCCGTTTTTTCAGATATAAACTCGATTTTCTCGAAAACTACAAGAGATAGACATATAGTTTATTTGGCAACTTTGTTCTACTCATCAATACCTAAAAAACTCGGCCACGATTGTAGAAATCGGACTGCCCAATCAAAAGTTATGGGCAATATTAGGTACTTGTCTTGCCCTGTGTGTTCGTACCCATGTCCGTCCGTTTTTTCAGATATAAACTCGATTTTCTCGAAAACTACAAGAGATAGACATATAGTTTATTTGGCAACTTTGTTCTACTCATCAATACCTAAAAAACTCGGCCACGTTTGTAGAACTCGGACTGCCCAATCAAAAGTTATGGCCAATATTAGGTACTTGTCTTGCCCTGTGTGTCCGTACCCATGTCCGTCCGTTTTTTCAGATATAAACTCGATTTTCTCGAAAACTACAAGAGATAGACATATAGTTTATTTGGCAACTTTGTTCTACTCATCAATATCTAAAACACTCGGCCACGTTTGTAGAAATCGGACTGCCCAATCAAAAGTTATGGGCAATATTAGGTACTTGTCTTGTCTTGTGTGTTCGTATTTTCAGATATAAACTCGATTTTCTCGAAAACTACAAGAGGTAGACATATAGTTTATTTGGCAACTTTGTTCTACTCATCAATACCTAAAAAACTCGGCCACGTTTGTAGAACTCGGACTGCCCAATCAAAAGTTATGGCCAATATTAGGTACTTGTCTTGCCCTGTGTGTCCGTACCCATGTCCGTCCGTTTTTTCAGATATAAACTCGATTTTCTCGAAAACTACAAGAGATAGACATATAGTTTATTTGGCAACTTTGTTCTACTCATCAATATCTAAAACACTCGGCCACGTTTGTAGAAATCGGACTGCCCAATCAAAAGTTATGGGAAATATTAGGTACTTGTCTTGTCTTGTGTGTTCGTATTTTCAGATATAAACTCGATTTTCTCGAAAACTACAAGAGGTAGACATATAGTTTATTTGGCAACTTTGTTCTACTCATCAATACCTAAAAAACTCGGCCACGTTTGTAGAACTCGGACTGCCCAATCAAAAGTTATGGGCAATATTAGGTTTTTTTCTTGCCTTGTGCGTCCGTAGCCATGTTCGTCCGTTTTTTCAGATATAAACTCGATTTTCTCGAAAACTACAAGAGATAGACATATAGTTTATTTGGCAACTTTGTTCTACTCATCAATACCTAAACAACTCGGCCACGTTTGTAGAACTCGGACTGCCCAATCAAAAGTTATGGGCAATATTAGGTTTTTTCTTGCCTTGTGCGTCCGTAGCCATGTTCGTCCGTTTTTTCAGATATAAACTCGATTTTCTCGAAAACTACAAGAGATAGACATATAGTTTATTTGGCAACTTTGTTCTACTCATCAATACCTAAACAACTCGGACTGCCCAATCAAAAGTTATGGGCAATATTAGGTACTTGGCTTGTGTTGTGTGTTCGTATTTTCAAATATAAACTCGATTTTCTCGAAAACTACAAGAGATAGACATATAGTTTATTTGGCAACTTTGTTCTACTCATCAATACCTAAAAAACTCGGCCACGTTTGTAGAACTCGGACTGCCCAATCAAAAGTTATGGGCAATATTAGGTACTTGTCTTGTCTTGTGTGTTCGTATTTTCAGATATAAACTCGATTTTCTCGAAAACTACAAGAGATAGACATATAGTTTATTTGGCAACTTTGTTCTACTCATCAATACCTAAAAAACTCGGCCACGTTTGTAGAAATCGGACTGCCCAATCAAAAGTTATGGGCAATATTAGGTACTTGTCTTGCCCTGTGTGTCCGTCCCCATGTCCGTCCGTTTTTTCAGATATAAACTCGATTTTCTCGAAAACTACAAGAGATAGACATATAGTTTATTTGGCAACTTTGTTCTACTCATCAATACCTAAAAAACTCGGCCACGTTTGTAGAAATCGGACTGCCCAATCAAAAGTTATGGCCAATATTAGGTACTTGTCTTGCCCTGTGTGTCCGTACCCATGTCCGTCCGTTTTTTCAGATATAAACTCGATTTTCTCGAAAACTACAAGAGATAGACATATAGTTTATTTGGCAACTTTGTTCTACTCATCAATATCTAAAACACTCGGCCACGTTTGTAGAAATCGGACTGCCCAATCAAAAGTTATGGGCAATATTAGGTACTTGTCTTGTCTTGTGTGTTCGTATTTTCAGATATAAACTCGATTTTCTCGAAAACTACAAGAGGTAGACATATAGTTTATTTGGCAACTTTGTTCTACTCATCAATACCTAAAAAACTCGGCCACGTTTGTAGAACTCGGACTGCCCAATCAAAAGTTATGGGCAATATTAGGTTTTTTCTTGCCTTGTGCGTCCGTAGCCATGTTCGTCCGTTTTTTCAGATATAAACTCGATTTTCTCGAAAACTACAAGAGATAGACATATAGTTTATTTGGCAACTTTGTTCTACTCATCAATACCTAAACAACTCGGCCACGTTTGTAGAACTCGGACTGCCCAATCAAAAGTTATGGGCAATATTAGGTACTTGGCTTGTGTTGTGTGTTCGTATTTTCAAATATAAACTCGATTTTCTCGAAAACTACAAGAGATAGACATATAGTTTATTTGGCAACTTTGTTCTACTCATCAATACCCAAAAAACTCGGCCACGTTTGTAGAAATCGGACTGCCCAATCAAAAGTTATGGGCAATATTAGGTTTTTTTCTTGCCTTGTGCGTCCGTAGCCATGTTCGTCCGTTTTTTCAGATATAAACTCGATTTTCTCGAAAACTACAAGAGATAGACATATAGTTTATTTGGCAACTTTGTTCTACTCATCAATACCTAAAAAACTCGGCCACGTTTGTAGAACTCGGACTGCCCAATCAAAAGTTATGGGCAATATTAGGTACTTGTCTTGTCTTGTGTGTTCGTATTTTCAGATATAAACTCGATTTTCTCGAAAACTACAAGAGATAGACATATAGTTTATTTGGCAACTTTGTTCTACTCATCAATACCTAAAAAACTCGGCCACGTTTGTAGAAATCGGACTGCCCAATCAAAAGTTATGGGCAATATTAGGTACTTGTCTTGCCCTGTGTGTCCGTCCCCATGTCCGTCCGTTTTTTCAGATATAAACTCGATTTTCTCGAAAACTACAAGAGATAGACATATAGTTTATTTGGCAACTTCGTTCTACTCATCAATACCTAAAAAACTCGGCCACGTTTGTAGAAATCGGACTGCCCAATCAAAAGTTATGGCCAATATTAGGTACTTGTCTTGCCCTGTGTGTCCGTACCCATGTCCGTCCGTTTTTTCAGATATAAACTCGATTTTCTCGAAAACTACAAGAGATAGACATATAGTTTATTTGGCAACTTTGTTCTACTCATCAATACCTAAACAACTCGGCCACGTTTGTAGAACTCGGACTGCCCAATCAAAAGTTATGGGCAATATTAGGTACTTGGCTTGTGTTGTGTGTTCGTATTTTCAAATATAAACTCGATTTTCTCGAAAACTACAAGAGATAGACATATAGTTTATTTGGCAATTTTGTTCTACTCATCAATACCCAAAAAACTCGGCCACGTTTGTAGAAATCGGACTGCCCAATCAAAAGTTATGGGCAATATTAGGTTTTTTCTTGCCTTGTGCGTCCGTAGCCATGTTCGTCCGTTTTTTCAGATATAAACTCGATTTTCTCGAAAACTACAAGAGATAGACATATAGTTTATTTGGCAACTTTGTTCTACTCATCAATACCTAAAAAACTCGGCCACGTTTGTAGAACTCGGACTTCCCAATCAAAAGTTATGGCCAATATTAGGTACTTGTCTTGCCCTGTGTGTCCGTACCCATGTCCGTCCGTTTTTTCAGATATAAACTCGATTTTCTCGAAAACTACAAGAGATAGACATATAGTTTATTTGGCAACTTTGTTCTACTCATCAATACCTAAACAACTCGGCCACGTTTGTAGAACTCGGACTGCCCAATCAAAAGTTATGGGCAATATTAGGTACTTGGCTTGTGTTGTGTGTTCGTATTTTCAAATATAAACTCGATTTTCTCGAAAACTACAAGAGATAGACATATAGTTTATTTGGCAATTTTGTTCTACTCATCAATACCCAAAAAACTCGGCCACGTTTGTAGAAATCGGACTGCCCAATCAAAAGTTATGGGCAATATTAGGTTTTTTTCTTGCCTTGTGCGTCCGTAGCCATGTTCGTCCGTTTTTTCAGATATAAACTCGATTTTCTCGAAAACTACAAGAGATAGACATATAGTTTATTTGGCAACTTTGTTCTACTCATCAATACCTAAAAAACTCGGCCACGTTTGTAGAAATCGGACTGCCCAATCAAAAGTTATGGGCAATATTAGGTACTTGTCTTGCCCTGTGGGTTCGTACCCATGTCCGTCCGTTTTTTCAGATATAAACTCGATTTTCTCGAAAACTACAAGAGATAGACATATAGTTTATTTGGCAACTTTGTTCTACTCATCAATACCTAAAAAACTCGGCCACGTTTGTAGAACTCGGACTGCCCAATCAAAAGTTATGGCCAATATTAGGTACTTGTCTTGCCCTGTGTGTCCGTACCCATGTCCGTCCGTTTTTTCAGATATAAACTCGATTTTCTCGAAAACTACAAGAGATAGACATATAGTTTATTTGGCAACTTTGTTCTACTCATCAATATCTAAAACACTCGGCCACGTTTGTAGAAATCGGACTGCCCAATCAAAAGTTATGGGCAATATTAGGTACTTGTCTTGTCTTGTGTGTTCGTATTTTCAGATATAAACTCGATTTTCGCGAAAACTACAAGAGGTAGACATATAGTTTATTTGGCAACTTTGTTCTACTCATCAATACCTAAAAAACTCGGCCACGTTTGTAGAACTCGGACTGCCCAATCAAAAGTTATGGGCAATATTAGGTTTTTTTCTTGCCTTGTGCGTCCTAAACAACTCGGCCACGTTTGTAGAACTCGGACTGCCCAATCAAAAGTTATGGGCAATATTAGGTACTTGGCTTGTGTTGTGTGTTCGTATTTTCAAATATAAACTCGATTTTCTCGAAAACTACAAGAGATAGACATATAGTTTATTTGGCAATTTTGTTCTACTCATCAATACCCAAAAAACTCGGCCACGTTTGTAGAAATCGGACTGCCCAATCAAAAGTTATGGGCAATATTAGGTTTTTTCTTGCCTTGTGCGTCCGTAGCCATGTTCGTCCGTTTTTTCAGATATAAACTCGATTTTCTCGAAAACTACAAGAGATAGACATATAGTTTATTTGGCAACTTTGTTCTACTCATCAATACCTAAAAAACTCGGCCACGTTTGTAGAAATCGGACTGCCCAATCAAAAGTTATGGGCAATATTAGGTACTTGTCTTGCCCTGTGGGTTCGTACCCATGTCCGTCCGTTTTTTCAGATATAAACTCGATTTTCTCGAAAACTACAAGAGATAGACATATAGTTTATTTGGCAACTTTGTTCTACTCATCAATACCTAAAAAACTCGGCCACGTTTGTAGAACTCGGACTGCCCAATCAAAAGTTATGGCCAATATTAGGTACTTGTCTTGCCCTGTGTGTCCGTACCCATGTCCGTCCGTTTTTTCAGATATAAACTCGATTTTCTCGAAAACTACAAGAGATAGACATATAGTTTATTTGGCAACTTTGTTCTACTCATCAATATCTAAAACACTCGGCCACGTTTGTAGAAATCGGACTGCCCAATCAAAAGTTATGGGCAATATTAGGTACTTGTCTTGTCTTGTGTGTTCGTATTTTCAGATATAAACTCGATTTTCTCGAAAACTACAAGAGGTAGACATATAGTTTATTTGGCAACTTTGTTCTACTCATCAATACCTAAAAAACTCGGCCACGTTTGTAGAACTCGGACTGCCCAATCAAAAGTTATGGGCAATATTAGGTTTTTTCTTGCCTTGTGCGTCCGTAGCCATGTTCGTCCGTTTTTTCAGATATAAACTCGATTTTCTCGAAAACTACAAGAGATAGACATATAGTTTATTTGGCAACTTTGTTCTACTCATCAATACCTAAACAACTCGGCCACGTTTGTAGAACTCGGACTGCCCAATCAAAAGTTATGGGCAATATTAGGTACTTGGCTTGTGTTGTGTGTTCGTATTTTCAAATATAAACTCGATTTTCTCGAAAACTACAAGAGATAGACATATAGTTTATTTGGCAATTTTGTTCTACTCATCAATACCCAAAAAACTCGGCCACGTTTGTAGAAATCGGACTGCCCAATCAAAAGTTATGGGCAATATTAGGTTTTTTCTTGCCTTGTGCGTCCGTAGCCATGTTCGTCCGTTTTTTCAGATATAAACTCGATTTTCTCGAAAACTACAAGAGATAGACATATAGTTTATTTGGCAACTTTGTTCTACTCATCAATACCTAAAAAACTCGGCCACGTTTGTAGAACTCGGACTGCCCAATCAAAAGTTATGGGCAATATTAGGTTTTTTTCTTGCCTTGTGCGTCCGTAGCCATGTTCGTCCGTTTTTTCAGATATAAACTCGATTTTCTCGAAAACTACAAGAGATAGACATATAGTTTATTTGGCAACTTTGTTCTACTCATCAATACCTAAACAACTCGGCCACGTTTGTAGAACTCGGACTGCCCAATCAAAAGTTATGGGCAATATTAGGTACTTGTCTTGTCTTGTGTGTTCGTATTTTCAAATATAAACTCGATTTTCTCGAAAACTACAAGAGATAGACATATAGTTTATTTGGCAATTTTGTTCTACTCATCAATACCCAAAAAACTCGGCCACGTTTGTAGAAATCGGACTGCCCAATCAAAAGTTATGGGCAATATTAGGTACTTGTCTTGCCCTGTGTGTCCGTCCCCATGTCCGTCCGTTTTTTCAGATATAAACTCGATTTTCTCGAAAACTACAAGAGATAGACATATAGTTTATTTGGCAACTTCGTTCTACTCATCAATACCTAAAAAACTCGGCCACGTTTGTAGAAATCGGACTGCCCAATCAAAAGTTATGGGCAATATTAGGTACTTGTCTTGCCCTGTGGGTTCGTACCCATGTCCGTCCGTTTTTTCAGATATAAACTCGATTTTCTCGAAAACTACAAGAGATAGACATATAGTTTATTTGGCAACTTTGTTCTACTCATCAATACCTAAAAAATTCGGCCACGTTTGTAGAACTCGGACTGCCCAATCAAAAGTTATGGCCAATATTAGGTACTTGTCTTGCCCTGTGTGTCCGTACCCATGTCCGTCCGTTTTTATACCCGTTACTCGTAGAGTAAAAGGGTATATTAGATTCGTGCAAAAGTATGTAACAGGCAGAAGGAAGCGTTTCCGACCATATAAAGTATATATATTCTTGATCAGGATCACTAGCCGAGTCGATCTAGCCATGTCCGTCTGTCCGTCTGTCCGTCTGTCCGTCTGTCCGTCTGTCTGTCCGTCTGTCCGTCTGTATGAACGCTGAGATCTCGGAAACTATAAAAGCTAGAAGATTGAGATTTGGCATGCAGATTCTAGGGGTTAATACGCAGCGCAAGTTTTTCACGCCGATGTGCCACGCCCTCTCTAACGCCCTCAAACCGCGAAAAACTGTGACCCGTTCTGTATGAACGCTGAGATCTCGGAAACTATAAAAGCTAGAAGATTGGGATTTGGCATGCAGATTCTAGGGGTTAATACGCAGCGCAAGTTTTTCACGCCGATGTGCCACGCCCCCTCTAACGCCCACAAACCGCGAAAAACTGTGGCACCCACAGTTTTGAAGCTATATTAACGGGAAAAAAAATGTCTATTTGTTTCATCAATACATATTGATAGACTAAAGTGGGAAACTCCCCCTCTCCCCTAACGCCCACAAACCGCGAAAAACAGTGGCACCCGTCTGTATGAACGCTGAGATCTCGGAAACTATAAAAGCTAGAAGATTGGGATTTGGCATGCAGATTCTAGGGATTAATACGCAGGCAAGTTTTTCACGCCGATGTGCCACGCCCCCTCTAACGCCCACAAACCGCGAAAAACTGTGGCACCCACATTTTTGAAGCTATATTAACGGGAAAAGCAATGTGTATTCGTTTCATCAATACATATTGAAAGACCAAAGTTGGAAACCCCCTCCCCCCTAACGCCCACAAACCGCGAAAAGCTGTGGCGCCCATAGTTTTAAAGCTAGAGCAAAAGTGTAAACGCAATTTTATTTGGGTTATTAACGCCTACCGAAATGTAGAAGAAATTTTGTAAATTTTTTGAAGCGGCTGCTTGGTTTGCCCTGCTTGAGACTGCTGACCTTAGCTGAGTAACGGGTATTTGATAGTCGAGGCCCTCGACTATAGCGTTCCCTCTTGTTTCAGATATAAACTCGATTTTCTCGAAAACTACAAGAGATAGACATATAGTTTATTTGGCAACTTTGTTCTACTCATCAATATCTAAAACACTCGGCCACGTTTGTAGAAATCGGACTGCCCAATCAAAAGTTATGGGCAATATTAGGTACTTGTCTTGTCTTGTGTGTTCGTATTTTCAGATATAAACTCGATTTTCTCGAAAACTACAAGAGGTAGACATATAGTTTATTTGGCAACTTTGTTCTACTCATCAATACCTAAAAAACTCGGCCACGTTTGTAGAACTCGGACTGCCCAATCAAAAGTTATGGGCAATATTAGGTTTTTTTCTTGCCTTGTGCGTCCGTAGCCATGTTCGTCCGTTTTTCAGATATAAACTCGATTTTCTCGAAAACTACAAGAGATAGACATATAGTTTATTTGGCAACTTTGTTCTACTCATCAATACCTAAACAACTCGGCCACGTTTGTAGAAATCGGACTGCCCAATCAAAAGTTATGGGCAATATTAGGTACTTGTCTTGCCCTGTGGGTTCGTACCCATGTCCGTCCGTTTTTTCAGATATAAACTCGATTTTCTCGAAAACTACAAGAGATAGACATATAGTTTATTTGGCAACTTTGTTCTACTCATCAATACCTAAAAAACTCGGCCACGTTTGTAGAACTCGGACTGCCCAATCAAAAGTTATGGCCAATATTAGGTACTTGTCTTGCCCTGTGTGTCCGTACCCATGTCCGTCCGTTTTTTCAGATATAAACTCGATTTTCTCGAAAACTACAAGAGATAGACATATAGTTTATTTGGCAACTTTGTTCTACTCATCAATATCTAAAACACTCGGCCACGTTTGTAGAAATCGGACTGCCCAATCAAAAGTTATGGGCAATATTAGGTACTTGTCTTGTCTTGTGTGTTCGTATTTTCAGATATAAACTCGATTTTCTCGAAAACTACAAGAGGTAGACATATAGTTTATTTGGCAACTTTGTTCTACTCATCAATACCTAAAAAACTCGGCCACGTTTGTAGAACTCGGACTGCCCAATCAAAAGTTATGGGCAATATTAGGTTTTTTTCTTGCCTTGTGCGTCCGTAGCCATGTTCGTCCGTTTTTTCAGATATAAACTCGATTTTCTCGAAAACTACAAGAGATAGACATATAGTTTATTTGGCAACTTTGTTCTACTCATCAATACCTAAACAACTCGGCCACGTTTGTAGAACTCGGACTGCCCAATCAAAAGTTATGGGCAATATTAGGTTTTTTTTCTTGCCTTGTGCGTCCGTAGCCATGTTCGTCCGTTTTTTCAGATATAAACTCGATTTTCTCGAAAACTACAAGAGATAGACATATAGTTTATTTGGCAACTTTGTTCTACTCATCAATACCTAAAAAACTCGGCCACGTTTGTAGAACTCGGACTGCCCAATCAAAAGTTATGGGCAATATTAGGTACTTGTCTTGTCTTGTGTGTTCGTATTTTCAGATATAAACTCGATTTTCTCGAAAACTACAAGAGATAGACATATAGTTTATTTGGCAACTTTGTTCTACTCATCAATACCTAAAAAACTCGGCCACGTTTGTAGAACTCGGACTGCCCAATCAAAAGTTATGGCCAATATTAGGTACTTGTCTTGCCCTGTGTGTCCGTACCCATGTCCGTCCGTTTTTTCAGATATAAACTCGATTTTCTCGAAAACTACAAGAGATAGACATATAGTTTATTTGGCAACTTTGTTCTACTCATCAATATCTAAAACACTCGGCTACGTTTGTAGAAATCGGACTGCCCAATCAAAAGTTATGGGCAATATTAGGTACTTGTCTTGTCTTGTGTGTTCGTATTTTCAGATATAAACTCGATTTTCTCGAAAACTACAAGAGGTAGACATATAGTTTATTTGGCAACTTTGTTCTACTCATCAATACCTAAAAAACTCGGCCACGTTTGTAGAACTCGGACTGCCCAATCAAAAGTTATGGGCAATATTAGGTTTTTTTCTTGCCTTGTGCGTCCGTAGCCATGTTCGTCCGTTTTTTCAGATATAAACTCGATTTTCTCGAAAACTACAAGAGATAGACATATAGTTTATTTGGCAACTTTGTTCTACTCATCAATACCTAAACAACTCGGCCACGTTTGTAGAACTCGGACTGCCCAATCAAAAGTTATGGGCAATATTAGGTTTTTTTCTTGCCTTGTGCGTCCGTAGCCATGTTCGTCCGTTTTTTCAGATATAAACTCGATTTTCTCGAAAACTACAAGAGATAGACATATAGTTTATTTGGCAACTTTGTTCTACTCATCAATACCTAAAAAACTCGGCCACGTTTGTAGAACTCGGACTGCCCAATCAAAAGTTATGGGCAATATTAGGTACTTGTCTTGTCTTGTGTGTTCGTATTTTCAGATATAAACTCGATTTTCTCGAAAACTACAAGAGATAGACATATAGTTTATTTGGCAACTTTGTTCTACTCATCAATACCTAAAAAACTCGGCCACGTTTGTAGAAATCGGACTGCCCAATCAAAAGTTATGGGCAATATTAGGTACTTGTCTTGCCCTGTGTGTTCGTACCCATGTCCGTCCGTTTTTTCAGATATAAACTCGATTTTCTCGAAAACTACAAGAGATAGACATATAGTTTATTTGGCACTTTTGTTCTACTCATCAATACCTAAAAAACTCGGCCACGTTTGTAGAACTCGGACTGCCCAATCAAAAGTTATGGCCAATATTAGGTACTTGTCTTGCCCTGTGTCCGTACCCATGTCCGTCCGTTTTTTCAGATATAAACTCGATTTTCTCGAAAACTACAAGAGATAGACATATAGTTTATTTGGCAACTTTGTTCTACTCATCAATATCTAAAACACTCGGCCAGGTTTGTAGAAATCGGACTGCCCAATCAAAAGTTATGGGCAATATTAGGTTTTTTTCGTTCGTCCGTTTTTTCAGATATAAACTCGATTTTCTCGAAAACTACAAGAGATAGACATATAGTTTATTTGGCAACTTTGTTCTACTCATCAATACCTAAACAACTCGGCCACGTTTGTAGAACTCGGACTGCCCAATCAAAAGTTATGGGCAATATTAGGTACTTGGCTTGTGTTGTGTGTTCGTATTTTCAAATATAAACTCGATTTTCTCGAAAACTACAAGAGATAGACATATAGTTTATTTGGCAACTTTGTTCTACTCATCAATACCCAAAAAACTCGGCCACGTTTGTAGAAATCGGACTGCCCAATCAAAAGTTATGGGCAATATTAGGTTTTTTTCTTGCCTTGTGCGTCCGTAGCCATGTTCGTCCTCATCAATACCTAAAAAACTCGGCCACGTTTGTAGAACTCGGACTGCCCAATCAAAAGTTATGGGCAATATTAGGTACTTGTCTTGTCTTGTGTGTTCGTATTTTCAGATATAAACTCGATTTTCTCGAAAACTACAAGAGATAGACATATAGTTTATTTGGCAACTTTGTTCTACTCATCAATACCTAAACAACTCGGCCACGTTTGTAGAACTCGGACTGCCCAATCAAAAGTTATGGGCAATATTAGGTACTTGGCTTGTGTTGTGTGTTCTTATTTTCAAATATAAACTCGATTTTCTCGAAAACTACAAGAGATAGACATATAGTTTATTTGGCAACTTTGTTCTACTCATCAATACCCAAAAAACTCGGCCACGTTTGTAGAAATCGGACTGCCCAATCAAAAGTTATGGGCAATATTAGGTTTTTTTCTTGCCTTGTGCGTCCGTAGCCATGTTCGTCCGTTTTTTCAGATATAAACTCGATTTTCTCGAAAACTACAAGAGATAGACATATAGTTTATTTGGCAACTTTGTTCTACTCATCAATACCTAAAAAACTCGGCCACGTTTGTAGAACTCGGACTGCCCAATCAAAAGTTATGGGCAATATTAGGTACTTGTCTTGTCTTGTGTGTTCGTATTTTCAGATATAAACTCGATTTTCTCGAAAACTACAAGAGATAGACATATAGTTTATTTGGCAACTTTGTTCTACTCATCAATACCTAAAAAACTCGGCCACGTTTGTAGAAATCGGACTGCCCAATCAAAAGTTATGGGCAATATTAGGTACTTGTCTTGCCCTGTGTGTTCGTACCCATGTCCGTCCGTTTTTTCAGATATAAACTCGATTTTCTCGAAAACTACAAGAGATAGACATATAGTTTATTTGGCAACTTTGTTCTACTCATCAATACCTAAAAAACTCGGCCACGTTTGTAGAACTCGGACTGCCCAATCAAAAGTTATGGCCAATATTAGGTACTTGTCTTGCCCTGTGTGTCCGTACCCATGTCCGTCCGTTTTTTCAGATATAAACTCGATTTTCTCGAAAACTACAAGAGATAGACATATAGTTTATTTGGCAACTTTGTTCTACTCATCAATATATAAAACACTCGGCCACGTTTGTAGAAATCGGACTGCCCAATCAAAAGTTATGGGCAATATTAGGTACTTGTCTTGGCCTGTGTGTTCGTACCCATGTTCGTCCGTTTTTTCAGATATAAACTCGATTTTCTCGAAAACTACAAGAGATAGACATATAGTTTATTTGGCAACTTTGTTCTACTCATCAATACCTAAAAAACTCGGCCACGTTTGTAGAAATCGGACTGCCCAATCAAAAGTTATGGGCAATATTAGGTACTTGTCTTGCCCTGTGTGTCCGTACCCATGTCCGTCCGTTTTTTCAGATATAAACTCGATTTTCTCGAAAACTACAATAGATAGACATATAGTTTATTTGGCAACTTGGTTCTACTCATCAATACCTAAAAAACTCGGCCACGTTTGTAGAACTCGGACTGCCCAATCAAAAGTTATGGGCAATATTAGGTTTTTTTCTTGCCTTGTGCGTCCGTAGCCATGTTCGTCCGTTTTTTCAGATATAAACTCGATTTTCTCGAAAACTACAAGAGATAGACATATAGTTTATTTGGCAACTTTGTTCTACTCATCAATACCTAAACAACTCGGCCACGTTTGTAGAACTCGGACTGCCCAATCAAAAGTTATGGGCAATATTAGGTACTTGTCTTGCCCTGTGTGTCCGTACCCATGTCCGTCCGTTTTTTCAGATATAAACTCGATTTTCTCGAAAACTACAAGAGGTAGACATATAGTTTATTTGGCAACTTTGTTCTACTCATCAATACCTAAAAAACTCGGCCACGTTTGTAGAAATCGGACTGCCCAATCAAAAGTTATGGGCAATATTAGGTACTTGTCTTGCCCTGTGTGTCCGTACCCATGTCCGTCCGTTTTTTCAGATATAAACTCGATTTTCTCGAAAACTACAATAGATAGACATATAGTTTATTTGGCAACTTTGTTCTACTCATCAATACCTAAAAAACTCGGCCACGTTCATAGAAATCGGACTGCCCAATCAAAAGTTATGGGCAATATTAGGTATTTTTCTTGCCTTGTGCGTCCGTAGCCATGTTCGTCCGTTTTTTCAGATATAAACTCGATTTTCTCGAAAACTACAAGAGATAGACATATAGTTTATTTGGCAACTTTGTTCTACTCATCAATACCAAAAAAACTCGGCCACGTTTGTAGAAATCGGACTGCCCAATCAAAAGTTATGGGCAATATTAGCTACTTGACTTGTCTTGTGTGTTCGTATATTCAGATATAAACTCGATTTTCTCGAAAACTACAAGAGGTAGACATATAGTTTATTTGGCAACTTTGTTCTACTCATCAATACCTAAAAAACTCGGCCACGTTTGTAGAAATCCGACTGCCCAATCAAAAGTTATGGGCAATATTAGGTACTTGTCTTGCCCTGTGTGTCCGTACCCATGTCCGTCCGTTTTTTCAGATATAAACTCGATTTTCTCGAAAACTACAAGAGATAGACATATAGTTTATTTGGCAACTTGGTTCTACTCATCAATACCTAAAAAACTCGGCCACGTTTGTAGAACTCGGACTGCCCAATCAAAAGTTATGGGCAATATTAGCTACTTGATTTGTCTTGTGTGTTCGTATTTTCAGATATAAACTCGATTTTCTCGAAAACTACAAGAGGTAGACATATAGTTTATTTGGCAACTTTGTTCTACTCATCAATACCTAAAAAACTCGGCCACGTTTGTAGAAATCGGACTGCCCAATCAAAAGTTATGGGCAATATTAGGTACTTGTCTTGCCCTGTGTGTCCGTACCCATGTCCGTCCGTTTTTTCAGATATAAACTCGATTTTCTCGAAAACTACAAGAGATAGACATATAGTTTATTTGGCAACTTTGTTCTACTCATCAATACCAAAAAAACTCGGCCACGTTTGTAGAAATCGGACTGCCCAAACAAAAGTTATGGGCAATATTAGCTACTTGACTTGTCTTGTGTGTTCGTATTTGCAGATATAAACTCGATTTTCTCGAAAACTACAAGAGGTAGACATATAGTTTATTTGGCAACTTTGTTCTACTCATCAATACCTAAAAAACTCGGCCACGTTTGTAGAACTCGGACTGCCCAATCAAAAGTTATGGGCAATATTAGGTACTTGGCTTGTGTTGTGTGTTCGTATTTTCAAATATAAACTCGATTTTCTCGAAAACTACAAGAGATAGACATATAGTTTATTTGGCAATTTTGTTCTACTCATCAATACCCAAAAAACTCGGCCACGTTTGTAGAAATCGGACTGCCCAATCAAAAGTTATGGGCAATATTAGGTTTTTTTCTTGCCTTGTGCGTCCGTAGCCATGTTCGTCCGTTTTTTCAGATATAAACTCGATTTTCTCGAAAACTACAAGAGATAGACATATAGTTTATTTGGCAACTTTGTTCTACTCATCAATACCTAAAAAACTCGGCCACGTTTGTAGAACTCGGACTGCCCAATCAAAAGTTATGGGCAATATTAGGTACTTGTCTTGTCTTGTGTGTTCGTATTTTCAGATATAAACTCGATTTTCTCGAAAACTACAAGAGATAGACATATAGTTTATTTGGCAACTTTGTTCTACTCATCAATACCTAAAAAACTCGGCCACGTTTGTAGAAATCGGACTGCCCAATCAAAAGTTATGGGCAATATTAGGTACTTGTCTTGCCCTGTGTGTCCGTCCCCATGTCCGTCCGTTTTTTCAGATATAAACTCGATTTTCTCGAAAACTACAAGAGATAGACATATAGTTTATTTGGCAACTTTGTTCTACTCATCAATACCTAAAAAACTCGGCCACGTTTGTAGAACTCGGACTGCCCAATCAAAAGTTATGGCCAATATTAGGTACTTGTCTTGCCCTGTGTGTCCGTACCCATGTCCGTCCGTTTTTTCAGATATAAACTCGATTTTCTCGAAAACTACAAGAGATAGACATATAGTTTATTTGGCAACTTTGTTCTACTCATCAATATCTAAAACACTCGGCCACGTTTGTAGAAATCGGACTGCCCAATCAAAAGTTATGGGCAATATTAGGTACTTGTCTTGTCTTGTGTGTTCGTATTTTCAGATATAAACTCGATTTTCTCGAAAACTACAAGAGGTAGACATATAGTTTATTTGGCAACTTTGTTCTACTCATCAATACCTAAAAAACTCGGCCACGTTTGTAGAACTCGGACTGCCCAATCAAAAGTTATGGGCAATATTAGGTTTTTTCTTGCCTTGTGCGTCCGTAGCCATGTTCGTCCGTTTTTTCAGATATAAACTCGATTTTCTCGAAAACTACAAGAGATAGACATATAGTTTATTTGGCAACTTTGTTCTACTCATCAATACCTAAACAACTCGGCCACGTTTGTAGAACTCGGACTGCCCAATCAAAAGTTATGGGCAATATTAGGTTTTTTTCTTGCCTTGTGCGTCCGTAGCCATGTTCGTCCGTTTTTTCAGATATAAACTCGATTTTCTCGAAAACTACAAGAGATAGACATATAGTTTATTTGGCAACTTTGTTCTACTCATCAATACCTAAACAACTCGGCCACGTTTGTAGAACTCGGACTGCCCAATCAAAAGTTATGGGCAATATTAGGTACTTGGCTTGTGTTGTGTGTTCGTATTTTCAAATATAAACTCGATTTTCTCGAAAACTACAAGAGATAGACATATAGTTTATTTGGCAACTTTGTTCTACTCATCAATACCCAAAAAACTCGGCCACGTTTGTAGAAATCGGACTGCCCAATCAAAAGTTATGGGCAATATTAGGTTTTTTTCTTGCCTTGTGCGTCCGTAGCCATGTTCGTCCGTTTTTTCAGATATAAACTCGATTTTCTCGAAAACTACAAGAGATAGACATATAGTTTATTTGGCAACTTTGTTCTACTCATCAATACCTAAAAAACTCGGCCACGTTTGTAGAACTCGGACTGCCCAATCAAAAGTTATGGGCAATATTAGGTACTTGTCTTGTCTTGTGTGTTCGTATTTTCAGATATAAACTCGATTTTCTCGAAAACTACAAGAGATAGACATATAGTTTATTTGGCAACTTTGTTCTACTCATCAATACCTAAAAAACTCGGCCACGTTTGTAGAAATCGGACTGCCCAATCAAAAGTTATGGGCAATATTAGGTACTTGTCTTGCCCTGTGTGTTCGTACCCATGTCCGTCCGTTTTTTCAGATATAAACTCGATTTTCTCGAAAACTACAAGAGATAGACATATAGTTTATTTGGCAACTTTGTTCTACTCATCAATACCTAAAAAACTCGGCCACGTTTGTAGAACTCGGACTGCCCAATCAAAAGTTATGGCCAATATTAGGTACTTGTCTTGCCCTGTGTGTCCGTACCCATGTCCGTCCGTTTTTTCAGATATAAACTCGATTTTCTCGAAAACTACAAGAGATAGACATATGTTTATTTGGCAACTTTGTTCTACTCATCAATATCTAAAACACTCGGCCAGGTTTGTAGAAATCGGACTGCCCAATCAAAAGTTATGGGCAATATTAGGTTTTTTCTTGCCTTGTGCGTCCGTAGCCATGTTCGTCCGTTTTTTCAGATATAAACTCGATTTTCTCGAAAACTACAAGAGATAGACATATAGTTTATTTGGCAACTTTGTTCTACTCATCAATACCTAAACAACTCGGCCACGTTTGTAGAACTCGGACTGCCCAATCAAAAGTTATGGGCAATATTAGGTACTTGGCTTGTGTTGTGTGTTCGTATTTTCAAATATAAACTCGATTTTCTCGAAAACTACAAGAGATAGACATATAGTTTATTTGGCAACTTTGTTCTACTCATCAATACCCAAAAAACTCGGCCACGTTTGTAGAAATCGGACTGCCCAATCAAAAGTTATGGGCAATATTAGGTTTTTTTCTTGCCTTGTGCGTCCGTAGCCATGTTCGTCCTCATCAATACCTAAAAAACTCGGCCACGTTTGTAGAACTCGGACTGCCCAATCAAAAGTTATGGGCAATATTAGGTACTTGTCTTGTCTTGTGTGTTCGTATTTTCAGATATAAACTCGATTTTCTCGAAAACTACAAGAGATAGACATATAGTTTATTTGGCAACTTTGTTCTACTCATCAATACCTAAACAACTCGGCCACGTTTGTAGAACTCGGACTGCCCAATCAAAAGTTATGGGCAATATTAGGTACTTGGCTTGTGTTGTGTGTTCTTATTTTCAAATATAAACTCGATTTTCTCGAAAACTACAAGAGATAGACATATAGTTTATTTGGCAACTTTGTTCTACTCATCAATACCCAAAAAACTCGGCCACGTTTGTAGAAATCGGACTGCCCAATCAAAAGTTATGGGCAATATTAGGTTTTTTTCTTGCCTTGTGCGTCCGTAGCCATGTTCGTCCGTTTTTTCAGATATAAACTCGATTTTCTCGAAAACTACAAGAGATAGACATATAGTTTATTTGGCAACTTTGTTCTACTCATCAATACCTAAAAAACTCGGCCACGTTTGTAGAACTCGGACTGCCCAATCAAAAGTTATGGGCAATATTAGGTACTTGTCTTGTCTTGTGTGTTCGTATTTTCAGATATAAACTCGATTTTCTCGAAAACTACAAGAGATAGACATATAGTTTATTTGGCAACTTTGTTCTACTCATCAATACCTAAAAAAACTCGGCCACGTTTGTAGAAATCGGACTGCCCAATCAAAAGTTATGGGCAATATTAGGTACTTGTCTTGCCCTGTGTGTTCGTACCCATGTCCGTCCGTTTTTTCAGATATAAACTCGATTTTCTCGAAAACTACAAGAGATAGACATATAGTTTATTTGGCAACTTTGTTCTACTCATCAATACCTAAAAAACTCGGCCACGTTTGTAGAACTCGGACTGCCCAATCAAAAGTTATGGCCAATATTAGGTACTTGTCTTGCCCTGTGTGTCCGTACCCATGTCCGTCCGTTTTTTCAGATATAAACTCGATTTTCTCGAAAACTACAAGAGATAGACATATAGTTTATTTGGCAACTTTGTTCTACTCATCAATATCTAAAACACTCGGCCACGTTTGTAGAAATCGGACTGCCCAATCAAAAGTTATGGGCAATATTAGGTACTTGTCTTGCCCTGTGTGTTCGTACCCATGTTCGTCCGTTTTTTCAGATATAAACTCGATTTTCTCGAAAACTACAAGAGATAGACATATAGTTTATTTGGCAACTTTGTTCTACTCATCAATACCTAAAAAACTCGGCCACGTTTGTAGAAATCGGACTGCCCAATCAAAAGTTATGGGCAATATTAGGTACTTGTCTTGCCCTGTGTGTCCGTACCCATGTCCGTCCGTTTTTTCAGATATAAACTCGATTTTCTCGAAAACTACAATAGATAGACATATAGTTTATTTGGCAACTTGGTTCTACTCATCAATACCTAAAAAACTCGGCCACGTTTGTAGAACTCGGACTGCCCAATCAAAAGTTATGGGCAATATTAGGTTTTTTTCTTGCCTTGTGCGTCCGTAGCCATGTTCGTCCGTTTTTTCAGATATAAACTCGATTTTCTCGAAAACTACAAGAGATAGACATATAGTTTATTTGGCAACTTTGTTCTACTCATCAATACCTAAACAACTCGGCCACGTTTGTAGAACTCGGACTGCCCAATCAAAAGTTATGGGCAATATTAGGTACTTGTCTTGCCCTGTGTGTCCGTACCCATGTCCGTCCGTTTTTTCAGATATAAACTCGATTTTCTCGAAAACTACAAGAGGTAGACATATAGTTTATTTGGCAACTTTGTTCTACTCATCAATACCTAAAAAACTCGGCCACGTTTGTAGAAATCGGACTGCCCAATCAAAAGTTATGGGCAATATTAGGTACTTGTCTTGCCCTGTGTGTCCGTACCCATGTCCGTCCGTTTTTTCAGAAATAAACTCGATTTTCTCGAAAACTACAATAGATAGACATATAGTTTATTTGGCAACTTTGTTCTACTCATCAATACCTAAAAAACTCGGCCACGTTCATAGAAATCGGACTGCCCAATCAAAAGTTATGGGCAATATTAGGTATTTTTCTTGCCTTGTGCGTCCGTAGCCATGTTCGTCCGTTTTTTCAGATATAAACTCGATTTTCTCGAAAACTACAAGAGATAGACATATAGTTTATTTGGCAACTTTGTTCTACTCATCAATACCAAAAAAACTCGGCCACGTTTGTAGAAATCGGACTGCCCAATCAAAAGTTATGGGCAATATTAGGTACTTGGCTTGTCTTGTGTGTTCGTATTTTCAGATATAAACTCGATTTTCTCGAAAACTACAAGAGGTAGACATATAGTTTATTTGGCAACTTTGTTCTACTCATCAATACCTAAAAAACTCGGCCACGTTTGTAGAAATCGGACTGCCCAATCAAAAGTTATGGGCAATATTAGGTACTTGTCTTGCCCTGTGTGTCCGTACCCATGTCCGTCCGTTTTTTCAGATATAAACTCGATTTTCTCGAAAACTACAAGAGATAGACATATAGTTTATTTGGCAACTTGGTTCTACTCATCAATACCTAAAAAACTCGGCCACGTTTGTAGAACTCGGACTGCCCAATCAAAAGTTATGGGCAATATTAGCTACTTGATTTGTCTTGTGTGTTCGTATTTTCAGATATAAACTCGATTTTCTCGAAAACTACAAGAGGTAGACATATAGTTTATTTGGCAACTTTGTTCTACTCATCAATACCTAAAAAACTCGGCCACGTTTGTAGAAATCGGACTGCCCAATCAAAAGTTATGGGCAATATTAGGTACTTGTCTTGCCCTGTGTGTCCGTACCCATGTCCGTCCGTTTTTTCAGATATAAACTCGATTTTCTCGAAAACTACAAGAGATAGACATATAGTTTATTTGGCAACTTTGTTCTACTCATCAATACCAAAAAAACTCGGCCACGTTTGTAGAAATCGGACTGCCCAATCAAAAGTTATGGGCAATATTAGCTACTTGACTTGTCTTGTGTGTTCGTATTTTCAGATATAAACTCGATTTTCTCGAAAACTACAAGAGGTAGACATATAGTTTATTTGGCAACTTTGTTCTACTCATCAATACCTAAAAAACTCGGCCACGTTTGTAGAAATCGGACTGCCCAATCAAAAGTTATGGGCAATATTAGGTACTTGTCTTGCCCTGTGTGTCCGTACCCATGTCCGTCCGTTTTTTCAGATATAAACTCGATTTTCTCGAAAACTACAAGAGATAGACATATAGTTTATTTGGCAACTTGGTTCTACTCATCAATACCTAAAAAACTCGGCCACGTTTGTAGAACTCGGACTGCCCAATCAAAAGTTATGGGCAATATTAGGTTTTTTTCTTGCCTTGTGCGTCCGTAGCCATGTTCGTCCGTTTTTTCAGATATAAACTCGATTTTCTCGAAAACTACAAGAGATAGACATATAGTTTATTTGGCAACTTTGTTCTACTCATCAATACCTAAACAACTCGGCCACGTTTGTAGAACTCGGACTGCCCAATCAAAAGTTATGGGCAATATTAGGTACTTGTCTTGTCTTGTGTGTTCGTATTTTCAGATATAAACTCGATTTTCTCGAAAACTACAAGAGGTAGACATATAGTTTATTTGGCAACTTTGTTCTACTCATCAATACCTAAACAACTCGGCCACGTTTGTAGAAATCGGACTGCCCAATCAAAAGTTATGGGCAATATTAGGTACTTGGCTTGTCTTGTGTGTTCGTATTTTCAGATATAAACTCGATTTTCTCGAAAACTACAAGAGGTAGACATATAGTTTATTTGGCAACTTTGTTCTACTCATCAATACCTAAAAAACTCGGCCACGTTTGTAGAAATCGGACTGCCCAATCAAAAGTTATGGGCAATATTAGGTACTTGTCTTGCCCTGTGTGTCCGTACCCATGTCCGTCCGTTTTTTCAGATATAAACTCGATTTTCTCGAAAACTACAAGAGATAGACATATAGTTTATTTGGCAACTTTGTTCTACTCATCAATACCTAAAAAACTCGGCCACGTTTGTAGAACTCGGACTGCCCAATCAAAAGTTATGGGCAATATTAGCTACTTGACTTGTCTTGTGTGTTCGTATTTTCAGATATAAACTCGATTTTCTCGAAAACTACAAGAGGTAGACATATAGTTTATTTGGCAACTTTGTTCTACTCATCAATACCTAAAAAACTCGGCCACGTTTGTAGAAATCGGACTGCCCAATCAAAAGTTATGGGCAATATTAGGTACTTGTCTTGCCCTGTGTGTCCGTACCCATGTCCGTCCGTTTTTTCAGATATAAACTCGATTTTCTCGAAAACTACAAGAGATAGACATATAGTTTATTTGGCAACTTTGTTCTACTCATCAATACCTAAAAAACTCGGCCACGTTTGTAGAACTCGGACTGCCCAATCAAAAGTTATGGGCAATATTAGGTTTTTTTCTTGCCTTGTGCGTCCGTAGCCATGTTCGTCCGTTTTTTCAGATATAAACTCGATTTTCTCGAAAACTACAAGAGATAGACATATAGTTTATTTGGCAACTTTGTTCTACTCATCAATACCTAAACAACTCGGCCACGTTTGTAGAACTCGGACTGCCCAATCAAAAGTTATGGGCAATATTAGGTACTTGTCTTGTCTTGTGTGTTCGTATTTTCAGATATAAACTCGATTTTCTCGAAAACTACAAGAGGTAGACATATAGTTTATTTGGCAACTTTGTTCTACTCATCAATACCTAAACAACTCGGCCACGTTTGTAGAAATCGGACTGCCCAATCAAAAGTTATGGGCAATATTAGGTACTTGGCTTGTCTTGTGTGTTCGTATTTTCAGATATAAACTCGATTTTCTCGAAAACTACAAGAGGTAGACATATAGTTTATTTGGCAACTTTGTTCTACTCATCAATACCTAAAAAACTCGGCCACGTTTGTAGAAATCGGACTGCCCAATCAAAAGTTATGGGCAATATTAGGTACTTGTCTTGCCCTGTGTGTCCGTACCCATGTCCGTCCGTTTTTTCAGATATAAACTCGATTTTCTCGAAAACTACAAGAGATAGACATATAGTTTATTTGGCAACTTTGTTCTACTCATCAATACCTAAAAAACTCGGCCACGTTTGTAGAACTCGGACTGCCCAATCAAAAGTTATGGGCAATATTAGGTATTTTTCTTGCCTTGTGCGTCCGTAGCCATGTTCGTCCGTTTTTTCAGATATAAACTCGATTTTCTCGAAAACTACAAGAGATAGACATATAGTTTATTTGGCAACTTTGTTCTACTCATCAATACCTAAACAACTCGGCCACGTTTGTAGAACTCGGACTGCCCAATCAAAAGTTATGGGCAATATTAGGTACTTGTCTTGCCCTGTGTGTCCGTACCCATGTCCGTCCGTTTTTTCAGATATAAACTCGATTTTCTCGAAAACTACAAGAGATAGACATATAGTTTATTTGGCAACTTTGTTCTACTCATCAATACCTAAAAAACTCGGCCACGTTTGTAGAAATCGGACTGCCCAATCAAAAGTTATGGGCAATATTAGGTACTTGTCTTGCCTTGTGTGTCCGTACCCATGTCCGTCCGTTTTTTCAGATATAAACTCGATTTTCTCGAAAACTACAAGAGATAGACATATAGTTTATTTGGCAACTTTGTTCTACTCATCAATACCTAAAAAACTCGGCCACGTTTGTAGAACTCGGACTGCCCAATCAAAAGTTATGGGCAATATTAGCTACTTGACTTGTCTTGTGTGTTCGTATTTTCAGATATAAACTCGATTTTCTCGAAAACTACAAGAGGTAGACATATAGTTTATTTGGCAACTTTGTTCTACTCATCAATACCTAAAAAACTCGGCCACGTTTGTAGAAATCGGACTGCCCAATCAAAAGTTATGGGCAATATTAGGTACTTGTCTTGCCCTGTGTGTCCGTACCCATGTCCGTCCGTTTTTTCAGATATAAACTCGATTTTCTCGAAAACTACAAGAGATAGACATATAGTTTATTTGGCAACTTTGTTCTACTCATCAATACCTAAAAAACTCGGCCACGTTTGTAGAACTCGGACTGCCCAATCAAAAGTTATGGGCAATATTAGGTACTTGTCTTGTCTTGTGTGTTCGTATTTTCAGATATAAACTCGATTTTCTCGAAAACTACAAGAGATAGACATATAGTTTATTTGGCAACTTTGTTCTACTCATCAATACCTAAAAAACTCGGCCACGTTTGTAGAAATCGGACTGCCCAATCAAAAGTTATGGGCAATATTAGGTACTTGTCTTGTCTTGTGTGTTCGTATTTTCAGATATAAACTCGATTTTCTCGAAAACTACAAGAGATAGACATATAGTTTATTTGGCAACTTTGTTCTACTCATCAATACCTAAACAACTCGGCCACGTTTGTAGAAATCGGACTGCCCAATCAAAAGTTATGGGCAATATTAGGTACTTGTCTTGCCTTGTGTGTCCGTAGCCATGTTCGTCCGTTTTTTCAGATATAAACTCGATTTTCTCGAAAACTACAAGAGATAGACATATAGTTTATTTGGCAACTTTGTTCTACTCATCAATACCTAAAAAACTCGGCCACGTTTGTAGAAATCGGACTGCCCAATCAAAAGTTATGGGCAATATTAGGTACTTGTCTTGCCTTGTGTGTCCGTAGCCATGTCCGTCCGTTTTTTCAGATATAAACTCGATTTTCTCGAAAACTACAAGAGATAGACATATAGTTTATTTGGCAACTTTGTTCTACTCATCAATACCTAAAAAACTCGGCCACGTTTGTAGAACTCGGACTGCCCAATCAAAAGTTATGGGCAATATTAGGTACTTGTCTTGTCTTGTGTGTTCGTATTTTCAGATATAAACTCGATTTTCTCGAAAACTACAAGAGGTAGACATATAGTTTATTTGGCAACTTTGTTCTACTCATCAATACCTAAAAAACTCGGCCACGTTTGTAGAAATCGGACTGCCCAATCAAAAGTTATGGGCAATATTAGGTACTTGTCTTGCCTTGTGTGTCCGTACCCATGTCCGTCCGTTTTTTCAGATATAAACTCGATTTTCTCGAAAACTACAAGAGATAGACATATAGTTTATTTGGCAACTTTGTTCTACTCATCAATACCAAAAAAACTCGGCCACGTTTGTAGAAATCGGACTGCCCAATCAAAAGTTATGGGCAATATTAGGTACTTGTCTTGTCTTGTGTGTTCGTATTTTCAGATATAAACTCGATTTTCTCGAAAACTACAAGAGATAGACATATAGTTTATTTGGCAACTTTGTTCTACTCATCAATACCTAAAAAACTCGGCCACGTTTGTAGAAATCGGACTGCCCAATCAAAAGTTATGGGCAATATTAGGTACTTGTCTTGCCTTGTGTGTCCGTACCCATGTCCGTCCGTTTTTTCAGATATAAACTCGATTTTCTCGAAAACTACAAGAGATAGACATATAGTTTATTTGGCAACTTTGTTCTACTCATCAATACCTAAAAAACTCGGCCACGTTTGTAGAACTCGGACTGCCCAATCAAAAGTTATGGGCAATATTAGGTTTTTTTCTTGCCTTGTGCGTCCGTAGCCATGTTCGTCCGTTTTTTCAGATATAAACTCGATTTTCTCGAAAACTACAAGAGATAGACATATAGTTTATTTGGCAACTTTGTTCTACTCATCAATACCTAAAAAACTCGGCCACGTTTGTAGAACTCGGACTGCCCAATCAAAAGTTATGGGCAATATTAGGTACTTGTCTTGTCTTGTGTGTTCGTATTTTCAGATATAAACTCGATTTTCTCGAAAACTACAAGAGATAGACATATAGTTTATTTGGCAACTTTGTTCTACTCATCAATACCTAAACAACTCGGCCACGTTTGTAGAAATCGGACTGCCCAATCAAAAGTTATGGGCAATATTAGGTACTTGGCTTGTCTTGTGTGTTCGTATTTTCAGATATAAACTCGATTTTCTCGAAAACTACAAGAGGTAGACATATAGTTTATTTGGCAACTTTGTTCTACTCATCAATACCTAAAAAACTCGGCCACGTTTGTAGAAATCGGACTGCCCAATCAAAAGTTATGGGCAATATTAGGTACTTGTCTTGCCTTGTGCGTCCGTAGCCATGTCCGTCCGTTTTTTCAGATATAAACTCGATTTTCTCGAAAACTACAAGAGATAGACATATAGTTTATTTGGCAACTTTGTTCTACTCATCAATACCTAAAAAACTCGGCCACGTTTGTAGAACTCGGACTGCCCAATCAAAAGTTATGGGCAATATTAGGTACTTGTCTTGTCTTGTGTGTTCGTATTTTCAGATATAAACTCGATTTTCTCGAAAACTACAAGAGGTAGACATATAGTTTATTTGGCAACTTTGTTCTACTCATCAATACCTAAAAAACTCGGCCACGTTTGTAGAAATCGGACTGCCCAATCAAAAGTTATGGGCAATATTAGGTACTTGTCTTGCCTTGTGTGTCCGTACCCATGTCCGTCCGTTTTTTCAGATATAAACTCGATTTTCTCGAAAACTACAAGAGATAGACATATAGTTTATTTGGCAACTTTGTTCTACTCATCAATACCTAAAAAACTCGGCCACGTTTGTAGAACTCGGACTGCCCAATCAAAAGTTATGGGCAATATTAGGTATTTTTCTTGCCTTGTGCGTCCGTAGCCATGTTCGTCCGTTTTTTCAGATATAAACTCGATTTTCTCGAAAACTACAAGAGATAGACATATAGTTTATTTGGCAACTTTGTTCTACTCATCAATACCTAAACAACTCGGCCACGTTTGTAGAACTCGGACTGCCCAATCAAAAGTTATGGGCAATATTAGGTACTTGTCTTGTCTTGTGTGTTCGTATTTTCAGATATAAACTCGATTTTCTCGAAAACTACAAGAGGTAGACATATAGTTTATTTGGCAACTTTGTTCTACTCATCAATACCTAAACAACTCGGCCACGTTTGTAGAAATCGGACTGCCCAATCAAAAGTTATGGGCAATATTAGGTACTTGTCTTGTCTTGTGTGTTCGTATTTTTTCAGATATAAACTCGATTTTCTCGAAAACTACAAGAGATAGACATATAGTTTATTTGGCAACTTTGTTCTACTCATCAATACCTAAAAAACTCGGCCACGTTTGTAGAAATCGGACTGCCCAATCAAAAGTTATGGGCAATATTAGGTACTTGTCTTGCCTTGTGTGTCCGTACCCATGTCCGTCCGTTTTTTCAGATATAAACTCGATTTTCTCGAAAACTACAAGAGATAGACATATAGTTTATTTGGCAACTTTGTTCTACTCATCAATACCTAAAAAACTCGGCCACGTTTGTAGAACTCGGACTGCCCAATCAAAAGTTATGGGCAATATTAGGTTTTTTCTTGCCTTGTGCGTCCGTAGCCATGTTCGTCCGTTTTTTCAGATATAAACTCGATTTTCTCGAAAACTACAAGAGATAGACATATAGTTTATTTGGCAACTTTGTTCTACTCATCAATACCTAAAAAACTCGGCCACGTTTGTAGAACTCGGACTGCCCAATCAAAAGTTATGGGCAATATTAGGTACTTGTCTTGTCTTGTGTGTTCGTATTTTCAGATATAAACTCGATTTTCTCGAAAACTACAAGAGATAGACATATAGTTTATTTGGCAACTTTGTTCTACTCATCAATACCTAAACAACTCGGCCACGTTTGTAGAAATCGGACTGCCCAATCAAAAGTTATGGGCAATATTAGGTACTTGTCTTGCCCTGTGTGTCCGTACCCATGTCCGTCCGTTTTTTCAGATATAAACTCGATTTTCTCGAAAACTACAAGAGATAGACATATAGTTTATTTGGCAACTTTGTTCTACTCATCAATACCTAAAAAACTCGGCCACGTTTGTAGAAATCGGACTGCCCAATCAAAAGTTATGGGCAATATTAGGTATTTTTCTTGCCTTGTGCGTCCGTAGCCATGTTCGTCCGTTTTTTCAGATATAAACTCGATTTTCTCGAAAACTACAAGAGATAGACATATAGTTTATTTGGCAACTTTGTTCTACTCATCAATACCTAAAAAACTCGGCCACGTTTGTAGAACTCGGACTGCCCAATCAAAAGTTATGGGCAATATTAGGTACTTGTCTTGTCTTGTGTGTTCGTATTTTCAGATATAAACTCGATTTTCTCGAAAACTACAAGAGATAGACATATAGTTTATTTGGCAACTTTGTTCTACTCATCAATACCTAAAAAACTCGGCCACGTTTGTAGAAATCGGACTGCCCAATCAAAAGTTATGGGCAATATTAGGTACTTGTCTTGCCCTGTGTGTCCGTACCCATGTCCGTCCGTTTTTTCAGATATAAACTCGATTTTCTCGAAAACTACAAGAGATAGACATATAGTTTATTTGGCAACTTTGTTCTACTCATCAATACCTAAAAAACTCGGCCACGTTTGTAGAACTCGGACTGCCCAATCAAAAGTTATGGGCAATATTAGGTATTTTTCTTGCCTTGTGCGTCCGTAGCCATGTTCGTCCGTTTTTTCAGATATAAACTCGATTTTCTCGAAAACTACAAGAGATAGACATATAGTTTATTTGGCAACTTTGTTCTACTCATCAATACCTAAACAACTCGGCCACGTTTGTAGAACTCGGACTGCCCAATCAAAAGTTATGGGCAATATTAGGTACTTGTCTTGTCTTGTGTGTTCGTATTTTCAGATATAAACTCGATTTTCTCGAAAACTACAAGAGGTAGACATATAGTTTATTTGGCAACTTTGTTCTACTCATCAATACCTAAACAACTCGGCCACGTTTGTAGAAATCGGACTGCCCAATCAAAAGTTATGGGCAATATTAGGTACTTGGCTTGTCTTGTGTGTTCGTATTTTCAGATATAAACTCGATTTTCTCGAAAACTACAAGAGATAGACATATAGTTTATTTGGCAACTTTGTTCTACTCATCAATACCTAAAAAACTCGGCCACGTTTGTAGAAATCGGACTGCCCAATCAAAAGTTATGGGCAATATTAGGTACTTGTCTTGCCCTGTGTGTCCGTACCCATGTCCGTCCGTTTTTTCAGATATAAACTCGATTTTCTCGAAAACTACAAGAGATAGACATATAGTTTATTTGGCAACTTTGTTCTACTCATCAATACCTAAAAAACTCGGCCACGTTTGTAGAACTCGGACTGCCCAATCAAAAGTTATGGGCAATATTAGGTACTTGTCTTGCCTTGTGTGTCCGTAGCCATGTCCGTCCGTTTTTTCAGATATAAACTCGATTTTCTCGAAAACTACAAGAGATAGACATATAGTTTATTTGGCAACTTTGTTCTACTCATCAATACCTAAACAACTCGGCCACGTTTGTAGAACTCGGACTGCCCAATCAAAAGTTATGGGCAATATTAGGTACTTGTCTTGTCTTGTGTGTTCGTATTTTTCAGATATAAACTCGATTTTCTCGAAAACTACAAGAGGTAGACATATAGTTTATTTGGCAACTTTGTTCTACTCATCAATACCTAAAAAACTCGGCCACGTTTGTAGAAATCGGACTGCCCAATCAAAAGTTATGGGCAATATTAGGTACTTGTCTTGCCTTGTGTGTCCGTACCCATGTTCGTCCGTTTTTTCAGATATAAACTCGATTTTCTCGAAAACTACAAGAGATAGACATATAGTTTATTTGGCAACTTTGTTCTACTCATCAATACCTAAAAAACTCGGCCACGTTTGTAGAAATCGGACTGCCCAATCAAAAGTTATGGGCAATATTAGGTACTTGTCTTGCCTTGTGTGTCCGTAGCCATGTTCGTCCGTTTTTTCAGATATAAACTCGATTTTCTCGAAAACTACAAGAGATAGACATATAGTTTATTTGGCAACTTTGTTCTACTCATCAATACCTAAAAAACTCGGCCACGTTTGTAGAAATCGGACTGCCCAATCAAAAGTTATGGGCAATATTAGGTATTTTTCTTGCCTTGTGCGTCCGTAGCCATGTTCGTCCGTTTTTTCAGATATAAACTCGATTTTCTCGAAAACTACAAGAGATAGACATATAGTTTATTTGGCAACTTTGTTCTACTCATCAATACCTAAAAAAACTCGGCCACGTTTGTAGAAATCGGACTGCCCAATCAAAAGTTATGGGCAATATTAGGTACTTGTCTTGTCTTGTGTGTTCGTATTTTCAGATATAAACTCGATTTTCTCGAAAACTACAAGAGGTAGACATATAGTTTATTTGGCAACTTTGTTCTACTCATCAATACCTAAAAAACTCGGCCACGTTTGTAGAAATCGGACTGCCCAATCAAAAGTTATGGGCAATATTAGGTACTTGTCTTGCCCTGTGTGTCCGTACCCATGTCCGTCCGTTTTTTCAGATATAAACTCGATTTTCTCGAAAACTACAAGAGATAGACATATAGTTTATTTGGCAACTTTGTTCTACTCATCAATACCTAAAAAACTCGGCCACGTTTGTAGAACTCGGACTGCCCAATCAAAAGTTATGGGCAATATTAGGTTTTTTTCTTGCCTTGTGCGTCCGTAGCCATGTTCGTCCGTTTTTTCAGATATAAACTCGATTTTCTCGAAAACTACAAGAGATAGACATATAGTTTATTTGGCAACTTTGTTCTACTCATCAATACCTAAAAAACTCGGCCACGTTTGTAGAACTCGGACTGCCCAATCAAAAGTTATGGGCAATATTAGGTACTTGTCTTGTCTTGTGTGTTCGTATTTTTAGATATAAACTCGATTTTCTCGAAAACTACAAGAGGTAGACATATAGTTTATTTGGCAACTTTGTTCTACTCATCAATACCTAAACAACTCGGCCACGTTTGTAGAAATCGGACTGCCCAATCAAAAGTTATGGGCAATATTAGGTACTTGGCTTGTCTTGTGTGTTCGTATTTTCAGATATAAACTCGATTTTCTCGAAAACTACAAGAGATAGACATATAGTTTATTTGGCAACTTTGTTCTACTCATCAATACCTAAAAAACTCGGCCACGTTTGTAGAAATCGGACTGCCCAATCAAAAGTTATGGGCAATATTAGGTACTTGTCTTGCCTTGTGTGTCCGTACCCATGTCCGTCCGTTTTTTCAGATATAAACTCGATTTTCTCGAAAACTACAAGAGATAGACATATAGTTTATTTGGCAACTTTGTTCTACTCATCAATACCTAAAAAACTCGGCCACGTTTGTAGAACTCGGACTGCCCAATCAAAAGTTATGGGCAATATTAGGTTTTTTCTTGCCTTGTGCGTCCGTAGCCATGTTCGTCCGTTTTTTCAGATATAAACTCGATTTTCTCGAAAACTACAAGAGATAGACATATAGTTTATTTGGCAACTTTGTTCTACTCATCAATACCTAAAAAACTCGGCCACGTTTGTAGAACTCGGACTGCCCAATCAAAAGTTATGGGCAATATTAGGTACTTGTCTTGTCTTGTGTGTTCGTATTTTTTCAGATATAAACTCGATTTTCTCGAAAACTACAAGAGATAGACATATAGTTTATTTGGCAACTTTGTTCTACTCATCAATACCTAAACAACTCGGCCACGTTTGTAGAAATCGGACTGCCCAATCAAAAGTTATGGGCAATATTAGGTACTTGTCTTGTCTTGTGTGTTCGTATTTTCAGATATAAACTCGATTTTCTCGAAAACTACAAGAGGTAGACATATAGTTTATTTGGCAACTTTGTTCTACTCATCAATACCTAAAAAACTCGGCCACGTTTGTAGAAATCGGACTGCCCAATCAAAAGTTATGGGCAATATTAGGTACTTGTCTTGCCCTGTGTGTCCGTACCCATGTCCGTCCGTTTTTTCAGATATAAACTCGATTTTCTCGAAAACTACAAGAGATAGACATATAGTTTATTTGGCAACTTTGTTCTACTCATCAATACCTAAAAAACTCGGCCACGTTTGTAGAACTCGGACTGCCCAATCAAAAGTTATGGGCAATATTAGCTACTTGACTTGTCTTGTGTGTTCGTATTTTCAGATATAAACTCGATTTTCTCGAAAACTACAAGAGGTAGACATATAGTTTATTTGGCAACTTTGTTCTACTCATCAATACCTAAAAAACTCGGCCACGTTTGTAGAAATCGGACTGCCCAATCAAAAGTTATGGGCAATATTAGGTACTTGTCTTGCCCTGTGTGTCCGTACCCATGTCCGTCCGTTTTTTCAGATATAAACTCGATTTTCTCGAAAACTACAAGAGATAGACATATAGTTTATTTGGCAACTTTGTTCTACTCATCAATACCTAAAAAACTCGGCCACGTTTGTAGAACTCGGACTGCCCAATCAAAAGTTATGGGCAATATTAGGTACTTGTTTTGTCTTGTGTGTTCGTATTTTCAGATATAAACTCGATTTTCTCGAAAACTACAAGAGATAAACATATAGTTTATTTGGCAACTTTGTTCTACTCATCAATACCTAAAAAACTCGGCCACGTTTGTAGAAATCGGACTGCCCAATCAAAAGTTATGGGCAATATTAGGTACTTGTCTTGCCCTGTGTCCGTACCCATGTCCGTCCGTTTTTTCAGATATAAACTCGATTTTCTCGAAAACTACAAGAGATAGACATATAGTTTATTTGGCAACTTTGTTCTACTCATCAATACCTAAAAAACTCGGCCACGTTTGTAGAAATCGGACTGCCCAATCAAAAGTTATGGGCAATATTAGGTATTTTTCTTGCCTTGTGCGTCCGTAGCCATGTTCGTCCGTTTTTTCAGATATAAACTCGATTTTCTCGAAAACTACAAGAGATAGACATATAGTTTATTTGGCAACTTTGTTCTACTCATCAATACCTAAAAAACTCGGCCACGTTTGTAGAACTCGGACTGCCCAATCAAAAGTTATGGGCAATATTAGGTACTTGTCTTGTCTTGTGTGTTCGTATTTTCAGATATAAACTCGATTTTCTCGAAAACTACAAGAGGTAGACATATAGTTTATTTGGCAACTTTGTTCTACTCATCAATACCTAAACAACTCGGCCACGTTTGTAGAAATCGGACTGCCCAATCAAAAGTTATGGGCAATATTAGGTACTTGTCTTGTCTTGTGTGTTCGTATTTTCAGATATAAACTCGATTTTCTCGAAAACTACAAGAGGTAGACATATAGTTTATTTGGCAACTTTGTTCTACTCATCAATACCTAAAAAACTCGGCCACGTTTGTAGAAATCGGACTGCCCAATCAAAAGTTATGGGCAATATTAGGTACTTGTCTTGCCCTGTGTGTCCGTACCCATGTCCGTCCGTTTTTTCAGATATAAACTCGATTTTCTCGAAAACTACAAGAGATAGACATATAGTTTATTTGGCAACTTTGTTCTACTCATCAATACCTAAAAAACTCGGCCACGTTTGTAGAACTCGGACTGCCCAATCAAAAGTTATGGGCAATATTAGGTATTTTTCTTGCCTTGTGCGTCCGTAGCCATGTTCGTCCGTTTTTTCAGATATAAACTCGATTTTCTCGAAAACTACAAGAGATAGACATATAGTTTATTTGGCAACTTTGTTCTACTCATCAATACCTAAACAACTCGGCCACGTTTGTAGAACTCGGACTGCCCAATCAAAAGTTATGGGCAATATTAGGTACTTGTCTTGTCTTGTGTGTTCGTACTTTTTCAGATATAAACTCGATTTTCTCGAAAACTACAAGAGATAGACATATAGTTTATTTGGCAACTTTGTTCTACTCATCAATACCTAAAAAACTCGGCCACGTTTGTAGAACTCGGACTGCCCAATCAAAAGTTATGGGCAATATTAGGTTTTTTCTTGCCTTGTGCGTCCGTAGCCATGTTCGTCCGTTTTTTCAGATATAAACTCGATTTTCTCGAAAACTACAAGAGATAGACATATAGTTTATTTGGCAACTTTGTTCTACTCATCAATACCTAAAAAACTCGGCCACGTTTGTAGAACTCGGACTGCCCAATCAAAAGTTATGGGCAATATTAGGTACTTGTCTTGTCTTGTGTGTTCGTATTTTCAGATATAAACTCGATTTTCTCGAAAACTACAAGAGGTAGACATATAGTTTATTTGGCAACTTTGTTCTACTCATCAATACCTAAACAACTCGGCCACGTTTGTAGAAATCGGACTGCCCAATCAAAAGTTATGGGCAATATTAGGTACTTGTCTTGCCTTGTGTGTCCGTACCCATGTCCGTCCGTTTTTTCAGATATAAACTCGATTTTCTCGAAAACTACAAGAGATAGACATATAGTTTATTTGGCAACTTTGTTCTACTCATCAATACCTAAAAAACTCGGCCACGTTTGTAGAAATCGGACTGCCCAATCAAAAGTTATGGGCAATATTAGGTATTTTTCTTGCCTTGTGCGTCCGTAGCCATGTTCGTCCGTTTTTTCAGATATAAACTCGATTTTCTCGAAAACTACAAGAGATAGACATATAGTTTATTTGGCAACTTTGTTCTACTCATCAATACCTAAAAAACTCGGCCACGTTTGTAGAAATCGGACTGCCCAATCAAAAGTTATGGGCAATATTAGGTACTTGTCTTGTCTTGTGTGTTCGTATTTTCAGATATAAACTCGATTTTCTCGAAAACTACAAGAGGTAGACATATAGTTTATTTGGCAACTTTGTTCTACTCATCAATACCTAAAAAACTCGGCCACGTTTGTAGAAATCGGACTGCCCAATCAAAAGTTATGGGCAATATTAGGTACTTGTCTTGCCTTGTGTGTCCGTACCCATGTCCGTCCGTTTTTTCAGATATAAACTCGATTTTCTCGAAAACTACAAGAGATAGACATATAGTTTATTTGGCAACTTTGTTCTACTCATCAATACCTAAAAAACTCGGCCACGTTTGTAGAACTCGGACTGCCCAATCAAAAGTTATGGGCAATATTAGGTATTTTTCTTGCCTTGTGCGTCCGTAGCCATGTTCGTCCGTTTTTTCAGATATAAACTCGATTTTCTCGAAAACTACAAGAGATAGACATATAGTTTATTTGGCAACTTTGTTCTACTCATCAATACCTAAAAAACTCGGCCACGTTTGTAGAACTCGGACTGCCCAATCAAAAGTTATGGGCAATATTAGGTACTTGTCTTGTCTTGTGTGTTCGTATTTTCAGATATAAACTCGATTTTCTCGAAAACTACAAGAGGTAGACATATAGTTTATTTGGCAACTTTGTTCTACTCATCAATACCTAAACAACTCGGCCACGTTTGTAGAAATCGGACTGCCCAATCAAAAGTTATGGGCAATATTAGGTACTTGTCTTGTCTTGTGTGTTCGTATTTTTCAGATATAAACTCGATTTTCTCGAAAACTACAAGAGGTAGACATATAGTTTATTTGGCAACTTTGTTCTACTCATCAATACCTAAAAAACTCGGCCACGTTTGTAGAACTCGGACTGCCCAATCAAAAGTTATGGGCAATATTAGGTTTTTTTCTTGCCTTGTGCGTCCGTAGCCATGTTCGTCCGTTTTTTCAGATATAAACTCGATTTTCTCGAAAACTACAAGAGATAGACATATAGTTTATTTGGCAACTTTGTTCTACTCATCAATACCTAAAAAACTCGGCCACGTTTGTAGAAATCGGACTGCCCAATCAAAAGTTATGGGCAATATTAGCTACTTGTCTTGTCTTGTGTGTTCGTATTTTCAGATATAAACTCGATTTTCTCGAAAACTACAAGAGGTAGACATATAGTTTATTTGGCAACTTTGTTCTACTCATCAATACCTAAAAAACTCGGCCACGTTTGTAGAAATCGGACTGCCCAATCAAAAGTTATGGGCAATATTAGGTACTTGTCTTGCCTTGTGTGTCCGTACCCATGTCCGTCCGTTTTTTCAGATATAAACTCGATTTTCTCGAAAACTACAAGAGATAGACATATAGTTTATTTGGCAACTTTGTTCTACTCATCAATACCTAAAAAACTCGGCCACGTTTGTAGAACTCGGACTGCCCAATCAAAAGTTATGGGCAATATTAGGTTTTTTCTTGCCTTGTGCGTCCGTAGCCATGTTCGTCCGTTTTTTCAGATATAAACTCGATTTTCTCGAAAACTACAAGAGATAGACATATAGTTTATTTGGCAACTTTGTTCTACTCATCAATACCTAAAAAACTCGGCCACGTTTGTAGAACTCGGACTGCCCAATCAAAAGTTATGGGCAATATTAGGTTTTTTCTTGCCTTGTGCGTCCGTAGCCATGTTCGTCCGTTTTTTCAGATATAAACTCGATTTTCTCGAAAACTACAAGAGATAGACATATAGTTTATTTGGCAACTTTGTTCTACTCATCAATACCTAAAAAACTCGGCCACGTTTGTAGAACTCGGACTGCCCAATCAAAAGTTATGGGCAATATTAGGTACTTGGCTTGTCTTGTGTGTTCGTATTTTCAGATATAAACTCGATTTTCTCGAAAACTACAAGAGGTAGACATATAGTTTATTTGGCAACTTTGTTCTACTCATCAATACCTAAAAAACTCGGCCACGTTTGTAGAACTCGGACTGCCCAATCAAAAGTTATGGGCAATATTAGGTTTTTTTCTTGCCTTGTGCGTCCGTAGCCATGTCCGTCCGTTTTTTCAGATATAAACTCGATTTTCTCGAAAACTACAAGAGATAGACATATAGTTTATTTGGCAACTTTGTTCTACTCATCAATACCTAAAAAACTCGGCCACGTTTGTAGAACTCGGACTGCCCAATCAAAAGTTATGGGCAATATTAGGTTTTTTCTTGCCTTGTGCGTCCGTAGCCATGTTCGTCCGTTTTTTCAGATATAAACTCGATTTTCTCGAAAACTACAAGAGATAGACATATAGTTTATTTGGCAACTTTGTTCTACTCATCAATACCTAAACAACTCGGCCACGTTTGTAGAACTCGGACTGCCCAATCAAAAGTTATGGGCAATATTAGGTACTTGTCTTGTCTTGTGTGTTCGTATTTTCAGATATAAACTCGATTTTCTCGAAAACTACAAGAGGTAGACATATAGTTTATTTGGCAACTTTGTTCTACTCATCAATACCTAAAAAAACTCGGCCACGTTTGTAGAAATCGGACTGCCCAATCAAAAGTTATGGGCAATATTAGGTTTTTTTCTTGCCTTGTGCGTCCGTAGCCATGTTCGTCCGTTTTTTCAGATATAAACTCGATTTTCTCGAAAACTACAAGAGATAGACATATAGTTTATTTGGCAACTTTGTTCTACTCATCAATACCTAAAAAACTCGGCCACGTTTGTAGAACTCGGACTGCCCAATCAAAAGTTATGGGCAATATTAGGTACTTGTCTTGTCTTGTGTGTTCGTATTTTCAGATATAAACTCGATTTTCTCGAAAACTACAAGAGGTAGACATATAGTTTATTTGGCAACTTTGTTCTACTCATCAATACCTAAAAAACTCGGCCACGTTTGTAGAAATCGGACTGCCCAATCAAAAGTTATGGGCAATATTAGGTACTTGTCTTGCCCTGTGTGTCCGTACCCATGTCCGTCCGTTTTTTCAGATATAAACTCGATTTTCTCGAAAACTACAAGAGATAGACATATAGTTTATTTGGCAACTTTGTTCTACTCATCAATACCTAAAAAACTCGGCCACGTTTGTAGAACTCGGACTGCCCAATCAAAAGTTATGGGCAATATTAGGTACTTTTCTTGCCTTGTGCGTCCGTAGCCATGTTCGTCCGTTTTTTCAGATATAAACTCGATTTTCTCGAAAACTACAAGAGATAGACATATAGTT